>JARFIY010000238.1:1250000-2500000 GCA_036346155.1 Sinelater perroti
GAAATCTTAAAACACTGCCAGAAACCTGCGTGAAACTAATCGCGTACATCGTCAAGGCTATATTAAAAACAGGATTCTTCCCTGACAGTCACACAGATAGTACCAATTCTAAAACTTGGAAAACCATCTAAGAAAACACCTTCTTAGCTGCTGATGAGGCAGTCTCCTTCCTGTCATGTCTACCGTGCACGGGAAAAGATTCCTAAAAAGATTAAAACCCGTTTTACAAAACAAAATACCAAAGCACCAATTTGTATTTAGAGAGCAACACGCTACCACAGAGCAGGTGCACAGATTCATCGAGATTCAGAAAACCAAATATATTGTCTTCCAGCTTTTTTAGATATTATGCAATCCTTACTATACAGTTTTGCAGCCATACCTATTAAGTGGATATTTTTTCATAAGGTAAAAGATGAATACACGTCACTTTATCGAATCAGTTCATATGGGCCAAAAGAAAACAGCTAGATACTAGGTTCTGCAAGGTATACTGGCTAATGGATCGCTGGTTACAATTGTGTGGACCCATAAGCTACAGATGTGAGGGTCTGCTAGTAAATCTAACTTATCAGTACTGCAGCGTTTCCAATCAAAAGTACTGCGTGCTATATTACTTAGATGCTCCATGGTATGTGTTAAATGAACTTACCCATAAAGATCCACGCGTACCTACTATCGCAAAGAAAATTATCAAACACATCATATGATATTGAGGTAAGTTGTCCTTTCATCCTAATACCACAGCTACGGAACTTCTACGTAATGATAAAAAAACGCAAACGCAAACGTTTTAAACCAAAGGACCTGGCAAACAGATTCATTTAAGTTAGTTCTAACTCTATGTTACAATTATAACTTTAATTATTTATGTTATTGTTATTAATAATTAATACTTAATTTACTGAATACCTAGCTACATTAAGACAGATTGTAAATAATAAAAGGAGAAATAAAAAAGAAGTAGTTTCGGCGTGTTCTTTTCCAATTCACATGTGATTTAGTATCTTTAATACGTTTTATAGTACTTTGAATAGGCTGTCGAAAACATTTTACATAATGTGGATTTCGATTTGAGACCTGCCCTGTTTATATAAAAAGTGAATTTGCAAACATTCCTTTACATTACCTTCTGTTTGGTGCTCATCTCTAAACCCTCTTGTCCCGAATCCCATCTCTACCTGTAATCTTGATTGTACGCTAACTCACCCTAGCCACAACTAAATGGGATTTTTACCGCCTCCCGGCATTCCGATTCGAACCCTCATGAGCGACGGAGTCGCCAGCCAGCTGACCATGTGCTCTATTGCGCTGTGCTTGCACGCTGTCGCTGCCTTTTGTACGTTCCGCCCGTCCGTGGTGTGCTAGTACAACTGGCCAAGGAAAACCCACCCCCGAGTTGAAGCCGCCAAGGAAGAGCAAGCCAAGATCCGCCGTCCAGGCTGCCAGAGACCATTACTTGCGGTAAGTCTCGTTTTAGTTGTTCCGTCATGCATTTGTTCCCAATAGCACTTTTTCTCGCAGTTTGGAGCCGCCCACCATGTTTGAAGTTATTTAAGTTGTTTTTTGTTTTTTCTCAATTTCTTTGTTTGCTTAATTGTTACCATGTGATTAATTTCGTTTTGCCCAATACATAGTTTACACAGCTCTGTTTTGTTTTAGTTCCTGTTTTGTTTATCGAGTTACTTTAATTGTGCTTAATTATCAAACACCTTCCTTTCATTTAAGTCTTTTTACTGTATAATAACCGATATTTCAAATCCCGTTTACGTATCGGCGATAACGAGGCACGTGCTTCCGCTAAAACTAACTTTCCTCACACAGTATTTGTGTACAAACCATATATTCTTTTATTAACTTTCTATGAAACTCTGAACTATTTATATTTTGGTTTGTAGATATTGAAAAAAATAATAACAATAACAGAAGCATCTCTGTCCTTTAACTGTTATCATAAAATACAAATATAAGGGTGTCTCATAGCTTTTTACGTAATATGGATTTTACATTATTTTTACTAGTTTTGTTAGTTTTTAAATTATGTTTGTTTTTGGGATTACCGATTATTAACAATTTTTATAATTTTTCTAAACATTAGGTCTATGTATTGTAAAAATCTTATTCTGTTGGTAAATAATATGTTTTGTATTTTTTATTTTTATGTCAATTTTTATCACTAGTGTTGCTTTTATTTGTTTTATTTCTTTATGCTGTTTGGTTTTCTCTTAGTTTTATTTTTTGTTAAAATGTTTTTGTTTCTTTTTTACTGCTTGCAGTTTTACAGGAAGATTATATATGCTCCAATAACTGTTTTTACAAAGATAAAGTTTTCTTATATTATCTTTTTTTTGTTACTATTGTACTTATCTAAACAATTCCTGAACTGTGCTCTTTTCTTTTTTAGAAGTTTATAAAATTTATATTTATTTGTATCTAAGCTTCTCTGTTCTATTGTAATTATACTTAATACTTTTTTATACTTCTATATTAATAGTAACATCGCAAAAAGAGAACCATTGTTTATTATGTAATTTTTAAAATAACCTCAATATTTTTACTGATATACGGCTTACAAGATTTATTAACAGGGGCTGAAAAGGCTGTTCACTTAATCCTTATAACACGAGCACTGATAAATACCCAACTGAGTGGCTTTATTGTATTTGCTGTAAAACAGAATTATACGTAGCGGCGACCAAACAATACTTTAAAAATGAATATTTTATTTATTTTATCGCCAACTGTAAAAGCAATCAATAATACTCTAAATGTATATTAACACCCAAGCTACACAGTCTCTACTTACAATTAACATAGCATATAATTTGTTCGATCTAATAATTTAAAATTAGAATGTACTTCAAAATCTTTAGGGTAAATCTAGCTGATCATTTTAGCTTCTTCATTGGCTGTTTGGCCAGGAGTTCAACTACTAGAAATTTGAAATGGTTTCTGATCCTACCATGATATGTAATGCTGTTTTTAATCATTTCTTTAACGGTGTCAGTTTGTATGAATTACTAGTTACGTACGAACCATCTAATTAGTGTTACCAGCACTTTTGAATAATATCGTTGTATTCTGGCAATGTTGGAATTACTACCTGCATAACTCCAAATTCGTATTTTATTTACCTTATAGACTGATAGCTTATTTTCACAGAAAAACTATCAGGCACATACAATTATTTAACAATATTTTCTAAAGGCACGAACCATTTGTAGTTTTTTCTGTTATAATATTATATGCGTACCTCTGGATATGTACCTATTCAGTGGACGCGGTAGCTCAGATGGTTCAACAAGTTGGCTTTGTCCTCTAGCCAGCGGGAGCGAGTTCGAGTCTCGCTCAACCCATGGGTGTGTGTGAATGTCCTAACATTTAAGTGCATGTTAGTGGACACAATAAGTCCTTGAAGCTGCAGTGCCTGTAAGTGTGCTCACCTCCACCCCAAAAAATTACCTATTTAGGTATATTTTTAGGTATCTATCTTTGTGGTATCACCGTTAAGTTAGACGAAAAAACACAAGCCTTTCCTTGTAAAAGTTACGTGTGCAGAATTTTGCACATTTTTATTTATATTTCAACTTGGTATAAGTGCTATTGTAACAATCTTAAGGCTACTGCTGGCTAGTAACAAGGGACCTTTATTATAGTATTATCTGCAAAAGTTATGAGTATTATACTTCAATTGGTTGGTATGTCAAGTACAGCATAAATTGAAGGATACTGCTTTAAAGAGCCTTTGATTTGATGGGTAACAGAATAGTTTAAGGTATAATTTGAGTACAACATAGTAGATATGTAATTTTATGTAAAAGACCTGCCAACCATACTATATCAAAGACTTGAATCATGCCAAAAATGCAGCTAAACAAAATCTATCTAACATATGAGCACGCTCAAGGATGCTGCTATAGACTACCTCGATGTGTAAAATGTTCAAATAATCACGAAACCAAAGCAAGTGAAACATGTCAAATAATATCAAGTGCGTTTAAGACGGAAATTATTTTGCTAATTATAAGGGTTGCTCAGTCCACAAGACCTTTAAAAGCCTACCCAACGTTGATAGACAAACAATTGCTTGGAAGCAGACCAAATAAAATAGACAAAAATCTACATCTATAACGAATTATAACATGTATGCACAAAAATGTAACAATAATATACAACTTTATTCCATTTATAAATCTTTACAATATGTCCTACTTTTTCTCAACAATCACTAGCAAGCAATAGTCTAGGAACATGGTAACAAAATGAAGGAAAAGATAAAAACCTTATTACATTTTCTCACCGCTGTTATCAGTGAAATTTTGTAATGCCTAGTACAGTTAAAATGGCAAAACAGAATATCAGTGGCTAAATTGAACATATCCAACAAGTAAAATACATGGCTATAACCATCATAGCCACAAAAAGTTCTTCTCAGAAACTCACACTACATTGAAAGACTACCTGGTTACATCGTTTGTGACGCAAATGTGATTCGTAACATCATAATAATTACAAATAATGTAAAACATTATGAACTATCAACGTATTCTGTATATTATCTCCAAGCAGCCAGCGCATAGCAGTTGATGGTAACAATGGTAAGATTACATTTTCTACTATATATTAGTCACTAGGATATACTGTTAACAAGGAATAGTTTCTAAACTATATTACATCCATATATAATCATTTAATATTTGTAAGCGATTTTAACACTAAACGCGTACACTGAAGATAGAGACTGATGATTTCAAGAGGACGCCAACTGTTGTAAGCCGTGTAAAAATTGTTCTACAGGTGAGCCAACATGTTATCCTTCAGATAGACAAAAACTATTCGACCTTTTAGACTTCTGCGTATTTGATGGTATAGCTCAAAACCACGCGACTGACGCATACACGCTAAGCAAGTTAACCTTTTTCTTTCTGGTGTTTAGGGTAATACTCATAATTTTCTCACTAACGTAATAAGTGCCTTCTATATGTTAATCGTATTTGTTATTTATAATAAAGCCTACGCCAGCTATTACTCTTTTGTGTTTTGCTCTGGTATTGTATTTCAGAATATATCCTCGATACCTCATTTCACCCTTATCCTTTATTTTGATTTCGAAACTGCGCGTATGTCTATTTTATGTTTTCCATTTCTAAAAGAACTCCTTAGTCGCTATCATTCCACGATAATACATTCCAGTATGCAAGTCTAATAATGTTCTTCTTTTCTTTATTTTCTTTGATTTCTATGTGTCCAAACATACCTTTATCTATTATCGTATATTTTTTATTTTTTCCCCAAGACATATTTATTCGTCATGTCGTTCCTTTGCTTAGTACCATATTATTGCATGGGTCATCATATTTGTATATGTGAACACTATTTAGTTTTGCCCCAATCAGGTCGCTAGACTCTTTTGGAAACTCTACCCCTATACCGGACTTGGGACCAACCATGGTGGAGTTTTTTACAAATGTAAAAATTTATTCACCAAAAATGGTTAGGTGCCGGTGATAAAGATAAAATCAAGTAACTAATCCAATAGTAGCAAATTTTTTAATTTACAAAACGATGAATAAAATTTATAAATATTCACGTAGACAACTTAAAATTATCTTGCGAGTCTCAGTTTCGAGATTTGTTCTAGGATGATATCTATTTAGTAATACACTTTTAATTTAGTCCGTTTTTAACACTTGCAATTTTATTTTATTTGCATATGCTAAACAAGTAAAACGTGCAGGTGTTCCGATAAATGGTTCTTAAGATGCCGCTTCGATGCCGTAATGAAGAAGAAACGTCATCAGCCAATCGAAGCGCGCATTCGTCGTCGAAAAGTTTATAATTCATTAAATTGATTAAGTGGTGCCGAAAGAAATTAACGGCTGGATAATTAAGCCAACTAAGGAGGTGCAGATAATTTAATACACTTAATGAGAATATTTTCTGCCACCAGTGTTCGTTTATTCACCCCGAACGTGTTCAGGTTTCAAAGCGATTCCGGGCATCCAAAATGGAAGACGCTTTTTGCGCGGAGGCAGCGTACCCTCTGTAGTCTTTTTACGCGGTACATAATTACGGCGAGACAATGAAAAATAATAATCCGCGGTGCGGCATTAAATTCGGCCGGCGAGCCGCGCCATTTTTATGGAGCCCGTTCGAAGCGGGCGAGCGCCGCCGCGCGTTCGCGCAGCGCCGCGTCTCCGCGCGCGGCCGTTTATGGGCCCTCGCGGTGCAACAGGAACAGCGTAAAACGGAAATTGTTAATTTACTACAGATTGCAATTAGTATTTTACGGCCGTGACGCCGGGATTGCGCACTAAATTTTTTCGCCGGCCAGAGAGCCCGCGCCGCTTTTTAATTTCGGCCGCTCGCCGCGCCGAACGCCCGCCGATGGCCGGAGACATTTTTTTCGCTTTTATTGCCGGCCCGGCCGCACGTATCAATTTTTAGTGCAACCCGGCCGATTAATGCGACTAAAACGAGATTTTTATGTGAACATTGCTCCGAAACTGAAGCACGTGATAACTCGGCCCTTCTTTCGCGGACGGAATCCGCGGCGCGCTTCTTCTTCTTCGCCCGAAAAAGTTGTCATAGCGGAATTGTTATAAGATGACAGGTCGAAGACCCCTGAACGACATTTGTTTCAAATTTGCTTCAATCCGCGCCGTTTACTGGTCTTGCCGAGGCTTTTTGCCTGTTGAAGCATCAAGCAAATAATATGAGGCTTCGTAGAAAAAAGCTCGGAACTACATGGTAAATTTTGATTGATTTTGTTAAAAAGTCATATATGCCAATTTCATAAGTTATTATTAAGTTAAAGTTGTATATATACAAGATCCATCTGGAAAGTAAAAGATTGTTTACATACACTTAATCTTCATTGAAATAATACCCTTAAACATACAACAATAGTTTATTGTGTAGAGACAGCTCAGAATATTTTCAAGCAATTGGCGTTTTTTATTGACATGCTCCTTCAATTTGAACTTAGCGTCTATCATGTCTAGTTATATCGCTGTGTTAGAGCGAGAGATTATTTGATAATTGAATAAATAATCTTTCTTTATTGGTGGAGTCTATAAGGGTAGACTTCGCCTCATTTAGCTTAATTCGCCATTTTTTGGTCCAAGTAGTGAAGTTGGTGATAGCTGATTGTAGCTTATTTGTGGGGTTTCGTTCTCTTTGGTTGATGCTAGTAAAGCAATGTGGTCAGGAAATGTGGCTGTTGTCACTCTTAGGAATGTCACTATTCCAGAACAAGTACATAATTCGTCCTAAAACCATCTGCAGTAATGTGTTTTAATTTTGAGTACTCTTTACCATATCTCATCCGGAATTGGCATGCAAAAATGTATTAGTTGAGAATCTGGTTTGTCTGCCTAGGCAGATTCTTAGCTATCTTATACTCGTACCATATTTTATCAAAAGTTTGATCTACATCTAGAGATACAGCTGAGCAAACTTTCTCTCGATAACGTTGGTGATGTGATGTACTACGTCGATGGGCGAGTGCCTGTTTCCAAATTGATGAGTCGAGATGACTTGCTCTTCCTCAGTGATTGGTTTGAGCCGTTTTAGAAGCAGTTTCTCAAACAATTTGGATTTGATTGATAATAATAAGATTGGTGGATATAATGCTCTTTTGTTGGATGGTTTACCAGATTTAGGGATCCTAATAACTTCTGTAACCTTTTACTGAACCGGCACATACTGCACTCAATGCGTAAGTTTTAGCATTCTCTTTTCTGGTAGTTATTCAATCACTAGGTCACTTACTAAGTCGTATCTTTGCGTTTCTTTGGTAAAGAAATTATTTTGAATTTTCTTAGTGAATTTGTTAGGGATTATAGAATCTATAACTTTGTTTTTCATTCTATCTAAATACCACAGATAGGATTTCATTATAGTCAGCAGCTGCTGAGTGAGTACTATCTTCCATTCCAATGGGCGAGTTTTGGTTTTTGTAACTGCTTTAATTTCTTAGTCGCCTTTCAAAAGGGGTTTTAAGTATCTTTGTTGTCTAATAGATCCCTTAGAAATTCAGATAATATTTTATTTCTAATAGCACGGCTCTAATTGATTTACCAGTGTTCTGTCTGTTGATGTCCTAGTTGTTGCCATCTTTTCTGTGCTTTACGCTTTGTGTTTTATTTTCTGTCACGGAAGTATTATTCCATGACGCTTTTTGTAGGTTGACATATGACAAGTTGCTTTTTAGTAAAATATTTAATCCCATGCGTTCTTCCCGTGTGGGGTTGCCAGTCCCCCATCGGGCGGATAGGGGAGTCCCCCAGGTGGCGGATAGGGGAATGCTCACCAGATATGGTGGGTACTGGGGAAATAAAATACCCAGGGCGGACCAAAACTGGCTGGCATTGGGCAGCAGTAATGTCAGTACTAGATCAAAGTGGAGAAAAAGTGTTTCAGTACAGTTTGATATTAGAGATAATTTAATTAATGATCCCTAGTATAAATCATCATGGCAAATCGAAATTTAAGAATGGCCTTCAGTCCCCGGCAGACTTTGAATAGTCAGAGGGTGCTAAATGGAATGTTACAAGCTTATTTCAAGCTGGAAAACTACAAAATGTCATAAATGAAATGGAACGACTGAATATAGACATATTACGTCTCAGTGATATTCAGTGGCCAGGAATAGGAGAACAACCAATTAAAAATGGATATATGTACTATGTAGGCGGAAATGACCCCTATCATAGATATGGAGTAGCTTTTCTAATAAAAAATAAAATTCAAAGGTCAGTTATAAACGTAGTTCAGTACTCAGAAAGAGTTATCTTAATACAACTAGAAGCGGACGCAAGCAATATAAATTTAATTCAAGCGTATGCTCCGACAAAGGACAAAAGTGAAGACGAAATCGAAAAGTTTTGTTCACAGTTAAACGAAGTGTTGAAAAGAACAAAAAAACAGAGAAGTTAACATAATCATGGGTGGTTTTAATGCCAAGGTGGGAGAGGGTAATGTTGGCAATATAGTGGGAAATTATGAAATGGGTAATGGAACTGAAAGAGGTGAAAGATTAATAGAATTTTGTCAATGTAACAATATGACTTTAATGAACACATGGTTCAAGCTGCCAAAAAGACGACTATACACTTGGACATCACCAAGGCATACAGAACAGGATGTAATCATAAACCAAATAGATTTTATTATGATAAATAGTAGATATAAGAATTCTATTACCTCAGTAAAGACATATCACGGAACAGACATCAATTCCAACCATAACGCTCTAGTTGCAGATCTTAAGATAAAATTTAAAAAGTTGAAAAAGAAGATGTACATCCAGAAAATAGATACAAAAATGATAAAGAATGAAAAATCAAAGAAGGATTATCGAAAGAAATAGGAAATAACCTGAAAAATATTACAAAAGTTAATAATAAAGATATAACAGACATAAACATTAAATGGAATAATATAAAGGGAGCAATATTACAACCTGGAAAAGATAAACTGCAATATAAACGAAATGAAGCAAAACAACAATGGATGACTCAAGAAATAATTACTCTTATGGAAGAAAGAAAGAAATACAAAGGACGAAACATAGAGAAATATAAAGAAATGCACAAACAAACAAAAAATAAAATAAGAGAAGCGAAAGAGGCATTTATGAATAAAACATGTAACGAAATAGAAGAACTAGAAAAGAAAAATTATGCGTTTAACATGCACAGAAAAATAAAGGAACATACGGGAATAGGAAGAAAGAAGAATAAAGGCGTGATAAGAGATAAAAATGGTAAATTAATATTAAACCTCCAAGAAAAAATAAAAAGATGGGAAAAATATATACAAGATCTATTCCATGAAGAAAGAACTATAAGAACTATAAGAACTCCACCAACGATGCCAAATTGGCAAAAAATAACAAAAGACAAAGTTAAATATGTCATTTAAAACAGTAAATGTGATAAGGCAGTCGGCCCAGATGAACTTCCAGTTGATTTGATTAAAATAATAAAGGATGACAATTTGGATGCCTTGGTAGATTTGTTCAATACAATTTATGAATCGGGTAGTATTCCTCAAGAATAATTAACTTCAACATTCATAATGTTGCCTAACAAAGAAAATGCGGAAGAATGTGCTGAACATAGAAGTATAAGCCTCATGAGCCATACTCTTAAAGTACTGCTAAAATAATTCACAATAGAGTATACAAAAAATTGGAAGAAGATATCGGAGAAACTCAATTTGGCTTCAGGAATGGCATGAGCACACGCGATGCACTATTTGCTAACAACGTCTTAATAGAAACATGTCGGGACGTTAATGTTGAACTACATTTATGTTTTATTGATTACGAAAACACGTTCGACAATGTAAATCATACAAAACTAATAGCAATACTAAAACAAAAGGGTATCGAGGAACGCACAATAAACTTAATTGAAAGTTTATACTGGAGGCAGAACGCAACAATACGAGTAGAACAGGAAACATCAAAAGAAATTGAGATATGTAAAGGGCGCGTCCTGTCACCCATGTTATTTAATTTATACTCCGAGCAAATTTTCCAAGAAGCCCTTTCAGAGGTTACAACCGGCGTAATAGTGAATGGAAAAGTAATCACTAATATCCGTTATGCCGATGATCCGGTAATAATCGCTACAAATGTAAATGATTTACAATTAATGATGAAAAATATTAACACGGTCAGCAAACAATATGGCCTTAAAATAAATCTCAATAAAATGAAATATATGGTAATTAATAAAGCAATGTTTAACGTACAACAATCCATAATAATGAACAACCAACATATAGAAAGAGTAAATAGATATCAATATTTAGGTACACCATTAAATCAGGAACACGACCAGACTGTAGAAATAAATAAGCGGATAGAAATGGCAAGATCAGCATTCATAAGAATGAAATCATTCGTCACTAATAAAAATTTAAATTTAAAGTTAAGAACCCTCATGGCGCAGTGCTATGTCCTATATTACTATATGGAGCAGAGGCATGGACCTTAAAGAAAAATAATATTAAGAGAAATGAGGTTTTCGAGTTATGGATTTACCGAAGACTCTTAAAAATATCATGGAGAGACAGAATATCCAATGACCAAGTCCTTGAAAGGATGGGGAAAAAGAAAGAGGTTGTTTTCAAGATACAGAAGAGAAAGTTAGAATACTTTGGCCATATAATGAGAGGATCCAAATACAACATACTGCAAATTATAATACAAGGAAAAATCGAAGGCAAAGATCAGTGAGAAGAAGAAGAATTCCGTGGCTGAACAATCTAAGAAAATGGTACAAATGCACATCATTAGATCTGTTTAGAGCAACCGCATCAAAAGTGAGAATAGCCAGGATGATTGCCAACCTCCGTGGGGAGATGGCACCTTAAGAAGATACGTTCCTTCGCTTACGCTCTAAATGTATCCCAGCTTGTCCATATGTTTGTTAATGACGTTAGATGAGATTGTCTATCGTCAAGTTAATTGAAATGTGGTCTAATGACAGATTGACTTCAATTCTGGTGTAGTTAGAATATAAGGCTTTTAGTATAAAGAAGTCGATGAAAAATTATTTTATTGCTATCTGACGACCAGTACGTTGGCTTGCTGTCAGAATGACACACACATGTGGTTTTATTGACTCCTTCATACAGATGTTTTTCTGTGATGGAAATGAGTCTTAATTCACCAAAGGTACACTTAGCATTGAAATCACCTTCAATTATGAAATCGTCTCTGAGCGTTTGAAAGAATCTGAGGTAATCTTCCTTTTTCAACTGCATAAACAGTACAGTATAAATTTGTCATAATGTTTTACATTTTCCTTTACTATTGTCACCTACCCTTTTATATTTAAGAAGTTTTTTTTTTGTAAATTCGGAACTTAGACAGATGTTTATTTTCTGATCCCAGAAGAATAGTTCTAATTTAGGTATGCTGGAGTAACTCATTTGCATTCCGGGTTGTTATTATAACAATTATCATTTTTATTCATTGCTCTTGGTTTCAAGTTTTCCAACTCTGTTTAAAATACATTCAATAAGTTCTTCTTTTCTGTCAATTTTGCCTGCATATTTACCATATCTAGTTTTGTATCTTGCTCCATACTTTGTTCTGGTTTGCCTTTTACTATTTGAGCATAACTACTACTCATTAAGTTGCGCTACATTAGGGGAGCAGTTTTTGGTAGCATGTTGAGTTTCCTCTATTACTCTTGTTTCTTATGCATTCGTTGTTTTTATATTTTTTCTTTTTCGTTCTTGCAAAGTCCTTTTTTGTTTTTAACTTTCTTTTGCAACTAAACGGGACTTCATAGTTTTCAAGGTGTGCTTTTCCGCTATTCGGACTCTTAGAAGTCGGTTAGATTTTAAAACTTTTTTCATCTTAATCACGTTATCCAAAATGTCAAACGTTCCTTCTCTAAATGTTTTGTGCCACCGAAATACTTGTGCTTTCGATAATTTTTCGAATTCGGCGCAAAATTTTACTATATATTCTTCATCGACACTGTTCTGCATTTTAACCCATGACATCCATGACATTATAAAAGCTCAAAGCCAAATGAGTTGGAGCAGACTTTTTACTCAGTACTTTCCTCCAACAGTTAAGACCGAAGACTTTCCCTTATGGTTCTTCTCTTTGGACCAAAAGCAAATCAATCTTATTACTCTGGGCGTAATAAGACATTGGAGACTACCTTTGGCGTAAAAAACGAAAGAACCGACAAACTTGCATCTTATTGTTTGGAAAAACAACTCGTGATAGCCAACACATTTTTCAAAGTATCAAAACGACGTTTGTATACCTGGAAATCTCTAGCTGATAAAAATAATAAAACAGTCCGGAATCAAATTAATTTTATATGTATTTCAAGAAAATATAGGAATGATAAGCAAGAAAATATCCCAGGCCAGATGTACCAACAAATCATAATCTATAAGTTAGAAAAACAGAATTACGTTTAAAATGAGTTAAGGATGCAAGTAGAAGGCTGAATGATAAAAACATTAGACGTGCAGTAACAAACCGTTTGAGAAAAACAAAAAGAATCACAAATACGCAAGATTAGAACAATATAGAAGCAAATGAGCAACAGACTGAAGGATATACTAATAGACACACACGTACAAAACAAAGTAAAAAAAAGAGAAGAAATAAAATTGAGCAACCGAAAATATTTGTAACCTTATGAATAGAGTCAGAATGTTTAGGGACTAAAAATCATTAAAATAGGCAGGCAAATAAGCATTGGAAAATTCGAAAATAGGCATTTAAAAAATGAAATAGGCATTTTAAAAAACTGAGTAGGCATTATTGTTTCAGTGATTTTATAATACAATTTATCGTGTAAACTACAAACAGTAAAAAAATCTGGTGTGAACATCACACGACTTTCCTTATCCTATTATTATATATTATACCGGGTCCATCGTTTCGGCCCTGCGCTGCTCTCGTACCGGAACTTGATATTTTAAAAAAGGACGAGGCGTGAGTCCATCGTCTCGGCCCTGCGCTGCTCTTGTCTAAAAATTTGTTAATTTAAAAAAGGACGAGGCGCGAGTCCAACACTCGAAAGCTGATTAAAATAAACAGTACAAGACAATAATTGACTCGTACTTAAAATTTTGTTACGTCACTGAAGGTAACCGTGCGAGCTCGGTCGCACAGCCTTCCCCATTATCGTCTGCGTGCTCCCTCCTAGCGGCCAAGCGCTCCCCCCTACCCATCCTCCCGCAGTCAGCCTAAAACTCTCCGAGAGCGCTGCGATTGGTCCGTTTAATTAATTTTTAATCGGATATAACTTATTTATTTGACCTCGGATCAAAAAATTTCATGGTAATTTTTTGTTCGTCTCGGTCTGATCTATGAGATAATAAAATTTTCCGAAACATTTTATGAACACCCGGTGTATTAAAAATCCTGAGCTTCAATTTTTTTTCGAGTTCCTATTTATATAATAAGTCCTTGCTTTCTAAACTTACTATTGCATTAGGAATTATAGCATAATTAGTTGCAATAAAGGCCATATCATTTTGTAAACTTTATTTATCAGAAAGTTTTTTGCCTATTTTGATTGATGTTGCCAAATCTTCGTCTAAACTTCTATTTCCTTAACTTTTGTAAAATTAGTAGCGTAGTAGCATGCATCTGAAATTCACGTATCCCATCTAGATAATATTGATTGATGTGGTAGAGCTGTCAGGTGCCATTTTTTTAAAAAGTCTTATCCTAGATGGTGTTTTTTAAAAAATATTTTTTACTAAAGATATAAACATATCTACGTTCATGTATTTCTTCTGCTACACGATGTATCCCATGGACAAGGCATGTCAAATGCAACATGCATGGAAATAATGCTTTCAGAGCATTTCCTGCTTTTTTCATATATGGTGCAGCATTGCTGACGAACATAAGGGCGTTGTCATGAAGAATTTTCTTTCGCCAAAGTAGTGACAAAGAAGTCGTGAATAATTGTGCGGTTGTAGTGCTATTTTCCCTTTCAAGAGATTTCGAATTTAACAAATAAATTTTAGATGCTCGATTTGGTTCCAAAGATTCGACAATTATATTGGGACGTACCTACAAAATCCGATTGTATTGATACAGAGAAGCTAAAGTTTATAATTTCTAACTTACCTTCATGCAGCATCTGTTGTCTCATCTATTGATATCTAAATCTTCTTGTCTTTCATGTTTCCTCAAATTTAATTCATTGTGGATTCGTAAGCTGCCGAGATAATTTTTTCTGAATGTTGATTTATTTGGTAAATTTTGTTTGACATGCTTTTGAAGAATAACCGCAATGACTGATTTTGTAATTTTTGTAAGGGAATTTCAGCACTCGCAAAGGCTTTACATAAGTCAAACAAAAGCTCAGATTGTCTATTGGATGTTGACACAAACGTTTTCAGTAACTAAATTTTTGGGACGGCCACTTTCGTTTTGATTTTGAAAAAACACAGAATTATCAGATAAATAAATATCATTTCCACACTCTCGCGCAAATTTATTTAATTTGTCGGTGACAGAATAACTCACTTTCGGCATAAACAATCCTTCTTGTAAAAATAAATGACAATAAAGGCAAATCACCAAACAATGTAGGTATCAATACTAAAGTAGGTGTACATTTTCAGGTCGAATTTTCGATAAGAGATTAACAGATTACCGGGAACAATTAATTAACTTAGGTAATAATAAGATGGGATTTTTGTTATTGCTTTTTATTCTATAAAAACCAAATTTATCTGACTAAATAGTTAGTTATAACTGTTATAAGCATAAAAGGCATTTATAAATAAAAATAGGCAAAATAAACATTTTTAGGCATCGTGTCTGAACATTCGGGCTTTACTTATGAACGAATTAAAATTGATATGGAATATAAGAGGACTAATAATAAAATTCGTAGAGAAATAAGGAGAGCAAAAACAATTTAGCATACTAAAGAAAACACAGAAATTGAACAATGAAAAAATTAAAAGTAGACAGTATTAAACAAACACAAACAGTAGGTAAACTTTAGAAGCATAATGAAAATATGATAATAGATATTACACAACAATTTAAAAGGTGGATAATATACATCTCAGAATTATTCAAGAACACTATACCTAACCATAACTCAATAGATACTATGATGGCACGATCAATTAGTAAAAAAAAAGTTAATACAATTTCTTGCACGAAAACGGAAAAGCGACTGAAGTTGACCAATGGAATGCAATGAAAGGAATAACGATTAATAGAAAAAAAAACAGTATCACTACGCTGATGGTATACTCATCTTAACCAGCACCGAAGAAGATCTGCAAAATCTAATATCTAAAGTAAACAATGCATATGAAGCTTTTAGTTTAAAGATTAATATCAACAAGACAAATATATGGTTACAAGTAAGCAAATCAGTATCATAACCAGCGGTATAACCATCAACGGCATAAGGCTGGAGAAGACTAATGACCAATGGAACCCAACGGTTGAAATAAAGATCGAAGTAGAAAAAGCCACAGCACTTTTATTAAAAAAAAAAAGTTTTATGCAGCCACGATTTATCTTTAAAACTAAGAATGAGAATAGTCGTTGCTACGTCCTACTTGCGTGCTTTATGACATGGAGGTATGGACACTCATTGAAACTATGTTAAAAAAAATTGATACATTTGAATGTAAATATATCGTCGCTTACTAAAATTTAACTGAATAAATCGAATCACTAAAAATAGCATCCTTGATGTAATGGACAAAGAACCAGAAGTAGTTAGATTGTTAAGCGACGGAAACGATATTCCAAAAAGTAAGAACTGTTGTATTTAATTATAAAAGGTAAAATCGAAGGCAACCGCAGATCAGGTAAATGAACTTCTTAAGCGAAAATGTAAGGCAATGGTACAGAAGGACTATGATATATTACGTGTATAAATAAGTTCTCAGCTTTTTTCTGCAAAATTAAAGTTTTATTTAAAACAAACAAAAAAAGCTTAAGTATCAAAGTATTCTCCGTTGGCATCGATGACCTTTTTCCATCTTTCGGGTAGCTTGCGAATTCCTTGGTGATAGAAGCTCACCGGCTTCGAGACGATAAAGTTATCGATGCATTTTCGGACTTCTTCTTCTGTTTTGAAGTGCGTATCAGCCAAGTGATGCTGTAACGATCGGAATAAATGATAATCGGAAGGGGCCATATCAGGGCTATACGTCGCATGTGGGAGAAGTTCCCAGCCTAACGCGAAGATGTGTTCTTGCGTATCCTTTGCAACATGTGGTCGGGCATTATCATGGAGCAGGATAACTTTGCGACTTTCTTGTCCAGTAATTGGCCTCTTTTCTTCGATTGCGTCGCTCAAATTGGTGAGTTGCTGTTGGTAGCGATCCGCCGTAACTGTTTCACCTGGTTTCAAGAGTTCATAGTACAGCACACCTTTCCAATCTCACCAGATATAGAGCAAATTCTTTTTGGCGTGGATATTGGGCTTTGGAGTCGATGTCGAAGGTTTGCCAGGATCTGCCCATGATTTTTTGCTCTTGGGATTGTCGTACAAGATCCATTTTTCATCGCCCGTAATAATTTTATGCAGAAAATCCTTTTTTCGGTTCCTTGAAAGCAAATGGAGTGCGGTGTCACGCCGTCGATTTTTGTTGTCTTCGGACAGTTTATGCGGAACCCATCTGCCTTCCTTTTGTATCTTACCCATTGCATGCAAACGTATGGAAGTGGCTGGCTGAGTGACGCCAAGCTGTTCTGCAAGCTCTTTGTTCATGTTTGCCGCATTGCTCTTAATGTTATCCGGTTGTAGTCCGAATTTCTTGCCTGCATGACTTACAGCATTCTCACCATATGCAGCACAAATTATTTCGGTGGCTTCAGCAGCGTTTTTCTTAAGATGAAACGCGAAGTGGATAGAAAATCGAATATGCTCTTTTGTGATTGCCATCGTGAACACAGCTGATTATTTAGGTTACGTGCATCAAACGCCAAATCGCATGATGTTTCGAAAGACCAAATGTCATTGCTTTAAAACCGCAAGAGGGCGGACTAATACGTTACATGTAAACGGTGATTTGCGTCGTGTGAAATCTAACGCTGAGAACTTATTTATGCACCTACTAATTATTCCAAGAAACTGTCGATAATATTATTATCTTTATTATGATAGCCAACAACTGTTAAACGGTCCTGTACCACATGAAGATATATATTAAAATTATTGGTTAATACACACTATGTAATGAACCCAAAATAGTACTAACTTAGATAGTAAAAGTTAAAAACATAAACGACTATTGGGGCGACCTAGTTGGGCATTATGCAAATCAAAATTTGCAAATTCGAAACATTTCTTGCAAATACTGTAGAGAACAACACCTTTCTCTAAAGCTGCACAAATAAGTTTCAATGGCGCTTTTCTTAGTTAAAACGCAAAAATAGGCAGTGCTTCAAATATTTTTTGTCGCAGGGTATTCCTTTCGACACCGATTTTTGGTTAGGCACCTCTGTTAGTCCATTGTAAAGCTGAAAGATAAGGCTTTAGTTCTGAAAATTTCCGTGAATTGTTTGATTTGATTAAATTTGTCACATATGAAGTTTTTAATTTATAATAATCGTTTTAACAGCTACTTTGTTTGACGTCTAGTAAGTACATATAAATTAGTATGCAGAGCATTAATAAAGTGGTCGATGTGGTGCCATAACTCATATTTTAAATTTCTTATGGGTCAGTAGCGTGATAAATCAGAATCTGTACAACTCTATGATTTATAGGTCATGCAGTGTAAGAATTTTACTGGCGGCAGCAGGCATTCACAGCTGACCACGGGCCTATGCTGATGAGTCGGCCCCATCAGCTACGTCGCCTCGCGCACTTCCTCGGGCCGCCTTCGCCGAAAACTCAAATTCAATTAAAACTTGGCCAAACAAGCGGCCGCCGAGCTGAGCAATTCGCAGTAAAAAGTGGAGCGCCGAGTTGTTACAAGTTGCGCGTTAGTCCTTACAAATAAGCGCGCGGCTCGTAAACCGGGAATTTCGCAGAGCCGTAAAATCGGCGACGTCCGCATAAATATCGGGTCCGGCCGTCCCGAAATATTAAAATGAAATACAACGGCTGCCGTGCCAAAAGCGCAAATGGGGAAATTCACGATGCACTAAACGTCCCGCCTAATTTACGGGTTCGCATTCCTAAACGAACCTCCTGGGCGGCGGAAAACAGCCCGAAAAATAGAGCGAGCGCCGGATTTATGCCCGCCGGCTATTTTCGGAATTCCATAAATTTGCAACGAATAAAAGTTTCAGCGCGCGCCGAGATTTAGTTAAGAAAGCTTGTGATATAGTAAATCTCAATAAATTTTCAATTATAGTCACTGCAGCAACTGTTATGTTGATACGAGGGGTGTTTAATATTAAAGGTGCAAGTCAGAATATTATTAACATTTATATTTAAATAAAATATGTGATACATTCCATTACTTACTTTTTTATTTTTTTACATAGTCCCCGTAAACGTTGAGACATTTAACCCAGCGTGACAGAAGATTAAACAACCCTTCACGGTATTAGTGTTTGCAAAGTTTCTTGAAGTAGTCCACAGCGATGTTTTGCGATCCCCGTCAAAAACTTCTTCAAAGATCCGAAAAAAATTAAAATTCAAGGGGCTAAATCTAGACTATACGCTGGATGTTGAGGACTTTCCAATGGCGCTGTGTCAATCATAGTTTAGTTTGATTTGACGTGTGGGATTTTGCGCCATGGTGTAATCGTTCCGACCTTTTCCTCTTAATAGCTCTATGGAATTTTTTGAGAATTTTGCTATTAATTGTTGTGTGCGGTTGGAGGAAATCACACAGCAGTAGGCTTTCACTATCCCAGAACATGATGGCTATGGTTTTGCGGGCAGGTGGTTGAGTTTTAAATTATTTTTTTTAACTGGAGAAGCTGGACGTTTTTATATCATGGACTGTTATTGTACTCTGGGGTGAACTTATATATCCAGGTTTCATCTCCGGTAACAATACTTTCACTGAAAGAATCTCATTTCTGTTGCTATCGGGTGAGATTTTGAAGTAAGCACTTATTAGATATTTTTGTTTATCAGAGCCATTTCGGCACTCACCGAGCCCAAACTTTGCGGAAATTTAGATTGCATATGATTTCATGAACACAACTCTTACGAATGCCACTCATTTAAGCAATTTCACGAATTTTAATACGACAATCTTCACTAATCAAAGGTTCGACAATTGTCCAGTTGTCAGTTGAGCTCTTTGACCTTTAAATTTTTTGCACCAAACGCTAACTTCTTTTTGATCTGCGATGAATTTTGATCTAATTAACTCCTTCGGCTTGCAACAATTTGGTAACACCACGCACCTCACACTTCGAATACACTGTGATTATGTACACTATATTTATTGTCTTCCCGAAAGCAAATTGAGTTTTGAACAAAACTACGCTCCAGACTCTACTACTACACGCATGAACGTGTCTAGTCATATATAACAACTACCTGCATTTTTAAAATGGGGCACTCCTCGTACACATTAAATATTTTTCTAGTTTAAAATGACTTTAGTAGGAAAGTAATAAAGTCACATTTATAATGCCGATTTTATCATATTTAAAAGATCAGTTGCTCTATAGGAGAGAACAAAACTTTTGAAATTTTCTAAAACGAAACTATTACTAGCTGTTTCAGCAGATTTAGGCATAAAATTAATTAGTAATTACTGTGTTGATGCTTTAGACATAATCATCACGATATAATTCCCTGTATGAAAACATTAACAACTGCAGCTCAAGTGAGAACTTTCTAGCACGTTTTTGATTTGGGTTATGACGGACAAAATAATTACTGGCTACATAAAGATCCTTTCTAATTATATTAGCGGTAAAAGTAGAATTATCTTGATCATTATCATTAACTTCTTAACTTTCAGATATTTCAAAAACAACTTACACTATTCTGAATTTGCTAAAAGGTTTATCAATTAAAAATTCTTCTATATTTGTCGACGTAAAGTCATTGAATCCCTCTTCGCAAACTGTATAAACCAAGCTTATAGTATTGGACAATTTTGCAGTATGACTGAAGGAAACACAAGAGTTATGTTCATCACATACGAACTAAATCGCCTTTCAGCATGTATTTATAGTTTTTGATCTCAATTCAGATAACAATAATGGAACGTGATTAATACAAGTCATAAGTGAAGAATTTTTCGGCACATCCATAACTAGTACTGTTTTCTTATCATTTATCTTGTTCAAAATGCACTGAAATGTTAGATATGTTTTAAAAGTCTCAATTATCCCTGATGTAGAGATTGTAGCAATAATGCGATACTGGACGGCAGAAAACAAAATTACACATTTGGATGTTCTACGACAGGATGACTGGGTGCATCATTAAGAACAAAAAGGCTTTTAAATTTCAGGTTCTAATAGCGTCTAACTTCCGGAAAAAATTCTTTGTAGAACCACTAAGCAGTAATTTTTGTATCTACATTATGAGCAATGGTTTTAAAATCCGTTTTTCTAAAGCGTTAGAATAAAATCGGTGTGTTTTTTCCCTTAGACTATGCCTTCCTTTATGGATATATGTTTACTGCAACCTATGGCTTATTGTGATTACCCTAATACAGTAAATTCACTACTAATCTCTAATTGACGTCCCCTGAATCAGTAGATACAGGTCCTTTACAGGTTGTGTCTTAAATTCATCCGGTTCTAGAATTGGTCTCCCAAATGTAAGTTGCCTTTTCCTGCACAGCGCATCGTACTTGCATAGAATGTATAAAGCTGTTTCTGATTCCCTGCTACAAAGTCTGCATGCAAGGTCACCATTCAATTTACCAATTTTTTAGAGCTGTACTTAAATTAAGAAATTCTGCAGCACTCTTTTGACAAGGTTCCTTATTGAAGGTTTTGCTGAAATAATGTTCTGGTCGGTTCTTCCAGTACATTCGATGATGAGTGCGTGTCCTCTCCTTAATAAAGCTTCGGGGAGCACTTCGTGAAATTTCTAATGCAGGTTTTGGGCCTATATAAGCCTCACTAGATCCCTGCCTGGCCAATTCATCGGCTTTCTCATTGCTGTAGATACCACAATGCCCAGGTGCCCATAGAAGTTTCACAGTATTATGTTCTGCCAGTGCATTGAGGTTATTGATGCATTCCCATACCAGTTTAAATTATGCTTTAGTGCTTAATAAAACCTTTAAAGCTGCATGGCTGTCTGATATAATATAGATCCGCTTGCTCTTGTTAGCTCTCTTACCATTTTCACGCGCATATTGTAGTATGGCGTATATTTCTGTCTGAAAGACAGAAGCGTGCTGACCAAGAGGAAAGTTTAGTTCTACCCTGAGAACCTCAGCATATATTCTTGCTCCGATGCCCACCTTAGTTTTAGAACCATCTGTGTACCATATTAGGTGCAATTTCCTGTCTAAATGTTTTGCTCCTACCTCGATCCTGCATGATCACCTCGAATAGAGAGTCGTCACATGTTTTTAAGGTCATGTGGTCCGTGCTCATTTCAAGCAAAGGGTCTCTCAGACTATCAATTATTCTAACATAACCTGTACCTGTATGTATCTTGTACAGTGAATGATACAGCCTGTAGAGACTCAGTTTTGCCTCCCCCTGAATCACTATATGCAGAGGTGGGAGGTCTAGAAAAGTCCATTGCTGCCCTGTAATGCCCAAACAGGCGTCTTTGTACCTGGCCTAGTTTTAGTTCGGTGGTTTCTTGTATAACTTTGGGGCATCAGACCAAAGCTGAGTTTGGAGTATGGTAGAGTTGTTACCGATTTGTCGACCACTTTTTCATTATGACGGTTCCAAGTAAGTTTAGAATCAAAAACGACTCCTAGATACTTTACTTCTCCCGATATGGTGATTTCTTTTTCGCCAAGGAAAAGAGGTGTAAGCCCCTTTAATTTTTTCCTTCGCGTAAAGGGTTTTTCCGCGTTCTCGTTTAGTCTATTAAGTTACCACATTTAGAGCCCACTGCATCGGTTCCTTGATAGTGCCTGCAAATTTCCCTTCCACCAAGAGAACTAGGTCATCGGCATACCCTACAGAAGAAAATCCTTTATTTTTTAAGTTCCTTAAAAGGCCATCCGCTACCAGGTTCTATAGCAAGGGGAAGAGAACTTTCCCCCGCTACCTGCACCATTATGGTTTTGTCATATACAGACAAAAACCATCTGTACTTTGAGCATGCAGTCTATCCACCTGCACCAGGTCCCCCTCTCAGGGCCGAGATTATGAAATTAAAATATGTATTGTCAAAGGTTCCTTTTATGTCTAAAAAGGCACTTAGAAGGATCTCTTTGTTGTCCAGGGTTTTCTTTACTCTCCAGGTGAGGTGGTAAAGTGCTGTTTCTGCCAAAAAACGAAAATGATCATTTGCTGCTTCGAACCAACACTTTTTATACTTTTGTAAGTTCTGTTTTGCATTTTTCACAGAAAAGTTCAGTTTCATCTTTACTTTTACCTTTAAATATTTTAACAAGTTTTTGTAGAAATGCTTCAGCAGTTGTTGCATTGGCAGAAGACGTTTCATCTTTAATTTTTATATTATAAAGTCTATTTTTTGCATTACATTTATATTTTTCCTTCAACTGAGATAAAGTATCTGGCTGCCGTTTTTTAATATGTTCATAAAACCTCAATGCTGCTTGCTTAATGTAATTTCCACCAACTGGTATTTTTTGCACATTACATTCTACCCACGTTACTAAAGTTTTTCGGCCTTTTCTAGAACATCATCTCTGTGTATGATAATAATTTCGAACTCGGGTTTGTAAAAGAACATAGTCCCTTTATTTTTGTTTATAGGCTATCAGTTGATTCGCAGACTCCAAAATGCTTACCCACAGTTAAAAGCGATTTAAAATTTCATCCTTTGTGTTCAAGGAAACGGCTTTTTTCTCTTGGTTATGGGCAACATTATATGAGGGCTGGCTTAAAATCTTCGGTTAATAAAATAGAAGTTTAAAAATTAATTATAGCTTGCCATTTATTATTTCTTGGAAAAATTATTAATTTTATAATGCGATTTCTATTTTAATTTCTCTTAAAAACGCAAATGCAAAAATGCAATAACTGCAAAGAACTGTTTTTATGCACAGTTATGTAACCCGGATAGTTTAAAATTTAGTATTGTTATAACTGAAATGAGAATGCAATTATAGAAAATTATCAAAATTTTATTGAATTGCGGATTTTTAGGCTGGCGGCATTTAAGTAAATAAAATCGCATATAAAGATTATTTTTGATACACTAATTCGCGTAGATGTACTTAGTTCCTATTTCCAAGTGATTTATGTATGTCCTTTTAATTCTTAAGGGAACATGGAGCTTGCTCAAACGTTTCATGTGGCAGTTTAAGAGTAGTTAGTACACGCGTTAGCACTAATTTTGAACTTTCACTTAATTTGCAACTCGTCAGCTATTCCTGCTATTTACTTTTGCTTTAACGTGATTACCTAAAATACATTTTGTATCATATTCTGAAGTAGCCTTCCTATTCTAAATATTTGTAAATTAAAGTATGTTTTATGACACTTTTATCTGATTTTCTTCACTATCAGTTCATTTGGATTTTTTCTGATAATTTTGATATTATCGGTTTAATTTAACTTTTTTCTTTAAATTAATTTTTTAATAATGTTTTACTAGTTTAATAACATTTAGATTGTAAGATATTCTTCTGTAGTTATCAATCTACTGATTAGTTTGTTCAACAGCATGGTTTTCCTTCTTCTAGCCGGTGACCAGCTCATTATAACTACTACATATATATTAAAATTTTGTGTTGTACTATATTCGTAGTCTGGCTGATACGTTTTGTCCTTTTACTCTTTTTTTATAATTGTTTTAAGAAGTTGCTCATAATTCCTTTTATTAAAATTTGTCTTTCTTCTGTTCTTTCTGATGCATCCGAATTTGTTATTCTATCATTCCAGCTTATCCTTAGTATCTCTAGAATCATATCTTAAAAGCTTCTATTTTTTGTTTGTCATGGTTGCTGCTGTTCAAGATTCACTTCCATGGAGTGCTATGCTCTAGACAAATGTCTTTAAAAGTTTTTTTCTCATAACTTCTTAATAATTTCCGTTGGAACTTGATCAGTCCCCGTTGCCTTGTTAATTATTATTTCTTGGACTGCTTTGGTGTATTTTGACCAATTCATTACATCTCCTTTCTTATCTTCATTGAGCTAGGCTTTTGGATGCAGAACGATTTTTTTTGCTGCCTCCACCGTAGAGTTTTTCAATGTAGCTTTTCCACGTTTACGAAATATTGCTTTATTCCAGCAGAATTTTTTCCGTTTTATCTTTTACCCCTACTCTCTTTAAAGCAACTATTTATTGCCTTATTGTCTGATGAAGCCTTAACTTCTTTGAAAAGGTTACTTTTTCACAATTGCTCTTGATATATCTTGTGCTTTAGTACATTCTTTAATAATTTTGTTTCTCAAATCTATTACTTGTCTTGCTCATTTTTATAATACAGTGTTTTTGTTCCTTTGCTTCTTTTAAACTACATTATCTTATCCGCTACGTCAACTATACAATGTTCCACGTCTTATCTACGCCTATCTCATTTTGTATTTGGTGTTGTACCCTCAGGTTTTTGAGAATTCTGTTGTCCGATAATTTCTTTGTATTTTCTTGTTTTAATTTATTTATTTTTCATTTTTTCTGTCATTCTTTATAACTTTATAAATTTTCAATCGCGTGTAATCATTATTATGTTGTGATTACTATTTATGTGAGCTCCTGGATATGTTTGGCTATAATTTGGTATCTTATGATATCACCATGTATATCTTCTATGTTTGTGATATCCAAATAGTGTATTTGTTATTGTGCTTTGCGCAAACGTCTATCACTCCTTTCTTTTCTTCTTGTGTATATTTATCGGCCTCTAATTTTATTTTCTACTCCTTGGTTAATAACGACATTCCAATCCCACATTAATATTAAGTTTCCTCTCTTTCGACGTATTTTAATGCGTCCTCTATATCTTTATATACTTCCTCTAATTTATCGTTATTATAATATGTAGTTAGCACTATTGTATTGCAGTTGCGTTTTCTGGTCTGCCAACATCACTCCTTTACTCGAGGATGTAACTATTTACCTTTTGTTCTGTTTTTTCTTATAAGAACTCCTACTCTAACTTATCTATTTACAATAGTAGGGTGTATTATCATGTGTTAGTCACTCCACATGTCGCTTTCTTACTTCATTTATTTTGAGTTTATGTTATTATGTTTAATTTCTTAGTGATAATTGAATAATAATAATCCTTGTTATACAAGTTATCTCTAAAAGTGCATAAATGTTTGAAACAAATTTTATACATTTACTATCATATATTTAGTACTTTAGCTTCTACAAGACTAAAATAAAAAATAATAGCTTAACTAATATTAATTAGCTATAAATATTTATTTAAATAATTAACAAATACGATGATAACTAGTTTATTTTTAGGATCTTAAAGTAAAGTTGCAAAGAAAGAACCAAAGTTTCATTTTGTTAAATGTGCAGTTGGGAACGGCAAGAGAGCAGACGCTTCAAACTAAATTTTGAGAGCGCCGAGTTCAAAGAGACTTCGCGAAGTAACTAACTGGGACTTAGTCAAGTCGAAGACTTTTGTTCGATATGATCGCGGAAAAACTTAATTAGGGCAGCAACTTGGCCGGCTTTAATGCCGTTAATCCAGCAAATGTTAAGTAACGATTGTAGGCCTCCAGTGAGATAAGAGGGCTCGAGTGCTGTGTAAATTAAGATTCGCGGGCCGTCCACTCTCCTTGATGGATTTGTTATGTTCATTCGTCAGACGTTAGCCAAATAAGAAATGGCAGCGAAATAGTTTTGGCAGTTTTGATTAAGGGGGTACGAAGGTAAATAAAACATAAATCAGAATATCTATTTCATAGCGTGAACGAAAGGCACTGTGCTGAGGAAGTTCTCCCGATGTTGAACCACAAGCTTTGTTTATTGTGCTACGGATTATTATAAAGTTTAGCATGATAAAGGGTGTAAAATTATCGGAGATTTTAAGAACACTTAAAGTATACTTCGGGGACAACACTCTTAAGAAGACTCAGATCTACACGTTGAATAAACAATTTTGGAAAAACAAAAGCAATTGACAATAAAAGTCAACGGTGTTATTAAAGGGCCAAGGTGAATGAAAGGGATATTTACATTGCTCGCAGCCTTTCTGAAAATGATTAACAAATACTGAAATTGCTTTTGCACCTTGAAAATCCGATAAGGCTGCTCAAACTCTACCAAAAATTAATTATTTGTCTTGGACTACACTTACTACGATTAGACTGCAAAGAAAATACTTAAAAAACAAGAACTAATTAGTGCACAACCATCTGTATTTTACAATTACGTGATAAAAATTACCTATACGTATGCTTCAATAAATTTAAAAAACGTGGTTTATATTTATCACCGTAATTAAATATCTTATAATTTAAATTAAAATTTATTTTAGTTATAACAAAAAATTACATGTAGCTAATTAAAAAAATCTCAACCGATCTACGCTTAACAATTTATTGCCAGGCCCATATGTTGAGTTCTGAAATTGAAATCTCTTTTGATGTTAGCTCGTAATAAATAGTGTAATATTTTTGTATCATTTGTTAATTAGTTTTTATGAACTATTTTTGTTCGGTACCTTTATAATTTTTAAACTGATAAATTCGTTAAATTTATAAATCAATTTTATTACGTTAAAGTAAAAGATAAAATCCAAAATCAGGTAAACTAATTGTAATAACTGCAGTAAATCTCATAAATTTCATCTTTTGCTATTGATATCTGTGTATTATACAAATTTAATTAAAAATACTCTTTCGTTATACTTTAACAACAAATTTCACATTTGTTTAATCGCAAATAAGAAATATAGTTCTATCAATGAAAAGCAAATATACGGTTATTTCTGTTATTTAGTAATTTTTGGAATATTCCATTTATTTTCAAATAAACTGTTTTTGTTAAATAACTAATAAATTAATACAGTAGAATAAAACATTTCTTATGGTAATTGAGATTTTTGAAACCATCTAGTTACAAACCTTGCAAACATTTTATTGTTTGATGGTTCTAAAATATATATATACCTTCTCTATTTTATTTTACAAGATACCTCGCATACCAGGGTTAAATCTTTTTCAATAAATGTAGAATTATTTTTACTTTAAGAATGTTTTGTCGATTAGATTAAATAAACGGCTTTACTCATGCTCTACAAGGATGAATAAAATGTAAACCAGAATTTAATTTTTTACCTACTGTAGGTGAGCAGAAAAAGTTCTGTAAATAAGGATGCCTAAAGGAGATTTTCTCCGTAGAGTACTTTATACTACCGCTTCCTAGTCAGTATCCAGATGTTAGAGCAAAAAGTATGCTCGGTGACAGAATGCAGCCCTGCTGCACCCCTCGCATTATTTTAATTTGTTCCATTTGATCTTCCTCATATCTTACGGCCGCTGTTTGGTTACAATAAAGATTTATGATTATGCGTATGTCCTTATTATCCAAGCATCACTATTGCCAGTTTATGGCCCTTCGTACATTTTACTACTGATTTCAGTTGTTCATAAAAATCTTATATTATGTCATTGTTCTTATCTGCAGTTGGGGCATACACTTATATCACATTACTGTTAACCGGATGTGCTGCTATTTGTGGCATCATGACTCTATTTGACAATGGGAGAAAGTTGAAGACAGTATTTTTTGGTTAACCAGTATCGCCACTTCGTACTAGTGTGCAGTTTCGTTGCCAGAGTAATACATTGTTCCATTATGTGTAGGACAATCTCCTTTTGTCTTTCATTTTACTTCACTTATACCAATAAAATCTAGCTTTAATCTTTACATTTTTTCGGTTAAGTTTTTAAGTTTCCCTGCTTCGAGCAAACTTCTAACGTTCCAAGTTGCAATCCTCTTCTGGGCTGAGCCGGAGATTCTTTGCACCCTCTGCCCATTCTTGGCATAAACGAGTTGTTACAGAGATGAATCAGAAAGTACATGTCTATTACATAGATTTCACAAAAGTCCGCAATATATAATTATATAACTTTTCAAAAAGAAAAATGTAGATAAGAATCATTGCTAACCTGCACTGGAAACAAAGAGCTAGAATAAAAATTAAAAATAAATACACAGAAAGGGTACGATAAGGCTGCGTATTATTCTCTTATTTATTCAGTATCTTACTCGGTGTAAAATCACCACAGTTATTATAAGCGTTACTCTGATGACACTGATAATTGGAGTTTACATGGTGGACTTACAATATCATGTTGAAACATCGAACACATACTACAACCGTTACAGCCTTAGAAAATAAATTTAAAGAAAACTAAAATGATAATATTAGAATCAAATTTTGATGAATGAAACAAATAAAATCCCGCATTGAAGCATCCAGAAGTGATTTCAATAAAATGAAGTAATTGTTATGTAATTGAGACTTAAACACCCTGCTAAAAACCAAACTACTTTATTGTTACATTTTCTCCATCTTACTGTAAGATGTAAAGTCATGGACGTTAAAACAAATAGATATGAGACGCCTTGTCGCATTTGAAATATGGTGTTACCAAATAATTCTATAAATTTCGTGGACAAATAAAGTTTACAATGAATGAATAAGATAAGTAAAATAATTAATACCCTTAAAATAGCAGAATACTTTGTGTTGAAAATTAATACATTTTTTTCGTCTGGTAATTCAAGAAAAGAGGGGTGTAGGAATTTTCTGATCAAGAAACCTAAGAAAATGGCTTAACTGCAGCACATAAGAATTATTTAAAATGACAATAAGGAAAAAGTAAATTGTTTTATATAAAATTAATGTTTAGTACAAGAGCCATGATGGTTTAGTGGATAGGTCACTAAACTACGAAACCAAGAATTGTGGGTTCGAATCCCGCTCTCGCCAATTCAATCGCTGGCATTTTTTCGGTCCAGCTCGACTCAGCCTGCAATAATGAATACCTGGAGGTCAAACTCTGGGGTAATAATAGGCGGTCTATTATTAGTGTTCAATACATTACGTTGAGTATATGTTGAGTATTCGCCATTGACCAAGTAAATGACAATATCCGGCAGTGTGCACAAGGTGACATTGACAGCTAATATGATTTGTATCTAAACTAGTTTAGATATCAACTAAAATCACGTAAAGTAAGTTGTAACACACTCGGTTTCGTTCTATTAAAAACTAAACAAAACAAAAAAATTAAATATTTTAAAAAGTAAGGTCTTTTTTGATAAATCAGTGCCAAAATACGGCTAACCTATACTCAATAGGTCCTATATAATAAAGAATACGAAAGCTATGTAGATATAATCCCCTATGAAACAAAATAATAAACTCCTGTGTAAACCAGCGTAAAATTGAAATTCTAATCAGTCGTTTGTTAATTGACGCTGCAGGATCGTGGTAAGATAACAACATTTAAAAGTGGCCATGTTTTTGTAGTCGCCGGTGCTTCGCTCGGAAAGGATTAATGGCGTTTAGCTAATAAACTAGAGCTGCATCCCTGCATCCTCTTTTACGACAAAAGCACACGACTTCATCGGTGCCGTGCTAATGAAAAAAGCCGGCCGGCTCAATTAGCGCGATGCAGAGCACGTTTGGAAGAGCGGCGATAAACATAGGAATGGTTTTTAATTAGCCGCAATTAAGAAATTCAAACAGTCGCTTCACCTATTTTAGAGATTATCGGCCGCATTTTAAGCGGAACAATTAAATCCAAACAGCAACACAAATTTTCCTTAATTTGTACTTAACCGCTGCGCCGCGCACTGAATATGCATATTATATCGGAACGGCGACGGGCTTTCGCTCGAAGGCTACGCACGTTATCCGGGCGCACGATTGGCCGTCGCGCTCCACGGGCGCTTTAAAGTTTCATTCTGCACCCCGTGAAGCGCTTTCTTTCTGGCAGCGCTTAGCCGCAGTGCCGCAGCTCTAATCGAGGTCGATGCAAAAAGCAGAATCGCTGCCGCGCCCCCTTATGAGTGGAACCCCATGTAGAATACGTCCGTAATGAAGAGCACTCATTCATCCAGGGACAGATAGAGATGCCGGCGGGATGTTAGACAATGTACTCAGTCACTCCCCCCGCATAATGGAGCCGTATCCCCCTTATTAGGGCGGTAATGGTGGTCTTTATAGTCGCTATGATGGGAGGGAGTTCTTACTTAGTGTCTGTTTCATTGTGTCGTCCGCGCCGGTAGATCTGCAAATTAGCATGTCCGCCGTTAAACAAACGCGCCTTGGCTCGCAGCCGAATTTATGGATCTTAAAAATAATTACGGATGCGAAGGGGCGCAGCGCGCCCCGCTCGACAGGGAGCTGACGTCTCACTCAGCCGCTCCGAACGTAACGCCGTGCATTACTTTATCTGCCCGATAGCCGCTACATCATACACCAATTAAAGTCTGCGTAATGGATTTCCAGTATCTACGGCGGAAAGGATTTATGGCGAGGAATCATTGGAAATTCGAGTGCCCGCCGGATGTTAATGTGATGCGGGGTGTTTTGCTCCTTAAAAGTCTCGGGAGATAAACCCATGCATGAAAGCTTCTGTATGCTAATGCAGTCACTTAAAGGCGGACAAAGGCATCAGTTTGCCTTCGGATGAGTTTGGTTTCTTGCTACACCAACAACATGTCTTCATTTTTATTTATATCAAGTGAAGGGTGATATATGTATAAAATAAAAATATTTATTAAAACAACTAAATACACCGTCTCTACAAAATTCTCTTAAGTACATAGAAAGGTATAAAATGTGATTTTATATGACATAAACATTAAAAATAAGTTTGCATTAATAGTATTGGAATAAAAATTTACGTAGCTACAATAAAAAATAAATTATTTTTACGAAAAAGGCTTCTTTTTTGTATAAGACGGTATTCAAATCAAATAATTACAATATAAAGTAAATAAGATAAAACAACTTCTTTGATTCTATACAATCCAGCAGATTGTACTTAATAAAAGCAGAAGATAGTAGTCTCAAGGTGTAACATTTTTGTTACTACAAGAATACTTTTAGGTTATATTGTGGAAAAGTCGAAAGGATGTTTTATGCGCAAGGAAGTTTCCTATTAGGTAACACAAGTTAGCTGCATATAATCAACAACCTAGGGAACGCGGTGGCTCAGATGGTTCAACCAGTTGGCTCTGCCTTTAGCCGGCGCGCGGAGTTCGAGTCTCGCTCAACCCATGGGTGTGTGTGAATGTCCTAGAATAAGGGCATGTTAGTGGGCACAGTAAGTCCTTGAGGCTGCACTGCAGTAAGTGCGCAAAAAAAAATCAACCTATGGTTGTAGACAAAATAAGCCAAGAGTGCAATCACAGAGCTGTAATACCTGAATCATTATGCGCCGGAAAATTTCCGACAAAAGTTATTGCGTTATTTAGCTACAAAAATTCAAAATTTACCAATTAGCCAAGAAGTACAGGAAATCTGATCATCGGAAAGAGGTAACTGCTGACAAAGCAACTAAAAGCAAGCAATCTGATTGCATAAGAAGTAATTAATTCGCAAATTGAAAAAAAAGATCGATCAAGATCCTAAGCAAATCCTGGCAAAAGAAATGGGCGTTGCAAGGACAAAGTCTCTCAGTGCAGCAGGATCTGCACTACAAATCTTTCGTCCTAAAAAAACACCAACTGTTGAGTGAGAAAAACAGGATTGGCGGGAAGTTAAAAACCCAAGCAGTGTTGTGATTTTTTTCGGATAAAAAATTTCATCCGAGACAGAAAGTTGAATAACAAAAACGACTGTTGGCTCTACCAAAATGCCTCTGAAGTACCTACCGTCATGCATACAAAGTTTTTCGCCTCTGAGGTGGTACCAGGGATTATGAACAGCAAAAAAAATGTCAACTTCTTTCAGTAAGATTTGAAGCTGGCTGCCTACAGTTGTCAAACCCTGGATAACGGACATCACCACTACATGTTCTCACTGAACTCCTCTTCAGCCCACAAGGCAAGAAAGTCATGGTTCTACAACAATTTGTATTACCACTAATATCTGGCTTATAAAACCACCCCCTAGCCCCGACTACAGTCTTCTTGACTACTACGTGTGAGGTATCGTCGATACGAAAGTTAATAAAAGGCATAATAACATCAAATACAGCTTAAGGGTCTCCATTATAGAGGTAATAACATATATATTTAATTTTTCTTTTATGTATTTGACTGTTATTTTTTTTATTCTTTATCTATTTTTTAGATTTATCTATAGATATGTGCCGTGGTAGCCTAGGGGATAGGTCGCTAAAATACGAAACCAAGAGTTGCGGGTTCGAACCCCGCTCTCGTCAATTCAATCGCTGGCATTCTTACGGCCTCTCTCGACTCAGGCTGCAATAAATGAGTATCTGGAGGTCAAACTCTGGGGTAATAATAGGCGGTCGGTACGTAGCGCTAGCCACGTTACTACCCTTGTGTACCGTAGGCCCTAGATTGTAGCAGACCTATCCTGTTACGAACCCATAGGCCTTCGTGGCCTGTTACGGGGAACTATTATTATTATCTATAGATATGTAGGTGCTTATAAAACTTGAAAATGTGAGTTTCTCTTTTGCGATGTTTTGTATAAAAGTAGTGCAATGCTTGATGGTTCCAAGGTGTTTTAGGTCCACAATCTACAGTACCAGTTGATTAAATATCTGCACATTGTTAACTAATCTATAACAACTTTTTGTCGTTATGAATTAGTGGAATTAATATAAAATTTTCAAATACAAAACCAACTGTCAAGTTAATCCGTCATCTCGTATTACGTTAAATGCCAGCAATATAGACTCTTGGCATCATTATTTCCTAAGACAGAGTATATTTTTGTACAAGCAAAAGAAAAGAAAATAACCAAGTACGTTAGTAAAGGAGAAATGCATTTGGATATAGTGGAGATTGTAGCCCCCGTAGAAAAAAAATTGTTAAAGTATTCAGTAATATTTGAACAAGAAAATTATAAAACTCAATAAAGAGATGCACAGGATTGTAAAAGATAGATATACACTATAACCAAAATTCTAGCACGCATTATACATCAAAGAATTAATAAAGACATAGACAAAAACTAAGGAAGAAACAGGTTTCGGTAGAGAAGGATTATGTATGGAGTGAATTGTAACAACATGAATTATTATAGAAGAAACTAGAGAAAAAACGCAGCACTAACTATGACGTGAAAACAAACATAAAGAAAGGAGTGAAGCAAGGATACATATGGAAAGGACAATTCAAAAGAAAAATCGAATTACCTGGAACTACCTAAAAAGTAAGAAAGTGTCTCAATCTCAGACTAACAAAAATTCTAGAATAATTGTGGAATTGAAAATAAATACAAAGAAAACAGCAGAAATGAGGGCAGAAATAAAAGAACAGAAAAAAGCTATATAAAAACTATATAGAACAGAAATGAAACAAGTGCAAAAGCTTTATTACTCGGGAAGTATAATGAATATAATTGAATGAAAATAATGTTAAGCAAAGATTAAAGACAGTATAGCATGCATTTAGAATATTAAATAATATATTAGTTAAATAAGCTAAAAGACGAAAATAAGACTCTTGGACAGTAATGTAAAATTGGCATTACTGTATGAAAGCTGTATGAGCTATAACACTAGTACCTACGAAATATTATAAAAATATTCTGTCTCAATATCGTCACTAATAGGAATCTAAGCAAGAACAAATTAGGAAAGTAAAAAATGGAAATGAAATTGATTAGGCCATACACTAGAAATACTAACAAGGAAACCGCAGTCATATTTCAAGGAAACCGAAAGACATTACAGTAAACGGATCGGCCAGCAGGTGGTACTAATAAATAACTCAAGTGGCCCCGGTTATAACCCTAAATGCATTCCTAGCGGAATTAAGGGTAGTAAAATTCCATAGAAAAGCTGGGCCATGGAAAGTCAAAGTTTTGAATATAAGGGCGATTTGCACGTTAACCTATTGATATTTTGCAATGGTAATTAGGTAATATAGTGCACTTACTCAAATATGTTGCTATCGCCGCCTATAGGTCACATATGGAAATTAACCTAAAACTTTAAACTCCCCCGAGCACTACTATCGCTCACTTCCATGGAAATGCACTTAGGGTTATGACTGGGCAACTCGGGTTATTGAATGGTACCATCTGCTCATTATAATATCATGCGGTTTCCTTGTAAGAAAACAAAACGATGACATAACGAAATAAAGGTTAAAATGGTATATGGTGGGAATAAGAAACAGAAGCAGACCAATAGATATATGGATGAAAGTTATACAGTTACCAAGCGTAACAAAGTAGGAAAAAGTTAGAGTGAACTAGCTGTTGTGGCTAAAGACAAGAAGACATGGATATGCTTCGTGAATGCCCTATCCTACGATACGAAGTAACATGACCGAGTACATATTTAGTAATCTTCACAACTCAATATATGCTATTAAAAGGCCAACTAAGTCCATACTGAAGAGACAAGATTTTTACCAGCTAAAACTAAAAAGAAAATTAAAACAGAAATAATCTTCGTGGATATGTGCAAATAATGTCACTTAAACAACGCCCAACTACTTCTAGTACTCAAAATAACAGTATTGTTGCTATTAGCAAAAACATGTTTCCTGTCAGAAAAATTATGTGTTTAGGTGTGCCTTTCAACGAGAAGAAAAATATTATCAAGTGAGGAAAAGTTTTATTAATTATCCAACACTGCCGCTTTTAAAACACTTCTATAGGACATCATTTGGACAATAAACGCAAGAAGCTACGATGTGCATATGAACCAAGGGTTAGAAGTAATTTTTTTAAAGGTTCCGTTCGTTGTTCGTTGAAATTCGCAGTACTGACCAGAGCTTATGCTCTAGAAGTTTGTAAGCATCTACCTCTGCACTATTTCTAATTTTCAAATGATACAACATGAATAGGAAACTATCCTACTACACCATTTACCACCTCCAAGAAAACCTTTAAATACATGGGTAGTGATAACATGATTAATGAAAATCATCTAAACTCAGAAACTTCAGTAACTTCCGTAGATAAAATGGGCGGAACAACCATCGTGTTTTCGTAGATAGACTAGCGAAGAAGTATTTCATCTGTTATATGTTATGCAAAATCCCATCTCTAAGCTACAACCTCGCACGAAGACTGTGTCGGTATCATATCGCTCAACTCTATTGTAATATTCTCTCACAGTATGTGGGAAGATAAAAATTAATTTTCCTCTCATATTTAAGGAAATCAACGAAGAGATGACTCTCAGTATTCGGAAAGAAATAAATGTTTTGCGTCTATAGATAAAATAACAAATCTAAGGAAAACATTATAAAATCAGAGTTTGCTTAACTAGAAAAATTCTTAAACACAGGCTGTATATAAATTTGATTTATAATACGGCTATTTTTCTATCGTAACAAATGTAGAGAAACCCTGCAAGAAGTGCATTTTATAGACTTGAAAACTGAATTTCCTGATAAAATAAATAAAATGTAGGTTTTTAAATTCAGATTTTTAAGCTAAATATTACAGAAATATATTAAACTTCTACAGGAATAAAAAATATTTCATTGCTGCCAGGATAATTAAAAAAAATTTTTGTTGCGTAACAATATCCTACTAACTTTTACAACTTTTCTTTGTTCTGTTACGCAGCTAATATCAAAATATTTTGTATTTTGTAAAATTGCGTCCGAGGATTTCTTTTGTGCTCACACAATCTTTTGTTCTTTTTTAATACTTTTTGTAGCTTTGTTTACTTTTATTATTTTTAATATTTTTTGTTGTTCTAAAACTCAGATATCTAATACAATAAATTATATTTCGTTTGGTTTAATTTTGGTTTCGCTATTTTACTATTATTATGGGTTTTATGGATATTTTATATTCTTATAAATTTAAGGAATCTGTTTGTTTAGTCCTTTAACTTTTATTTAATATTTTACTTTATCTTTAATTATCCGACATCAAAATTGAACTCAAGTATTTAAAGTATTTTAGAAATTTAAGTATTAATCATTAGCATAAAATTTATACTTATTTTTTTTTGTCCAGTTTATATGCATTTTTATTTTCAATTAACTTTCTACATGCAACTATTTTTAATTTCCTTCGCTTTAGTATTAGATCTTTATTTATCCAATTAGCTATTATCATTAATTCTGTTAAAAGAACTAACAAATTTTTCTTTTTTATACTTTCGCAGAATAAACAAGAAAGTTGCACTAATTTCTGCTTACTATTTTACTGCTTTAGATTAAAATCCGCATTGCAGGCGGAAAGCGACCTTTGGGTGTTGATAGTCATCCAAATTAATATAGTAGGTGGATTTCTAGAAAATAATTTCAGACTAAAAAACACTGCAGTTTAAGACGCTCATCTGTATCTGCTACTGAAAAGAACATCGCTACTATTGAGGAGATTCTCGAGTCCAATATGCATGTTACCTCTTGCAGATAGAAATAGTTTAGACATTTCACAAAATTACACTTTGAGATTTAATTCGCTATTACCAAAAACGGAAAAGTTCAACAAGAAATCCTGCAAAAAAAATAAGAAACTGTGAGCCCTGTAACTGGTTTGAAAAGACAAAAGCAATTTGATTCTGGTAACTTTAGTCTTGAAAATTATACCTATAAACTGATTTGGATACCAAACTTTCATTAAACACTTACGATCTATTGGCTGTGCTTGGCGTCTCGCACTTGACTGTCTGGAATAACTTTTACCAACTTGACTTTGTGTCACGGTAATATATCTTTACAAACAGTCTAAAATATGAGTTGATTAGTGAGCTGAAATGTGTTGCCAACTGCTTGAAAATCTACTAGATCACCGAATTTAAAAGCACATTTTCACTTGTAATGAAAAATGGATGATCGTTCTAAGCGTTAGATTCTTCATGGCCAGTTGCTTTATGAGATTATTTTAGGCAGAAGGTCATAATATCAGTTTGACAAAGTCTTAAAGCGAAAGTATTCGATTGTAATAAACTGCAAACTTTAACAAGACAACACGGTTGTTCATCATGCCACAAAGGTCACAGACAAAATTACTGAACTAGATGGAATTGACTTTTCCTATATCCAGCTTACAGCCCTAATCTTGCACATTCTTACTTTTTGCTTTTGATCAAATTGAAGAAACATATCAAAAATTATTCTTTCAAAATTGGCATATTGCTAGTATAGACCTATTTCACAACTTATAGAAGGTTGGCATGAGGGGCTATATAAAACATAAAATCAATTTTTTTTGCAAATGTTAAAAACTTTTATCCAAATGGTAAAATTACGCTTTTATAAGAATTAGTAATTAATATCTGTAACTGTTTTTTGATTGGGTCGCAACGATATTAAATAAATTCATAGTTGAAAATATTAATTATAATTATGTTTAAAACTTTTTTGGAATATCCTGCTAATTTACGCTTCGTTCGAAAAGGAAAATTAAACAAAATTCTTTTAAAACTAATTTTCAGTTACTTTGTTCTTAATTAGCGTTTCAAAGTTAAAATTAAAGTAGTTGAAAAAACTAATTAGAATTTCATCAAAATGTAATGTTAAAGGCAAGATATATTTTTTCTAATAAACCAATAAATTTAACAAATTTGGCTTGGTTTATGTCATTAATAATTAATTAAACATGAACTAGTAAACTAATCAAATATAAAAAAAATACGTAAATTTTTACGTCAGTCTAATTTACTATAATTATTTTAGTACTTATATATTAAAACTGTTGTTTCTTCTTCTTTAGGTGCCGTCTCCGTTGGGAAGGTTGGCAATCACCATCGCTATTCGAATTTTTGACACTGCTGATCTAAATAACTAGGTGGTAGTACAGTTAAACCATTCTCTCAAGTTCTTCATCCACGAATGTCTTTTTCTTCCCACGCTTCTCCTTCCTTGAATTTTCCCCTGTATTATTATCTGGAACAGATGGTATCTATCGCCTCTTATAACATGTCCAAGATATCGCAGTTTTCGTTTTTTAATGGTGAAGACAACTTCGGCTTTTTTTCCCATTCTTCTCATCACATCTACGTTAGTTATATGTTTGGTCCACGATATTTTTAATGTTCTTCTATATAGCCATAACTCAAACGCCTCTAATTTTTTCACATCTGCTTTCTTCAGTATCCATGTTTCCATCCCGTAAAATAGTACAGATAGGACGTAGCACTTTAGTAATCTTGTTTTTGTCTCTAGACTAAGGTCTCTTGCACAGAATACCCTTTTCATTTTAATAAAAGTTGCTCTTGCTTTCTCTATCCTTGATTTTATTTCTTCTGAGCAATTGTTGTCTTTATTGATTATAGTACCCAGATATACGTATTTTCCACTTTCTCTATGGGCTCGTTGCTTATGTAAAGATTTCCATATAAAATTCTCGTTGTTTTATTTACTACCATATACTTAGTCTTTTGTGCATTTAGCGAAAGTCCGTATTCTTCACTTGTTACTACTACTTTATCAAGTATTATCTGTAGGTTTTCTAGGCTAGTTGCTATCAGGATTGTGTCGTCAGCATATCTTAGATTGTTAATTGGTATTCCATTCATTTTTACGCCTATTGTTTCGTATAATAACACTTTCTTCATTACCTCTTCTGCATACATATTAAAAAGTGTTGGTGACAGCACACAACCCTGCCTAACGCCTCTTTTTATTTCTGTGTGTTCAGTGCTATTTACGTCTATTTTTATAATTACTTTTTGATCGTAGTATAAGTTACTAATGATTCTGATGTCTTCTATGTCTATATTCTTTTCTTTCAGTAATTTAATTAGTTGTTCGTGGCGTACTTTGTCGAAGGCTTTGTTGAAATCAATAAAACAAATATATAGGTCTTGATTCATATCCAGACAACGTTGTATTAAAATTTTTAGTGCAAACAAGGCTTCTCTCGTTCCAAGTCCGTCTCTGAAACCGAACTGTGTTTCACTGATAACTTGTTCCAACTTTTTGTATATTCTGCGATGTAAAATTTTCAAAAAGATTTTCAGAGTATGGCTCATAAGACTGATTGTACGATGGTCTGTACACAATTTTGCATTCAGTTTTTTTGGGGAGGATTACGAAGGTCGATACTAGCCAGTCACTTGGTATTACATCTGTTGAATATATGGTGTTGAATAATACTTGTATGATGTTAAGGTTTGTTCCCTCAACCAATTTAATTATTTCTGATATCAATTCTTCTTTAATGGCGTACTTTATTTCTTCTTTGGTCCCGTTGTGGTCTTGTTGATTTTCTACTATATTTCTATGCCTGTCGTCTGCAAATAATTCTTCGATATAATCTTTCCACTCGTCTAATTTTTCTTCGGTATTTGTAATTATTCTTCATGTTTGTTCATTAACACACTTGCTTTCTTATGTTTCTGTATTCCTGTGAGCTCTTTTATTTTCTTGTGTATATTGAAGTTATCGTATTTTAATTGTAATTGTTCTATTTCCTCGCGTTTACTTTTATACAATTTTTCTTTTGCTTCCCTTATTGTTATTTTTATGACTCGTTCTTATATCCACGAGGTGAAGTATTTCTGTTGCCATCTACTCGTGTTTTATTATTTGTCTCCTTTCACAGAGTATTTTCTTGCATGGTTTCATTAGTGCATTCTTAAACTTTTTCCATTTTTCATTTGTGTCCAATGTTGTATTTAGTTCTACATTTCTTAGGTTAGAATTTACTTTGTTTTGTAGTTCTTGTTTTATTTGTTGATTTTTAACTGACGGACATATATTCTGTTTTCTCTTGGTTTTATTTTTCTCGATTTTAGTTTAATTATTGCTCTAGCTATCACTGGGTTGTGATCGGATGAGACGTCGAAGCCAGGGTAGGTCTTTACACTTTTATAACATTCTTATATCTTTCGTTGATAAGAATATAGTCAATTTGATTTCTTACGATTCTGCCGTCACTTATGATGACTTCCAGGTGTAAAGTCGTCGTTTTGGAAGTTGATAAAACGTATTCTTTATTATGAAGTTATTCTCTTGGCAGAATTGTAACGAGCGGTCACCCCTGTCATTCCTCGTTCCGAGTTGTTAACTAAATATTAATTTAAACCTACATATTTTTTAAATCCAGCTTAATGTTACATCCATAACACATACAAAAATGTTTTTTCTGCTAAAATCATTTAATATTATTACTTATTTGTCGTTCTTAATTATATTATATTTTTATTAATTTTCCTTTCATGTAAATACCACATATATTGCTATATGATATCTCAAATACATAATTGAAGTGATATCCATTCTGCATTAAAGCTGGAGATATCATGCACCTTTCAAAAAACATTATTTACACTGTGTTTTCAAGAATAAAATATGCATGTTTTCTATTTTTGTCAATAAATATATAGTACTAGGGGGAAAAGAAGAGAAAACCACACAATATAAACACACACTCACAAGTGAAACCCAGGAAACAATTAAACAAAAAAAGGAACTATACAGCAAATGGTTAAGCACAAAAAAGGAAGAAGACGTAAGAGAGTATAAAAGTAAGACCAGAGAAGTGAAGAAAATGACAATAAAGGAAAAAAAATGACAACTGGCAAACAACCTGTACCAATATTGATCAATACCTGGGGGGCACTAGATGCTCTGAATCATGGAAGGCAGAGAATTAAAAGGAAGAGAAGAAGGAGACAGATAAAGATAAAGATAAAGAAGAAGAGATGGTGTCACTGGAAGAAGTAAAAGCGGCAATTAAATAATTAAAAAAATAAGGCTGCGGGACCAGGAGGGATACCACCGGAACTCATAAAGTATGGAACGGAAAAATTGTTCAGAATGATAACGATAATCGTCCAGAAAGTGATGAGTGGAGAAGACATGCCTAAGGAATGGAAGGAAGCCTATCTTGTCTCCATATTTAAAAAGGGCGATAGACGGAAATGTGAGAATTACAGAGGAATAAGTGTCATTGCTATAATGGGAAGAATATACAGACGAATACTTAAAAACAGGTTAGAAAAACACATACAAAACAAAATAGGGGAAGAACAGGCCGACATATATATATATATATATATATATATATATATATATATATATATATATATATATAATAGAACAATTACTGGAAAAGAAAAGAGCTAAAAACAGAACGATATATCTCGCGTTCGTGGATCTGGAAAAAGCATATGATACGGTTCCCAGGCAAAGATTATGGACAGCAATGGAGAGGATAGGAATTCCCAACCACCTAATAAAGGTCGTTAAAAGTTTGTACAAGGGAAATAGGGTGTACATAAAAGCGGGCAGAAGATAATAGGTAAGTTCCAGACGACAAAGGGCTTATTACAGGGATACTCCACATCACCGACTTTATTTAAGATCTATCTAGAAGAAACACGGAAAAACTGGAAGCGTAAATGCGAGGGTATGGGAGTGCCAGTAAGAAACAAATATCTATACACGTTGTGCTGCGCAGATGATCAAGTGGTTATAGCGCAAGATGAGGAAGATTTGAGCTTTATGATGAGAAGACTGAGCGAGGAGTACGAAGAAGCGGGGTTACAGATAAACTACAAGAAGACCATGTATTTAGCAACAACGGAAGAAAAGTTAGAAGGCCTACAAATAGAGAAGGATATAAGAATAAAAGCCACAAACAAATTTAAATACTTAGGATTTACAATAACAGACAAGATAAAATAAAAATAGACTGGGACAAACAAGATCGTTTATTAGACATTTGCATCTAGTAATATGGGATAGACAAATAACGAAAAACACAAAAACGAGAATATACACCTCAATTGTACAAAGTATAATGACGTATAGAGCGGAAGTCTGGGTAATAAACAAGGGAAATAAAAGAAAAATAAGAGCGACAAAAATGGAATATTGGAGGAGGTGATGTGGGGTAATCAAGATGGAAATAACCAGGAATGAAGAAATAAGAAGAAGAATGGGAGTAGAGACAGACATAATTCATAGTATCGAAAACAAGAGACTTGCATGGTACGGACATGTAAGAAGATCGGATGACAACAGATGGATCAAACGAGTAACAGATTGGAGTCCCGCAGGAAGGGGAAAGAGAGGAATACCGAGGAGATCATGGAGGGATGAAGTGGATGAAGCGATGGAAAGGGGAAGTTTAGAGGAGAATGACTGGCAAGAACGAGAAACGTGGAGAACCTGGTTGAAGAAAGGAAAAAGGCGATAGCTGTAGAATATTATATATGTATATATATATATATATATATATATATATATATATATATATATATATATATATATATATATATATATATATATATATATCAAATACACTGCAGTAAAACATTGTACATTTATTTAATGATATGAAAGAAATAAATAACTAAGTTTACAAAAAATCATAAATAAGCTTCACTTAGGACTTGTGTGAGCGGCTACATTCTTTTCTGTATTGAGTCAAACAATGAACGGATGGTGTCTTGGCGGACAGCATTTATTATTATCATGCTTCCATAATTTAGCCAAATTTTTTAAAGGTCGTGGATACCGCTATTTTCTTAAAGCAGTGATATTCTATTTTAGATTGGTGAATGGTCAGGTGATCAAGCTGATATTAGAGACTTTTCTTTATGTTCTGTTGAACATAGTTTAATGTGTGGTGTTCCAAATATGATCGCTGGTTATCCTGTTAAAAAACTATTTAGAGCACCTTCTAAAGAAAAGAATGTAGGAGACCTGCTATCATAACAGATAGTGCTGTATCTCATAATACCCATAGTTATTATTGCACGCTTTCTAGGAATTTATTTTTCTTACTTTCTCCTCTTTCTCCTCGTTTGGGATATATTAATATTTAACCATCGTTTCGGTTTAAATAAAATTTGAATTATTGTAAAGGACGATTCTATTCTACAGGCGCCTTTTAATTACTCATTATAAACTTCGGTGTCGGTACAAAGAAGTCAATAAAAGTCGTGCTGTTAGCTTCATTGCGAGTAACCAAAGTCAAATAGAAGAGGTAGACAGTCGGTACTTTTGTTGCTCTAGGACACTTAAAGTTGCGCTACCGTCTGTAATCGTAAGCCTCTGAAGATTACGATCTTCCCGTTTGATTATCCTGCGTACTTCTCTAGACCCCCGACACAACTGAGTAGCATCTTTGAATTAATTAGCTACTTCTCGCAAAAACACCCTCTTTATGTAAATCAACAATACGATCTTTTTCAAATTCGTTAACTTGATGTACCCTTTATCGACAGCTAGGCACTCTTACACCGCGTAAAATAGACATTTTAATGGTTCAAAGCACTTTTATGCCTATAATACACGTGATATCGCAACGTTTCCAAGACCCCATATTTAAGAAACGATATAACCAAACCTTAGACAGACACACATATGGTTCTCAGACTTCAATTATTTTCTGATTGTAGTATAATTAATTTAATGTAGAAGTTTAAATTCAACACAATAAACGGTAGTGTAATTTAGGTCACCATTTAGGGTCATGAAATATCTTTATGATACATCTTTGTCATAAATGTACGCAGATCAGCTAATTGAGTATGAATATCGGATTATAAACTAGAAATTGAGTTGCTCGCATATCTAATTGTTATTTAGGCTGTTCTGGTTTAGTTTGTACAGCTATTATGTGAATAGATGATGTCAGATAATAGTTTGTAACCAAGATCTATTTGAACTTAAATTTGAATTAGCTTACTTTAGAATGCAGTATACATATATTCGCATTGACTTTCGTACAATTTTCAAGTGTTTAGCTCTTCACTTGGGGTCTCAATCTGTCTACTCCCAAGGAGAGTTACGAATCACCTTTCGTGTGCCTGCTTTGTCATTTATAGGACTGGAATTGAAAGTTTAGCTTAAATATTGTTTAGCGAGAGATGCATTAGCTTGGGGCAAGTTTGTTGGTTTAAGGATACCTCTTGGATAATTGACGGTGCGGGGTAATGAGGGATTTCCATATAACGGGTAAGCGTTAGCTATCGTATTCAGGCATTGTGGGCGTTCTTCTATTTTAATTGTCTCGCGTACAATCCTGTTGATAAGATGAAAAGGGAGCAATGTTTCTTTATTGCGTTTGGCAAGTGTAGAATCATTATCGCCTTTCTGTACGTTCACAGATATATATTCGGCTAGATGTTGTTACCCTAATAATATATAATTTTATTACTACGTTTTTAATGTAATTAAATTTTAAGCTTCTTAGCCATATGACCATAAAGTGCCAAGTAGCTAACCATTTGTGTTTAATGTAGATTATAAAACCGCCAAAGCGGTTGTTATCTGTGTACTGGAAAGCTCTAGTGTTGGATAAACTACATAAAAATGATTTTAACATTTTAAGGATGGGTAATTCGAATTAATTAAGCGAACATCTGTGCAAATTTACTAGAAACTGTTTTTTTAGCATTAAGATATCCTTTATATTATTTTATTTTGTATAGTTTTTTATGTTGTGTTTGAAATACACAGGAAATAATCTACTTATTTTTACTTTTGTGAGTCATTGCTATATTCCAGTAAGGTTTGCATATAATGAGAGCATATAAAGTATAAAATATTTATAGCTTTTCAAACGTACTCATATACTGAATTGGCAACATTTACAAAAACGGCAAAAATTGCTAAAACACAATTCTGAAAATATATTTTATTTAAAAAAAACTCTTTTATAAGTATTTAAAAAAAGTCGAAATAATTTACAATTTGTTTGACTAAGGGTTTTTTACAATATGGCTTGCTTGACCTTACATACTTCCAGAATTTAATTTTTGTGTCATTTGCAATGTAAAATTTTACAAATTTGAAATAAAAGTTATTTTGCATAGCACTTGTGATTGACTTTGTGCTTATAGTTTTGGTGGTAGGTGTTATAAATAATAATAAATAATTTGTGTTAAATGTTATTACAGATTTTTAATGATATAGCAGATCTGACGATACTAAATAGGAGTAATAATTATTCATGACGTAAATAAATAATATCTATATTTTATATATATATATATATATATATATATATATATATATATATATATATATATATATATATATATATATTTATATTTATTTATTTACGTTAGCATTTGTAGAAACATATTACCAATTTTGTATTTTAATCAATTTGCCTTTCCACATTTTTGTTGCAGCACAAAAATGATTTATCTGTGGGTCTAATGTTTTACAGTTTACTCTTTGTTGTAATTTAAAATAATTTAAAAAGTACAAAAATATACTTGACAACATTCCAATATTAAAGTAGAGGCATAATTTAAATAAATCTGACGATAACTAGTTTTCCATGTATGTATCACGTTGTCTATTTTAACTTTTGTTATTCCAAATATGAAAATGTAATAAGCTTGTTAATCTTTTTGAGAAGCCTTCTTGTAAACCAACCAAAGAGTTTTTAAGAAACCAAACGTAAAAGTTGTACAGCAAATATAATAATGTACCATGAAGATCAGATGTTATTAAACTCATAAAGTAGAATACTAAAAAAGTGAGTAAGGAATTATATATGACCAATATCAACATATTAACCATAAATAAAATGTACATATATAACGTAAGTCTAAGAAACACATAAATGTAGATAAACTTGTTAAAAGTTTTAATAAATACAAACCCAAAATAGAAAAAAAAACATAAGTTTAGATGAAAGTAACAACCTTGTAAACTAAAATTTGCAAAATAAGGAAAAATAAAGGAAACTTTAACACTTGCTAATATGCAATGTTTCTATGGATTAGCTATGGGGCTATAGCACTTGAGCTATTTAAATTACTTAATAGCATGCTCTGTTGTTTTCTATATTTTCTCCAATAATACACTTTGAGTTTTTAAAATTGCACTAGATTCTTTATGTAGCTTTTTCAACTTGTAAATATATGTAATTGATATTTTTTTTTTGTATGTTAAATAAATAAAATTGCTTTGATATTAGCCAACCAATCAACATATAAAGACGCACGATTATTTTAAAATCAAGTATGTAGCTATTTAATCTTACATGAGGAACAATCAAGGCGTCTACAAGCAGTTGTAAAAAGCAGTCTATAAAATAAATAATTAATAACATTAGTGAGTCAGGTAATTAGTTCATAACTTACTGTAGACACAAATAATGCGTGTATATTAATACATAATTAGTAAAAACAAATAATCAAACTCTTAAATTCGTGTTGACTACAACTGGTGTTAGAGGAATTATTTAAATAAATCACGATATCAATGCAAATGAAGCTGCATGAACTAAAAGTAAAGGAGCCAAAAAGCCATTTTTACAGACAACAGTAAATATTGGGACAGTTTGCAATCACTAAAGCTGGGAATATAAATACGTTTCTATTTTCAAAGCTAACGATCCAGGCGCGTCAATAGAGAACTTTGAAAAAAATTACAAGAATATTCCAGAATCTTAAGTGAAGAATTAGGAAAACGTTTGATGACTGAGAGAAGAATTAAAAAACACAAGAATTGAAAATAAGTGTAGAAGAATGTTTTGAAAATTGATGAGCAAATGGGAAGGAAATTACAAGGAATAAATATAAATAATAAAAAATCCAGCAGCTCTAGAAAGTATTATAGACAAACATAGAAGAATATTCAAAATATGTGATTAGTGAATTACAGAAAATAATTTCATCAAGGCTATAAAAGAAAAACTTCTAAACAAATAAATGTAAAAGGAACGATCCATTTTTTATTGTTTTGGGAAAGAGTGTACGGCAAAATTTTTCAAAATCTAAAACAAAAGTTGCAAGCAAATGTAGAGGAGCACTTTAAACGTTTTGAAAAACTTGGAAGAGAAATTAGAAGGTTTAAACATAGCATCAGATGTTTTGTTAATAACATTATTTGCAACCAGAGAAAAACAACTGTAATTTGCGAAAAACTTCAATGCTTCAAGACTTATGTCTATCACAGCAGTTACTTGGAGTTAAGGGTGGTATTAGAGTAAACATGCTAAGAAGCGAGAACTCCATGAAACAAATAAACAATAAATTCAGTAATAAAAGCTTATTTAGCACTATTAAATTTACTGATATTCGAAGATGGCATTCTACAAAGAACTTTTAAGTAGCGGTTATTAATGGTGAAAATCCGAGTGTTGGCACTCACACGTCAGAAAAAGGCTTTGGAATTATTTAGTTGCAGAAGGTTTAAAAGCGATTACATTAAGTAAAATATAGTAAAAACATAAACAGAAATGGAGCTATCTATGATGTACAAAAATGTAGAAAGCCCAAAAAACCCGACATTTTTGGTCCATTTCTAGAAATGTTTATTTGCTGATTTCACCATCAGAACATATAGAACTCTAGGGTAGCATGCAATTCCTCTACGCTCCGTTTTACAACTGACTGATCAGGAAGCTGGGTCTCTTTAGAAGAACTGCGGACAAAAGCAGCTAAAATTTTAAGATGATTCTTTTAAGATTGGCGTGATCACGAAGAAATGCGAAACCGCAAGCATTTTACACTCAAGTGTGTATATATTTCAGATCAGTTTTTTGAATTACCTACTGCCCAATGAACAAACATTGCTGAAATTTTTTTAAGGAAATTCCTTCAATATTACGTTTATAAAGGGTATAGTATATTTATCACGACTCTATGAATAATTTGTTATTACTCGCTTTTCTTCTTAGACTTTATATAATTGTAATTATGAGTTATTATAACTGTTATAACTGTTATTTTGTTTTATTTAGTTTTTCAATAAAACCTTCCATCAGCTAGTTCTTGTAGATATCTAATTAAAATTTGTTATTTTTCCCTAAATGTTATATGTAGTTGGTTTATTGTTTTGTTATCATCTAAATGATATTTATCACTTTTTTTTAGATCTTCTGTTTTTGTATTTTTTTTTGGAATGACATCATCTTCATACATTTAAAAAAATTAAATCTAGGAGTATAATTGCAGTTGACCTAATATCTACTACACTTGAATAGAATTTCACAATCACTGATGTATGAACTGGTTGGATAATCTACATATTTAACAGCTAAATTCCTAAATGAGCTTTTATGTTCCCTTTTCACATGATTATAACTAAAAATAACTTATAGCTCATGTTCAATTGATGAAAGATAAATGTGAATGGATTCAAAATATCTGAAGACACTTACAGCAAATTAAATTAACAACTGCGAGGGGAGTTGTACCTCATATTTCGCCCATCATATGAAGTCACTCATGTGCTCTATTTTTTGCTATTATATAAATGTCCTATTATGTCGCTTGTTGACATATTATAACTAAATAAAACATATTTTCATATTTTCTTCATAAATCGATTCTTACTTTATCTACTTTTTACAATTCTTTACCCAAAAATGGTAATAATAAAGCTTTTTAAAAAAACAATATAAATTTTCTTCTTATTTTGATGTAGCAAAATTTTGAATAAGAATTAGTTAAAAATTTATTTAAATCAATGTGCAGTTGTTATTGTGTATCATAATCAAATCTACTATTAAAGTAATCATCAAATTATGTTAGGCCTTTCAAAGTCCGTTCAAGTGGTACTCAAACAACTGAACTTTCTATTTGTTTTGCTTGACTGTTTTTGTGTTGCAAGTTTTGAACAGAACTCTCACATTCTTATATCTTTGCTCTATTGAAACAAAACTGAATCTCACGTTTAAAATATTCCTTCATATAGTGTTTTTTATACAAGCTCGTCGAGATAAATCCTGAATTATTTTAGGTCGTATTGTGGGAGTGCTGAAAGGTCTTATAGGTATGCTCAATTTCTCATAGATAACACAACAGACAACAATATACAATTATTGACAAAATAAACCGAAAGCACGATCGTAGAGCTGCTACAGTCCAATCCTTTCGCAAAATATTTTCGACAGAAATTATATCCGACACGTTAACTCGCAGTACGTGATGAATTTGTCCGCGAATTGACAGAGAGAATCGATCAGGAGCAGGCCATGAATAATTTGCCAAAAGAAATAGACATAGCGAGATCTAGGGCTAGTCTAACAATCGACCAGAATCTAAACTGAAAGTTTTCGTTCTGAAGAATCGCCAACTGTTGGCTGAGAAAACAAAGTGGATAAAAAATTAAAGTTATTCACTGCTAAACTACATAAAATACGACAGATCTGGCTTTCTGGTATTCTTTTCCACAACAGAAAAATAATTTGCTAAAATGATCTTTGAATCTGCCTATCTTCATGCATGCAAAATTTCTCACCTCTGTGATGGTGTTTCAATCAGCGAAAATAATCTCATGTCGACCCATTTCTTTAAGAAAGATCTAAAAATGATCTCCGACAACCATATCATGCTTAGATAGAGAAGGCAGTCGCTCGGGGAAAATATGTATTTCAACAGGATGAGCTGAAGATCATAAAACATGGTAAAACCAGACATAGTTGTACAACAATTTGTATTAATATTGGTTCTCCTGTTTGTGGCTACCCCTAGTCTCCATTTCGCTTGACTACTACTTGTATGGCGTGGTTTAGACAAAGATCAATGAAATACATCATAACACCAAGACAGCTTAAGGGCCTCCATTATGGAGGTAATGACACATATGGACAAGGAGGAAATTGTGTTGACCTGCAGCAGGCTTAGATTTTGGCTCAAAAAGGTCGTGGCCAGTAGTGAGATCTAAATTGAATAATATGATTTTCAATACTGTTTACTTCAATTGGGCCAAGTAAGATGTAAGTCAATTTAATTTTTTTTGTATTTTAATTATTATTATGTTAATAATATATCCTTATACCTAACGGTGTCGGGTTTACAATTTTTCGTGGTATGTATTTACATTTTATTTTATTTCATATTTATGAACCTCTTCCATCCTCTTCTGTTTTTTGCTAATGTTGTTGCTTCTCCCTATGTTTTATCTCTTCCTTTTAGTATTGTATCTATTACTTGGTTCCACATTTTTTTTGAAATCCCTCTTTTCTTTTTTGTCTGTGCCCTTGCTTCATACACTAATTTTACTTGTCTTTTACTATTCATTTGTTGTATGTGGCCTCACTAACTGAGTTGTCGTTGTTTAATGAAGCGCATTATTGGTTGTATTCTTAGTTATTGTCTCATTTGTGTGTTTCTAGTTCTGTCTTTTCTAGTCACTCCTAGTACTCGTCTCAAGTATTTCATCTCTGCGGCTTGTATCATGCTGTTTTGCTTTTCTGATAGTACATAGGTTTCGCATCCGAATGTTAGTACTGGTCTGTATATAGTATTGAAAACTTTTATTTTTGTTTGTTTAGAGATTTCACTTTTGTTTATAAATTTTTGATTTATTGCGTAGTGTAGGTTTATTGTTTTATTAATTATTTTATTTACTTTTGCTTCTTGTTTTCCTGTTTTTTCTAACGTTATTCCCAGATATTTATATTCTTCTATTTGTTCTAATTTTACATTATTTATTTTAATATTTATTTAACATCCAGTTCTTTAATTATCATAACTTTTGTTTTATTTATATTTATTTCCATACCTTTTTCTTCCATTATGTCTTTCCATATGTCTAAGTTTTCTTGTAGTTTCTTTTCACTTTCCACTGTTATCAACTTTTTTTATCATCTGTGAAAACAAATAGTTTATTTATTTTCTTTTTGCTTTTCCTTATGATCTTATCTATGTGTACATTGAATAAAGTTGAACTTAGTTCTCCTTTTTTCTTAATCCCACCTCTATTTTAAAACCTTCTGATTTCATGTTGTTTTTTATTACATAGTTTGTGTTATTTTTATATAAGTCTTCAATCACTTTTATTATTTTATTGTGTATTCCCATTTCTTTAAGTCCTTTCCATGCTTTTATTCTAGGTACGGTGTCAAAGGCTCTCTTTAGGTCTATGAAGGCTAGGTAGAGGTTTTTATTTTGTGGTTGTCTTTTCTCTATTATTTGTTTTATTGTGAAGATGTGATCTTGTGTGTTTCTTCCTGATATAAATCGGCTTTGTGGTTCTGCTAGTTGTGGTTCTAATTTTGTCTTTAACCTGTTGTTGATAAGTTGTTCGTATATCTTTATTATGGTGTTCAATAATGTTATTCCTCTATAGTTATTATATTGTTCTTTGTCTCCCTTCTTATGTATTGGTATTATTAGAGCTGCTCCCCACTACTCTGAAATTTCTTCACTTCTCCAAGCCTTATTTAGTAATTCTAAAAGAGTTTTCGTCCCCACCTTTCCCATATTCTTTATCATTTCTGTAGTAATTTTGTCGTTTCCGGGTGTTTTGCCGTTTTTTAATTTTTATTTTCCTTATCTTGTAATAAAGAAAGTAATGCAATCGGCGGAAATTTGACCTACCCAGTTTTTCACATTTCTGGACGAATTATAGCCTCAGGACACCAAAAAAGTTGGTTTGGGCCATTAGTTCGTGTATGTGCGTGTGTGTGTGCCGGTCTGTCTGTCGGTCTGTCAGTAAACAGGATATCTCAAGAACCGTAAGAGCTAGAGACTTAAAATTTGGTACGCAAGTTACTTGTAGGTAGAGGACGCAGCGCGAAACTTTTGGTAAAAATCGGCCAAGCCGTTTGGTCGCAAGGTCGCAAAATCGGCCGCAGAGCGGTCGCGAATCTAAACGGTTGAACATACAAAAAATTTATGAGAATAAAAATGATCTGTTATTATGAGATAAACATGAATTTATAGTAAAAGTTGGTGAAATAGGAGCTCGAAAAAAAATTTAAGCTAGAATTTTTGCCAGAATTACCCAAATAATAGGATAAGGGAGGTCGTGTGATGCTCACACCAGATTTTTTTTATTACGTTCATCAGCTCTTCCATTTTTAGTTCGTCTGTTCCCTCATCCTCCCTCTAGTTTTCATTTTCGTATTCGGTTACAATATTTTCGTTCGGTTGTGTTTGTTGTCCTAATAGTTCCTGAAACGATTCTCTTTATCTCTCCATTATCTGTTTCGTTTGTTAGTATTTCTTGATTTTTGTTTTTTATGTACATTTTCTTCATTGTTTTTTCTGTTTTAAAGGTTTTGAGTACTTTATAGAATTTCTGATTCCCAGTGTTAAAACTTATTTCCAAAATCTATTCATGATTTTTCTTTAGCTGCCGCTACTAATTCTTTTGCTTTTGTTCTTTGGTTTTTGTATATTTCATACTGTTGTGGGGTTTTGTTTGTTAGATATTTTTTCATTCTTTCTTCTTCTTCTTGACTTCCTCTTTTATTTCACTGGTCCACCAGGCTGTTTGCTTTTCCCATTTACCGATTTGCTAACTACACAAACCTCTTTTGCAGCAATAATAAACCTGCAAAGGTTGCAACGCATAGCGAAGTGGCGAAGCAGTCTTTCAAATTTGAGAACTCTCTAGTCTAGCTGACCTTTGACCAATCAGTTTCAAAATCACTAGCAGACAAGCCTTTTTGGTCACCTGTTGATTGGTGAAAACATAATTTGGAAATTCCCAGCCATTCTCGAATTATTGCTCGAACGGACGGACAGACAACATGAAGTTAGTAAGTGACTCCGCTTCGTTTTGCCACTTAATACTTATTTTTTTGTAAGTGTTCCACCCTTTTTGTGTGTTATCTTGCTTTATTTTGCCTATTTTGTCCTGCAGATTGGTTTCAGTTATTACTTTGTATCTTTTGGCTAATTCTTTATTTCCAAGTTTGTATGTTTTTATCCTTATGTGCTTTTCTTTTTTTGTTTTAAAGGTTTTTTTATTTCGGTGTCCTTCTTCTTTATTTTCCCTACCAATAAATGGTGGCCACTAAATATTTCGGCGCTTCTTCTAATTCTTACATGTAGTATGTTTTTTCTCTCTTCTTTTTGGACTAGAAAATAATCTATTATTGATTTTTTGTAGTTGGTTGTACTCTAGTACACTTAAGTATTTTTTTATGCTGATAAAATCATTTGGTTATTATTAAATTTTAATGTTGTATTTATTGTTTATTTATTTTTTGGATTTACTTCTACAATTCTGCAAAAGATTTTGTTATAAATTTGAAAATTTACCTTGCAAATTAACTACTGAGTGCCGGTTTTTAGATCCAATATCGTTTATGTGATTGCTACATTTATTTGAGTTAGTCACCTATAACTAAAAAACAAAAGAATTAAGCAAAACAGAACTGATATGTATATGGTAATATATATCCAAATTAATCTTTATTTGTTATTTTTAACTAGCATTTTAGTTTGAGATAGCAAAAGACTTTTTACATACCCTCTTTAATACATTTATTCTCATAGCAATGAAGGTAATTTTTCACTTTTATTTATAAAATGTTAAGTTTACTGTAAACAGATGAGTTTGAGCATTTAACATCACATTTAAACCTCTAAAATAGAAAAATTGAAAATGGAGAAGTCAAGTGAAAAAACTTATTTATGTATGAAGCATCTGTAAGAAGTTACGGACAGAAAACAGAAAACCTCCGTATATTCTTACAAGAAAAAGACAGTCGCGGCCTTAAATAAATGGGGCCGTTTTTAAAAGCCTCTGGTTCTCTTAATTAATCCCGGACCCCTCCGTAATTGCCTAGTTTATATGTGAGTGTCGCTAATTGCAGGTGGTCCTCCGCTTCAAAAAGCGCGGCAAACAAAAGTGCATTCATTGCTGGCCGGCACCAGCTTTTTCGGGTCCGCCTATGTATAGAATTTTATGTATAAATTAAAGCGATCGGCGAGTCGCCGGCCACACACGGCGCTAATTTGAATTATTCCTGGAAAATTTGTAAGAGTGCCAACGCTTCGTCCATCTAATGTTGCAGAACACCCACAATTAAAATTATAATTAGTCCGCCGGGCCAACATGTGCGCGGCGTCGCCCGACAGGTTCCCGATGATATTGCGCGCGTCTTAATTAAGAAATGACGGTACGGTACGCCGCTAATTGATAATAGGGCGGTTTTTGCCGGCGCGGAATTTTTATCGTCAAATCTCGGCCTCAATCGGCCGCCTAAATGGGCTCATTATATGATTTAGGTGCTAAGTTGAAATGCGACTAGTTTTTAGCGGGGAGGCCCTGGCCTACGGTGCGCTTCGGCGCGCTGCCCTTAGTAAATAATAGAGCGCCTTTTCCTGCAGATGATGTGTGTCGGGAACTGTCAGCGGATAGCCACAAACATTTATATTTGACGCCAGAGCGTGTTGCATAATTCAGAAGGCTCGAAGTTGCCCGTGAAGTCGTTTAGTTTAATCTGAACATATTTGGTTGTTTTTTATGTTTGTGCTTTCGGATCAATTTAAAATTCCTTGCATATCTGATGGAAAGAAATAGTCTTTGATAAGGAATAAAAATTTTTCTGGGAACAGTTGTAAACTACATAACTTTGTAGTGTAAGGAACGTATCATTTGATCTTCTTTTACAAATAAAGTTTTCCAAAAATTTGTTAAATTATCTTCGTTGTTTTGTTGCCAATATTCAATTTGAGAGTTTCTTCAATTTCCGTAAAAATATTTAATTCAAATCCAAAAAAATAAACGCATTAAAATTAAGTTCTAAAGTCAATAGTTGGATATGTTAGTTGGAACTAGAACTTTTATCAAAAGTCGATAGCTTATAAAAATCGAGCACTTTAACGAGCATGCAACAAAAATTTTAGGCATCATTTAATATTTTTATTGGGAATTTGGAAATATTAACCTATAAACTCTTCAGAGTAAAAATTTTCTTTCCAGTATCTTTTGTTGATAGTTGTCGTCTTTAGTAATAGCGAATCAATTATATCTTGTCAATTGCTCTCTGGAATCTAAAAACGAAGAATCTGACTACACCATATACACACAATTATAAAAAATACCTAAAAATCAAATTTTTTGCGACTATTAAGGTACTTTTTGTACAATTTAGTATTTCGTATAAACTTTGATTGTCGTCTATCTAGATATGCCATTACTTATCCACAAATCACCCTCAGAATCGTCAGCGGTGACAATCCAACGGACAAAAGCATTACCTTTCTGTTTGTATCAAGTCAAAAATTGTTGACAAATGTCCATTTTATTGTATTTTACTTCAAAAGTCATAAAATTACGACTTGAGTTTTCAAAGCACATGGACGTGCTTTTGCCTTCGGCAAAAATCAACTACCCCTCACATGGATTGGAATACACTGGGCATGCGATGAGCCGTCTATACCTGCCTGTCGTACAATTTAACTTTTATTAGTCAATTTTATCATTATCATCACTCAGCCGTTTGCGTCTACTGCTTGGCATAGGCCTCCTCTAATCGTTTCCATTCGCTTCGGTTTTGTGTAACTCCAATCAAATTTCCTGCTACTCTCCTTATATCATCGGTCCATCGGGTAGGGGGTCTCCCTCTGCTTTGTTTGTCTTGATGTGGTCTCCATTCGATGATTCTCTTTGTCCACCTCGCGCACTAAGTCTCGCTACGGGCCTCGCTCATTTCCATTTCAAGTTGGTGATTCGGTGGATTATGTCACATATGTCGGTTCTTTGCCGAATGTTAGTGTTTCGGATACGGTCTCTAAGTTTAATACCTAATATAGCTCTCTCCATTTTCTTTTTTGTTAACGTAAGTCTTTCTGATCCATAAATCAGTACGGAGAAAACATTGGTCGTATACGTTCCGTTTAAGACTTATCGGTATGTCGCTTTTAAATACGTCTCTTAATCTACCATACGCTGCTAATTCTAGGCTTTTATTAGTTTTTGTAGCTGATATATGTGGTTATTTCTAGCAATTCTTAATTTGTGTCCCAGATATTTGTATTCTCTGACCTCTACTAATGTTTTGTTTGATTTGTCGTTACTTTTTCTTATTCTTGTTGATATTTAAGCCTATTTTTTTGTATTGCCAGAAATTATTTATTTGCCATCTCTTGCGCTTCTTTTAAATTGTCTGTTATAACAATCGTGTGCGAAACGAAGGTTGCTTAGTTTTACACCGTCAATGTTTACACATTTTTCGTCTCAGTTTAATGTTTTAAACGTGTATTCCAAAACTGCGTAAAATAATTTGAGCGATAAAGTGTCTTTTTGGCCGACACTTTGTTGTAATGGAAAACTGTCGGTATCCTTATGTAATTTTATGTATACTAACGACTTTTTGTATATATTGTGGATTAAGCAGGTATATCTACAGTCGATACGTCTTTGATATAAAATAGCTAGTATAGCATTTGTTTCCGTCATATCGAAGGCCTTTTGGAAGTCAATAAATATACCAGTACCAGGAGCCTATTACATTCTACTGTCTTTCTTATTAATATTTTTATAGTAAGTAAATAGTTATTTGTTCCCAATTCCGATCGAAATCCCGCTTCTTCAATGGGTTGGTAGAAGTCAAGCTTCTTTTCGATACGATGGCTTATTATTTTTGTGAACACCTTGTATAGATGAGAACGCAAGCTTATTGGCCTGTAGTTTTCGACGTTTGTCAGATTTCCATTTTTATGAATTAATACCATCATGACAGTGTTCTATTTCTTTGGTATGCTATTTTGTATTAGGCAGAGATTGAAAGGTCTTCTAGTCTTCTAGTAGTGTCTCCACCTATGTTTATTCCTTCAATGGCTATTTTATCTTTTCCAGTTGCCTAGTTGTCTTCTTGTATCTTTCCTAATGCCTTTTGATATATCTTTATTTAACTGCCTTACGTTTAGATCATCCACATTTTTTCTTGTTTTCATTTGCTTCCTCTGTTGCATTAGCTTATTTGTATTTTGACTTAGTTTGTTTTTTGGGACTAACTTTCCTGAAATGAAAAAAAAACACTAACTAACTGATATAGTAAAAGAAGAACAGTATACTACTAGAAGTCTAAGCAAAAACTGTATAATATTAAGCAGATCCTTCTATTATATTTTCCACTCTTTAAATCTTACTTGACGACAATTCCGAACTAAATGACGGTTATTCGAACACTTTTTCAATCCAGCCTGGGGTACCGCAGGACAGTGTGTTGGGACCTTTATCTATAATCATGCTTGCAAGTTATGTAGATCTAATAATAGCATATTTTTATGCGCAAAGCCACCTAAATCTTATGCGAGGTTGTACTAATAAATAGAACATAAAATTAATGAAAGCAAGTCAACTCACTGAAAAAGGACCACTGCCCACCAATTGCCGTTAATTATACACTTATATATTTTTATTAGCACGCTACTTAGGACTACACATCGACGAAAGACTTACCTAGAAGTACATTTTAAAGAAGAAAAAGCAAATTGATTTACGACTCGTGGACTGATTGAAGGAAAACCTCGTATGCTCCTAGAAAATAAAATATTGGTTACAATCAAACCTATTTGGACTTATGGCGTTGATTGGCATGATTATAGGGATGTGCCAACGAGTCAAACACAGCAATACCCAACGCTCTCAACCCAAGATGCTTCGAGTGATGACTGACGCACCTTGGTACGCAATCAACAAAACGTCACACAATAATCTCCTTATGCTTTTTAGTCGAGCCAAACTAGTAAAAAGCTCTAAATTTTTTCTGAGTACACGTTCTAGGGTGCATTCGATTCAGAAAAGCCTCAGAAAAAAATGTTACATTATGTTTTTTTTTGTTATAATGAGAAAGTGCATTTGTGCACGTAAAAATGCATTTATCTGACACATTTTTTGCAGACCCAAAGTTATGCTCCTCTCTAAGTGCATTGTGGCATTTTTTAAACATCATATTCATTATCACCGACCCCAAAAACCCGTATTCAGAGAGTTTAAACTCGGAAAAAAACAAATTTTAAATAATTCTCCAAAGTTGCCCCCATATTCAGGATTATGCTCCCCTCCCCCTAAGTGCGCCGGAGCACTTTCTAAGCATGGAATTCGCAATGAAAGACTCCAAAAACCCCCGAATAACGGGATTGAGCTTATTTTGGCCAATATTAAGCAAGAAATAAGATATTTTTTAGGGCCTGCAAAAAATGCGTCAAATAAATGCATTTTTTGCGTGCATAAATGCACTTTCGCATTATAACAAAAAAAAAAACGTGATGTAACATTTTTTCTAAGGCCCTCGAACGTCTCAATACGTGTACCCAGAAAAAGTTTAGAGCTTTTTACTAATTTGCCTCGACTATCACGTTTCAACTGTCATATAAGAACATAGTGCTACTCATCGTACCCGACTAGATGCACATGTTAACCCACTCATACAACTATTTCTATTACAGCACGCCTCCAGAAGACTAAAAAGATGTTGGCCAATTTACCTCAAATAAGAAGTAGGTGAACTCCTGGGTGGAAAAATTTCCATCCCGTCATTAAGAGCTGTTTAATATTATGTTATCATTTTTGCACTGCAGCTTCAAGGACTTATTGTGCCTACTAACATGCACTTAATGCTAAGACATCACACACACCCATGGGTTGAGCGAGATGCGAACTCGCTCGCGCCGACACGAAAACAAAGGAACGATGATTTTGACCACCGAGCCAACGCGACTCTCCTATGTTATCATATTAGCCCATAGAATTCTTATTACTAATAAATAAATTAATAAAAATAAAATTATTATGCGTAGGGTCCATTTTACAACACTTTCTATATACCTCTGCTTTACGAGGCGATTACACGAATTATGTAGTTCTCCATGCTACATTTTGTACACTGTAAAAAATATCGTTTAAATTACTAAGGTTTTTAATAGTTTATCGACAATTTGTATATTTCACCGATATTGTAGATGTATTTTTAAAATTGTTAACAATATTTTTTTAGATCGGTGAACATTCGGATGTTTTCATTCGGGCATGCACAAGAAAGTGTATTTAAAAAATCCCCTTTAAAAGAGAGGGTGCCCACCAATAAAAGTAACAACAGAAATGAAATCCTTTCTAAAAGTACTAGTTGAGAAAAGATACATGATACATTGCTTTCCTTGCATTTTTTTTCATTTAGTGTAAAACTGAAGTGTGTAGAGCTGAAATAAATAATCGAGACCAGCAAAGCTTTTAGTTGAAACTAATCATGGTTGAACACTGACCTCATTTAAACAATTTCATATACTTGTTCAGTAATGCGTCGATACTACTTGGGCGCAGTATACTAAACATCTAAAAAATAAAATAAATATACAGGCTTGGACAATAATTTAAAAAAAATTTTTTAACGCAAAATAAAGGCAAAAAGCTTTATCAACCTTGTCCCAATCAATGCCTAAAAGAATTCAGTTTTGCTAAAGTAGTGGAAGAGAAACTGAATAGTTAAACCCTAAAAATGTTTTTGGTATTTTGATGTTTAAACAATTTTTAATTGTAAGTACTTTATACTAATTTTAATTATATACTTAATTGTTATTTTAACATCTTATGCTACCTAAATTTTTTTAAAACAATATTTTTTATTTTATTTGCAACAGCAGTTCTTATTCTTAAATTAATTTTTTGTATTTTATTTTTCAGTATTCTACAAATTTAGAAGACGATGCACTAAAATTAGTGGATTAGCATAGACTATTTATTTCACATACACTTCCACATTTTTTTATTTTTTATAAAGACTAAAAAAAGTTTTTATGAAGCAATTGCAAAATACAAACGAATTTGAAATAAAAATATTCTAATGTTTATGTACACGTTTGTACTCATTCCTTTCTTCTAATTTTTACTATCACAGGCTTATCCATCTATAATAAAACAACAGCTTACATGTACTTCTATGAATTTCTATGAAGCTCTTATATTTACAGATATAAATATCTGGATCATCAAAAAGCTACATTGGAGTTTTTGTAACGGTAATTACATTTTGTTAATGTGATTTCAGCTACAATTGTATATTATAGTTAATATACTGCCAGTTTTTCTAGGGTATTTTTGAATATGAAACCAAAATCTGGCAGCAAGAGAAACAAAAAGTTCTAGTTTTTAAACTTAGATAAATTGAGTAAATGTAAAAAAATTATTAATCAAGAAACTTTTTTAAGCAATGTTTTGCAAATTATTATAATATATGAGCATCTGAAAACGGCACAAATCACAAAATTAAAAAAAATATATAGAAGTTAGGTAAATTTTTTATATCTGTTTCTCATTTTTCTTTCATTTAAAATAAGTAATTTTTTTCAGAGATACACAAATATGTCTTGTGCAAAAGGTTTTCAGTTTTTAAGCTGAACTGATGTGAATGTAAAATAAAAAAATTAAAATTGGCAGTATAAAAAATGTATATCAAAAAGTGGCTATTTCGTAAACCAATTTCTTCTTAAAATGAATGATGATCAAGAAATCCATATTCTCAAAAGGTATTTTCTGCGGGAGTGTAATTCACCGGGAGTTCGGTAAAAGGTCCAAGAAAGTAATAGAAATTTTACTGAAATTCTTTTTGGTAATTTTTACTGAACGCCCGGAAAATTATACTTCCGTATTTTTTCGGCAAAATCTCCGAGTTACTTTTACAGCGTAACTGCTAAGGGCCAACTATATAACCAAGTCTATCATATGCAGAGTAGATGCAAAGTCTATATTCTAATATAATTTCATTGAAACAAATTTCAACTGTACTTTATTACATAGAAAATTAAAGGAAAATAATTAAATTTTTCGTAGGCACCAGTGGCGTCAACCAATTTCCTCAAACGTACTGGAATGGGGAATGCAGTCTTCTAAAAGAAGTCGTCTGAGATGTTGCTAAGTACCCCTTGAATTATTTAAGTTTTTTAGTGTGCAAAGCTTTGTCCTGTATATTTTCTCCTTTATGTAGCACCACAGGTAAAAATTATATAGAGTGAGGCCTAAACTTCTTGGCCTCAGCCAACGTTCTACAAAATGGGATAGTGCATCATTATGCATAAAAATAAAGTAGGAAATATTATCTGAGCCAAATACATAATCTTCAACCATCTGAATATAACAATTTCCATTCGTGGTGTCATGCACAATACATATATGGACCAATGAGCTTTGTTGCCGTTATTCCGCACCAAACGCTCACTATTGGTCGAGTTGGAATTATTATAATAATAATTAAAACAATAGGCAAACTTTTTAAATATTCAGATGAGTTTTTATGCAAATCCAGCAATAATTCCCTATTCTGCGATCACAGTTTTTAGGTTTTAGCTCCTGTACATAATATAAATACAAAACCTTCTTTACTATCGTCTATTTGGAAACTGTTTTTATCGGTGATATTAAAAGTTCTATAATCAATTTTTAATTTCTAGTTACTTTTCATCAATCCTGTAGATTTAATATGACTGAAATCTATTTTTTCTCGTACTTCTGACCTACTATCTAACACTAACGATTAGAGGGCGGATTTTATGCACGATAAAATGCCAAAATATGTGCATATGTATGCCTTTAAAACCTTTAAAATATGCAACAAATATGCATTATTTATTCAAAATATGCAAAATACATATCGCATTGATATTATATGCATGAAAAAAAATTTTTTAATGTCAATAAAATTTAAATGTAGCAATAAAAAATGAAGATATGCATTTACAAACTTATAATTAAAAAAATATATGCAGAAAAAGAAAACAATTGTTACTTAAGTACATTTGAACTCAACAAAAAAAGTAATAATAAGAAATAATAACTAATGGACTAGTATTTATTCTAAAATACATATAATTATACTCAACAATACAATTTTACTTTTGTTCATTGACATTTATAAAACAATTTATAATTAAATGTTTTTCTATATTTTCGGTCAAGAAATTTTGACGTTTGTCTTATAATACGTATTTGTAAGAGAGAAACTTCTTTCGACATCTACAGATGTTACAGGTGTCTTTTTTTAAAGCTGGTTATTTTAGATAAATATAAATTTACGTTATGATCTTGGAATTTTCGCTTTGTATTAGAATTTTATTAACTTTAGTCAACAATTGATATCAACTATTTTTCTGTGATACTTTTTCACTTTATTTAAAATAGTTTTATCCGAATTTCCCGGAACATGAGAAATCAACTGTTCAAATTTTTAATTAGTACTACAGATTTGTTAGAGGCAATGATTCCGTTTTCAATTTAGAAATTATTGTTCTTGCAAAATAATAATGGGCTTTTATAAAGGCTAAATTGCGCAGTTCTTTTTTCTTTAAAATAAATTGAGCTTTCTTAATATAATTATTTGTATTATCAGAAAACGTTAAAATTAATTCCCTCGTGTGTTTAAAATGTTATGCATCAAAAAGAGCTGCATTTAGCCACTGGAGAGCATCAAAACAATTTATCTGTTAGAACAATATCCGGAATAAAAAACTGAATTAGCACCTCATTTACAAAACAGACTATTGTTACATGATTGGTCTTATCAAGCACTTTGGAAGCACTTAAATGAGATTTACTAGGATGTTCTTCACTTAAGCAACCAATCTTCAAATTTGCAATATAGCGCCCATAACAATCCGAGGTGTCATCCACTATGAAATAAAGATATTTATTCTTAATAATTTGTTTTATATGCCTTATGGTTTCAAGATAGACGTCATTAACATACCTTTTTCTAAGTGTTTCATTCACCTGTTTATTACCAATTTTTTCCAAAAACGATCAATAACTAGAGTTTTGAACCTTTTTGACGGGATATTAGCGTTATAAGAGCACTGCATAACGCAAAATTGAATTATTCTTAATCATTTTTTTTTAGATGTTTCTCCAAATAATGTATCTCGCAGAAGCGTATGAGAAAGTTTTGTTTTCTTTATTTTTGGTAATTTTTCTTTATGTAGGGCCGTTTCAATGTGCTCCCTAACTTGAGATTTTTGTTCAAATGTAATCTAAAAAAAAATACATTTAAAAATACTTCATTAAAAGTTTAAATAATATCAAATAGATATTATATTACATTTAAGACTACATTTCTTATCTTATTTTGTAAAAGTTGATAAATAATATGACTACATTGTTTAATTACAAACAATAGATTAGATGAATTAAAAATAAGTAATGCAACTTACAATTTTTTCGCATGCTGTGCAAAATACACACTCGCCGTTCATACGGAGTTCGGAAATATTTCACTTTCGGCATGTTTTTGAACAAAACTAAATCACAAAATTCTGCAGATCTGTTTTAGTTGCAAGTTTTCGAACGAATGAACCATTGTTAACGCTCAAATTTTGTGCAACGAAAGAAAAAATAGAGGTACCCATTTTACAGGAAATTATCGTTTAGTTTCTTGAAAACTTGTCGGCACATGTGCGGTTTATTAACTTTCTACAGCGGAGCTTATAGAAAGTTAGTGAGATTATCACCCTGTCTGTCTGTCTGTGTGTCTGGAGAGAAAATAACTTCCGATCTATACAACGGAATCACTTCAAACATGGCATACACACATCTTAGGTCAGTACCTTTCATGGGATTGATTTTCAGCCAAATCGGAAGTGACCGTTACGATTTCGCACCTCTGTAGAAAGTTTCCTTTACGGTATTACACCGTTCTCGTTATAGGTAGGTTCTATTATTGTCTTGGCCCATCCCTTTTTATAAATGTGGTATTTATAGCACTAAATCGTCCTGCCAAAGAATGCATTAAAAGAAAAATTTAATGCTGTGCTAAACAATCACATTTAGTGTAATTTGTCTAAAAAGCAAAGAAGGCTGGTTAACTATAAAAGATAAAGAATATGCATTTTGCATAAAATCCTCTCTCTAGTAATGATATTCACACAGGTGCTGGTAAAAACAACATAATATTTATTGATGAATGTCAATAAGCATTTAATATTACCGCATTACTTTAAACTAAATGTGTTATTGCAGTCAAGTCTTTTGACGTTTAAAGAATACGCTACTGGGTATTTGGTAGTGAATGTGGTAGAGAAAATTGTGATATCTATTTGTGCGCCTTGAAGTAAAGTTTTTTATTACTCCCTGGTAGGTATAAATGAAATACTTGAATTTCTATAGAAAATTATGAAGTGCGAAAGTATCAAAGATGATAAAAATAGTGCTTTATCTGTGTTGTAAAAAAATAATGGACCCTTTTTAAGTTTTATAGTAGTTCTTCTAAAAACTTTCAACAAAAATATTTCTCTACAATGAATAAAGATTGAAAGATAAAATTTTCGTTTTCAATTGAAGAAAAGGACACCTAATCAAACAGCGTAAGCAGTTTAAGCACACTAAACGCAGGACTGTTTCAAAGTTAATTACTAACATAATTTTGGTTTGGCTTTTTGGATTAGAAAAATTCATACCATTTTTTCAGACACGATGGCGTTCATTAAAAGGATTTTATCGCAAAGTTTAATTAAATTGTGTGAACGCCACAATTTGTTTGGTTAAAGATATTTTTCGAAGAAACGGAGAAGAAAGAAATCGAGATATATAAAGGTACATTTATATCACATTTTTTAAACTTTTATAGCTCAGCTTCTACAAATATAATTTGAATAGAATTTAGTAAAAGACGTTTGGCAATATAAATTATTATTCTGAAGGATTAGTCTGGATTTTTTCACTATTATTTTCTTTGAAATTTTAGGAGCACTTCCTAAAGTCTCTTGAATCTAAGAAGTTGTAAATATTTACATAGTTTATTCCACTAATTTTTCTATTTTAATTTATTTTTGAGATATTAAGGGAACTATTTCAGTGCTATTTTTACCATAAATAAATAATTTTAAAAAGAAATTTTATCATACATTCCTATTTTACTTTTAACTAACTGAAAATGATTTCTATGTAATTATTTTTCATTTGCTTTTATCACTATTACCCATATATTATAGCATTTACTCTTAAGTGTTTTTGGTATTATTTAACGTAATTCGACATTACGACATTACTGCCAATCTTAAGGATAATACTACCTTGTAATTGTTTTTTCTCTCAATTTTTTTATTGGCTAAAAAGCTTCTTTAACTATTCAAAAATGATATCCAAAAATCTGAATATGTGGGAAAATTTTTTAGATAGTTGAAAAGTGCCGATTTTTTTCACTCAAGTCATAAGGCCAACTTTCAGGTAATTTGAGAGCGAGCTTTAAATAATCGGGTTTTAAATTTTACGTTTATTTGGCGACTAATAATGTATTATGGACTGTCGGTACTAATTAATCTTTTAAAATTGACCACTAAATGTCTCCAGTACTTACATTTTCAGTGAAGGTAAACTACAAACATTTTAAGACTGGAAATTTTAAACGCGTTTTTCTCACAACCACATTTTTCGAGTCGGGCGACCAACTAGCGCCTTGAATTTCTAATCGATCAACTCCAAATTTTAACTGCAGCTTTATAGTGACATTTGACGATAAAATCAACAATTTTATGACCGATTTTTTCCTTCAAATTGACGCCATTTTTGTAAACATCAATATTTGCACAAAATCCTACGTAGTTCACTAGATTCTTACATCCACTTTTAAAATCTTTTTTGCGACCTCCAGGTGGTCGCCCGCAGATAAAGTGGAGCTTCTTTGTATCAGCCACAGTGCCGCCATTTAGTTTTAAAATAATTTAAATTTTTTTTATATACTTTAAGATTTATATTAATATGTATGAAAAACCGAAATAAAAAATGTTATTTGATACTTATATTAATTGTAGAAAATGACCCTTGATTTCATGTACTCAAGGTTATATATTACCCCTTAAGCTTAATTTGCCTTTTTCTTTTATTTTTTTGTTTTTAAAGACTAGTAATATGCAGAAGAATGCATAGGCTCTCATTAACACAGACCACATATTATTTCACAAATGCGTGCAAAGTAAAAGATTAATATTTATTTATTGAACATTTTTGAGAACGTTTCCAGGAAATGCACCGCGGAGCACTAGAAAGCAGTTTGTACAAAATTACGTAACAGCTTATCGCTTGCTACCCGTTTTAACGGTTTGCGTTACCTGAGCTTTATTGAGACTTGATGCCAGAATTTTCGGACAGCATTTCTTAAAACGATGTGGTTTTAGTATATCCATCAGTTTCCTCAGTCGATAGATTAGAAGGGTAGATCTTATCTTGCAGCCCTTGCGGTTGTTGTATTTTTTTTTAATCCTTGCTTTAAGCTTCTCTATTGCATTATTTTGAGCAAAAAGGTGTCAGATATATAACTCCAGAGATATTTCTATAATTATTTTAATTAATTGAGCTATAGGATGGCCGGCGGCCACACTTTTCTTATTTTTCAGTACCTTTTTCTGAGCTTTTTTACAGTTTATTTTTGGAAATGGTACAAATTTTTGTTCAATCAACTTACTTTAGAGATTTTATATCCATTAAAACTATTAAGCTGCAAATAGTTTGTTTAATATTTTGCACTCCATTGATTTTTCGATTCCTTTGGTAATATTAATAATAATCATATATAATATAATCTCTTTCAAAGCTTTTACCATAACAGGACGCATATTTTAACAGTCCTAAGTATCTTTTCAAGCCGCAATCGAGCTTAAAAAACAAGAAGAAGTTGAGTGAAGCCTAGTACGAACAGAGTTTTGTCTTGTCAGACACTCTCTCATTAGCAGTGATGCATGGTTACTCAAGTGTTGGTAATTCTTGAAAAGAGGCACGTGATTCTGTTTGGGTGGTATCAACTTATAATAGGTGATAGCTTTAAAATAAAAAAATAATAAGGATGCTTTTATTTTTGGCTCACTCGAGCCTTCTTTAACCGAGGAGACTGGGTAGTGTGCCATTCAGTGTCCTGTCTTTTTGTGTCGAGATTGTACTCAATATATATATATATATAAATAAAATTGACAGTCGGGTTTTCTTCTGTTCGTCGGTCAAAATCTTGAGAACCAGTTCAGTACAAACTTTCAGCACCTGCAATTTCGTGGTAATGATTTCATGCATAATGGATTTTGAAATCCCTACAGTATCTGCTATTAATCTAACGCTCAGACAGTCGGTGAGCGTCCAAAACAGCTTTTATTTTAGCCAAATTGCCCATCTTTGAACACTCGGTTTACCTACACACTTATGCTTTTAATAAAACTTTCTCTGTTAGAGCAAGCGTTCTGGGTACAAATTTTATGAGTTTAATGCAAAATTTTATCACGCATCGCTTATCGACACTGAGCTGCAATTACGCACTCTGTAAAGGCTGAAAGGAAAATGAGCTGAATCAAATTGTTTACTGACATCCTTCACCAACTTTCAGACCCAAAGACTCCGCTTGCGAACTTTTTGCTTAGACTATAGAAATTAAATATTATCTTCTAGACGTACCTTGTAAAACTAAAATATTAAAACACATCTAATATTTATACAGCTTAAATTAACTTATTTATTTAGATTACTTTTTTAATTTACTTCTATACTAACTTTTAAAATTCTATATTTTGTAACTGAAACGTATCGTTTGGTAAAAGTTAAACAAAACATTTTCACATTATCTAGTTTAACTTTACTTAATATAATTTTGCAAGTAGTACACGTTTTATAGCTTCTTTATAGTTTAACATCATTTTAATTGTTACTGTAAAACTTTTGCATTAAATATATATATCTAAGGGTTGTTTAGCAAGAGGCTGGTACATATAATTTTTGTTGCTTTACTATTTTCAGCTAAACCAAAACAGTTCCTGTAAAGCAGAGTCTCGTAGTTTTCATTGTGCTAATGAAATATTACTACACGCGCAAGCTTACATAATTCCGTGTGTTCTTTGAACGTAGCACATGTGTATACAGAGCACATCCCTTGGATAATTCACCTCACTAATATTGCGCATATTCCGCTGGTTGCGAGTTCGGCTGCTATTTTAATACCGAGTAATTACCTCCGGCTCCTATTAAAAGTGAGCTCTTCCTGCAAGGAGCAAGTGCAGGGAGGCGTAAGCGCCGCGAAAAATGGCCGGCTCGCCGAGCTTCCATTCTGAAAAGCGACCTTCGGCTTCATTGCAACAATTGTGCGGCGCGCGAGTAGTGCAAACAAGGCAGAATGAGAATTTCGGCGTCATTACAGTTATTCCTCCAGACGCGCGCGTCCCTTATCGGGGCGCCCCAGGCTCTCGCCTGTTGATAGCGCGGCTTAATGGCTCCGAAGCATTGTGTACATTTTTGCGTGCAGTCACCTGGGAGCGAATTAATGTGTATTCCTGAAATTTTAAGTCGCTTTTGCAGCGCCGCGCGCATTTAACGAGTCCGGCCCGGCCGCCCGGCCTGCCAGCGGAGTTGGTTATCTTAGAACTTCCGACGCAAAAATTGCAATAAAAGGGAGAGCCGAAACCCTTTGATGTCGTGCTCGAAGATCCTCTGTTATTTTGCGAGCTTAGAAATTAAATAGAGGCAGCCCGGCCGAGTTCATTTACTTTTTCAGGACTTTGCGGAATACTCATTAAATATTGCACGAATGAACTTTGGAGGGGGATGTTAATATAACTTTTGCTTACGCAACGGCTTAATTTAAGAAATTTTTGTTGCATTGGCGTGTGACCTTAGATGTTTAAAGCAAACTTTGTATGAGTAATTTACTTGATTTTTAAATATAAATTTAAACTTTTCACCAATATGTAAAATTGTAGAAACTTGACATAAATATCTCAACTAAATAATTATTTTATAATAAAACGATTATTAAAAGGTGGTGGGATTGTACTATTAAATACAAAATTTAGTTTTAAGTAACTTTCTTTGAGCATATAGTTTACTATGGCTGTTTGGTAATGAACCAGGTTGACTCCAGTTCTCAGAATTTTGTTTTGGAATACCTGGATTTGATGAAGATTAGTTTTAGATGTGTTGCCGCAAACGACGCACCCATAGATATCAGTGACTTGTACATCTGGTTTGCAAGGTGGACTTACGATTCATAAGCAGGTATAATTTAATTAATCTCTTGCGTTCCTTTGTTTAGTTTTTTTTTATAAATGATATTTCTATGTGATCCTAGTGTATTTAACGGACTTATAGTTAGCGTTCCACTAGATGGAGTGATCGTTGATTGAGATTTTAGATAGGATATATTTGTTTCAATGTAAAAATTTTAGTGACACATTTGGCATAGTTGATAAATAGATGACATTGTTTGAACCATCATATTAGTAGCATATTACAGCTTAAAATTGCCAGTACCATACCTTTATCTTTGGTTAATATGACCACGTAAGTCATCTGCAAACAATGTAGGGTCAGCATCGATAATAAAAAATTTCGCATAAAGATGTTGAAAAGAATTGGGAACAGTATGCATGTCTTTGTTGGACGATTGGGATGTGTGAATTTTAAGTGAGAACGTGCGATTGTTTAGAAAAGAGAATACGAGGGCTTTAATTTAGTCGAATATTTGTGTATGTGAATTTTTGTATTTGAAACCGTTTGTCTCACAGAATCAAAAACTTACTATGTTACAGAGCTGCTGTAAGTTGTTTGTTTTCAAATCTCCTTTCAGTGGTTTCAGTTACACGTTGTCATTAACGACAAGTTGAGTAATATTCTCTAAAACCAAGTTTAAATGTTGGTAGAACATTTAGTCTTCGAACTTCATTATTGAGATGGGTGTGGATAACTTTTTTAAGTAGTTTCAAAATTGTTAATCATTCTTATTCTTTCCTGGTTTATGAAACTATAACAAGAAGGGCGGCTGCCCCGGCCCTTACAATGTTGGTGGCCTCAACATGGTAACTCAATACGTATGCATACAAATATATAGGAGAAGATGGAGCAGAACGGGGTATAAAGTCTAAAACTAACCATGAATTAAAAATTAGTAAGTGGAAAAAAGTCAGTGGAAGCGGAAATTTTGTTCATTGTTAAACAATTTCAATTAAAAAAAGTAAAATATTGCATAGATGCGTGTAAAGTCTGTTTTGGAAATTAAAGTTACCATATTCTGCTCCATGGTATAGGCATAGGAAAGAAGTTATTCAAATAAGCTGTAGAATTTATAAATTAGGACAGCTTTATTGTCTTTATTGTCTAATCCGGCATAGGAATGTGGCCCCACTTTTTGTTACTGCTAACAGAAAATCTAGCTCTGATTACAGGCAGAAAAAAGGACCACAATACAAATATTTAGCATCGTCTTTCTTGCTATCCGGTGAATATATTCTTAGTTTTAATTTGATTGCAGCAGCTCCTTTTTTAAATTTATTTTTTAACATTGCTTTTGGTAACTTCAGCACCATGCTAGTATTATCTTTCTCCCTCTCGGCCATAAAATAACATTTAGCTCATTATTCCTTATAAAATATTTTGCAAACAAGCTGGAAGCAGTGCCATCAGCAGCTCTAAATTGGAGCTTTGCAATATACTTTAAATTAAATTGATTTAAGAAGCTTTTTTGTTGCTGAGCAAGCACAAAACATATTTTTCAAAATTTGAATGTGTTCTTATATCTGGAGTTGGTCTGAAAATCTTATTAAATCAAATGAATCTCATTATTTAATTACCTAAATAACATTAAATTAAATAACCTAATTAAAGATATAAAATAAGTTAAGCAAACAGGAAAACCATTTTTGATTAGTGCAAAAGAGTTGCATAATTTCTACCATCGATAACGTGTTAGAAGTGGCTGAATAAATTTGCAACACAACAGTAATTCTGAAATAATAACTGAATTTGCTAACGCTGAATTGCAGAGTTGTAATAAAATAAATATTAAATACCAATTTATTTTTTGGTTACAATTTTATTTTAATTTTAGGCCTTAAAAGTATTAGTTGCCGAAGGTTTCGCATTTTCTCTGGAAACCCCCAAGTTTAATTACATGTTTTCATATATTGGGAAAATACGCTATTTCTAAGCATGTTTTTAAATTGTTGCTAAATATGCATATGCTTTTTTATGAGTTTTTTCAGTGCGATGTAAGATACAATTCTGATTATAGAAACAAATTGTCTAGGTGATGTGAGTTTAAAATTTTCCTCTGAGGGTGGTTGATGTGTTTCAAGTCTGCGACTATGTTATTGAGAACTAGGTCATTGTGATTATGTGAAGTAAACGTTTTCTTAAGGTGATCTTCATTGGAGTTAAATATTTGAGCCCCCAAGGAGATTGGAGGCATCTCATAACCTTGACGTAGTATCCATTTGGTTGTTTTTTATAACTTGGATCTTGTGATTCGAGATTCCTGATGTGTTTTTGATAAAAGTTTTTGTCGCAATTATCATGTTTTTGTTAACCTTTTCTTTGATAGCTCAACGGACGCTATCGGGGATGCTTTCGTTATGTGTATGATTGTGTCATCAATTGAAGTTGGGGATTAAAGATCGTTCGGATATTCAAGTTGTTGGTCGAGAGTTGTATTGTAAAGAACTCATCGATTAATCTAAGTTTGGGGATTTATTTTGCTGTCATTATAAATGAAATGATTACTAGTAACCGGTTCGAATGTAATTAATTGAGGACTTTTTGAAGTGTTTGCTTATTCAAGTTTTTGTTAGGTAATATAGCCAGTATGTTAGATAAGTCATCACTTATATACCTTATTACTTAATTTTAAATGATAGAAATTATTTAAGGTATTTTAGAGTGGCCACTATTTGCCCAGGAATTTTCCCTCACAATATTTAAGCACAGCAGGCTACCTAAATATTGAACTTGTACAACATGCATATATCGAAATTAAAGATTTTCTAACAGATCTCGATTATATGACGACTTTTTCAATAAGAACTTTAATGCACATGGCAGCCATGTTTGAAACGTCAAAATCATATGTGCACCATTTAATCATGTATTGTTTTACGTTTGAAGAACACCTACAAATTATAAAGATATTGTCAATTGGGAGCTCGAGTCGTGCAACTTTGTAAAAATTAACGTCGAATAACCGTCCTTCTAAGCCTGCAATTCATAGAATCATGGGAAGATATAAACGTAAATTTACTCTGCATGATAAAAAGATATGAAGGCTCACATTTTTTGTTTCCGCGTCGTACTCATTCGTTGCAATTTTTGCAAACGATACCGCGTTTACGCTCATATCAAAAATAGAACTGAAGCTCACTTATTACTGGAAGATCGCGTATTCTCCGACTAGGCATTAGAATAGCTGAAAACTGACTACAACTTTTAGAAAAAATCATTTTTTTATAGAATCAAATACCCAATAGAGTGCCGTGGTAGCTTAGTGGATAGATCGCTAGACTACGAAACCAAGAGTTGCGGGTTCGAATCCCGCTCTCGCCAATTCGATCGCTGGCATTTTTACGGCCCAGCTCGACTCAGGCTGCAATAAATGAGTACCTGGAGGTCGTCAAACTCTGGGGTAATAGGCGGTCGGTACGTAGCGCTGGCCACGTTACTACCTTTGTGTACCGTAGGCTCTAGATTTGTAGCAGATCTATCCTGTTACGACCCCAAAGGGCCTTCGAGGCCTATTACGGGGAACTATTATTGTTATAAATACCCAATAAACGAAATTATCGCCCTTGAGACGTATCCAACCCAAAACTGATTAAAAACAACTTTAGATTCACAAAAACTTACTTTACGGAGTAGTTTATATTTAGGTAACCTTTATTCGGAGCCTCGATCCAACTCCTTCCGAAGAAGAAATATAAGTTAGAAAAGAATGCTTACCTATTTTACTTTTTCCTTTTTTAAAAAAACTTTCTTATTTATTTAATCCAAAGTGAAAGTTTAACGGGTACATATTTTGACGGGGAAATAAGCAGACTAAGATAAGTTTGTTTATTTCAACGAGTTATGAAATTGTATTGAGGGTGTTTTTCTATTTCAATAGTCAATAATCCTACTGGTGCGATGGGAGCGGGTGTGTTTGATTTAGACAGATTAATTTGATGGTCGATTTCTTTATTATTTTTGGCAGATGCTGATGAATTTTTGCTAAATATAGAGATAACAGTTTCGACCTTACAACGATACTTATACTGTAAGGTGCTAAAGTATTGAAGGCCGTAAGGTTGTATTATTTTTGTATATTTTTGGAAAACCGCGTAACTTTAATTATTTTTAAAATATAGGATACTTGACAGCTGTGCGATAATTTTAATAAATTGTTTATCTTTGTGTTGTTAAAAATAAGTGTCTTAGAGTTTTAAGATTCATAATTTAAATGGTTTAATATTAGATTCAGATATTACGGCTGTGCGTAGCAATTTAGCTACATCTTGCTTGGTTTCATTAGCTGTGCTTTCAATATAACATAAGTGATAATAATTGAAGTAGGAGTTATCATGTAATAGTATTATTAATTAATTTACCATCAAATATCTAGTTTGTGTAAGACTAATAAGTTTGAAATTGCGATAGATGGTATAACTATAGTATGATAGCCACGCATTAAAAAAAATTAGTTTAATAATATTTTACACTCAACAGTGAACTTCACAGATTTTATATTTAACATAACATTTGTTTATTACTACCCTTAAATAACTCAGATGGGACAAAGCCGTCTTAATAAACAACAATACCTTTTCAATTATTTTAAATAATAGCAGTGTTTACACAGATAAGTACTAGTAGAGAATAAGATATTTGTTCGGTATTCACGCTTTAAAACCGCGTGACCATTAACGAATTTTAAATGTAAAATATACTAAAGTTAAAGATAAAAACATTGGTAAATATGATCAGGTGACCTTTAACTGATACTATTTTTTAAAATTGTCCACCCACTATTTAATTATGATGTCATGTCATTTATCTTATATGGTAATCACTGTCGGGATCGGGTAAATGTAAGTCTTGGGGTGATTTCCGTTTGTGATGTAATGGATGTTTCGGTTGCCAATATTGTAAGGAATATCGCCGTCGCACTCGCGTTTTCCAAAACTCAGTTTTCCAAAATTACTTAAAACATTTAGGGATATTGTTTTTACGGTTAAATGGCCATTGTACTTGTATGGAGAAATGATCGTCCGTTAGCTTCGTAAGCTGCACAATATATATTAAGAACAACTAACAAATGATTTTGTTAGAAAGTTTTTTATTGTTTTTTAATATATTTTCCTTAAGGGTCAACACGTTGTTGCGTATGGTGGAACCAATTTTCATAGCATTTTTTCTATAGCGAATTAGGTATTTCCGAAACATTGGCTTTAAGCGCAGATAGTTTTTCGCCAGTGGAAATAAAGAAAATCATTAGAGGACCATCAATTTGACGTTCGAAGTGCTCAAAAAGCCATTTGTTTGCGTCGATGTGTGTAAGATTGCAATCTCGAGGTAGAGAATAATCCGGCGGCGTGTGTTGGTTTTCTTATTCCTCCGAAAAGTTCTGTAAAACAAATTGTTGTGTACCATTCAGAGTTATACAATCCTCTAAAACCACGGTTGCGACATGTCCAGCGCAAAGGCCTTTTAATGGGTTTGCCTCATATTGGAAGACCCATACAGTCAAATGCTGTTTACTTTTGGGCTCATGAGTATAAATGCAAAAGTCTTCATCGGTGACGATATTTTAAACAGTTTTTAAAGCACCGCGATCGTATCTCTTGAGCATTTTTTTCGACCAATTGGTACGATCCTGTTTTCGAGCAATCGTTAACCTATGCGGAATCCAACGCGCACACAACTTTTTCACGATTAAATGTTCATCTCATATCGAATGTATGCTAATGCCTAAGGATGTTTGAATTTTACGATAAGTAAACGCGTACGGCAATTATGTTTGCTGGCACCACAGCTGATTTTGGATGGCCTTCTTTAAATGTATCCACCGGTGAACTACGACCACAATTAAATTTATGAAACTACCGATATACAGTGATTTCGGTGAGGCTTTATCATCAAAAATTAAAGTGAGTTAATCGACTCATTGTTGTTGAGATAATCCACGTCGAATTTCGTAAAGAAAATTATCGTACGAAAATGTTCACGAGTTTATTCCATTTTTTGAACATAATCTAAATAATACAAATAGCACCCGTATGAAAAAACGTTTTGAGTACGTTTGCCGTCAAAAATATCAAATTGTATGTTGCAAACGTCAAATTGCACCTAGTACATGCAAGGTTGCTAATTCGCAATAGATATCGAATGGTTCATGTATAAGCAGAATCGTGTTTTAAAATGTTTTATTGCCAGATCATACATCGTTTTACTACAGAAACCGTTGAGTTACGGTATAAAATCCACTATACCTTAGAACCAGTGCGGGGTTGCTAGATCCCCCATCGGGCGCCTCCCCAGGTGGCGGATAGGGGAATGCCTTCCAGATATGGATGGTACCGGAGAAATAAAATATCCGGGGCGGAGCAAAACTGGCATGACGTAGGGCAGCAGCTACGACATCACTGTGTTGTGACCACTGAAGAATGACTTCCTTAAGGGCCCAACAACAGAGACTTCTAGGCGACAATCACTTCAGATTAATCGGCTGAAGACTGCGATGGGGAAGGCAACGGAAACCACCCCATTATGTTTTCCTAGTACAACTAACATGGCACAGACTCAAGATAATAGATTCGTTACTGATCATGGAGATCGGACTCCAAGATCCGGCGGAGAGGACATCCATCAAAAGTAGGGCCTCTCAGGTCGTCAGCGCGAAATCCCTACATTTTCAATAAAACACACCTGTCTTGAATACCTACAGACGAACTACTAAGATAGGTACATGGAATGTGAAAACCATGTACGAAGCTGGTAAAATCAAGGAAATGACAAGGCTATCCGTAGATATTCTGGGGATCAGTGAGATACGATGGACTGAATCAGGACAATGCTTAATAAAGGAACACAATATTTACTACTCAGGAAACACTAACGGTGAACATATACATGGAGTTGGCATTATCCTTAACAAAAAAATTAGCAGATATGTTACAAACTTTGTCCCAATCTCTGAGAGAATACTTCTAATTCAGATTAACACCTTCCCCATCAAAACCAATATAATCCAAATATACGCACCAACGGCTGACAAATCCGACGATATAATTGAAACATTTTATGATGATCTGAATAATGCCATGAAGAAAGTAAAAAATAATGAACTGACATTAGTAATGGGCGACTTAAATGCCAACATAGGCCAAGGAAGCTGTGGTGAAATCATAGGACCGTTTGGACTGGGAGAACGTAATGAACGAGGAAATCGATTAAGTATTTTTACAACAGAACAACAACTAGTTATCACCAACACGTTCTTCAAGTTACCACCAAGACGCCTATACACTTGGAGGTCCCCCCAAGATAACCCACAACACGTCGTCAGAAATCAGATCGACTATATCTTGATCAATAAAAGATACAGAAATGCAATAACAGCAGTAAAGACATATCCAAGTGCAGATGCCAAATCTGACCATAACCCTCTTGTCGGCAAGATAACACTCAAATTGAAGAAAGTTAAACAACAACAAGCGAAGAAATACGATTTGAGGAAACTGAAGGATAAAGATATAAAACAAGAAATACAGCAACATATTAAAAGAAAAATCAAAGAAACAGATATAGCAGCCGACACAAAAGAGAAAATCCAGAAGCTTAAAGAGACAAATCAAGAAATTCTTGACATATATTTACGCCCAATGAGAGCGAAAAAGAAGATGTGGATGACAGACGACATATTGAATATGATGGAGGAAAGACGGAAAAATAAGAACAAAGACAATACCAGATTCACACAAATCGACAAAAAAATAAAGAAAAAGATTAGAGACGCCAAAAACGCTTGGATGGAGGAAAAGTGCAAAGAGATTGAATCACTAGATGGTAAACATGACTCTTTCAATCTGCACAAAAAAGTGAAAGAAGCAGTAGGATTACAACGACCAAAGAAAACCGGATGCTTAGAAGATAATGAGGGCAATACAATATTAGATGTAAATGAAATAAAAACAGTTTGAAAAAACTATGTTGAGAAGACCTTCGAAGATAAGAGAAACAACGATACACTAAAAACAGGGGACTCCATAGGTAACACAGGACCGGAAATTACTCAAGAAGAAGTGATAGCCGCAATAAAAGGAATAAAGGACGGAAAGGCGACGGGACCAGACAACTTCCACGCAGAAATTCTAAAAAACATGGAGAACGATGAAATTAAATGGCTCACGGCCATGTTTAATAACATATACGAAACAGGAGTAATCCCACTTGAATGGCTTAAATCCACATTTATAACCCTACCGAAAAACCGAATGCGAAAAATGTGAAGACTATAGAATTATTAGTCTAATGAGCCACCTTCTTAAAATAATGCTAAAAATAATACATAGGAGGACATACAAAAATGCGAAGCGCAACTAACTCCACACAATTTGGCTTTCGAGATTCATTAGGTACAAGAGACGCTCTTTTCGCCATTCAAGTCCTCATACAAAGATGCAGAGACGTAACTGTGACGTGTATATGTGTTTTGTAGACTATCAAAAGGCTTTCGATCGGGTCAAACACGACGAGTTAATATCAATCTTAAAAACAATTGGTCTAGATGATAAAGATCTACGTATCATTAACAACATTTACTATAACCAATCAGCAACTATCAAGATAGATAACCAAATGACTGAGGAGATCAAAATAGAAAGAGGTGTGAGACAAGGCTGTGTGCTATCTCCGCTACTCTTTAACATCTACTCCGAACACATCATGAAAACAGCCTTAGAAGATATTGACGAGGAATACTCATCAACGGAGAACGGCTGAACAACGTAAGATACGCAGACGATACAATTATACTGTCAGATAACCTAGAAGGCCTACAAGCCCTAATAACACGCGTAGCAGAATCAAGCCAAAATATGGTCTAAACTTTAACATACAAAAACTAAATACATGGTCATCAGCAAGAATCCAATACCACCGGGACGTCTAATAGTTAACCAACAACAGATAACACGAGTTGAGAAATACACATATCTAGGGACAAGTCTAAACAAACAATGGGATCACTCAACTGAAATAAAACAAAGAATTGAAAAAGCCAGGGCAGCGTTTATTAAAATGAACACAATATTCAAGAGCCACGACCTCTTAATACCAATAAAAATTGGTTTACTGAGATGCTACGTATTCGCAGTGCTCCTGTACGGGGTGGAATCTTGGACGCTGACCGAGGCTACTACCAAGAAGTTAGAGGCGTTCGAAATGTGGTGTTATAGACGCATCCTGAAAATCTCATGGGTCGACCGGATTACAAATAGAAAAGTACTGCGTAGAATGCAGAAAGACTGTGAAATAATCATCACTGTCAAAAAACGTAAAATGGAATACCTGGGGCACATAATGCGTAACGAACATCGATATGGCCTACTGCAACTCATCTTGCAGGGGAAAGTGTACGGAAAACGAGGCCCAGGACGTAGAAGAATATCATGGCTACAGAACCTAAGGAAATGGTTCTCTTTAACAACAACTCAACTTTTCCGTACAGCAGCCAATAAAGCTAGGATAGCCATGTTAATAGCCAACATCCGAAACGGATAGGCATTGCCAGAAGAAGAAGATACCTTAGAATAGAAAGTAAACAAAAACAGCTGATATAAAATGTGGCGTGGCTGAGCTCTGAGCGTACGTTTGGTTGACTATCTTCAGGGTCGTTTTGCATATCTTACTTTCATAAGATCACCACACCGGCTTATCCCACTGCTATCACTTAATACATTGTTTGCACGTTCCCACCTTGCTAAAATTTGCGGACAACCCCTCGTAAAATATATTTAATTCCATACTGTGTGACGTGTATTTTAAAATAAAGTTGCCGAACATCACTGTCCTATTATTGAGGACCCTGCAGCTGTGTTACTATTGTTTGTCTGAAATTTCTGTCCTTCTTCTTCTTTATTTGGGGCTACTATTTTAAAGAATTGAATTTAAAAAGAGAACTCTTTTTTTATCTTCAAAGATACAATTGTTTGTATATTCTTGTGTTAATCGTTGCATAGAACCACGCGCGCGATTAATTTTTTTGCTGTTCCAACCTGACTGCAGCTTTATTTGTAACTAGTGAGTTGTTAAACTTCTATGGAAATTTAATTTAATCTATTACATCTATTATATATTTATTATATAATTATTATTTAGTATTCAATTATAAGTTTTGCAATTAAAAATAATGAAATTAACTACTTTAACGTCCCATAATAATAAAAATTTAATTATATCATTTTTGTTGTACTTTATTTCATTTAATTTAAGCTATTTTACTATTAATATTTTTAGGTAGATAGTTTTGATGGGTGTACTTGGTACGCCCATAATCTTTTTTCTCTTCTCGCTACGTATATTTGTATGCAAAGTTGGTACTCTAATTTATATTCTGCTTTTATCTCTAAATTATAATGAATTGTAGCTCACTTGAAAAACTTTATATCATGTTTAATACCAACATTTAATTAACGGGAGCACTTCTGTGCAAATTTGTTATATGAAATATATCCATTTAAATTAAAAAATAAACAACTCTCCATTACAATTTAAATTTGAATCTGTAAGACTGTAATGAATTGTCTTGTGGGACCTGAAACAAATTACAATTAAAAAACAAAATTAAAAGCGTTTGCAAACAGTTTCATTGTAAGAGTTTTATAAATTGGTAACTAATTTTTTTGAGATAGAGATGTCCTGTTATTGTGTTTATCATTGTCATCTAGTACGGTTTGGTCGGTGCTTTTATCTTTTTATTATGTGAATACAATTCACAAAAGCCGCCATGACTTACTTTTCAGTAATTTATTAAATAGGCTAATAGTTATTTATAATTTCACTGTTTCCACATTCTCCTACTATTATATATATTATCATTAATGTGGTTAAGTTTACTGTTTGTGCTTCTGTTATGAAGTAATAGTTTTATGAAGAATTAAGTTTCTGGATTTTTAAATGTTTTAGTTTATCCCGATATATCTTAGAAGCTAAATTTAAACGACTTCTTGATTTTATAACGCAATTAACAAGAACTCACTTATCTATTGACCACTGATGTGCTATTAATTTGTAGTGAAGCTATGTATATTAAAATAAATTGGTTTTGTGTCCTGCTTCTAAATTGGAAGTTTATACTACAGTATTTGTTATGATTAACGAAATATGGAATAAATTGACTTTGTCGTTATTGCAAGAGGGAGGCAATTACCTTCATAATTTTCAGCGCATCAATTCTTATAAGCTGTAAAAGACTAACAAAGAAGAGCAATATTTATTAATGTTACCTTCTCTTCTTCTTCTATTACTTCTCCCTTATGCCCTAAAGCGTCGGGTCCTCTAACCACTTCCGGAAGTTGTCCCGGTTGGCTGCCATTCTTTTTACTTCTCTTAGGTGTTTTCCTCTCTGTTCTACCCTCTTTTCTAAGCTCTGTTCCCATGTTTCTCGTGGCTTTCCTCTGCTTCTTGTTCCCTCCGGCTTTGCTTCTAGAATTCTTCTGGGGTCTCTATTTCTTGACATCCTCACTATGTGCCCATACAACTGTAATTGTCTCTTCTCTACCTCTTGTATTAGCGGTTGCTGACCTACTTCTTCTCTGGTTATTGTATTTCGTATGCGATCTCTTTTTGTTCTACCTACTAGTCTTCTTAGATATTTCATTTCACTCGCCGTAATTTTGCTTCTGGTTTTATCTTGTATTGTCCAGCTCTCCGCCCCATACGTTAATACTGGTGTGTATATGCTTTTGTATACCCTAAGCTTTGTTTGCATGCTTACTTTTTTCGCTATTATTGATTTGTTAATCGCATAATATACTTTGCTTGCTTTATCTCTTCTATTCAGAATCTCCTGTTCTATCTTGCCAGTTTTATTTATTATCGTTCCTAAATATTCATAGTTATTGACCCATTCTAGTTCTTCCCATTGCATATTATTCTTGTGTTTTCGTTTGTATCATTTTTCTCGATTTTCATAATTTTAGTCTTGTTTGTGTTTATTTTCATACCTCTTCTTTCTATCGCTCTATTCCATTTGTTTATTGCTAGTTGTAGTTTTCTAGTTGAGTCTGCTAGAAGCACGATGTCGTCTGCATATATGAGGCATTGTATATATATGGGCTCTAAATTCCAATTTCCTACCTTCACATTGAATCTTGGTTCTTTTGCTTCCTGAATAATCTGATTCATTACTATTAGGAACAGTAGGGGGCTCAGTGAATCTCCTTGTTTGATCCCCTTTTCCATTTCAAAGCTTTGAGATTCTTTCCTTTAATTCGCACTCTTCCTTTTGCATTAACGTATACTCTTTTATGGCCTGTTGTAGTGGGTATGATACATTTAGTTCTGCTAGCGCATTCCATATTGTTTGTTTGGGTACTGTGTCAAATGCTGATTTTATATCTATGAATGCTAGATACCCTAGATACCCTTTCTAATCTCTTTTCTGCAACTGTTCTTAGTACAAAGATATGATCTTGTGTTTGCCTCTGTGGCCTGTAAGCGGCTTGTCCTTCACATAGTTTTTCTTCAACTTCTTCTCGTAATCTTCTTTCTAGTATTCTTGAATATATCTTCTGTACTATTGAAGAAAGGCATATTGCCCTGTAGTTGCTGCAATCGTTTGTATCTCCTTCTTGTGTATAGGTACCACTATGTTTTCTTCCCAGTCATCTGGTATTTTTCCCTTTCCAGGCTAGTTGACATACTCTTTATCCACTTTAATGTTCTATCTCCCCATTCTTTATCATTTCTGGAGTTATGCCATCTCTACCTCCTGCTTTTCCTAGTTTAATATGTTTTACGGCTTCTATCACCTCTTCTATTTCTATGTCTATTTCTTCTTCTTCTTGCTGAACTGTTCCTCTTCTCTCTCTGCCCCGGATATTATCATCTTTTTTAAATATGTTGTTGTAATACTCTCTCCATGCCTCCAAGATTCTTCCTTCTTCTGTTTCTACTATGCCTTTGTTGTTCCTTATACTCCATACTTGCTTTCCATATTTCCCTCTTAGCCCTCTTATTACTTTCCAAAACTGTCTTCCGTTATCTTCGTTGAATTTCGTTTCTAGTTCTTTTCCGAATTCCTCCCAAGTTTCTTGTTTTGCTCTATGTACCGCTTCTTTGGATTCATTTCTTTTATTTATATAGTGTTGTTTATCGCAATCTTTCTTACTTTGTATATACCTTTTCCAAGCTTTCTTTTGATCTTTACTTTATCTTTTACTTCTTCGTTCCACCACCGGGTTCTTTTGATCTCCCTTTACTGTTACCTTTCCGCAGGTCTTTACTGCCTGTTCCACTATTTCTGTTTTTAGTATTGTCCACTTCTTTTCCATGGGCCATTGGTTTCCTTCTTCTGCTTCTTTCGCTTCCCATCCTTCTAAGGTGTCTTCTAATCTGTTTTTGAATTCTTTTGCTTTTTCTGGTTTCTTAATACTGATATTTTTATTTTCTGATATTCTCTTTGTTTCCTGGGTTCCTGCTATAAAATCTGGTGTCTGTTATTAGCAGTCTGTGGTCTGTATGCAGTTCGGCCCCTTATTACTTTTACATCTGTTATGGCATATTTCGCTTCTCTGTTGTATGTTATATAGTCGTTAATGCTTTTCGCTTCTCTTCCTGCTGCCTCAAAAGCAATTTTGTGTATTATCTTATGGTTAAAGTGGCTGTTTCCGATAAACATTTGATTGGTAACACAAAAGTCTATCATTCTTCTTCCGTTATTATTTATGGTAGATTCTCCTCCATATTTACCTATCGTGCCATATCCTATATCTTGTCTATTTCCTATTCTGGTATTCCAGTCTCCATTTATTAATATGTGTCTGCTTCTTTCTCTCCTTTATCTATTTGTACTTTGAGTTCTTCGTAGAATGTCTCTTTCTCTTCTTCTGTGGGGTTTTCTGTGGGGGGGGGGGTAGATCTGTATTATGGTTATTTCTTCTTGCAGTTTTAGGTCTACATATAATATCCTTGCATTTACCGCTTCCCATTGTTTTACTTGTTGGGCCATCTGTGTAGTTAGGATTATTCCTACGCCCTCTTTAGCTCGTCCTGCTGATCCTGAGTATATAAGCTGGTAACCTTGATCTAATAGTTGTCTTCCGTTTCTTTTTCTTTATTTCACTTATACCTAGCATCTCCATATTATATTTGGCCATTTCTTCTATTATTTCTACTTCCTTTCCGTTTATACCGTTTACATTCCATGTTCCAATTCTTATCCGTGATTCGTGCCGAGTTTGTTTCCCAGTTTTCCGTCCATTTCCGATGCGATTGTTTGTTCTCTGAATCTGTTTACCTTGTGCGGGTGATTAACCCAGCCACAAGGGCCCCGTTACCTCGGAACAACTGGTATCAGGTTATACCCCCCGATGCTGGGTCGCCAGAGCCTCGTCTGTTATCTAACAGGGGGTACCACGTGTAGGTGAGGTTGGCATTTGGGTGTCTAGATGTTGGCGCCACCCCTTACCCCCTATTAATGTTACCATTAATATTATATAATATGTTTACCTTGTTTTTCTAGTCAAGCCTCAAAAAGTAGATGATGTTAAAATTGAATTTTACGTATGATCCACTATTGGATAGAAAAGAATCTGAGGCATTGTACGGCAATATTAAATGTTTCATCTTAAGCATAACCGCACTCTCAAAACCGATAGTATTTATTTTTCATTTTAATTTTCAATACCTTGTTTTGTGATTTGGCCTATCACTTTGTCCCCAATTAGGTTTAGACCGTTGCAAAGAAAGCTTCAATTAGCATTTTCGTAGCCTGATATCATAATTCCTCTACTACAATGTTATAAATTACTGACCATCACATTTCCGAACATACCAAAAACAGTTATAGTCATAAAATATCGATTTCTGTAATTACTGTTATGCTTCTTATCGTGTATATTTGATTGTCCTTGTTTCTTTCCAATCCAAAATCTCTTCGTATATGTACATTTATATATAGCCTAACTAAAATCGGAGGTGTCGATATCTGAATATTTGAGTTACGTACACGCAAACTTTCTGGCACAGGCCTCACATTTTTCCTGCGTTATTAATCACTTTAAATTTTTATGAGGCGGAATTAATATTTCTTGCTGAAGGTAATAGTCACTAAATATTTCAGTTGCAGGCGCAGAGCGGCTCAAGCATCCCGTTTCATAGGGGTTCCAGCTTGCTCAGGTTTCAATTTACTACCGACTGGAGTGTTAACACCGCCTCCCATTGCTAATGAAAGCTCCAAACCGCATAACTGCAGCGCACATTCGACCGGAAGGAGCCTTTAAAAATGCATTAATTTCCCCCGCTCCGAGTCGAGGGGGGCGCCGCCCTAATTAACGATCTGAATAGACTAACTAACCCTTTAGCGAGCACCCATTCGACGCAGACATCCCTCCAAATTAGGGCTATAATAAATAAAAGGTAACCGAACACCTTCCATAAATATTAATAAGCCGCCGCGTGCTACACTTACAAAACTGGGCCCCATTCACGGGCCCTCGCAGGGCTGCGCACCTTCGCGCCCGATCCGCGATCAAATTTAATCGCCGTCGCCGCTTGCCGCCTGCACTCTAAGGCGATTTGGCAACATTTAGCCCCCTTAATCCCGAGCACAATTAAGAAGAATATCTGAGATTGACAAAATGATCAAAGGGCTCGAGCGCGGCCCTTTGAAATATGAACCGATACAGCGAGCTTTCCCTCATTCTTGTCATCAAGCGGCCTCTTTGCAGCGTACCCTCGCGGCTCCTTATTGCCAGTGGCGTGCGGCGAGCCCCGCATTAATCCAATTGGGCTCGGAGCGTTCCCGTCTTAACCCTTTTGAATCGGCAGCGGTCTAGACGTCCCTCGCGCCGACCGGATATATCGGATGACGGGCGGGCTGTAATAACGATTCAACTTCTTCCGACCGCCGTCTTTGATCAATGCCTCGGTTCGGAACCTGCGGGTCGGGCCACGAAGCGCAAACGATTGAACTTTGAAACCGCCGGTATCTGTTAAGTCGGCGCAGTTTCGGCATGCTCGGGAGCGGGAATTTATATATAATTTATCTCCTTCAGGCGTGTTCGCCGGAACTGAAGGAGATGAAGTGGGTAGAGACAGTAATGCGACGATAGTCCGCTTTTGTAACTTTGCACTTCAATAGGCATTTCACATATCATTACCATTAGCGGTATTGTCAAGAGCTTACGATAGTATCGCAAATTTTTTTCTATAATCCTGGAAGATAATGTGGTTCATCGTAACAAAACATTGCTATGTATCACAGTTTTGAAAATACGGCGTCAATATTTTAATGAAGAAGGGTACCAACCTTACGCCTTTTTTACATCAACAAATAAGAAGCTAAGCGCATTTTTTGAGAATCATGGACCGTATCACTAAATCCACAGTTATTGATCTACAGTTGTTCAGCAGCTTTAATTGATTTATTTCTGTTCTTTCAAGGCATCCACTGCTTTGATAATACAAGATTGAAGACATAGTTACGAAAGGCAATTATACATTACACAACGGCGTATTGGTCCATATTTTGGAAACATGAAAAATCATTAATGGATTTAGATAGCAATCGTTTAAAATTAGAATATCCGTTGCAATAAATGGTAATGGTTATGTTTCAGAAATTTTGAGCCAACCGTTCCACCTTATTTTAAAAATAATCCTGCAGCAAGATCGTGCTCGATATGTTCAATTAGTTCAACAATTATCAGATAAAAAAAAACTTTGTCCCGTTTTTTTTCGTATTTCTTTTCATTCGAAAATGTATGGTCAATAATCGGATTTTAAGCTTTGGTCACATGTTGAAGCTACATGAAATAATATTCTTTAAAACTAAATCCATAGCTTTTTAATTCCATACTATCTCTTACAAAAAGAAACATTGAAAGTAAAATTTAATCCATGTTTTACCGATATTTTTATTTTACAATGTTAAAGTTACGATTGAAAGAATTTTCCTGGTACCGCAGCATATGTACGACTATAGTAATATATTTCTTGAAGAATTTTTTCTCTTAATTATTGAATAATTTTTCATTGTCATTATTACTGCACCATCGCCATCAAATTTTATCTTCTTCAGTTTTAGTAACAAATAAATGTTACTAAAGGCTAGATTATTAGAGCATAGTAAATAATTCATTAATATAATTTAATTTGAGTATTTATATTCCATTACGCACAGAAATATTTTCTTGGTGAATCAGAATTTTGCGTTATTTTAACCTCACTGACCAGCCGTTGCTCACCATCTCTGGTACGGGACGATGTGGCAAGCACCGAGCTTTAGACGATCGCATTATTACTCCTTGATCTAAATTAACAGAAGTACTCTATTGCTTTTGATAACCGAGAAGACCACCTATAGGTATTTTAACCTACGATTAAACCAAGGTCCGTTTGCAACGCAGCAAATTGTCTCAACTGCGTGGCCGCACTGGCGCTCCCAATTTTTTTTTATTAATATTAAATAATATTTTCTAGTAATTGTAGTATTATGTTTCAAATAGCGTTACAAAAAATAATACTCATAGCTGTGCCCTCCGAAAAATAACTTAAGTTTAAGTGCTCTACCACCACAGAACGACCAAGGAAGTTTTTGGAATTTGCTTAAACAAAGCTGAATTGCGTTTGAAGAAAACCATTCAAACTTCCAAACTTTTTGTTTGTACGTCAACGTTTAGAATGTGCTGTAGATCTTTAATATATTGAATCAATGAAAAGATATGTGGTCTTAGCTATATATACTCTTACCAATTAAAGAATGATCTTTTACCATGCCATTTCATAGGAGTTAATTTTCTGAGTCATTGCAGAGTTTAGCGTATCAGCACGTTGTGCATATCAGAAAGTTATTTTAGCCGCAACCTATGTAATTGATTATTTGTTCTTTGGTGCAAGAAAATATTAACTCCAAGTACTTCAGCCATATCTTCTTTTGTGTTTTTTTTGCAAATATTTAATCACCCTATCTTAACTTTGAAAATTTTATTTTAGATTTGGTTAGTTAATGAAGTGACAAAAGAGCATGGTTTGTAGGGACATTATATTTTACAGTTGTCTATGGTAGATTATAGATAATAGGAAATAAAAATAAAAAATAGTAAGAGAATTTGGTTTGAAAGATGATCAAATATGAAACTCAGTAATTAGAACTATAAAACAGTACCCAATAATTTTATTAACCATCTAAAAGCCAAGCAATATTTTTAGTATTCATATTAAAACTGTAATGCTAACATAACGTATAAAACAATGGTATAGATTGTTTTTATTTATAATTAACGTGGCTGTTGGCTAGTGTTTCTCTAATTATTATTGCTGAGAAAAGTTTATATTCTTAAAATAATTGTTTTAATTTTCTATTATCTCATTTATTTTTTGTTATATATTATATACACTTGTTCAGTTTTCATCTATATATTTTACATAATTTTATCGATGTTTGCATTTATGGTGTTTATTATTGTTATTTCTACGGTTTTTTAATTGTTTTATATTAAAATGCTACTTATTGTTTTAAACCATGCGCATACGCATTTTCAAACTTCATCGATTTTATTTCTTTGATTTTTTTGTCACCACAAAGACTACACCTTATTCTTCTTTTCTCGGATTTATTTGTTTATTTATTAACTATTAGTTACACAACACATAATCTATTTCCAAACTTATAAAATCTATCGTATCTACAAATAAATTGCAAAATATTTAAAAGTGTTACCAACAACAAATATTTTAAATTTACATAATTTGACATAAGCAAAAGCAAATATTTTTTATAATTGTTTTTCTTTTCTTTATATTTTTAAAACATTTATGTTATTAAGGAATAATTTATTATTCTATAATGACAATAAATAGATGTATACTTCAAGCAACAAACTTACTTATCACACTTTTAAACTTTTAGCAATGTTCTTCTATACAGTACTTATTTCTGTAAGATTGTTGTTTGTAATTACTCTTAATACTTGTCACCTACAGGGTTATTACAAATGCATAATTGGGGTTCTCAAAAATTATGCTTTATACAGTACTAAAACTAAAATAATAATTATCATATGAAAGGACTCAAATGTGTGTAGTCCAATTCGTTTAAAGGGCGCTGTAGCATTTGTCGTTGACGAACCTGAATGCCGTAGTAATGGGGTCTATGAGCTCATCCAATGTTATTAGCGTGTACCTAAAGTCTTTAATATAGCCCCAAAAACATAAATTACAAAGCGTTATGTTGGCACACTTGTTCAAACAACGATGCACTTCAGTCTATAAATGAAGTGTAGTCTTACTTTGCTGGAATATGAAGTCAGAATCCTCTTTTATTTGCCAAAAACCCTTTTGCAACATATTAAGAGATTCTGTGCTTGTAACAGTGTCTTCAATAAAAAGGTTCATGCGTTTTTGTGTTGTAGGATACTCAGATGACGTTTTAGGAGATCTAGTGCAAGTTTCACATGTCCCATATTCAAAAAAGTGACAATATATCTTTTCATTTAAGTAAATTGTTTTCTCGACAATAAATGCCAGTTGGATAAAAAAATGATTATTCTTTGATGCTCTCTACTTTTTGGAATTACAAAATTCGAATCACTTGACGTAGTGATACGGCTGCAAATATTACGAGAACTACATACAGTATGGTTTCACTCCCAATCGTCGTCACAAATTTTTTCGAACAGTTTGCTGCAGAACAACAAGTTTACAGTTTGGACGGTTGGTTGGCATTTGCGAGTTATGCTCAAAACACTTGGTCCACTGTTCTTAGATTTACACTGGCAAGCTGTGGTCCTAAACATCAGATACTATTATATAATACTGTAGTGGCCTAGTGGTTTTGTCGTTGGTACTGTCGTTGAAATACATGTTAGCGTTAAAAAAGAGCTGTAGATTTTACTCTTCCTTAACAATTTAAAGTTTAACTGTAAGTCATATCTATATTAATGACATTAGTAATTAGTAATTCTATATTATTTTTCATTTCTTGATTGCTAAATAAAAACATAAAAAAGTTTGTCTTTAAGTGAAAGTCTAATGGAAATTTTTATTTTATTCTTTTCAACTTTAAATTCTGGTATATTTTAATACAATGGATTTTAACTTTAACAGTATATTTGCATTATGGTAACTATTTCGTCAAACATAAAATAAACTTTTATGGTAACTATTCATACCAATCCAAATTGAAGTATCAAATAGAACAAAAATGAATAATTGATATAAATTAATAAAATAACACAATCTTAAATTTAAGAAAAAATGGCATATATATTACGGGATCAAATTATAAATACAAATGTATACATGGGAACAACGCCTGCGAACTGAGAGGTTAAGGGTGTTCGTTCCCTCTGTCTGGCTGTGCATCTCTGATTCGGAGCGATGTGGCAAACACCGCGCCTTAGACGACCTCCATTATTACTCCTTGTTCGAGTGAACACAGTTACTCAATTATTTATAGTGACCGAGTAAGCCGAGTGCATCAGAAAGCTCTGGGAATGAAACCCGGGTCCGCCCGCACCGCAGTTCGCGCCTCAACCCCATGAACCACTCTGGCGATAAGGTTGTATGTATAAAACTTGTTATATAAGTATTTAGAATACAATTACAAAATCGGCCGCAGTTCCTTTTGTGCCTATAAGAATTCTTAAGGACATTTTACATTTTTAATTAATTTAAGCACTATTATATATGTTAACTTTTTAATTAATTTCTTACTTTTCTCATTTTGTAAGTTTCCAAGTTTTCAATTTCTGGTAAACTAAGAATCAAAAAAGATAATTTATGATTCAAGAACAGTTTTTTTTTACTTTCAGCGGCCTGGCAATGAGGACTATTTTGAATAAATAGTATATTTTCCACTTGTATACAAGTTTTATAACCATAATAAGAATTTTGCTTTTAAACTTTTCGATATTATTTCTGTCTCATTGTACCTTAGATAATAGAAAATTCTTGTGCCCTTAGAGACAATAATTAATTCATAAGGTTTTACACTTTTCCGTATGTAATAATAAACCTTTCATTGTACTAATAATATTTTGTCCCTTATAGCCTGCAAAGTCGCTTCGTTTGAAAAAAATTACAAAATTTTTTTATTGTATTTTTAACCGTTAACGATTATAAGGTACATTTCTTCTTCTTAATAATAACATCTTATCGTTTATAAAATATTTCGTAGCACTTCAAATGCTAAAAAAGACATCGAATGCATTAGTCTACAATATTGTCAGCAGAAACTATTTGGTTTATTTAGAAGGCTTTTGCAAACAATACAAAAAGAATGGCATAATTAAGGCTTGGTATAAACAATTCAGCGAAGGCTAAAAATCTATTGAACGTGATCCACGATATAAAAGACCAACGAGCAGAACAACCAGGAAATGTTAAACATGCATGGACCACAATCAACAACAAACAACGAATGACTAAAAGATAATTTAAAAACTAAAGTGTGTGAAATGTTTATAGAAAATCTCAATGTCAGTTTCAAATATTTTTTTATTATTATTATTAACAAATATTTAATTACTTTTTTCTTTAATTTATATATACTGACATAGCTCTAACACGTCGATAAGATATAGGCTAAAATTGCACAATTAATACTACTAACACAAACTAATATCAGTATATTTGCTTTATTTATTATTGCAATTTTGCTATACCAGTTTTGTTAAGTATCTCTACAATCATGTATAAATTAAAAATAGCACATAATTTAGTATTGCAAATAGACCTAGGATGGTCGACACTAATATAGATTTTTATATCTTTGATCAACGCACAGTTTATTTTACTTTGTGTCTTTAGTTGTGTGTTAAAAATGATAAAGAATCAATATGCAAATGTACCTTATATTCTAACAATGTTACAAATTTGAAGACATTTTTCAGTAAGTAATCAGTAGTAAACATTTTGTATTCTTGTATTATATTATTATTTTAAAACATATCTCTGATAAGATCATTCAAACTAAACTTACTTTATTTCTGCCGATTTCAGGTTTTATTTATGTAAATACACTACATTTGCTTTTTATAATTTTAAACTCATTCCAATTAAAACAACGATTAATACAAGAAAGTTCTTTTTCTTTAAAATCTAGTAGTTGGAAGCACTGAAATGCTGGTAGTAAATCAATGAGGTTACCATAGTTGCTCTTTTAGATAACTTATACCGCTTGTAGGTTTATCATTACCTAGAAAAAGAGTTTTATTGCTTACAAAGTTATATGCCATGTGACATATACTCAGCTAAAATAGTAAGCTTAAACTATACTTGTTTCGGAACAAAAAAGAGAAGCAATGTGTTTTTATTTTTTAAAGAAATCTCATAGAAGTATAATGTATTTTCTAGTAGTTAATTTTTAATATAATTTTGTTGACACTAATTTACACGTAATTAGTTATGCATCCTGCTAAAGAGTAAAACTTGATGAGATCCCCACGGGGGCAAGTATTTAGGAAAGCTACACTACTCTTGTAAGCTTTGGTTTTCCCTCACCTCCTAACACTGGAGAGGATCATGTTAGAATCTCAGATCAAATACATTCTATATTTGGTCCTATCTGCACCTTACCTAAATTAAGCCAACATTTTATTCAGCACCAGATTGAAACTGCAGAATAATTATTTCTAGTAAGGTGTAGTTTTGGATAGATGTAAGCGGAACTGAAGAAACATAACCAGTCACAGCATTGCGGTGAAAAAGGAAACCAAACACCACTTCACTATTTCCCCCCAAACAACCACTGTGATAGAAACAGAAGCAGATACGGTTTCGAGTTTTCGATAGGGGTACTAAGAATCTCCAAGCTTTAAAAATCGGTACATGGAACAGAAAAACCTAATTCTAAGTAACGAAATTAGCTACTGTGGTGCAAAAACTACTAATGGCACCAAAACTTACTATTACCATAGAAATGACAACGTACTCAAAGAAGAAGTTTCTTTCATGATAGACGTAAGTATATTTTTTCTCTACTCAAAAAAAAGTTGAAAGAAGTAACAGGTAATTACGAAAGGAAAAATTCTTATACTTTCAGAGACGATAAGGATGATATAATTATTGAAAACTTAAGAAAGCATTAAAACAACACATTGCTGAACTTTTGATGACCACCAACCGAAAATATAAAACTACACAGACAACAAAAGAAACAAAAACCCTACAATAACAAGTAAAATGTGCAATAATAATTGTAAAGCGGTTGAATAAGGCAAAATACCGGCTGTTAAGAAAACTCGTTAATCTTTTTTATAATAAAGAAGTCAATATTTAATAAGAAAAATAAGACGTGTACGTTTTTCAATTAATCAGTCTGCTAGGTCATATCTTAAAAGTACTATTAGAAATCATGCAAAACCGAATTCACAATAAATATGAGTTTGCAATTGATAATTGACAACATTTAAAAGTCGATTACGAACGAGAGATGCACTATTTAGCATGAACATCTTGCGATAAATATGTAGAGAATTTCAAAAGCCGGTTTGTTTCATAGATTTTTAGAAAGCCCTTAATAAGAGTAGAAGATAGTACAGATAAAAAAACAGAAAAGCAGAGTAAGACTAGCTTATGTCCTTTCACTGGTTCTGTTCAATAGATACTTACAATCAGAATGCATATTTCAAAAGGCACTGTGGGTGAAACCAAAGAAATTAAAAATTATAATAGGTTTTTGCAAAAGGGTTCGTACACATGGACTATAATTGATTTATTTATGCATCAGCTAATTTCAAACACATGATCAAATTAGTAAATAAACCATTGTCAATTTACCTCGATGACTTTTTGCCACTTTCCGGTAAAGAAATTAAATTGTCAATTAATTTCACCTTATTCTTTAAACATCTTGAATCAATTCTAAGCTCTACGAATTACTACCGTGTCTTTTACAAATCTGACAGCCTCCGAAGCATTAAACACAAATTTTCAGAAAAAATTGAGCAGCAATCGAAATTTTTGTTCAGGCTCCATTTGGGATAAACCTTATATGTATATATATGTATGTGTGTGTGTATTTAGGGCAGAAACTTTTCCATTATCTGGAACATCCACAAGATCTTGTAGCAATAGCATTAGCTCGCCCGACTCCAACCACAGTTTTGTGATCCCCCCTCCCAACAACATAAAATTAATATAGTTTTTTAATCACATATTTCAGGTCAAAGGCATTTTGCCTTATAACGACTTGGTCATGGGCAAAATGTAATAAAAATAGGTTTTGGTCATAAACCTCCGACTTTACCTTTCCATTCTCTGAGGACTATTTCAATATGTATATTAAATAATAGGAGGATAAACTACACCCTTGTTTAAGGCCTTTAGTCGTTTCAATCGAAATTGATAGTTCTCTTTCTGCTTTGACGTAAGTAACGGTATCTTTATAAAGGTTTTTATAAGGTAATTCTGTACTAAAGCCCATCTCTTCTAAGGTTTTCCACAATTTTTTTCGTGGGACCGAATCATATGCCTTTTCCAGATCTATGAAGGAGAGGTGTATTACTTGCCCTTTGGTACACATTTTTTCTAGTAGCTGTTGGAGTAGGTTATCTACACACAAGCGATTGGGAGTACATCCACTTTGATCTTCCGACATTTGGTGACGAATGTCTTCTCCTAATATATTTTGGATGCACTTACTGAAAAATCTACTAAATGTGTTCGTCGCGCTTATTCCTCGTTAACACCTTGGATCTTTTCAATTTCTATGTTTTGTGGAAAACCTTTTATTTCCTACAGATTTGAATTTTTCTACAGCAGTTATTCGTTAATTTACAGATCCTTGCCACCGGACTATTACCTCCATTTTTAATCAATTTTACCGGAATTTCTCCAGGTTTCGAAGTTTGATTATTTTTCAACTGTCGCAAAGCGTGCTTCACTTCATTTTGTGTTATTTTAATTCTTTTATTGGGGCTCTCGTTGCCTTGTATTTTATCCTGCATATTTTTTCCTCTTTTCTACTAGCAGCTAAGTGTAATGGTTCTTACAGTCTTTCAAACTAATTAAATGATGTATTTTACTATTTTTATTTGTTTTTTTTTGTCTAAATGTCTTCCACGCCTTCGCAAATGGGGCACCTCGAATTAAACTACCTTTGCTCACAAAAATTGTTCTTTGCTTCGTTTATCTTGTTCTTACTTCTCTATTTTTTTCTTTATATTGTTCTCGGTGTTGTTTACCCATTTGTGGTAGAGATATACTTTTTTAATTATTTCTTGTGTCTCCTCTGCAATCCAAAATGGTTGAGTAAACTTGTTATTCTTTGTTACTTCTCCCAATGCTTTCATAGCTATCTGCGATATACTTTTCTTTATATTTTTGTGTTCTAATTCTATTTCCTCAGTTGGATCGACGTTTCTTAGTTCTCGTGCTTATTTAATACATATAGTTTGTATTTCTTAATGTCTGGAATGTGGGATTGCGTTTGTAGGTGATGCATTATTTTGCTGTAGATACTATATGGGCGTAATAGTATAGTTAACAGTAGTCACTCTTTTGATTCTACTTTTAATTCTACATTTTTGAATTTTGTTTTATGACTGTATAGTTTATTTCAGACTTTTGTTGTAATTACGGCCGTTTTCATGTGTAACGGTGTAGTGGTTTATGTTCGAAAAATGTATTGAGGATTTTTAAATTTACTAAACTTTCGCCTGAATTAATAAACTGCGTTCTCTTCAAAATGCTGAATTGCTTTGTCATTTTGTCGGGAGCCTAATCAAGCATTTAGATTGCCCATTACCATTGTTTGATTTTTCTTTGTATTGTCTAGCGTACTTTCTAGATCTTCCCAGAACTTGTCTTTAGTATCTTGATCTCTATCATCTGTTGGTCTATAGATTCCCGCCATTTTTGTCTCATACCCAAAATTTTTATTGTTACTGTTACTGTTTGTTCTTAGATAAACGTGTAATCTTTAATGTAATTTTTAATTTTCTTCCGATAAGTATAAACATTCCTGCTCTAAGCTCTGTCAGCTTTTCTAACATCGGACCATATATGTATATAATTGTTCAAAAATTCTGTATCACTTCCTTTTTTCTTGGTTTCGGTTAGTACCTTTATTTCTATGTTATAATTACTCATTGTTATTTTGTTGAATATGCTCTGGACATTCCACGTTCCAAAAGTTTTAGTCCTTTTTCTTTCAAAAAATCACCTTAGTTGATTTACATATTTATTCCGAGACTTAGTTACGGTTCTAAGGAATTTTAAAATTCTTTTATGGATAGCAAGGTGCTGGCCCAACCCAACCTTCAAACTTAGAGAACTAGGATTTTCTGTCAGGGTTTATTGATTTAGCCGAAAAAGGCCGGACTTTAGGCTCCAGAAGCTTGCCTTTTACCCCTTCCTATTTGCTATAGTCTATTACGACTACAATCAAAGAACACGATGGGAACGTAGAAATTAGGGTTTGCTAGCGGAGCTGCGACGGAAAGTCACAGAGGCGTTTTTTGAAATTTGTGAATATGCTTATTTAGCATATGCATTTCTCTCCAGGCATACCAGACACTATTACCTACATTTTTAATGCCATTTTAAGACTGCAGCACTGACCTCCAATGCTAAAAACGGCAGAAATAATCTTAATAAATAAGCCAGGGAAGAACCCAAATGACGTAACCTCATACTGTCCAATTAGTTTGCTCCCTACAATTTCCAAGGTATTAGAACGCTTGTTACTACAGAGAGTAAATGCCGATATTTCACCAGATACCGGGCTTCCTCCCCATCAATTTGGTTTCCGAGCAGGACATTCTACAGTTCAGCAAACACATAGATTAATCCAAGTTATTAACCACGCTTTTGAGCAAAAAAATTATTATACTTCAGTACTACTGGACGTTAGCCAGGCCTTTGATAAGGTCTGGCACACAGGTCTGTTATATAAAATCAAGGAAACCCTCCCACTAAAGTATTTCGACATCTTGAAATCCTACCTTTCAGACCGCAAATTTAGAACCAAAGTGCGAGATGCCAAATCAGACTATCATTCCATAGAAGCAGGTGCACCACAGGGAAGCGTCTTGGGACCGACCCTCTACAACCTATATACATCCGATATCCCAACAATCACTGAAACTACTATCTGTACTTTTGGTGATGACACTGCCATACTAGCAGCTCATGAAGACCAAGCAATAGCATCTAACCTAGTGCAAATCCACTTAAATGTACTCCAGGAAAATTAAAATAAACGAAAACAAATCACAGCACATAGACTTCACTCTAAGACACGAACGTTGTCCTTCGCTTTTTCTCAATAACGTCGAACTCCCTCGAGCGATATCTATCAAATATCTCGCATTCCACCTGAACACTAGGTTAACATGGAAAGATCACATTACCAAAAAACGGAAGCAGATTGATTTGAAGATCAAAGAACTCTATTGGCTGCTAAGAAAGAACTCAAAACTTTCCCTAGCAAACAAAATACTGCTATATAAAACAATCATCATCCCCATTTGGACGTATGGAATAGAAATCTGGGGTTGCGCAAGCAAATCCAATATAGCATTGCTCCAAAGAAGCCAATCTAAAGTGCTACGTATGATAACTCAAGCACCGTTGTATGTTTCGAATCAAACGCTACTCGAAGACCTGAGGATTCCTTATGTCAAAGATATCATCAAGCTACGATAGATTGGCAGCCCACTCAAATAACCTGGTTCAACCATTACTGGAAAGAGAACACCCACGACGACTACCAGCAGACCTTGTAGATTAAGAGAGTCCTTCACTGGAAGCTGAAATTCTGATATACAATTAGCCTATAGAATATAGTAGTTCTGATTGCTAATAAATATATATATATATATATATATATATATATATATATATATATATATATATATATATATAAGACAGCTAAAAAAGTAATAGTGAGGTACTGAGAAGAACAGAAAGCACATAGGAATAACTAATAAACATTAAAAGGAGGGAAACAGCTTTTTTAGGCATATTCTGAAAAATATATAATATATTACTATATTGAAAACTAAGGTAACTTTTCAATTAGAAATGTCGTTTCTTCTTATGCTGGCACAACCTTCAGTAACATTCACTTCTAAATTCTGTTTGATACGTGAATAGCTTATAAGTTACATTACCTTTTTGCCTTTTTTTTGATTTTTAAGATATCTAATATTATTGATCAAAGAAGTTGCATTAAAATTTGTGTTAAAAATGAAATTAATGCTACTGACATGTTTAAAATAGTTCGGAAAACATTCGATCTTTATTGAGAAAAAATGTATTTCAGTGGCAGTAAGTTCCACAGAGGAGGACGTAAAAGTTGAACTTCGTTTTCGTCATTTATTAATATCAGTAACCAAAGAAAATAAAAGAAATTAGAAATAAAGGAATGAGAAATTGTCGTTTGATTGTAAAATAATTCGACAAAAATTATTATTAAAGGTGGAAAAAGGAAACATCTCAGTGGGAAGAAATACCTGCAATTAGACTAGACTAATTGTAGACAAACTGCTTAGAATAGACGAAGACAGAGATCCATTTAAAGAAGTAGTAGCAATATTTTAAAATAAAAAAGAAATACATAAATGATTTTATTTATAAGAAATTAAAGTTTATACTTTACAGTAAAATAATTAAGCAATGTATATTACACAGCAAATATAATCATGTTTTCTTCTACCTTTAAATAGAACTAGAATTGAGATACTTATAAGATAAATGTGACTAAGAAATACAGCTCAGATCTAAAAACAAAGCTGCAAATAGTGCAGTACACAATTGAACACTTTTGAATGATAAAATGATGTAAGAGACAAAAATAAAATATAATGTCACTTACACCAACATTAGTTCAATACTTAATAGTACAAAATTCTACTTAGAATTTCCCGTTTCTTATCTTTCGCTTTATCTTGGGCACAAAACGTTACTTTTCTGCGAAAACTTCCAAGAATGCTTGCCGACCGAGTCTCCATAATAGTGCTTGTACGTTCTAAACAATAATTCATTAGGTTGTAGCTGCGTTAGGTGGTTGTATAGGAAAATTCCGGACTTTACAATTATCACCTTTGACTTCAGCATTCCGTTAGACCCTCTCCCGCTGAAAAAGCCGCGGTGTCGCAAGGCGGCAACAAAAATCCCGGCGCAAATTAAATAATGGGCGAGCCTTTGTGGCACCGTCCAGGAAGCAATAAATTGAAATCCCGCGCCGAGTTTACAGTTGCTTATGCGCGAATTCGAATAAATCCGGCAATGAATTAAACGGCCCTTTATGCCGGGAACTGATCCTGTTCTCCATTCTTGAGAGAGGATCAGCGGATTTGGAGAAAGAGGATTGCAGACACGATCTGTTTACGACAGTGTTCAATCCGCGTATCCTGCTCTTGAATTACACGTCCTACTTCAGCGCGGAGCCGCGGCCCTTTGTCATCTGCATACCGTCGGGAATGATGCCGGCTTAGAGCGCCGTGGCGATGCCGCCGCGGCGGCCTTCCGCCGCACTCGACCAGGAGAAATGGCGGCGCAAATCCGCAACGGGCAGCCGAAAAATCGCGGCGCATTTATCCCGCGCCGCCCCGAACGGCAGGCTGCGAACCCTTCCCGCGTCCTCGGGATTATGCCCCCTATAAATCAGTGGGATCTGATGAATCGAGCCAAATGGCTCCTATGATTAAAGTAATAAGGAAAACGGACATTTCTTTCGGGCGCACAAAAAGGAGAAATCTGGTAAAAAATGCCATCTATAATTCATAAAGGATCGAGAGGATGAGACCGGATCAGCGAAACTGCTGTAGCGTGAAAAAAGTTTGGACTTCGGGGCTTAACAGCTCTTAAAACTTCGCAGGGATTAACTTTGGACGCGGGATCTTTCTTAAGCAACTGCTTGCTGCGCAGGTGATAGCAGGGCGCTTTCCTGTTTATCTTTGCATGCACATTAGTTGTACGACGTCGCTCTGCTGTGTTTGCTTTCAAATCTTTAAATCCCTTGGAAAGGCGCTCGTTAGACATGGCTTCAGATCACTTCCGGCGCGACTACTTACAGATGTGAGTGAACTTTATGAAGTCGGTTAATGGCGCGAACAAGCGCATAATATGCAAACTCAATTGCAGCAGCTGCCAAGACACAAAGCTCAGTTTTACTTAAGACATCCAAGAGAAACTGACAAAAAATCAATGTCCTTGCTTTTCTCAATGTTGCTGAATGTTAAATTTGAAATTATTTGCTAACAGCTTTGTTACAAGAATTAATGGCTGCTCAAAACACCTACCTTTATAAAACATTGCTTAAATAAATATTAGATCAGACACACTTTGCTGTGAATGCTTGAAACGCAATGCTGCAGCAGAATTACAAAAAAATTAACTTATTGATTAGTAAAGTCCGGATGTTTAGGCACTAACAATCATTAAAATAAATTTGAAAATAAACATTTAAAAAGATGAAATAGGTATTTTAAAAAGCTGAATAGGCATTATTGTTTCAATAATTTATTATACAATTTATCATGTAGACGTCATTTTTACAATAGTAAAAAAACTTTATTTACAAGAATTACAGCTAATAATACGTTTTTTTAAATTCTTTATCGTTAAGAATTGTCTCCTATCGAACAATAAATATTTTAGCTGAGAAAAAGATCTCTCTACATCTACTGATGTCACTGGAGCAAATGTGAAACACGTGATATCTGGAACATCGTAATTTACGTGTTTTACACTTGCGTCTCCAGAAAGAATACAAGCTAGATTTTTTAGAACTTCAAAATCTTGATTTATAGTAAATACAGTTTCACATTTTTTCTTAATAGTGCGTCCCTTATTGCCTGAGACATTATATATGTCTCGTATGGTATTATTTATAATATTGATGAATCGACTAAAGTTAAGTCCCTGTTTTCTAAACTTACTACTAGGAATCACAGCATAATTAGTTGAAATAAAGGTCAGATCATTTTGTAAACTTTTTCTCAAAAAATTTCTTGACTGCGTTGGTTGATGCTGTCAAATCTTCGTATAAACTTCTATTTCCTTAATTTTTGTAAAATTGGTAGCGTAGTAACATGCAGCTGAAATCCATGTACCCCATCTAGTTAATATTGGTTGAGGTGGTAGAGTTAAGTCAGGTGCCATTTTTTTAAAAGTCTTATCCCAGATGTTGTTTTTAAAAAAATCTTTTTTACTTAAGATATACACATATCCACTTCGGAAAATGATTCACGTATTTCTTCTGCTACACAATGTATCCTATGGACAAGGCATGTCAAATGCAACATGCGTGAAAATAATACTTTCAAAGAATTTCTGCTTTTTCATGTATGGGGCAGCATTGCTTACGAACATAAGGACGTTGTCATGAAGAATTTTCTCTGGTTAAAGTAGTGACAGGAAAGTCGTGAATATTTGTGTTATGCTATTTGCTCTTTTAAGAGATTCGGTATTTAACAAATAAATTTTAGATGCTTGATTTGGTTTCAAAAATCCAACAATTACATTGGTGATGTGCCTGCAAATCAGGTTGTATTGATACAGAGAAGCTAAAGTTTGAAATTTCCAACTTACCTTCCTGTAGTATCTGTTGTCTTATCTATTGATACTCAAATCTTCTTGTCTTTTATGTTTCTTCAAATTTTATCCATTCGTAAGCTCTGTCGAGATATTTTTTTCTGAGCGTTGATTCATTTGATAATATTGTTTAACATGCTCTTCGAAAAATGACCGCAATGACGGATTTTGTAATTTCCACGACGGAATTCCAGCACTCACAAAAGCTTTACTTAAACTAAAACTCAGATTGTCAATTGGATGTTAACCCAAACGTTTTCAGTAACGGAGTTTTTCTTTAGATTTCTCTTTTATGGAAGAATCCTGTTGAGAATCGTGTTGAGTAACAAAATACTTTTTCTCAAAATTCACTGGTCTTTCACAGATTTTACAAAAAAATACAAAATTATCAGTTGAAAAAATATCACTTCCAAACTCTCGGACAAATTTATTCAATTTGTCGGTGATGGAAGAACGCACTTTTGGTTTTGTGGCAGAAACAAACTTTCTTATAAGAATGAATGCAATAAATGCAAATCACCAAACAAACTAGGTATTAATATTAAAGTAAATATATATTTTCAGATCAAATTCTCGATAAGCGATTAACAAATTACCGTAGGCAATAATGAGATGGGATTTTTGTTGCTGCTATTTATTTTATGAAAAACCAAATTTATGTGACTAAATAGGCAGTTATAACTGTTCTAATTGTAAGTAAAAAAAGCACTTATTAATAAAAATAGTGAAAATAAGCTTTATTGATTAAATTCATAAAAAGTTGCAATGTATGATAGTGTAGAACGAAAACTATTAACTTCTTCAGATAAACTAAATTATAAACTATAATAACGGTTAATAAAATAATGTCACTGAAAATGAATGAATAAATTGAATAGGGTTCTAAGGACTGTTTATTTTACTAAATTGCCGCATTTAATTTTGTACTGAACTTTAAACTGTAACTATTTTGTTAAGTAATAGCCACTCGCTTGATTTGAGTGTTGGCTTGTAATTATTACTATGGTTTAACAACAGCTGCAAAATAAGAGGCACTGAAAAACATTAGTACCGGGATCAGAAAGCTAATCGTTGCATATGTGATATTCAGAAAAATTGTCCTTGCAAAAACTCGCAAAACTTACAAAGTATTTAAAGTTGGCTGTTCTCCAAATCATCATAAGCTTGAAGATTTCCCTAAATTGCGACGTCGAAGCGGTCCGCTATATGCAAAAGCTGCAGAGATTGTTTTAAAGCTGCTAAAGTCCAAAATAGTATATCGGTGCATAAAATAGTCAAAAAGGTTGAAGTCGGCACAGGTACTATTCAAAATATTAAAAAATAAAACAGCAGTAGTTACATAAAGCAGAAAAAAACGAACAGCAACAACTTTGCTAAAAGAAACTGTAAAATATTGCACGGCAATCAAATTCAAAACCAAACTGATTGTGTTCTTATGGATGACGAAACATACGTCAAAATGAATACCAGTACGTTACTTGGGGGCTCAATTTTACAATGCCGTTATGGACAATATTTACCTAAAAATGTAAGCTGAATTAAAATAGATAAATTCGATAAACAAAACTCTTGTGTAGCAGGCTATATGTTCTTGTGCTCCGCATTTTTGTGAAGTTATAAATTTCTATCCTTCTTGATTGTATATAGATTTTATATCATTGATAGATTTCGATTGTATTGTTTTGTAATTTTAAAATAAAATAACCGCAATTTTTTAAAAAGTTTATTATTTGTGACAAGTTTAATGTCTGTTCAGTGAAATAAACAGTCCTTAGTGAAGATCGGCAAAGTTAATCTAAACATGTAACCAGTTTCTTCGATCTGTGAATTGTTTTAGAACTATATCAAATATACTCCTGACCCAATTACAAAAAATTTAATGCTTATGATTTTTGTTTTTTGTGCTTGTAGTGTTGTAACAACCTTATTCTTTGTATTCCAGATGAGTTTTCAAGAAAGTGAGCTTCGAGTTTTGATCTGCTATTGCTGGAAACGGGAACTTTCAACAAAATCATTTGAAACGACCTTGACGTGGAAGTGATGAAGGATTTTGGCCTTTTGGGACCCACTTCTTTTGTTGATTGTGATTGATCAAAAACACCAACTTATCATCGGACATCACTATTCGCTTTCAAAATCGGTCTTGCAATGTAATGTTGAGTAGTTGCAGGCAAATCTCGACTATTTTGGCGGCTTGTGCTTCGCTGAGTTTGCGCGGGTCTCGGCGGGGTTTCTTGTGAGCAAAATCAAGTTGCTCATATCAAGGCGCTGATGAATCGTTGATTTCCGATTTCCAAGTTCAGGGTTCAGATGTCAAGTGCTTGATGAAGGTTCGGCGTCCAAAGCAGCTTGCAGGTCACCATCATTCAACTTTAATGGCCGGCCGGAACAAGGCAAAATTAAAAAGCTGAGATCATTGGATTGAAAGCGCTTATACCATCTTGAAACCTTTGACTTTCACCTTCAGCATCGTAAATCGTTTTTACGGCATTTTTATTAAAAGTTACCTTTTCCAACAATACCAGATTGAAACGCGAAGCTCACTTTCTTGCAAACTCATCTGGAATGCATAAATGAAGGTTGTTACAACACTATAAGAACAAAGAAATAAAAGCAATCCAAAAAATTGAATTTTTTGCAGCTGGATCAATATCTTTGGGACAACCCAATATTAATAAACTATATTAACCGCCAGTTGAAGTTATGACGTCATTTTTGCAAATAAAATATTTTTATATAAAATATCAAGTGAAAACTGGTTTGAAAATAGACAAGTAAAAGTATGTGTAGTATAATGGATAAGTTTTACAAAATTTTATTTTTTTACTTAGCAATAATGTGCTTTGTATATAAACTTGTACACGCACACCAATATTTTCCCCAAGTTGTTATATCATGCTTATTATTATGACTGTAGTATTTTGACACTGAAATAATAAATAGAAAGGTTTTGACAACCGGTGTTTTGGAGCATCATGTTGTTGGCTTTTAGATTGGCGAACATCTTCAGAAGGAAATCTTCTAAACTTAAGTTACTGACTTGTGCACGTATAGTAAAAATAGTGGGAGGGGGGGAGTAATTGACGACTGTTGCTGAATATGCTTTAGAAAATCCTGGCAACAAAATAATTCAAACAAACACAAGTTTTCTCCAATTATAAGAACTATTAATCGGGATTATACAGAGTGGCTGTGGAAATTTATAAATATAAAAATAATTTTAACAGGGACAAAGCATTCTATTTACCAAAATCTTGGTTCGCCGTTCTAAAAGGGAAAAAACCGACGTTAGCGAGTAACCAAAAGTTTGGTTATGTCAACAACAGTTCCTACTATTTTTACCATATTTGCACAAATATAAACTCAAAAGCGCACAGTAATATTTTTTAAAAAAATTATCTTCAAAAGATGTTCGCCGTACTTGTGGACAAAACTTCAAGAGCTTCCATGACCTAACAACCTGAGAGCCAACATCATATACTTGAGACAATTATTTCGACTATGCTTAGAAACTTTTTACCAAGTAATTCAAAGAGGAGGACAAAGAACAGCCGTCAGTTTATTTTAGACGTAATTTTAATTGGTAACAAAAATAACTTTTCTTTTACGTATATGTGGAGAAGCTAAATTTTAAATAACTTCTCTTTTAGAGAAGTACACTGTACTAGTATACGAGCTGCTAATAAAGAAAAGCTTATATAATGTTCCAACAATTTGTTGAACTTATTTCATAATACAAACTAGATATTTGGAGAGGCAGGCGTGTAAATAGCCGTGCCCTCGTGGAGCGGTGTGGGAAACGAAGTACGGCCCGTTTTGAAATGTAAAACGCTGAGTCCCAAATCGTCCCTTAAACGGCCAGCGCGAAAGCGGACGGGGGCGGCTACCGATATCAACCGATAAGTAAAGCCAAATCGCTCACCTGAATCGGCTTCGACTTCGGCGGCGATGGTTTCACGGTGACCACCTTGTTGCGATGTCTTCTTAGCGGGAACACGACCGCATTGGCCGAGATGCGATCGAGTATGTCTTGCGGGGTAGTTATCTGCGGGTTGGTTAATTGCGGCCGCATTGGCCGCGATGCGGTATGAGTATGTTGCCGGGCTTCGCGCCTGGCTTAGCGGTAGGTCTCTGAGGGAAATTTTTTAACTCGACAGCACTTTTCATCTCAAAGGGTGCCGCCGCCGGCGTATGCAGACTCGCCGGCTGAGCAAAAGCCCATATGCCGTTTTGTGTGCGATAGCAAAACGTAGCGGCAGATATCAAAGCCACCAGCATGCCGCCGCGATATACAAGCGGTTCAAGGGCGAAAAGGCCGCCACACCATACTCCCCGCCTTGAGGTCCTGAGCTTTCAAGAAAATTAATACCTTATCAAGGAGCTATTAACAGCGGTTCGAAACAATATTGTCATTAAATTCCTGAAATTAACTATTATATTTCAGGTGTGTTAAATTGCGGTTAGATTTATATCGTAATAAACTATATAAATGCCCTATTAATACACTATCTATATCAACTATATCAACTGTAAATTGCCTTGTGTTACATATAATTAAAAAAAGAAAAAAAGACAAAAATTAAAATACAGATAAATGCAAAAAAATGTATAGGTAATTGAGAGATAAAATCAATAGCGAAAAAATATACAAATGAAAAATGTAAGGGAATTGACAATTTTCTGAAACAAGGAAAAATTTATTAGGTATACAAACAAATAAAAACATTTAATAACAACATTTAATAACAATTAAATAAAATAGTTGAGAAATTTGGGCATATATTATTTATAAGAACTATGCGTGATGTAATCTGGTCAACAAACAACCATACAGTCCAAGATTTAAAGACAAAGCACTAGGTATAGATGAAATATTATCTGAAATTATAGAAGTTATGGATAAAAAACATTACAAAAAACTCTAAATTGTACCAAATGTATGAATCAAAAAAGGTAACTTAGGAATGTGAGGATTATCGTACTATAATTTTAATATCTCAAACCTTTAAATTATTGATTACAATAATTCACCGCAATATCGATAAAATTCTAGAACATCATCTAACTGAAGAGCTTTTGGTATTTATAAAAGGATTTAGAACTCGAAAACATATATTGTATTTGTTGACACAACAAAAGTCTTTGATAATGTTAAGTGAGCAAATCTGTTCGAGTACTAAAGAATACTGGAATTAAATACGGAGATATTAAAATAACCCAGACATTATATTAGAAACAAGAGGCAGTTGTATACGTAAGGAAAATATCAAGAAAAGTAAAAATTAACAAAGGAGTTAGATAAGGATGCCCGCTTTCACCACCTATTTTAAGGTAATTACCAACACCCGATAAACAAATTATATGAGAAATTAAGTACTGGGCTGAAAATACACAGAGAAAGAATATTAACAATAAGATAAGATTATGACATAGCAGTAGTTAGTAACAATAACAGAACAAAACCTAAAACGACACTGAATGAAGTGGACATGGTAGTAAAAGACAAAAACTTTAAAATAAACAAAAATAAAAATATTAATAGTAAAACGTGAATATCTAAAATACATAAGCAATTAGCAACCAACTATCAAACAAAGTTAGAAACCGTTACTTCTAGATCTAAAATTACCAACGCTAGTAAATGTAATAAAGAAATAAGAATCCGTATTCAGCAAGCAAAAATCGTAATCTTTAAAAAGAAAAACTATTGAAACCAAATTATCTCTCAATAAAATAAACCTTTTCTAAAAATATTTGTCTGGAGTATCGCATTTTACAGATGTAGATCTTGAACGATAGCTGCTAGAAAACAAAAAAGACTAGATGCTTCTGAGATATGGTGCTACAGATGATTCCTGAAGAAAAATAGGTAAACATAATGACAAACACAAAGGTGCTAAAAATAATCAAGACAGAAAAACGTTAATGCAATAAACATAAAAAAGATAAGATATGTTAGTTGGGAATAACCTTTTGGATACCATGGAATTTTGATGAATAAGTAGAACAAATATAAAACAGATTTTTTAAAAATATAAAAAATAACGAATTAGTTAACATAAACAAGAATTTTGACATAACTGATTTCATACAAATTAAAAAAAAAGTTTGAACAATATATGCAAGTAAATTATAAAAGAAACCTAATCAAAAATAGAAATACAAACTTCAATACAAACGTAAAAAATTTTGTTAAAAATTATGTCAATGAAAGATATTTAAATAGGTTTTTAATAAACAGCGAATATAAATTAGCTTCAAATAATTGCTATTTACCGGGATTTTGCCATCAACGCCTAACAAAACAAAAAAGGACGTAAATAAAATAAAAACATTTTAACTCCGCCATTGTTAGTCCCAAGCCCGGATAAGAAAGGAGGAAAGGAAGAAGCAACAACTTTAGTATAAAAAACGTTTATTTACCTCAAATAAAAAGAAAAAATAAATATATATTTCTAGAAAAGATTGATTTCTTAAATCACGGAAGGCAACCTAGTCTCCAGTTTAGGAGTTTGGGCAACATACCCTCCCCCCATTTCCCATAAAAAGTTTATGACATTGCAGAATTTCTTAATAAAATACCATCAGAACTGGATGGATCTAATTGACAACAAAAATTATTAAAGAAAAAATGAAAATGATGAAAATAAAAAAAAATTTACAAGACAGAACGAGCAACTCAGGTGAGGTATTACAAAAATTTAAAATTTTAATAGTTATGTTAAAAAAAGAAGGCAAAACACGGAAGAAAAACATCAATATATTTATATTTATAGTATGTTAAAAGGCGAAAGAGAGTTTGGTGAAGTATTTTTAGCAATATTAAATAAAACACAAAATGTTTGTGTAAACTTAAAAACAAATAAATGATCGCATATTTTAAATTGAATTGAAAAACAAACTATTCTGATTAAGTCACTAAATTTCTAGAGAAAGTAAGCAGTTAAAAAAACATTTCATTGAAACACTAAGAAAGAAATTGGAAAAGGTTTAAATAACCGTATGATAGGACGATATGCAGAGACTATTAAAAAAATATTAACATTAAGTTTTTTAAAAACAACAAACGGGTTGCTTGAGCATAAAGAAATACTAAATATACTTGAGTACAGCATAGTCTACAAGTAAAGTCCATAGTAAATTATAATATTATCAAGCAACAGAAGCAGCTTAGAATCGTAGATGGAAGTGTTAAAAAAATTACATTCTGATAGTCAAAATTTACTTTCCTTGTAGAAATAAATAAATCCAGACAGAAAAGCACTTAAAATGTCCCAAAGTCAAGAGTTTCGACAGTAGAGAAAAAACCATAAAAAAGTAGAGTAATAAGAAAAATTTGCAAAAAATGTTTAGTGGGAAAAAAACAAGTTTATATATTAGCAACATGAGAACAACAAAACAGAAAAAATAATAAAGAACAAGAGAATAAAAGTTAGGACTCGGTCAAATCAATTAAAAAGTTAAAGGGCTAGTATGAGAGAGAGAGAGAGAGCAACTTCAAAGAGGAAAAACTTATTAAGTCTGCTCCAGATATATTAATAGAGATACTAGCTACAATATTCAATAAAAACTTGAACGTAGAAAACCCTTCTTTTCTTATAAATGAAAAATGGTGGAATTTTTTCCATACCTAAGAAGGGTAGCAGGGAAATGGTAAAAATGCCATAGGGGCATTAGACAAAGTTGCTTGCTTGCTCCTCTTGCATTCAATATTGACTAGGATTTTGGAAACGACAACTGACCTACTACTTACCAACGTTTAAGTATTAATAACTGCTGGCATTATAGACTACAGTTATATGTTTTGGAAGCGTCTAAAAGAAGATGGCAAGTCGAGACTAACAATAAATATAAAAAACACAAAATATATGGTAGTGGGAAAGTCTAGAGAGTGATACAACAAAGAATTATTTGATCTCTAGGTACCTGAAAAATGAAAAATTTTGAGGGTAGAATACTTTCCTTTAAAATGAAGTACTGGAGACAGGCTACGGAAATTTTAAGAATGGACTATTATAGAAGTGAACGAAATGAAAATAATTATAAACGTACATAGGGACATGTTAAAGAAAATGATAAGAAAGCAACTAATATGGTGTGCCCTTCTGTAACATATTTCAGACAAAGAAATTGTAGAAATGGTCACCACTAGGTGAGGAAGAAGCGCGGAATACCAATGACAAGCGAGAGGTCAGATGTTACAGAAGCCATAGGTATATAAAAATCTGTAGAAAGTAGGAAGTGATGAATGGCGAAAACCGTAAAATACTCGCAATTATGTATACAACAAAAAAGTTGCATGTAACATAAAGAAAAATGAATGCATAGCTTTACACGCCACAGTTAGTGATCTTTAACCAACAAGAGTAAGCAACTTTGGAAAAAACAGTTAGATTATCTTTCCATTCTTGATTACCTTCCTTAACTGTTAGAAAATCTTTGAATCTGTCTTTAAATGACTAATGCAGGCTGATAAATTTGTTGCACTAAATTTCAGCAGAAGCTTATAATTCGGTTTATTTGTGTATTTTTTAAAACAGACCAAATTTCAATTGAATCAACTTTAAAAACACTCTTCTGTACTAATTTTGCATCGTAAACAAGTGTCTTCAAGAGCTATGTTTTCAAGTGCGCTGCGACAAACAAGTGATCGCTGCTATCAACAATACTCGCTAATCATACTAAGATAAGGACGACCCAGTTATATTATAAATAATTGCAATATAATTTTAGAAACTAAACATGACACCGGCTTGTAATGGTCCAGGTGTTATTTACGGCCAGTCATACGTTCCAAATAATAATGCTGTACAGGCTGTTTCAACTACCGCAATTTTACAACTCTCAACAAGCAAATAGGCCAACATTAAGTGATACTGATTACTAGTTAACACTAGTTAACAATAACTTGTAAATGCTCCTGATCATTATACTCAACAATTATCAAATACTAACCACTATTACTATCATTTGTCTTTCACATGTGATGAGAAAACCCCCGAACAAAAGTCAAATAAAGGCCCATGTTAAACGGAAAAAAAGAAAAATAAATCTTCTCAACAGGTACAATGTTACTTTGAATGATAAATTTAGCCAATTAATAGAAGAAGAGGCTGACATATCAAACGACAAAGAAGCGGACAGCAAAAACCGAAAACTTTCTCTAAGTTTCATCTATAGAGTGTTAAATTATCGATAAATTATCAACGAGCTCAAGCAAAAATTTAGCAGTGTTCTACAAAAAAATTAGCTGATAATACAATAAAAATTAACTGTGGTCTTCCAGATACACACAGAAAATTAATACATTACATGCGAGAAAATGACATAGTTCACCATATATATCAACTGTACAGTCATAAAAAAATTGAATTATTCATCTGCTATAAAAAAAAATTGTACATGAATTTAGTAACTTAGGGCACAAAGTCAGAAACACTTTAAATGCTAAAAGTAGATTAACAAAGGAGCTACTAAACATATTTTTCGTTGATATAGAGCCAGCGATTAGCGATGAAAATATTTCCAAAGTAACTAAAATTTAAAACCAATTAATTGCAATAGAACCGCCTAAAAAGGTTAATGTAATTGCGCAGCGTGTGCACTGTCAACAATTTGGACACACAAAAACTTACTGCAACAAGCAATTTCTCTACGTAAGATGTGAAGGATCACTTAGCACTTTCAACTGCAAAAAAGTAACACCAGCTAATGGTGCAAACTACAGAGAATGCAAATTTTATCAGATTTCTGAAAAAGCCCAACAATACAAACAACAGACTAAACATCCAGCAAAATACTCCAACAGCCACTATACCGCCAAATTCAAATATCATTTGTGCAGCAAAATATTAGTTATTATAATGCAGTAACAGGTACCGGAACAAGTGAATGCAATTTAAACTCGAATGTACACAAATCATATAATGAACATCATGACAATATTTCTTCCATCATGAGTAAATTCCTAGAATAATTTAAGTTAATTTTCCAGCAATTAATGCAGCCAAACAGCATGCTGCCAACGCCAGTTAATAAAATTCTCTAAATTTAAAGTTACGGACTTCTACAGCACTAAGAGAAAGTTAAAATATTTCTTCATAAGAACTCTGTGAATGTATTTATAATGAAAGAGACACATTTCATACATTTTAACCTATCTAACTATTCAATTTACTTCACCAACCATTCGAATAATACTGCCCAACTGGCACAGCCATAATAAAAAAAAATTCCGGTCAAACTTAAGTATTATAAAAAATATTATTTTATTATGGATTTTTTAATTTTTAGCATCATTTAAAAGCTAGTTTTCTTAAGCGAATTTTGATTGTATAAATTGTTTATTTTGTTTTAGTATGGAGCTGCCTAGAGGGCAAAAACGTCTACATTTTCAATAGAAGCCGGGCAAGAATGCTTTAGAAGCCGCTAGAAATATTTGTGGGGCGCATGGTGAAAAGGTAATTATAAGATCAACAGTAAAGGAGCAGTTTGCAAAGTTCAACACTGGCACCGAAGACTTGGAAGATCAGGCCATTCAACCAAAGTCGACCGACAAGATGTTTTTGAGGCAATTGAAACAACGCCGTCTCTAACCACCCGAATACCAGCCAATGATTTCGATTGCGATCAATCGAGAATTGTCCGGATTCAATAAGAGATAGACAAATTTCGGGAAAAGACACGGTAGGTGCCGCATGAATTGACCGAAGCGCAGGAAAGAACAAGAGTGAATGCTGCGCAAACTTTGTTGGGTTGTCAAAGCAAAACTCTGTTCTTGGCTAATTGTTTAAAAGTGATAAATGATAAAATGTGATTAAAAGTGGATTTCTCTTAAAAATCCGGATCTACAGTAGCAGTAGCGTTCGCCAGTTAAAAAAACAAGTGTAACGCCAAAGAAGGATCTTCGTCACAAGTTGCCGGAAAAGTGGGAGAAAGTAGTCGAGGTCGATGGACATTTATTATTATTATTTACTGGAAAAATCATATAAACTATTTATTAAACATTATGTTCAGAAATCTTTGCATTCGGCCAATAATAAAGAAGTATATCAGCCATTTGCCCTACGTAAGTAAGCAACAGTTATAAAAATTAAAATGCTCTCTATGAGTCAACAGTTGCATCCGTTTATTGCCCACCTTGCCACTACTCTAAAAAGAGCATTTTTAAGACTTCGTTCTCATATATTATTGACTAAATTTATCCAAAAAAAAAGACTTTTATAGTAAGAAGATTGACAAAAAAAGCACTAACTACAATGTTTTGTACTCTCGAAGGAGCTTCCCAGCAAGCTACTCCTCAGCCAAATATCCAAAACTTAACACACAACTTCCTCGTGGAGATCGAAAAACTAATAGCCGTGAAAAGGAGAACCAGAACAAAATGGCACCGGAACCAAGCACCTGCAAATAAAAATATTTGAAGTAGTCTAAGTAATTAGTTGAAACACAAAATCAAAACTAATCCTTTTACGATCATATCACTAAACTGAATAAATATGACAACGCATTCTGGAAGGCGCTAGAAAACTCACGGAAATCCAAAATTGAGTGCTTCTTATAAAAAATAAGGTAGATTCCAACCCGCAATGGGCAAGAAATGACGAGGAAGAAGCTAAAGTATTTGCTAGCACTTTCCGAAAGTCTTTACCCTTAATGACGACGTCCCTAACGAGATAGACAAACAAGTATTACAACCAATGTTCCTGGAACTAAAATTTCTACTCCCAAAAAACCCCTACAGAAAACCTAATTTTTAAAATTACTCAAAGCTTCTGGTATAGATGATGTGACACCTGAAATGTTAAAGGAAGTGCTAAAAAATGTCTTACTTACATATATATCTTTAAATGCTATTATTAAAATGAATGATTAGCCTAAGCAACTAATAATTGCCGAAATTATATTAATCTCAAAGTCTGACAAAGATTAAAATAAAGTATCATCCTGTGGTCCAATAAGCTTGTTGTCCATCATTTCAAAACTATTTAAAAAACTTCTATTACAAATGATAGCTGCTAATCCTAACAGTAAGCATGGATACCTCCGCATCAGTTCGGCCGCTAAAACCATTTTACGATGCAACACTCATAAAGTCTTGTCATACGATTAATGAAACATTAGGAGACAAAATATTTTGCAAATCGGCTTTCCTTGATGTAAGTCGAGCGTTTGACAAAGTTTGGCACTCCGGGTTATTGTAAAAGATTAAGACACTTTTGCCCGCAACGTACAATAATCTTTTTAATTGTTACTTCTACGACAGGAAATTGAGGACCAGAGTCAGTAGAGAAGTATCTAACATGAAACCAATTAAATCTGGACTACCGCAAGCAAGTGTTCTGGGTCCCCTACTATAAGTGCTGTACACTGCAGATTTACTAGTAAATAAAAGCACTATACCTTGAGTATATTTGTTGAGAATACTGTCATCCTTTCTACTCACCAAGATCCACAATTAGCATCCATGACTTTACAAAATCATCTAAATGGAATACAAACGTAGATACACAAATGGAAAATGATGACTAATGGAAAAATCCATAAAATTAACTTTACTATCCGTAGATATTAGTATCCTGTCGTTTGTCTAAATAACATATAAATATCTGCATCAACTAGTATAAAATAACTATAGATACATCTAGATATTAGACTAATATGTAATTAAAAACATAAGCTGATATATTTAAAATTTAAAGAAACTTAATGCCTAATTGATAGGAAATCCAAATTGCCACTAAAAATAAACTCTTAATATACAAAACAATTCTTTAACCGATATGGGTATATGGTATTGAGGACAAGTCAAATAAAGCAATAATACAAAGAATTGATCAAAAATATGATGTACGATCTCTGATACCATGTCCCATGGTATACTCTAATGACACATTTCATAAAGATCTGAAAGTGCTATACCTCAAAGATGCTATAACAGAAAAAAGTATTAACCACATTACCACGCTCCTAAATTCTCTCTTAGAACCGTGAATTGCAAGAAGGCTTAAAAGATAATGGGCAAGAACTATTAGAGGACTTGTCAATAGAGAAGTACTAGCCTAAACAAAATTAGTTACAAAATATAGCTTGAAAATGACAATAAAAATTCCCTGACAAAAATTTGGTAATAATTTTAATTTCTTTACTTTTTTTCATCATCAACAGTGAATATGTCATTCATGTTAATATAAGGAAAGTCCCCTCAATTTAACTAACGAGTAAAATTGAGGAAGAGATGACACAAGTTCTCAACATCTTACATAAATAAGATTTTTGGTAATAATAAAACTGGAGTACGTCTAATTTCATCAGTAACAAAATTTTGTAGTTTTGCTTTATATGGGGAATTTGTTAGATTATCGATGTTTTTTGGAAATTAGTTATAAAAATAATAAGTTTATATTTATTGTAAAATATTAAAGCTTCAATATATAAATATGAAAATAAAATTTTATTTTCTTTCGTCGTGAACCGACAGGTTTAAGAAAAATTTACAAAAAGCACTTTAGCTAATATATAATACTAAAAAGTTCGGTAAATATTATAAAACAACAAACAAAAGATATGTGCAAAATAGCCATTTATTGGCCTTTAAAATAATCGCCACTTTTTACAACACATTTTTAGCAACGTTTATAAAAATATTGGAAACCAATATCATACGTCCTTGGATTGCCGCTACGCCTGTAAAATTTGCGCTTTTCATGACGTTGAGGTTGAGAGGCGAACTGCAGTGCAGACGGACCCGAGTTTATTCCAGGAGCTTTCTGATAGCTAGTGAGTACCGACGTTCACTTCAAACAAGAGGTAATAATGTGCTTGCCACATTGAGAGCCTTAACCTCTCAGTTCGCAAGCCGTGCGCTCATAGGAGGGCGTTAAAGTCTTACCATTATTTAAGCGAGGAAACAAAAAAAGTCTACATGCGTTAGACTAGGAAAGAAAGAATAGGCCCCAGTCATGTATTTTAATGAACTCTGCAGAGGTTTCTAACCGTTTTAATTTCTGCTCGTCTGCCAGATTGCAAAATAAAAATCAAACACAGTGTTTCTGGATAGTCTTCTGTATGCACATGCTGTGATCGACGTTACTGTTGAGATGTTGTCATATTAATTACAATTTACCCACAATTTATGTTTGCTATTTTAAGTTTCTTGCCGACATTAGAGAGCCGAAAGAAAAATTTTAATTCGATGTTTGTGTAGTTTCTTTAGATTGTGGTTAAGTTCAGAAAGCATTTTCAGAGTTTCAACTGCTATTTTGATTTTCGAAAGATAAAATTGAGAAAAATTTATTTGAATTACTTCATTTATAGGGTTCGTGTAACTGCAGTTTGGTTTGAAGTTGGCGACTAAAATTAGGAACATTTATCTTAGTCTCTAGGACTAAAGAAGTATAATAAAAAAGACAACTGCTGTGATATACACAGATTAGTACTAATTCCAAAGAAGTTTCAGGAAAAAATATCCTGTAGCTTCAATAACGTGCCTAACGACTTTAGCTCCAAATAAGTGTAACATTTAGGATAAAATATATGATTCAATTGTAGTAAAACCGTACTAACAAAGGAAAGAACTATATAAAGAGAATTAAATATGTTCACAATAATTGACAAAATAGAAAAATCTAAATGAAAATGTAAAAACTAAAGGAATATGGGAGAATGTTCTAAAGTTTTTTTCTTAGCAGTAGAAAAATGCGACTAATCTTAAAAGACGCCAGAGATATTTGTAATATAGATGACAGCAGTATACAAATCAAATTACCGCCATTGCAGTGAGTGTTGTTTTGTATATTTCAAATAGCGACATTTAGTGTTTAAAAACAATGTGCAATTATCCATTTACGTCTCTTTTGTGGTGAAACGCCTATCGAAATTCATCGCCAATTGATTGAGATGTGCGACGAAGACGTTATGGATGTTAGAAGTTTGTGTTTCTTTGCGCAAAAGTTTAAAGGCCGAGAGTTGTGTGACAATGAACTGGAGCCGCCATACCCACAAACCAGTCAGATTAAAACCATAATTGCGCGAGTGGAGCAAGTTGTTATAGTAGACCATCGTGATATCGCCTGTAAACTGGACATTTCCGTAGAATCTTGGAGTCCATTTTGCATGATGACCTGAAGAGGTGCATATTTTCTTCAAGGTGAGTCTAACGAATGCTGACCGATAAACACAAGACTGTGGAGGTGGCAATGTCTCAGGACATGTTGACTCGTGATGTCGCCATGAATTTTCGACCATAAAGTACATTCTCCGTTGCCGCTTATTTTCTAATGGAGCCACTGTTGCATCAGCAATTTTTCAGTGAGCAAAACACACCCATAAAGAAGTGTTCTCAGCAGCCATAACATCATGGCGACGACGTTGTAAAAAATATGTATGTCTAGAAAGAGATTATGTTGAAAAGTGACAAAAATTTCAATTTCTTGAGTAAGAACCCTTTCAGAAAAAAAAAATTAGAGACCTTAGAACTTCGTAACAAGAACAGTGTTGTTCTGAAAAAAAAGTAATTTAAAGTTTAAGACATGGCGTTGCGTTCAAAGGGCAAATGGGCAATTATCTTTATAATAATTGCTAAAGATATTACTTGAGAATGTAATTACATATATTTCAAACAATAATTACCCAGTCACTAATTTCCGTTTAGAATATCTTTATATAGTGTTCAAAGGAGTACTTGAATAACTGTTTTTAATTTATATTTTAAAAAGATCAACTAGGAAATAGATTTATGCCTACGTATGTTGCTGAAAATTAAAAAGTCTTTTTATGTTCAGAGTCGAGCGCAAGATAACACGTCTTCCCATAAAATACGGCTTACTATCTGTTTGCTGTACAGCAAACAATGAACGTGCTTGCACTTTGGCTCCTAGCAAATATCCCGTGAAATTGCATGCACAAAGGAGGCGGCAGAGTGTGCTTCACGCCAAAATCTGAGAAAGCACAAGTGACGCTCCGGAGCATTCGGAACTAACAGAGGCTCCGGCTCAAGATTAAACTTGTCATCGAAGATTCCTTCCTTACCTAATAGGATCAATATAACACCAGCGTACACTTTTAAAACCGCTCGAACGGCGGCGCGGGGGACGCCGGCGAGCGGCGGCGGAGCAGCGGCGGCGCGCGCGCCCGCGCTCCAGACGCCCGAAATGCAACCTCGGCGAATCTGGAGCGGCGTCGGCCCTCGGAGAACACCAGGCGATCGCTTTCGCGTAACAGTGTATATTTGGGGCTGATGGGCCCGGCTGAGCGTTCAATTTTATTCACATCACTTCAAACCGAAATTGACTTTCGGGCCACTGAGCCGATAAAACGGCCGCCGGTTCCGATATCCGGCTAACCAGAAGACTTTTTAAATAAAATATTTAAATATGGAGTCCACACAGCGGCCGGCGCGCCGATAAAGCTAAATGGCACCATAAAGCCGATGCGCGCCCTCAAAAGATAGACGTTTTATTTCGGCCCCGAACGCCGCGATTACCCGGACATAAAAAAATTCGCGGAATGACGAAAGTTTTTATGGGCCGCTTTCTCCATGAAATAGTGCGGGCGGGGAATTTCGTGCAGTCGTAAAAGGCTGACGCAAAATATTAGCACTGCCGAACGATTACAAGCCTCAGATGTGCAATTATGATACCAAAACAAGAAATCTAATAAAACGGCTTTTGGATTGCGGTTTTATTTTTTCGGCGGGGCTTTTTTATGCCGGCAGGATATTATTTTCTATATTACACTTTTCTGTTCTGATGTTCCACATAAAGTCGGGCAATAAAATAATAAGATTGATTTCTTACACCAACCGTCTACTACACACGTTTCACTCTCTCTAAGATTCTTTTTATTTTATGTAATATGTATTTCCTTTGTTTTAGATATAAATTTGTATTACACTTGCCAAGGACGTGTGTCCGTGCCGCGTGATATCAGTGCCGCTCTCACTTTTGTTATTAGTATTTCATTTATTACATTTTTGAGTGTACATTTATGTATTCCACGTCAAACTGTGTGCGCAAATATCAATTAATCTGTCATACTCTCAGCTATTGCCAACGCAACAAAATATTGTAATATATAGCAGTCAGCTGCAACAAAATACCTCTAACAAATCTAACTCAAATACAAGATCTGTCACATATGTCCTCTTCAAATTTAGAAAATCAATGGCAGCAAGTTAATAAAGACATCAACTTGATACAAACAAGTCAGTCAAGTCACAAATAAGGAAAACTACTGACTTGGAGAACAGACAGAAACTAGCAACCGAGATAGCCAACTCACAGAAGAAACTATAGATAGTGAAGACGAAAAAGTACTGAACTAAAGCCTCCACCAATATTCGTTTCAGGCGTTAAAAATATGAAACAAAGATAAATATATCTTAAAAACTTTATAAAGTGGTTAAATTAAGGTACAGCTTCTTGAAAGCCGTATATATACTACCATAATAAAAACACCAATGGAAAAAAATATACAATTTTACATGTACAGACCAAAGGACAAAAGAAGCATTTGCGTAGTCCTTAAGAATGTACATCCGTCATCTAGTCCCAAAAAAAGATAAAGGACGGAAGGTAACAAACATCTGGAATATCAAACGAAAGTCGACAAACATTTCATTGATATTAAACACAATGAAAATAACAAAGACGTCTACAAATATGAAGGTGATATTCAAAGCTCCACATGCTAAACGTAAAATACCTTAGTGTGTACGCTGCCAAATATTTGGACGCACCAAAAACTGGTGCAAAAACAACCCGAGTTGCGTCAAGTGCGCAGACGCACACTTAACCACTAAATTCTTCAGAAAAGAGAAAAGTTATAACGTCAAATAAAATACGCTCAAGCAGCTCGGAACCGAAACGGAACACCTACCTCAACCAACTACAGTTGTCGCGACACAATCTACCAATCTACCAAAAACTTAACAAAACTTAAGCAGATGATGAAGAACCTACTCGAGCAACTGAGGACACTAATAAACTTCATGGCAATACTTATGATAATATTGACAACTTTTAAAGATTGTCGTTTGAACATTATTAACACTACCAACACTTACAAGAAACAAAATTATTCCTATAAACTCATGATATAGACAACATATTAATATCAGAAACCCATTTCACCATCAGAAGTCACATAACGATCACAAAATACAATATATACAACACAAACCACCCAGATGGAACTGCGCATAGGAGCACCGCAACAATAATAAAACAAAACATTAAGCATTACGAGAGAGCAGAATATAAACAATACAACATACAAGCCACTAACACCACTATCCGAGATAGTACAGGAAAAATCACATTTCCGCATTCCACTCGAAAAATGTAAACACATATAATGACTAAGATAATCTTTAAAACATTAGAAAACAGCTTTATAACAGAAGAAGATTGCAATGCAAAAACACCTACTGATTATCTCGAATTACAACCACAAAAAAGATAAGTAGAAAATAAGAACCTAAGCTATCTATCAACAAAAGAGCTTACCTCTTGGCCAACCGACTGAAATAAAATACCGGAACTGATAAACTTCTGTGTAACAAAAAAAATTGATTACAGTTGTATCATGTCTCAAACTAGCGTCCTACCACACGCTAATTTTAGTCACTATGCACGCTTAAATACTTGGAAAATCCAAGTAGCTCTCACTATTCAGCAATAGAATGGATTGGAATTATTTTTAAGAACATCTTTATAAGCAACTACCCCTAAATTTATCCTTAAAAACCGAACTAGATATAGAGAAAGCTATAGAGCGCATAATAAAAGTTCACAAAAACGCAGCATGGTGAGCAACAGATGTAATTGAAATTAATGTAAAAAAGAGAACTGTTAAACGGAAACCAGCAGAAAAAAGTTCGCAAAAAGTGGAAACTAATAAGAGAGTCTTTGGGCAAACAAAGATTCAACAAAAAAAACAAAAACCCTCAAGAAGATCTTGCAAAACCTAAAAAATCAAGCCATTCGAAAGTGTCTAACAAAATTCACTCCAATGGGAGCCAAGGACTACTCGTTATAAAAAGCTATACAAAAGATAAAACAACCCTAACATTAAATTTTCCTAATACAACTAAACGATGGCACGTGGACAAGAACGGACAAATAAAAAGCCAGCTTTTGCAAAAGATTTCGCATAAATGTTTTAGCCCTTTCTTCCTTCAATAATAGCAGATTAGGCAGAAAACATTATTAAAAAACTACAGATTCCTCATCCAGCCGTCCCAATACAAAAAATCAAAATCCATGCGGTAGAAAGAATCATAAACTCATAAATTAAATACAAAAAAGGCTCCCGGATATGATTTGATCACTGGGAAAATACTGAAGGAACTCTCCCAAAAAAGCATCACAGCAATAACACAAATTTACAATTCCAATTTCAGAATGAACTATTTTTTTGTCACTAAAAATGGGGGCAAATAATAATTTCTAAATCTGAGAAAGCCCCCAATATTGTAACATCATATTGTCCAATTAACCTCCTTCCGCTTTTATTTAAAGTCTTAAAAAACTATTGCTTAAACGTATAATGCTTAACATTGATGAAAAGAGACTAATATCTCCTCATCAATTTGATTTCCGTAAGGGACATAAAAGTAGTCGAACAAGCGCACAGATTGATCATAAAAATCAACAACGACTTAGAAGGCAAGCGTTACTGTTTCGCACTTTTCATTAATATAAATCAAGCTTTTAACAAACTATGGCATCTGGGCCTACTCTACAAATTTAAAAACGTTTTTCATCGACTACAATATACCCTACTACAATCAAAACTCACAAATAGGACGTTCCCAATCAAATATGGAGAGAAATATATTCAAATTTATCCCATTCAATCTGCGATACCGTGGAACAGTATTTTCGACCCCATATTATATCTATTATACGTCGTAGACTTACCCAAATCTAGGAAAACCATGACAGCTACATAGCAAAGTAATCCTATTCTCAGATCCAGGTCTCATAATTACCTACAGAAACCTACAAATTCATCTGAACCAACTGACAAAATGTTTACAATGATAGCGTATAAAAGTGAATAAACACAAATCAGTTCATATCACATGTCCCTAATCACGCTATATAGAAACAATGCCACAAGAAGCAGTAGCCAAATATGTTATGCATCCATCGACAGACGACTAATGAACAAACTCCTGTTACACAAATCCATACCAAAACCACTATAGATCTATGGTATATTTCTTTGAGGCTCAGATAGTAACTCAAACTAAAAATCTTGCAACTCTTTCAAAATAAAGCTCTTCGAGCTGTAGTAAATGCGTCATGGTATATCCCAAATAAACTCCTACACTCTGACCTAACGATATTAACCATTGATGAAGAAATGACAAGTTACAGCATCAGATACAGAAATAAAAGCTCCAACCATCTAAACGATCTTGCATGCTCACTTGTCAACAAAGACGAAGACGCTACAACTGAAGAAATTTAATCCTTCTACCAGATTTACTTAAACAACGAATACACCAGTTAAATAATAAATAAGAGGCATTCTCCGGGATGCTACTATGTCATGTATTATATTAATTTTAAGTTTAAGGACTACCTATGTTATACTTATAGTCCTTCCTGGACTGAATATCTATTTTAGTGGAGTCTATAAAATAAGTATTACTTTACATTATTAATTCCCAAAATAAATAGACACGCCTCACTATGACATTCATTTCTGTGTTTGCAACGTACAACAACATAACAAAAATAACATTTTCAAATACTAAACAAATGTCATAAAATCAAGGAAATATATATAACCACTTTTTACCTTACGGAATATAAACACAAATGTTCACAAATTTAAAACCACTAATGTGACCTATATTACTGTTTTCTAGAAAATTTCTTCAGGGCATTTTTAGATCTGAACTTTACATACATACAGGGGTATTTTCAAATTTTTTAATTTGATGGCAGTTATAGACGAGAAACTTGAATCATTTTAGTGCAAAGCTTATTTGAATAAGAGTATGGTTTCAACACTCCTTTACTTAACATATCAAAAGTTTCCGTTTCATGTTTATTGAAATTTCAATGTGTTAAAAGAAATCGTTTAAAAACGACTTTAGTATCCATCTGTAATTGTGATAATTGTTTTGAGTTCCTTTGAAGAAAAGAGTCGCAGATCTGTTGTTTTAAAGAGTTTAAAATGACTTTCACAAATTTGTAATTTATTATATTATACCGTCTTGTGCTTATTTACTATGCTGTATTACAAAATACAACAAGTTATCCTTATAAATTAACATTCTGCGATTGTCAAAAAATGAGCCGAGAATACGACCGCAGAGCTGCTATACTCAAATCTCTACGTACCGAAATACCACATACATAAACCATTTCGTGGCTATAAAACGACCTAAGTTTACGACGTAGCCAAAAAGTCCAAGAGGCCTGACCACTACAGCTCTTTGTGGTGGTCTCTAAAACTACTAACAAGTCACTCAGAGAGTCAATCTGATCGCAAGAGAAATTTGTTCTTTAATTGAAACAGAAGATCGACCAGGATCCTGAACGGGGTACGACTGACTTGGCAAAGGAAATGGGCGTGGCGAAGTCTACAGTTAGTTTAGCAGTGCACCAGCATCTGCAGTATAAGTTTTTCATCTTGCGAAACCAACTGTTCATTGAAAAAAACAAGAAGGTTAAGGAGTTAAGGACTCAAGCACTACTAAAATTTATCAAGCACAACAACGTTGACTTCCTGAAATTTTTTGAGAGGAAATGAGCTTCATCGAGAATAGAAGAGTAAATTTCCAAAATAACCGTTGGATCTGTCAAATAAGTGAAGCTTTTGAGCAGCGAAGAAGATGTTATAACACTCCACTTCTTTAAAGAAGGCCTAAAGTCAAACATCGACAGCTATATTAACGTGCTACACAGCTCTAGGCAAGAAAGACCCGGACAGTAATTTGTATTACCACTAGTCCTCTGGTCACCCTCTAGCCCCGATTGCAATCCTTCCGATTACTACATCTGGGACTAGTCGAGGAGCTAAGTTGGAAGGATCATAATACCAACCTTCATCGTAAAGGTAATGACATTTATGGACAAAGTTGTTCTGCAGTAGTTTTAGGCTTTGGCTCCAGAAAATTGTCGCTGCTGATGGGGCTACATTAAATATGTTTCTGAATACTATTTACTTTAATTAGGCTAAGTTCCATGTGAACAAATTTAATTTGCCTTGTATTTTAATATTATTTTTATTCTTTATTAACTTAACTAAACCTATAAATTTTTTAATGTACTGGTAATTAGTCTAAGAAGCCAAAAAGGAATTAAAAAACCTCTGTGTAAAAATAGTAAATTATGCAAAATTTGACATTATTTCTTGTAATTTGATTATTTTTTATAAGTATCAAATAAACATTTTCTAGTCGCAAATGACGTATGTAATAAAATATTTCCTGCAATAGCAGTTTTCGTATCGCATTTTATGATTACTGTAAACTAGGCTCGGTTAGAAATATCTGTGTTTTTAATAATTTGTGTTTTAATAGTTTCTGCCATGTCGCTTATTCTTATTTATATAATAATTATTAAAGAAAGGTATTGCATTCGAGTTTATAGCCTATTTTTACCAATAACTATTTGTCCAATTTCAACATCTGCTACGAACATCAAATCTTTAACAATTTTCTGCGGCTCACTGGCTTATATAACCTTAAATACAACTCAATAATTTGTTAATGGTGCTTCTATATTAATAGTGATCGCTGATATGAAATTGGCTTAGTCTTTGTGGAAGAATTTTAGCTTGCTTTCAACAAATTCCATAGGCTTGTAAAGTAGCTTTGATGATGCTTCTCAGTAAATAACACACCGTGTTCTGTGTAATTAAGGGTAAAAGTAAATTTTAAATATTTATTTCTCTACAACATACTAACAACATAACATATTAAAAGCTTTTTTGCTAATATTGGTGGGGTTGTAAAAATAGCGTCAAGGTTAAAATTTTCCCCATAAACTTAACGTTAAAAAATTTATGCTTTATTTCTTCTGTTGTAAAAAAATGGGCAAGTAGCCAGTTACAGACAACTGGGACAAAAATACTGAAACTGCGAGTTTGTCTTTATTTATACTGGGGATCGTCAAAGGGTTGACTTATTTGTAATTAACTTATGTCGGCTCATATTGTACAAACCTGCTTGTAGAGTATTTTTTTGTAAGGATTGATTATGGAGTGCATTTTTTGTAAACATTTGCATAATTATATACCAAAAGAAATATATTTGAAATTGTTATTTATTTATTATCTTTGTTGGATTAAAATGCAAAAGCAAACTTTAATAAAAATAATTTTACATGCCATGATGTATCAGAATCTTGCTACATACTAAACTATATTGTATCCCTTGATTTAAATTTCATGACAACCTTGTGTTTCGTTTGCTTCGGCTTAATGTTTGTTTAATACGTTTGCCATTATCCACCGCGCTATATATGTACATACACCTCATTATTTCCGTAGTGTATTTGAATTATGTACATACATTACTACGTCTGTAAATGTTCTACGAAATCGATTAAACTTTACAAACGAAAATGCTTTTTGTTGCAAAATAAATAAGTAAATTTTTTAATATAATTAACCGTCTGATAAAAACACTGCCATTATATGCATGGTCAACTAATATACGTATAATGTAGCTTTACAATTTGTTTTAACTCCTAAGTTATTGCATATAATTACACAGTTTAATTTGTTGCTTCATTTTGGTCACCTTTTAATTTTACAAAATCAAATTAAATTTAAACAACGAAACAGTTTGCTTTCGATGTATAGGTGAAAAACATTTATAAATAAACTATTTTACATTTTGATATAATTTGCAATAGTTAAATTTATTATCTGAATTAAAAATTTGTCAAACCAATTTTAATAAATTCTTTCGCATTTTACATCCAGGGCAGTTAAAACTTAAAGCCATTTATATGAAAGTTCTAAGATAAAATTACTTTACATTGTAGAATCTCGTAGCTATTTAATATATTCTATTACTAAGTACAAAGATTGATGTTTAGAAAGATACAATTCATAGTTTATTTTTACTAGTCAATTAAAAACTGATTTTAAAATCTCCCTCATACCTATAAACAGTTTACTTGTAGTTTTGAACCAACTCACATTACGTTCGTTTTTTAAACATTGGTAAAGTAATTGTTTATTAGTACTACTGACGTGCTTTAATTAGATATGCTAATACTAATTAATGTAATACCAAAATGTATTAAGCCACCGGAAAGTTAAATTAAAATAGGGGTCTAGAGAAACATTTATTTTTAAATTCAACCCTCTTAAAGTGAACTACAACAGTTAAATAAAGAAAAAGAGACACATTTAGCAATCCCTGACCGAGACAATTTAACTATCGAGAATTAATTTTTAAAATATATTTTTACAAGTCCAGAATAAAGTGGTAGAGAGTTAAATCCCCAGTATATTACATTCAATTAGTTACTTGTACTCATATAGTAAAATAAATAACGTACAAATTGACGTTAAAAACTAACTGAGGTTGATCTAACTAACTCAGTAGTGTACTTCTGCAATGTAATAAAATAACGTATTGATAAGCGTGTTAGTTCTGGTCTTATATTTGTCATAAAGTTGATTCGAACTTCATTGTTAAGTAGAATAAGTTAGTCAAAAATTGATTAGCAACCAATGTTCTTGCACACCTTATTTAAACGATAGGGTATTTTGACTTATAATTCAATCTCTTTTTATAAATTGTATAATAATTCATATTAATCATTACATTGATGGGCTTTTACCATAGTTCCTTCCATCGTGTCCTTGTCGATGATGCAACTGATCCAGTCCATACTTATCTGGCCGAGTTTTCCATAACTCGCTGGCGAAGTCATCCTGAGACGTCTCCGAACCGGTGCGTCTAATGTTCACCTTTGTCCTCGGCGATCTTAAACATACGTCCAGGATATGCCGGCGACGTCTCAATGCTTGATTTCTTAATCTGCGACCTATGTAATCTATGAGCCAACTCCTAAACAACTTGGGATATTCAATTAGGGTCATCGATGGAGGATTTGAGTCAACGCCGGAAGAGTACAGCGGTCTAATTCTCTACCAATTTCAAACTTCGTTAACATGACGCCCGAAGTAAAGCAGAGGCAAAGTATTAGAATGAACCTGGATTTAACTCAGGTATGAGGCCCATATGGAAAGGCGCATTTAACAGTAAGCCAATGAAAGCTTACATTCCGCTTCAAAACCGATTTCTATTTCTTGATTTTTTTAGTAAGTGTAAGTTACCCTAAGTGAGACGATTCTTTAGATCCAGCAGGTTAGTTCTAGTTCGATATTCATCGAGAGGAGGCTTTATGATTTGAGGATATTACTAACGGGTCGAAGGACGACAACGTTTAGCGAAGCTTGATTTGCAATGAGCATTACCGCAAGAACGGATACCATTCTGCAAATCAAGATCGCAAAAAGTGCTCAGTTTTCAGTTAAATTGCCGTTTATATTCGGGAGTGTTTTCCCAGTTTTTAGGTTTGAAGACATGTCCTCAAGGGCTAATTAATAGCTTGGACAGTAGGACAGTTTTACAAGGACTCTCTGCGATGAGAGGCAACTCGTTACAGCTGGAGGTTTGACGTTCAGAAACTACAAGGCTGTCATTGCTTTGGACAAAAACGCACATAGGCATACTGGGAAACAAACGAGCAGATCAGCTGGCCGAGCTGGAGGAACCACCGGAGTTCACAGACATCCCGTGATTTGGGATGAAGGCTGGGATCCGAACTCGAACCAGATCATAATGGAACGACAGCTAGCCTTGGCTAGAACGTTTATTCCGCCCCTATCTAGCGAGGTTAGGTAAGTTTAAAAAAGACGTAACACTTTGCGAATGCGGGGAACAAGCATGTGCTTGTGGCCTACCCGCTAGAAGAGCAGCACCGCTCAAGAGCGGAGAGGCTACTCATCGAGAATAGACTCAGGTAGCCGCTGTCCCTACAAGACATTACGGAGCTGGTGGAGCGCGCTTGCTGAGTTTGCGGCGGCTGTCGAACGATTGCGCGTTCCGGACGCATAGACCAACATGGCAACTTCTAAACGGACATTTAGACTAAGGCACCATTAGAGTTAGTCTAAACTAGAAGTTGGTTAGATTAATCGGTTGCGTACTGTTTTCCTGGGTCCTGTACAAAGGCGTTAAATGCGTTAAATGTTAATAACACAAAGAAATATGTAGAGATATGAGGACAGACAATAATACATGGATATAGAGAAACTTATAAGTAGAAGATGTAGGATCAATTTAATGCACAAAAGAAGTGCGCGATGAGTTGGACACGTTGCTAGGATGAAAGAAGCATTAGATGGACAAAGAAACTTATACAATGGAGACCCTGGAAGAGGAAAAGATATAGAGGACGTCCTCAGCAAAGGTGAATCGATGATATAAAGAAAATAACTGGACCAAAATGGATTCAAATAGCGCAGGAGAGAGAAGAATAGAAAAGGATGGAGGATGCTTATATCCAAGGATGGACGGAATAAAGCTGGTTAAAAAAGAAAAGAAGAAGAAGAAGTAAAAAGGCGAATACCGGGACGGCAAATGTCAGTGTAGTGCCGCAAGTTAGGGCACTGGCAAACATAACAGTTACTTAAATAAATAAGCCGGCTATTCTTTTCCAATAAGATAATAATCGATAAGAGAACCTTGCTCCCTATAATAATGTACATGCCAAAACCCGCACACAGAAGTTCCAGATAGTCCAGAATCAGGCACTGAGAACCGTCTTTGACGTTCCTTGTGACGAGAGAAGCTCTAACCTACAACGATACGTAGAGTAGAAATATTATGACGTCTCTGCGTATTTTAGATTATTTAAAATTTGCCGTTTATATTGATGCCTTTTCCTCCCAGTTTAGGCATTTGAAGACATCCTCAAGGGCTAATATAAATAGCTTAGGTGATAATGGGTCTCCTTGACGGACTCCTCTCTGTATTGGGATTGGATCGGTTTCTTCTGACCAGTTGACTTTTTGTAGTATTCTTATATATATCTTGGATTATTGTCATATATCTGTGGTCTATCCTGCTGTTCCATAGACTCTTCTGTACTGCCCACGTTTCGATGCTATCGAACGCTTTTTCATAATCTATTAGTGCTATGTATAATGGGAGATGATATTCATTTGCTTTCTCTATTAGTACCTTGAGGGTTAATAGATGGTCCGTTGTACTAAACCCTTTGCGGAAGCCAGCCTGTTCTTCGGATAAATACATTTCTATTTTGTTATTTAATCTTTTCATTATGATTCTTGAGAAAAGTTTATATACTTGTGATAGTAGTGTTATGGGCCTGTAATTTTTTAAATCTTGTTTGTCTCCCTTTTTATATAGTAAAATCGTTATGACCTCTTTCCATTCTCTCACTATTCTTCCAGTTTCCAAAGTTTCTTCTCCTTCATTTAATAATTCTTTTGTCAGATTGTCTTTTCCTGGCGCTTTTTGATTTTTCATTTCTCTCATCGCACTAATTATTTCCTCTTCTTCTATTTCTGGCATATCTTCCGAGTTTATATTTGTTATTTTCTTTTTTAGCTTTTCTTTTATTTCTGTGGGAGCTTTTCTTTGGGACTTGTACAACTCCTCATAGAATTCTTTTACTGTAGAGTTTATCTTGTCTTTCTCTCTTACTTCTCTTCCATCTTTATCTTTTATTACTATTATCTTGTTTTTGCCTATTTTAGGTCTCAATGCTTTCATATTTTGATTCTTTTCTATAACTTGTTGAATTATAACGTCTTGTTTTTAATTTCATTTTGTCTTATTGTTTTCCTTATTAATTTATTTAGCTCAACAAATTCTACATTATTTTGTTTGTTCTCCTGTATTAGCTTCCTTCTGCTTTTCAGCATCTCTTTTATTGTAGATGATAGTGTTTCATTTTTCTTGTTCTGTTTTGAGGTTATTTTTGTATTGAGTCTGTAATTGCTTCTTTTATTGTTTCGCTAATTTCGTCTACATCCATGTTTGTGTATTTTTATCTTTTAGGTGTCTTTTTATTCCTTCTCGGTATTTGTCAGAGTTTTCTTTTAGTGTTTCGCTGTTGATTTTGTTTGTATTGATCTTTAGTCTTTTACCTCTCTAATTTCTTATTTATATATAATTTGGCCCTGACTAGTCTATGATCGCTGCCAATGGTGCAGTTGTTCAGCACGCAGATATCTTTAATGATTTCTTTGTTTCTTGTTAGAACGTAATCAATTTCGTTTTTGTTGTCCCCGTTTGGACTGATCCATGTCCATTTATTTTGTGGTTTTTTCTTGAAGAAAGAATTCATTGCAAATAAGTTCTCTTGTTCTAGGAAGCTGTATAGCATCTCACCTCTTTCATTTCTTTTCTCATATCCGAAATTTCCCATTCTTTGCTCTTCTTTATCTTTTCTTTTTCCCAACTTTGCATTGAAGTCTCCTATAATGATTTTGTATTCTGTTAAATTATCCCTCAGTGCTTTGGAGATATCTTCGAAGCAACTTTCTACCTCTTCGTCTTCATAAGATTGAGTTGGTGCATATACCTGGACTATTTGCAGAGAAATTTTGTTATTTAGTTCTATTACGAGATATGCAACCCTGTTTGATATTGCCTTGTACATTTTTATTCTTTCTGCGCTGTTTTTGGATACGATGAAACCTACACCCCTTGTTCCGTTATTTTCGCAGTCTGAGTGATATAGCACGTTGCCTGAGTTCAATCTTATTGATTTCTCTCCTTTTCGTCTAACTTCTGCCAAGCCGATTATGTTCCATTTATATATTTTTGATAGTTCCTCTTCCAGTTCAAGTATTCTATCGTTAGATTTCAAAGTTCTTACATTATATATTCCTATGTACAGTGCTGTATGTCTTGTCTTGTTTTTGATTTTTTGTAGATGGTTCTTTATCGAATTTTTGCGCTCCACAGAATCCAAGGGGCTGACTACCGAGGTAGTGTGGGATTCTGAACTTTCTGTTCTACCCACCTGGGGTAATGAATCCGTTTTATTTAAATTCGACATATGGGAGTTTAGAAGGGGGTTTTTGGCCATTTCAACGCCACGCTGGCCAGGTGTGTTGGCGAGTTTTGCTCTTGGCCGATCTTCTGGATACAGACGCCATTTGCAGCCGCCCAATATGGGTCAGACGCTGCTGCTAGTTTTGGTCCGCCCCGGGTATTTTATTTCCCCGGTACCCACCATATCTGGTGAGCATTCCCCTATCCGCCACCCGGGGAGGCGCCCGATGGGGGACTAGCAACCCCACACGGGATAATAAATTGTATAATAATACAATTTTCTATCATTGGCTTTTGACATGTCTATAATAATTAATCTATGTGCATTGATGGGCTTATTTACAAGATGACGTCAGTAAATATCTCCTTGTCGATGATACAACTGATCCAGTCCTTCCTGTCTGGCCGCAAGTTTCGGATGAAGTTCAGCGGGGCGAAGTCATCTGAGAGACGTCTCCGAACCGGTGTCTCTCAATGTTCAGTTTTGTCCTCGGCGATCTTAAAAATATACGTTCAGGATATGCCGGCGACGTTCTCAATGTTGATAGTCTAATATGCGTCCACATGTAATAATGAGCCAACTCCAGAAACAACTTGGGATATTCAAAGACTGGTGTCATCGATGGAGGATAGGAGTCAACGCCGAGAAGAGTACAGCGGTCTTATTCTCAACCAAGATCAAACTTCGTTGACATGACGACCCGAGGCAAAGCAGAGGCAAAGTATCTTGGAATGATCCTGGATTTCAAACTCACCTGGAAGGCCCATATGGAAAGGGCCGCATTCACAGTGAAAGCAATCTGGTAAGCCTTACATTCCTGCTACAAAACCACGTGGCCGACCAATTAAAGCTAGAGCTACACATCAGTGAAACCAAGGTGGAGACGCACTTGTAGGACATCCAGCAGACACAGTCGGGTTCTCTTTTGCGATGAGGAAGAGGAGGCCTTTGCAATGAGAGGATATACTAACGGGTCGAAGGCCGACAACGTAGCCGCCGAAGCTGGCTTTGCAATATTTTACCGCAAGAACGAGATACATCACCAGCAAATCAAGATCGCAAAAAGTGCTCAGTGTTCCAGTGCGAAATAGTCGCGATTCGGGAGTGTTTATGTATTTTTTTAAGCATACAAATGTCCTCAATGAGTGTTTAGTCGTTTCGGACAGTAGGACAGTTTTACAAGCGTTAGCGGAGATGAGAGCGTCAACTCGCTTACAGCTGGAGGTTTGGACGCTTCAGAAACTACAAGGCTGTCATTGCTTTGGACAGAAACGCACATAGGCATACTGGTAAACGAACGAGCAGATCAGCTGGCCGAGCTGGAGGAACCACCGGAGTTTAGAGACATCCCGATATTTGGGATGAAGGCTGAGATCCGAACTTGAATCAGAGCATAATGGAACGACAGATAGCCTTGTCTAAAACGTTTATTCCGCCCCTATCTAGCGAGGTTAGGTAAGTTTATAAAAGACGCAACACTTTTCGAATGCGGGAGACAAGAAGACGCTCAGCATGTGCTTGTGGCCTACCCGCTAAAAGAGCAGCACCGCTTAAGAGCGGAGAGGCTACTCATCGAGGATAGACTCAGGTAGCGTCTATCCCTACAAGACATTACGGAGCTGGTGGAGCACGCTTGTTGAGTTTGCGGCGGCTGTCGAACGATTGCGCGTTCCGGACGCATAGACCAATATGGCAACTCCTAAACGGACATTTAGACTAAGGCACTATTAGAGTTAGTCTGAACTAGAAATTGGTTAGATACATCGGTTGCACACTGTGAATCTGGAAAGACTGTCGCTTTAGGTAACCCATTTTGACTCGGGTTTTCCTGGGTCCTGTACAAAGGCGAATGCCGAGACGGCAAATGTCAGTGTAGTGCCGCACGTTAGATCACTGGCTAATATAACAGTTATTTAAATAAATAAATAAATAGTACAGCCTTGAACTCCATGCTCCATTTGCGAACCCGGCTATTCTTTTCCAATAAGATAATAATCGATAAGAGAACCTTGCGCCCCATAATAATGTACATGCCAAAACCCGCACACAGAAGTTCCAGATAGTCCAGAACCAGGCACTGAGAACCGTCTTTGACGTTCCTTGTGACGAGAGAAACTCTAACTTGCAACGAGATGTAGAGTAGTGCAGGAGTTTATCTCCCAGAGCACTGAGTAGCTCTATAACAGCGTTCAAGGCCACAGGAACCAAGGTGCTTGCTATAAGTGCTCTAATAAGGTGCGGGGGCGGTTTAACTCAGGCTGACCAACATCCGTGTTTGGCCACGAAGGAGGGCGGAAATTAAGGATTCTAGACCCAAAAACCTTCAATGACGCCAAAAAATCAAAGTCAAAGAGTGTGCATAGGGTACTATTAGACATACCTATTTTTTTATAAGTTGCACTCAAATATATCAGTTTGACTTATTAAAGGGTTAAATTAAAAATAAAAACTACATATTTGACAATCTTGCTATTGTATCCGTCAATCTCAGAAAACCAGGCTTCTTTGGTAAGGTTGCGAACAAGCGCGGCGAAATACCTTCTAAAATTTTGCAACGATTGCCGAGTGTTCGGTTCAATTAACAAGCAAGTAATCTGCTTGGCTAGCTGACAACGATCGAGCGTGCAGATATTCAAATTTACGAGAAACGATCAAGAAAAAAATTGCCTTGTAGCGAGGCTAGGCTTGCGTGGTGATTTAAGTATTCGGCCAACAGGTAAGACAGTGGAAATAAATAATTATTATTAGGGCGTTAATTAATTAGTAGCTAGCCCACTTTCGAAATAGTGTTGGATAGTTGTCAGATGAAAATAAGTAATCGTTCGTTACAACAGGTATTAGAAGTGGGATTTGTTGACAATTGAAGAACTATTTAAACAAATAGCGGAGTTCAAAGCAAATTAAAAGAGACTACAGAGGGAAAAAACGGACTACAATAAATATTGCGATAAACTTTGATCTACAAAGAAGAGAACGCAGGCTAAATGCATTAACCCCAAGAACAGACTTTGGGGAGCATTTTAGAACTTTGAAAAAATAATCAATAAGAGACTTACAAGAATTGAAAATGTGTGCGAAGAAAACGCTTTTAAAAATTTGGAAGGATAGCTAAAAAGGTAAATACAGATGAATAATGAAGTATTAAAAGCTCTGGGGAATAATTACAGGCAGAATACTTTAAAAATTAGAGAATAAAAAGGTAGTTTACAGAAGATAAAGATAGATGCAGAAGAGAAATCTAAAAACTTTACACAAACCATTAAAAGCAGAATTAAAAGAAAATAAGCTTAGAACCTTTCGGAAGTTTTGGAGAAGAGTGGAAGACAAACACAAACGAACGTTTGCAAAATATAAGGAAAGAACTGAAAATAAACGCGGAAAAATGTTTTGATAAATTCACCAATAAATAATAAAAAAACTTAAAATTATGAGAAAAGTATTAGAACGACATTCTGGAACTTTGAAAGATGAATTGAAAATGAATTCTAAAAAATTAAAAATTATTGTAAAAGAATGTTTTAAAAATTTCTATAAAAGTAAAATTAGACAAGAAAGAAAATTTTAAAGATGTGATGAAAGATAACAAATACTCAAATATCTTCCAAAAGTTTAAGTAGAAAATTAAAAACGGAGTTACACAAAATAAAAATAAATGCGAAAGAAGACTTTTAAAGTTTAATTATAGAAGCAAACATGCGAAAGAATTTTCTCGAAGTTTTAGAGATATGTTATTTATAAAATTTGAGACAAGAGCCAATGCCAATGCTCCATTGCTATTTATAAAATCAGAACACCTACAAGTCCAAAGTAATATGGCGATTACTCCATAACCCTTTTCACAAATGTGCTTGTACATTATTCAGTGAAAACAAATAATAAAATTCATAAACTGAATTGACTACAATATCATACTAACCAATACTTTAAGTATATTCAAATATCGCGTGAGTGCAACGTTTTCCGGAGTACTTTTTTATGTAAAGTAGATACAGCACTGTAATGACATATTTTATGGTTAATTAATAGCCTGAAATGAGTAATACCCAAAATATATCTATAATACAAGTTCTGTATCGAAAATATATGTCAATATCAATATAATTATTTTATATGGCTTATTATAATTAATAGTCAGCACAAAGTCACAGTTAAGAAATTATTTTGTTTAATTAAGCAACACTCAGGGCCATAACATGTATTACTATATGTAGTTATGTTGTTAATTGTCGTCTTAAAATGATTACATTTATCAATATTTTCTTATGACCACTATCTAAATAAGAAATAATATTAGCGATACTAAAGCATCTTTCTTTAATAGTATGTTGACGGTGTCAAATCACATGATCGTGGGGGCCAATTAACATCGCCACGACGTGAGATAACACGGCCATTGAATTTCTCGCGCAAAAGAGCCATTGTTTCGTTGGCTGTGTGGCAAGTGGCACCATCCTGTTGGAACCACATATCGTCCAGGTCCATATCCTCGATTTCTGGCCACAAGAAGTCCGTTATCATCTCGTGAACACCATTCACGGTAACTGCTTGGCCGACCTCATTTTCGAAGAAATACGGCCCGATGACGCCGCCAGCCCGTAAACCACACCACACAGTCAGTCTGTGTAGACGTATCGGGTTTTTAACAATCACTCGTTGATTCTCATTTGCCCAAATGCGGCAATTCTGCTTGTTAACGAATCCACTGAGGCGAAAGTGTGCCTCGTCGCTGAAGATGATTTTCTTTGTAAAGTCACCATTCACTTCTGTCTGTTCAACCAACCATTGGTTGTATTGACGATGCTTGAAATGGTCAGTAGGCTTCAGCTCTTGAGTCAATTGAACCGTGTAAGCGTGTAAATTCAAATCTTTATTCAAAATTCGCATCAGTGATGTTCATGAGATGTTCAATTGTTGGGCACGACGACGAGTCGAGGTTGACGGCTCTCCTGCCACACTATCGCGAACAACAGCAATGTTTTCCGCAGAACGAACTGGGTGAGCATGCACAGGTGTTTTCACATTTCATACAGACCCCGTTTGCTCAAATTTGCGCACAATTCTCCCGATTGCATTTTGATTTGAACGCCCATTTTCGTAAAAGGCTTCAACAATCTTAACGCGCCATGGTTGAATTTGTCAAATACTGAAACAAAGAAATGTCAAATTAAGTTGGGCAAAAAACGTTAAGGTGTGACTCACAATTAACATCGTGCATTATGGTTGGACCACCCTTTCTAACCAAAGTAAAATAGTGACATTTAAAACCTATTTAATGTAAAATTCTATTCTTTATTTTATATAATTCTTATTTATTTTCTACTTTGCGATGCAAAAATTGCAAAAATTAAGGTAAACCTAACTTACTCAACTATAAACATTTTTATTTAATATTAAAATGTGCAATATTGTTTTCTGAAAATATATTTTTTGCTTTTAACCACAACTTGCAAATAAAATATTATGCTGTCTTCATTGTTTTTACCATGACGTACGATCTGTTTGTGGATAATGTTTATTCTACCATAAAAATATATTTGGACTTGTATATAAATTGGCTTTTGCAATACATTCTTAATTTTCAGTATTTCAAAATATTTTTCGCCACATCCATTGCACTGTTTCATTCCACAAAATCAGTCTCCGAAACAATTATTTAACGTTTTATCAGGAATGTACACACGCTCGTCATTCCACGCTATTAGAAGACTTTTGTCGTTACGTAAGGTTTTTTATTTCTTACAATGGCATTAACAGAGCAAAATGTTTTATTTACAAATTTATTGAGCATCTTGCGATACCACGCAACGTATCGTACCATTTGCTTTTCGATTGAGGCATGGGGAACTTAAACCGTTTTCTCTCACTTGACTCTAATCATGCATAATAGCATGAATGGTCGATCTATAAATGTTCAAACACCTCTATCTGTTATAGGTCATGAGCCTATATCAAGTCTAATATCTTCTTGGCAGCAGCAACATTCTTTAGTATAACAAGTGAGAATAGGCGTTCTGAGATGGAGGCCTTCTAAACATGTTTTTGGAACTTCCGTAACCACCTAAATATGGCCATAGAGCGAGGGTAGTAAAAAACATCTCCAAGAATTGATACACTGCATAGTTGCGGGACTTTCCGCTAAGTATATTAATATTAAAGAAGTTAAGACAAATATACCATTACCCATTTCTATAGGTAAAATCAAATATATGAAACCTCTAATAGTTTAAGCCTTAAAGCCCTTCAAAATAAACAAATCAAATTAGTGCCAACGTCAAACAAGTGTTAATAAATTTAACGAAATCAACGCTATTCAAGGAAGAATTAAAAAGTCGAAGACTTATAAGTATAAGCAACATTCACCAGCAAAAATCAAAATTTCCTAACTCTATTTCATGTTGAGCTGAAACAAAACTCCAACAATATATATAGTATGACAAAACTCTTAAATATAATTATTAAATTTGAACTTTCGAATTTCAAGAGGCTCAACCATAATACATAAAATGTCACAGATATGGTTAAACCCAAAGATATCACTATAGGCAATCGCAATTCGTAAAATGCGCAAATGAAAGGAAAAGGCGCTACATAATGTCAAATGAATCTTATAGGATAAAAATTACCTTGCTAATTATAAGAGTCGTTTGATTTAAAAAAATTATCCCAACTTTGAAAAATAAAAAGTTGTTCAGAAACATATCAAAGAAAACCAAGAAAAATCTCAAATCGAATATTTAAAAATAAAACATTAATCTATGACCTTACTCTATTCAGCAATCTTTTTCATGCCCCAACAATAGTCTGGAGATCTTGTTAATAAAAATAATAGAGACGATATAAATCTTATTAATCCTCTTGCCCACTATGATCGATAGCATATATCCGTCAGGATGGAACATAAATGATTTATCTGGACATAAACAAGAAGTAAAATACATGCCTATAGATTATCATATCGACGTAATGTTCACCTCAGAGCAAAAAGGCCAGAGATGATAATGTTATAATAATTAATAATAATATTAAACATTATGAATTCATCTGAAAGCAACTAGCATAGTAGTTGTTAAAGATAACAATAGATAGATTACATTGTTGGCTGCATATTGTCCACCAGAATGCACAAGTAACAAGTAAAGTTTATAAGTTATTTTACATCACTTAATATCTTTACAAGATTTTAACTATAAGACAACGCCAACCGTTTCTGCGTATTTAAGGGCATAGATTAAAATCATATAATTACCAAATCTTATTAGACTTGTTCAGAATTAATTACTAACAACTCAAAAGTAAACAAAAATCCTATCAGCAGCAAACAAGCAAACTAATTGAGAAACCGATAACACCTAAACCTGACCCAAACCTCCCACTAAAGAGTAAATATCAAGCAGAAGAATCGGTTCCTGAAGTAGAGCATTATGCAGTACTTATTAAGGACAAGATTAAAGACAGAGCTAATCTCACAGCAGTTACAAATTTTAAGACTCCGAAGTATAACAACTACAACAGAGCTGTCAAAGAATTAAAAAAACTTCTAAGAAAGATGAGGCCGGGTAAGATATGATAAAAAGAAGTCGAACACATTTGCATAAGACTTGACGAATGTCTTAACACTTTTGCTCTGAGCGTTACATTAAATCAGGATTAAATCTTACCTATTAAATCTCATACCCTATGGATTTATCGACTAAAATATTTAAAAAACATAAATAACAAAATTAATCAAAAATGACAAACATTAATAAATTTTCCGGTTTCAATTAAATCTTTAAAAGACCTTAGAAGAACTTCCAGACAAAAATTTGGAAGCGTCAATCCAAATGTCATTGACAGGGAGATGACAGTATCTGATTCAAAATGGACGTTTACCAACAGCGTTTGAACCATAGTGGGTGGCTAATAGGAATAAACACCCTAACGCATGTAAAAAAGAAGGAGCAAGAGAAAGATGTAGCAAATTAAAAAATCATGGAATTATAAAACATCGTCGAGTAGAAATTCACACCTCTATCAGATACGGTGGGAAAGTAATTTATCGCAGTTTTCTGAAACCAATTTTAAATCCCAACCAAGAATAAAAAAATAAGTTAAAGAGAATGCGAAGAAGAAACATATATTGTGTCGATACACCTACTTATTTCTTGAAAAAGATAAGTTGATATTTTGTTTCACATATTAAATAAAATTTAATTTCGAAAGAGAAGCCTCTGCATCTTGTTTTATTTATGTTGCATGACATAATTTCTAAGAAACGTGCCTTTGATGGTGTGACTGTGTTACTTAATTCTTAAAAAAATTTTTTCGCTTTTGGTTTCTGCACGAATGGGACAGAGTTACATCCGTAAACTGAGCGATCGGCCTTACCGCAATTACACGGATGAGACTCTTCATCAAGCGTTGAGTCCAAAAAGTTGATTGTCAAAGAAGCAGCAAAGAGGTTAAGAGAATTTTTTGATGTTGTATTGTGTGGTATATTTTCTTTTCCATGTTAGGTAAGTACATATTTATGTTTTTATTGTAGATGTAATATACACAGAAATATGTTAGCGCTAAAACTAAGAGGCGTCACAACAAAAAAGCCTGGGGACCAAACGGTTTCGTCAACCTCCATCCTGATGTGCAACGCTGCTGGGGATTTGGCCCCCACCTAGGTGGTTTAGAAGGCCGAGAAACTGAATGGAAGGGGGTTCTTCAGAGACACGGTACAATCGATCAAAAAGCGGTTGTTTCGATTCTCACTGTTTTGAGGACTGGTTTCAATTTGAAATGCTGCCGATTCTAAAAAAGGAGAATGGTACCAAAGTCCTAATCGGGGATAATTTAAGTTCGCATCTTGGTTGCCAGGTTCTTTCTCTGACCCGGAATAACATCAAATTTATTGCTTTGCCACCACACTCGAAGCATCTGTTACAGCCTTTTGATGTGGCACTTTTTCGTCCGATGAAGCAGGCATGGCGTTTAGATCTAGAAAAATGGAAAACTACCGGATGGGAGACGCTTGGAAACTGCGACAATTTTTTCTCGCCCGCTTCAGATGCTACTAAAACTTGAGGAAAGAATAAAATCAAATTTGCAGTCAGAACTTCGAGCTTGCGGGATTGTGCTACTTAACCCTCATAAAGTACTCAAAAGGCTTTTTGAAGGGGTGGTAATGGAGAATTTCCATGAGCATATTTCGAACATATCCGGGTGTTGCATGGAGGAATTGAAAAATACTCGGTTCAATGCAGCGTCGACAGCATCAAAACGAAGAAGAAAAGTTAATGTTCCTGCTGGGAAAGGCATTACTTACGATGATTTAATGGCTACAACATCAGAGACCGTTGGAAATGGAAAGAAGAACAAAAATAATTCTAACAAAAGAAAAAGAAATCCCAAAGAGCAATTTCTTCAGATAAATAAAAATGAAGATGATATCCCATATGCTGAAAGTGACGATAGTTTGGGGTCGCTAATGCACCTCTTTGGGACAGAAGAAGATATTGCTGAAGAAAATTAACATAATAGGTAAAAAGAAGAAAATACCCCATAAACTTAAGAAATGTCAAAGAATAAAACCCCAATCTCGGCTCTACAGGTCGGTGACTACGTTTTAGTATCATATGGAGAAAATCTGTACCAAAGAAAACTGACTTTCGATTTTTACAAAGCAGTTGATGTATCTGTTCTTTGTATGGCAAAAAAAAATTAAGCGTTGGTCAAGAGTGGCAGATGAAATATGGTACAACAAAAATGCCATCATAACAAAGACCTCAGTCTTTAATGTGCTGAGTGATAGATAATTACTATGTCGGCGATTTAAAGCAATAGAAAATTTATTTTTATAATTTACTTTCCTTATTTTGTATTTTTTGGTTATTAGAAACAAAAGTTCAAAACTTGAAATCAATCAATTTTTTCTAGTCTACCAGACTGTTACTTTACTCAGACTGTTGATTTACCTTTTCATTGTCTAGTCTATTCTTTGTACTTTTATATTTTATTTTGTGTTAAAGAATAAAATTCTTTAAAAGAATTAAGACTTTTTATGACCAACCTTCTAAAAAAATCAATAAAAACAATAAATAAACAAATTTTCTTTAAGAACTTGTTTTTAGAAGTTTATAGTGTTTGCGTGATGAGGTAAAATTGTTTCAGGGTCAATATTTCATTTGTTTTACAATGAAGAGAGTTGTGGCACAAAGTCACTACACATCGTGGTGTGGAATTGATCAAACAAAATTTTCTCCTCCCTCTACGATGACCTAATTTTTTTGTACCATTTAGTAGCAGAAATATTCAGCAACATTGGGTAAAAATTTAAGGCATTGACAAAATTAAAGGATTTTCATTTAAAAAACGGAAAAAATGCTACAGTCACCGCACTTTACGGTATTACGTTAATTGTATTGCCTTTGGTGAAAACCACTCTATGCCGCTTTTACCATGTAAATGTGCATATTACTTAATGCCTCACAATATATAAATTTAGTTTGGGGCCAACAAAAAAATGGATCAACCATAAACAAAGTTGTAATGCACTTTTCCGGCATTTTGTTTGACTAACTCGACATTGTGGACAACCACCATTTTCGCCATATGTAAGACTTTCGTGCACTCTATACGAGTGCGTTCAACTTCTAAGATCTTAAATTTTTTTCCTCAGCAATGAGAGTAAGTAGAAAGATGTAATTAATTAAAAAAAAAACGTGAAAAATATTTTATAATATAGATGACAGCACGATATAATGTACCGCCATTGCAGTGAGTGTTGTTTTTTATACTTAATACTGCGATGTTTAGTGTTTAAAAACAACGTATGATCATCTTCTTGCGTGGTGAAACGCTCATCGGAATTCATCACCAATTGAGTGAGACATGCGGTGAAAACTTTATGGATGTTAAAATGTGTGTTTATAGGTGCGAAAAGATAAAGAAGGTCGAAAGTTGTGTGGCAGTGAAAAAGAGCAACCTTGGCCACAAACCAGCCGGACCGAAATCATGATTGCACGAGTGAAGCAAGTTGTTATGGAAGATCGTCGATTAGGTGTGCGTGATACGGCCTCTAACCTTAACATGTCCATAGGATCTGTGGAGTCCATTTTGCATAAAGACTTGAAAATGAGGAAAGTTTCTTCAAGGTGGGTCCCAGAAATGCTGACCGACCAACACAAGGCTGTGCGGTTGTGGATGTCCATGTTTTTTCAGTAGGAAAAACACATACCTAATAAAGTGTTCTCAGTAGCCATGGGATTTTGGCGACGACGTTGTGAAAAATGTGTACGTTTAGATGGAGATTATGTTGAGAAAAAACAGAAGTTTCAACTTTTTTGGATAAGTACTTTTTCTGAAAAAATTTGGAGACCGTAGAACTTGGACGTACCTCATACATTGCAAATGTCCTTTTTTAAGGATATTTCAGAATAAATTATATTTTATTAAGACACATATATTAATTATATAAATAAATGATAATATACATAAAAATAATAATGTATTTACTTTGAAATTCTATATAAATTACTGGTGAATAAACAAAATTTGACTTTTACTATTATTATAATGTACTATCTGTTTCTTTGGTACAAGCTTTTCTATTTCTAATCTTTTTATGCTTACAATTTTTGACATTTATAGTATAAAAATTTCTGGTGGAAATGTATATTTAAATTATTAATATTTCGTGTGCGTAGAACAGATAATAAACTTTTAAATTAATTTCCCCATTCTTCACTAAAAGAGCCATTAATAATAAAAAACCCTCCAGACGGCGCAAATTTATTTTTACGCCAGTATATATTTCTTCGGACATAAAAACTCCGCAGTATTTTAATCGCTGAACAAGTTGTAGCATCGTAAAACGCGTGGAATTTTGAATGCCGCCGAGGCGAAATCGATCTAACAAATTGTTCCTGTGTGTAATTCCCTTTTATAGGTAATTTAAGCCGTAGAATTCTAGCGGAGCACTAAAAAGTGGGCAACACGTTACCGCTCGCGAGTTTAATCTAGACGCAGTTGTTTGCTGAAACGCGGCGCGTACGAACGGAACGCAAAAAGAGCTGAAATTCCAGAAATCCTTAAAATTTAATCTCGTTATTTCGTCCCCGCGCGGTTTCAAAATAACGGAGGCGAAAGAACAAATACGTCCCGCTCAGCTAATTTTCTTCCTAGTCGGCAGCGGCGCCCTTTTTCTTAATTAAATATATCAGCGGGTAAATTAAAAACAAACATATTTTACCGCAATGACTCAGTGCTCGGCGGTGTTAAATAAATTTACTTTCGCTGTTCTTTTGCGCCGCCCGCCATTGTAAATTACACAATGGAATTTAATTACTTGCTTAATTATTGCAGTTAATGGTACATGCTGTTTATTAATGTATAAATTCAATTTGGGCGTTTGTATGGCGCCCTCTTTTAGCGGGATTACCCACAGGCTTAATCAAGCGGCTCGAATTTGGTGGGAGCAAAGCGCGCGGATACGTTGGCGCCCAGGGCGCCGCACCTTGAGCTTTGGTTAATCGGGGCCGCAAGGCGCCGGCTTCTGGAGCTTTGACACCGGCGCCGATTCTTTGAAGCCGGTCGCAGACCCCGGCGGATTTTTCCGGGCGCTGAGGTTAAACCTAAGAATCGCTATTTAATTAAGGTTTTCATTTGCATAGCGAAGTAGGTCAGCAGAAATTAGAATCTTTGTTTGATTGAAAGGCATTGGGTTCTCGGAACGAGGCGATATCGCTGTTTACTCTGAACGTTAGCGTTAATTTGTTTTAAAAAATTATTCAGGGCCGTTATTTATCATAACTTGGCCGATTTTTCTTTATTGTGGTTAGGCGATTGGATCGAGGAATTTTAAGGAATGTTACGGGGTAATTTTAAATAAAATTAGAATAATTAAACTGTTAACAAGAATGCATTTTAAACCTCTTAATAACTAGTCTTATTTACAGTAAAACAGAGTTATTAAAAAAAATAAATATTAAGCTATTGGAGCCAGCGTGGTCCCATGGATGAGGGACGGGCTGCGATGCTGACGGATCCGGGTTCAATTGCCGGTGCTCTCTGATGCCTGGCGGGTGGTCTACTCAGTCACTAAAAAGAGAGAGCGAACGTATGAGAGCCTTAACCTCTCAGTTCGCAGGCCGTGCTCCCACGCGGAGCGTAGAGCCTTACCATTATTATCATTATATAAGCTATTATATTTCACTAAGTCAACAGAAAATCCCTTAGAATATTCTACCACAATTTATAGTATTACTCTCGGGAGACTACAATTTTAGAAAGCGCCTCTCCTGGTTGACGGATGGGGAAGTCCCGTAAACGAGATTTCTGTAAATATTCAGAAGCATCCCTGGCCCTTAGGCCAGTTGTCTCAAAGTAACGGAACCCTCATCATTGGGCTACTCACGCGAGTTAGAATTGTAATCTTCTAACCTAAAACGACCTATGACAAAAATGCAATAAACATTGGAATATAGAATACAACATCCATAACAGGAAAAGAAAGTGAAACAATAGACAAAATGGGGAAGTGCAAGATCCAAGTTTTAGAAATAGTAGAAGCAAATGGATCTAGATAAAGGGCAAACACTCAGGTGCTCGGAACACCCCAAAGATAACCGTACTGTGTAAGGTGCAGAAATTATTACAGTAAGTGGGCTAGGAAAAAAGGCAGTAATACGGCAGCGAACACTACAAAAAATGAAAAACAAAAATCCACATATAATAATAAGAGTTTGGAAACACATTGGAAACCAGAGGAACCACGATTATGAGACTACAAGGTAAAATTAATAATAACAGAAGCATGACAATTCTAGAGGAAATGGATAAACAAGAAAAACGCAGTGAGGGAGAATTAACAATTAACGAGATTAAAATAAACTTAAGAATACTAAAAACAGCGAAACTACTTGTGGTTTAAAAGTAGTTAAACCCAACCCAAAGCAAAGGACAAAATGATAGAACAACGAAGTAAGAAATAAAGTAAAAAGAAAACAAAATCTGGGAAAATACATTCCACTGAAAACCAAAGACGTGTAATTATTATATAAAAAGGGAATGGAACGAAACAAATCGTAAAATAAGCGAAGAGTGAGCTGGGAAGATTTTGGGAGAAAGTCGAGAAAAACTGTATAGAAAATCGAACAGTTTTGTAATATTGTCAAAAAACTGAAAGGAAACAAAATACAAAAGGCCTGAAGTAAACTGCAAACAAACATAACAAATACTTGAATCTTGGAATCAACACTAGAGCAAAATTCAGCGAAGAAGTAGAAATAACAGAAGCAAAAGGAGAATCTTCAAAATACGAGCACGAATAAAAAAATCAGAAATACGCAAGAAACGAAGAAATAGTAGAAGAAGAAATAGTGAATTTCTTGAAGAAGGCAAGAAATAAAAAGATAGCCGGTAAGCATTGAGTAACTGCAGAAATGTTAAAGTTTGAAGGACCTAAAGTAATTAAGGGGCTGAAAAATATCTTTCTGTAACATTATAGTACCAATACATAAAAAGATGACACTACAAAATGCGACAATTAGAGAGAAATATCTTTCTTCAGTGATATTGAAAGTATTTCTAAGAATTATTGAAATAAAATTAAAATCTGACATTGACCACAAGTTACAGGAAGAACAAGCAAAATATAGACCCAAAAGACAAGTGCAAGACCACATTTATAGTATAAGAACACTAACTAAGAAAAAACTGAATATGAATAAAGATTTACATCTAGCATGTATTGATTCAAAAGTGGGTTTTGATAACGTATTACAAAGGCACATATAGGAAGTACTAAATAAGAAGCATAACAATCAAAAATATATGCGCGGAAAGCACAGAAGTAATAAAATGAAATGGCAAAACATTGGAAGGATTTACTTTCGAAAGTGGCATAAGAAAAGGTAATAGCCTTAACCCCTGCTATTTGTGATATATATGGACCACATATGTACACTCTGCAGAAATAAAATAAAAATACAGCAGATGATTCTATTTATAGCAACAAGCGAAAGAAAGCTACAGAGGTATATGCTAATATAAAAGGAGAAATCAGAAAATAAGGTGTAAAATTAAATATAGAAAAAAGTAAATTAACAGCAGTAACAGGAAACGAGCAAGGAGACGAATAAATACCGATACAAGTATATGGAAAGTAGGTACTAAACGTCCAACAACTGGAATGTGTAGGGGTGATAATAAGCAAAAATAAAAATATATAAGAAGTGGAATACCTCCATTGATAGTGAAAACAGAACGAACCCGGTAAGCAAAAATGCATTTATTTAAAAATATAAATACCAACATTTTTATATGCGACAAATTTTTGGACAATACTGGATAGTCACAGAGCATCTGAAATGAGGCATCTTAGGAAGGTAGCTGGAAAAACAAAAAGAGGCAGAATCAGAAATACAAGTGTTCGGGAAGAGCTAGATCTAAAACCATTACTATAAATAGTTGAAATAAAACATATCTGATAGTATAAGTACCTGAATAGAATACCCGACATCAGGTATCCCAAGCAAATATATGAAACGAGATATAAAGAAAAAGGACCCCAAGCAAAACCTAGAAGCATTTGGAAAGATAACATTAAAGATGCAGCCATGGAAAAGAAAAACTTTAAAACAAATCATACTACTGACAAGATACACAACAAAAGACGAAAGTTGACTGAAAATCCCCATGCCTTAAGAGAAAAGAAGAAGCAACTAAGTGAGTTTCTTCAAAAGACTTCAAAATAAACCTGGAAATTTTAATATCAAGCTTTAAGCTTTTAGTCAAATGGAAACTGTATGAATAGTTTACATCCTAGGTAATACTCTATTATCAGAGTGACTATAGAAGCCAAACAAGAAAGGTTTAAATATGGTATAGTCGAACAATTTAGATTCTAGAGAGTAACGATAACTAATTGTTATCTTTATAATTATTTGTGTATTTTTGGATCCTTTAAGACGCATATTGTTAAACTATATCATATTTAGATTATTAAGTTAATTAGTTATAAACATGATTTAAGTAGGTTACCTTTGATAAGATGTTATAGGTTTAGCATATGGGACCAGTAATGTGAATGACAAAATGTTCTGAGCAAATAAAAGAAGTATAACTACAAAAATTGTACTTAAAGACCACAAATTTTAATATTTTAAATTCTGCAACATGTTAAAGTTAGCTAGGCTAAAATAATCGGTCACATTTTTAAGCGGTGTTTCCCAAAGGGTGTTCTACCAAGGCCGAGAAAGGTTTTGTAGTTAAAATTTGAAAATGAAAAATCCTTGTAGTTTTACAATAACAGTTAAGGTTTTCCAAAATGTTGTAGGGGTCTTCTTCAGAACTCTGTAGTTAAATATTGGAACTGTTGCTCAACAGGAACTTGATAAAAACATATTTGGACAAGTTTAATAAATATCCAACTAATTCATGTTCTTCGAATCCATATTGGTATTGATAGGAACAAAAAATTTGAATTTTTTTAATTGTTTTTATTTTGTATGTAGTATTACAACAATAATGTTTAATTAGCTATTTTCAATATCTTCTACTGCATCGCAACGTTCGATACAGGCTGTTCTACACTTCGTTGAACACAAAAATTTTTATAACTAAGTAACAAGTACATTCTAACGTTGTGGTTTAGATATCTTGAAGTTAGTAATACTCAACGCTTCTAGATATTTTACTAAATATTGAATACTAGCCTAACCTGCCTAAGGAAATATCTAACGGTTAAAACTATTTATTTTTTTAGTTTAAGTATCTCTTTATACACTACATAAGAGGTTTTGCTTTCAGGTGCTAACACGACCAGGTTTCTAGCTGAGCTCACTCTCGAGCAGGCCACGTGCGAGAACCAATCTAGATCAGTTTCTGCTGTTTTCAGTAACTGACCCTAAGATTTATTAATCATCATTGCGAAACAGACCTTAAGGGCGAATTGCAATCTTTTAAACTCGAATGGGTACTCCGTTGTAAGTGGTATCCGCGGTATGTAAACCGATTCACCTCGAGCGCAACCGTAAATATAATGGCCTCTACCACGTTTTTATGCAAGGCTTTCACGCGCAACCGGGTCCCACTGCACAACTTAGGCGGATTCGGATTTCTCAGTAGCATCACCTTTGAAGATAAGTATGTGAGACGGTAGACCAGGTGGGTTGAGTGAATTTAGGAACTCCACAGGACAGTTTCTATCATCATCCGTATGCACTGCAGTGTCCACAGATTTGTATTCTGCACCTTTGAACGACTTCACCAAAATATCAATGACAGCGAAAGCCTTGTCGTTTTTAGGTGTAAAAATTGCACGTTCGCACAGCCAGTCCGTTGATTTGCTATGTAAGTTTTAAGCATCTGGATATATTCGGGTTATTAAGTCGTCAAGGAACAACATTGGCATTGTAGATACACTAATGCGCGTCATGAGTACTAAATATAAATTTGAAGAGAACTGTCAAGTCAGTATATCAGAGAGCAAAAAACGGGATAAAATTATAGTCAACGCAAATTTCATTTTGTTTTCAGACCATTCAAAAAAAAAGCTAAACAGGAATATATAACAAATCTAATTGTAAAAAAATAATCAACCACAAAAATCATCGAAACAATCGAACAAAATAAAAAACTGAAAGTTCTGAAACGTCAAATAAATATTGGAACAAAAAGTATAATGAAACTAAAAGATGAAAATGGAAATACGATTACAAACAAATCCGATATTGTGAAAATTACAGAAAACTTCTATCGCAAACTACACAAAAATGAAAATCCTGCAGAAGTAGAAGACATAAAATATATCAGAAACCAGGGATCGGAAGATATACCTGAAATTAGTCTGGAAGAAATAAACGCAGCAATTGGAGAGATGAAGAATAACAGACCACCAGGAGACGATGGAATAGTTATTGAGGCGATGAAGGAAGGCGGACTAGCTGTCTTAAAAACCTTGAAATCTCTATTTAACGAATGTCTCATAGAGCGAAAAACATCCACTCGATGGGACAAGGCCATCATCACTCTGATACATAAAAAAGGAGACGCTACAAATTTGACCAACTACAGACCTATTAGCTTGCTACAACACATATACAAGCTCTTTACGAGAATACTATCAAAACGTATAAGTGTAAAACTTGACCTATACCAACCAAGAGAACAGCTGGATTTAGGGTAGGGTTTAGTACGAATGATCACCTAACAGTACTTAAACTACTAATTGAAAAATGCGTAGAATATAACAAGCCTCTTATGCTGATATTTGTAGATTATGAAAAGGCATTTGATTCGATAAATCAGCAACAACTCTTCCATGCTCTTTCGCAATGCCGAATAGACTCCAGATACACGGGTTTACTAAAATACATATATAACCACGCAACCGCATCAGTAAGATTACACGAAGACACCAACACATTTCAAATAGAAAAAGGGGTAAGACAGTGAGATGTCATATCCCCTAAATTATTCACGACACTCTTAGAATATATGTACAAAAACCTAGATTGGGAACAGTGTGGAATTAACATCAATGGTAAACTACTAAACCATCTAAGATTTGCCGATGATCTAGTCCTAATCACAGATAAGATAGACGAAGCAAATAAAATGCTACAAGAACTCAAAACTCAAAGGAAGTCGGGCTTGACATAAACTATACAAAGACAAAATATATGACAAACCTGGTCCTGAGCGATAACATTTCGGCAGATGATATAAAAATCGAACAAGTATACTCATTCAAATACCTGGGACACGAGTTAACCATTGGGAGAGATAATCAAACCCACGAACTGAAGAGGAGGATCAATTTAACATGGGCAGCCTACGGTAAGCTCAGCAACATCTTTAAATCAGATATCCCAATATGCCTGAAGAGGAAAACGTTCGATCAGTGCATACTCCCTGTTCTCACTTATGGGGCTGAAACACTAACATTGACCAAAAGAACCATAAGGAAAATAAGAGTAACACAGACGGCAATGGAAAGGTCAATGCTAGGAATAACACTTAGGGGCAAAATACCAAACACCACAATTAGGCAGCGAACAAAGGTGAAGGATGCTGTGTTGAGGATAGCTGAGCTGAAGTGGAACTGGGCGGGACACGTGGCAAGACTGAAAGATGAGAGAGATGGACTAGACGAATGATTGAATGGAGACCCAGACGAGACGCATTCAGAAGCAGAGGTAGACCACCAACAAGATGGGCCGATGATGTAAAAAGAGTTGCAGGAAATTGGATCCAGATCGCACAGGACAGAAACAAATGGAAGGGTTTGAGGGAGGCCTGTGTCCAGCAGTGGACGACCTAGGCTGGGGAAGAAGTTAAAAGTATTGTGCAACCGTTTGGATACCATAACAGATAGAGGTATGTAAAATTGTTCTTAAAATAACCTATCGTGTGTTTAAGGCTAATTGCAGGCTCAGCAAGCACTTCAATGCAGCAGGTGCAACAATAAAAAGTTTATTCAGATTTTATTAAGACGAAAAAGAAACACAAAAATTTTGGTTACTGTACGGTCTCGGCCAAGGTGAAAAAAAACCAAACCCAGAGAGCTGTACCAATCAGCCGATCGTGAGGCTTTGAGCATTATTTAAACATCTAAACTTTTTAAGGGAGTATAGTAGACCTACTGAATTTGCAGTCTTAATTCCGTATATAATTTAATCGATCTAAACATTTTGTAACACGAGTAACTAAACGAACTGTCTCTCGGTTCATGCCCGTCTTGCAAACTGTCTTTTGGGTAACCCAATTTCTGGATTTGTAAATATTTTTTACCTGGGGCGCTTACCGCTATACCTAAAGAGTTTTGTGTGCCACACAATTTCGAATTACAGTTGACTTCAGCGCTTTAACACGAACTATTACGGAAACAATTTCTTAAATATATAGCAAATGATGCAGAGAAATCATTCCAGAGAAATATTTGCTTTGGGTTAATTCAAGTGCATAATTTCCTCACTAAACAAAGTCGTTAAACTTGTACAAGGTGCATTGAAGTTATAACACTTCCGATTTTTTTTCTCACAAACTAATCACACGAAAACTGTAAAACTTGTGTCACTCCTCAGTGTAATCTTTCTCCAACCATACACATTTTTCACAACGTCGACGCCATAGCCGCTGCGAACGCTTCTTTATGTGTCTTTTGTGACCACTGGAAAATTGCTGATATAATAACGACACGACTAGTAAATTTGCGACCACGGACAGTGTCTTTCAGTGTTGTAAACAGCCAAAAGTCGCTAAGAGCTAGGTCAGCTGAGTAGGGAGCTTGAGAAATCACTTCAAAGTTGTTGTTCAGGTCTTCATGCAGGATTGTGTGCACATATTCCACGAAAATGCCAACTTTGGAAGCGATGTGTTCCACACTCATTCGGCGATCCCCTAAAACAAGTTTCTCCACTAGCTTGGTCTTGTAGTCATTGCCGAGATTGTCTTGGTTTGTTGTCATACGACTTTTTTGAATTGTCGCACCCAGAAATGCACATTAGACACATCCATAATACCATCATAAGATGTCTCACTCAACTGGCGATAAATTTCAATCGGTGCCACATCATTCAAAGGAAGAAAACGAATGATCACACGCTGTTCTTCTAATGAAAACGTCGCTATTTTAAGTATTAAAAACAGCCCTCACCTCTCCACTGCCGCTAGAGTCTTGTGTGGGGTGATGCCATCCCTGTCACGCATTTACAAAGCGTGCGTGCGTATTTTGGAATAAACCGCATATTTCTATCTGTTCCCAGTCCTGAGAAAAAATTCGGAGCTTTTATAACATGAATGAACCTCGTATGTACCAGAGTTAATGTGACCACGAAGTTGAAGCGCTTAGCTACCGTATAGACGGACCCGGGTTCAATGTCAAACTCAGATGTATGGCTGGTGGCTTATTCAGTCACTAAAAATAATCAAGTGCCTACGTTCATTTTGAACAAAGATTAATAAAGTGGTCGTCAAGACATAAGACTTACCACATCTCACCGTCTTAGAGATGGTGCTTGACAACCGGTCAGAGAGGGCGTAGAATATCCTCATTTTAATATTATTTTTATATCAGGAGAAATATGACCGAGTCCGTCTGTAAATAACGCAGACATAAACCACAATATAGGCTAAATGTAAAAGTAAGACGATCTAGGTAAAAGAACGCGTAGTAGCAACCAAAGATGAGTGAACTAAAAAAATGCTACTACAAATTATCCTAAACTTTATAAGAATATAACAACATGGTTATTTTATAATTAACTAAAATAAAATTAATTATGTAAATCAAACAACTGTAAGAACTCTTAATTCGTTAGGTGCGAAGCGCACAGAATAAAATGAAATCATAATATAGACCGTTAACAACTATCTTTGTAAAATTCAGTACACAAGATTTAGTTTTTCTTCTATGTTAGCATTTTTCTCTAAAAATGTAAGATTAATGCGCATTTTACTGCTTACTATTATGAATACTGTACTGACACAATAGTTAAGTGAAATTAGTAAGAAAAACGTTGAAAGCTCGAAATTTTTAATGGGTACACGTATCGAGACGTTTCAAGACGTATTCGATTCGTAAGGGCCTCAGAAAATAATGTTTACCACATATTTCACTGTTATAATGCGCGCAAAAAATGCATTTATTTGATGAGCTTTTTGCAGGCCCAAAAGATTATTTTATTTCTCGCTTAATATTGGCCAAAATAAGCTCATTCTTGTTACTCGTAGGTTTTTGGGGTCGCTGATCAAGAATAGGATGATTAGAAAGTTTTTTTTACTGATGAAAAATGAATATATATTTGGAAGATTATTATTTCTACAGAGAAGATTAATTGTAGAAACTTAATGATTGTAACGTTTTTCTTTCTAAATCTGTTGCTCAAAATTGCTTTATGAAAATTTGAATTTACTTTGATAAAAGAGGAAGGCTAAGAAAACCATATAAAATTCAAATTTGAATATATTTTATTACTTTTGATTTTTTTACTTAAATAGAACCTTGAAAACCTCTTTTTAAACCTTGAAAACCCTTATTTATTTAATACTGTTAAAACGTGGACACTGAAAGGGTTGTCTATGTGCATGCAACATGTTTTTCGTAATAACATCTGAAAAAATTTTTTTTGAAAATAATTAAAATTGAATTATGCTCAAATGAAGAAATACCCACGCGTACTTTGCTACCCCAGGGTACCTTTTCCCCAATGTGCCTCGGGGCATTTTTCACTTCGGTGCGTTGTAGTTTAATTTGAGAGACAACATCGTTATCAGAGATCCCAAAAACCCTTATTCAAACAGTTTCTCAAAACCGCTCCCATCCTCATAATTACGACTTTCCCTCAAAGTGCATTGTATCCCCATCCCCAGAATTATGCCTCCCAAGTGCATCGGAGCACTTTTTCAAAAATCATATTCGTAATCAGCGACCCCAAAGACCCTAATTGAGACAGTTTAAACTCGAAAAACAAATTTGAAGTAACTTTTAATTTTATATATAAAGAGCTTTCCAATAACGATATAACTTTAAAATAAAATAAAATAGAAACTACTTCAGTTACAACCAAACTTTATATATTATTTTGAAGCATACTTTATTACATATTTTTTAAATTTATTTATAAGTTTACAATCTGTCACGTAGTGACATTCAGTAATTGGTTTGACATTTGATATAAGACATGTAGAAAAGTTTCCAACAAAAATTTCCTTATTCTAATTCTAATACTAATACTAATACTAGCCGGTTTGGTAATGACGGAATGAACAATTAACTTTGACACCACATAACATTATGCGAAACTGTTTGGTAGGTCTGTTGGCTTAAATCTTTTAAGTCTGGATTCTTTATAGTCAGAGTTTAATAGTTCTTCAACCAGCAAGTTAGGGTGAGCACTTATTTTGTCACGGTGGCGAACACTGCACTTTTGTATTTCCTCGTCTATTGTTGAAATACGTAGGTCCTGTCGTATTGTCGAGTTCGGAACGAACCATGGGGCGTCTACTAAAGAACGTAGCACTTTCGATTGAAATCGTTTGATTATGTCGATATTTGATGTACTTGCAGTTCCCCATAATTGTATGCCGTATGTCCAAATAGGCCGTATGATAGATTTGTAAAGTAATATTTTACTCTCCAATGACATCTGAGATTTGCGGCCAATCAGCCAGTACATTTTCCGAATTTTTAAACTCAACTGTTTTCTTTTGGTGAAAAGGTGTTTTTCCAAGTGAGACGCCTTTCTAGGTGCATACCTAAATACCTAACGGTATCGTCTTGCGGTATTTGTTTGTTATTTATTATAACGGGTGGGCAGGTACTTCTTCTCAGCGTAAAAGTTACGTGGACTGATTTGGTCTCGTTTATGTGGATACGCCATCTTTTGAACCATACTTCTAAGTGGTCCAAACATTATTGTAGATAGTTGGACGCCATATACGGATCGGAATGCGATGAAAGAATTGTTGTATCATCCGCAAAGGTAGCAACCATAGCTCCCGGGGAGGTAGGTAGGTCAGCAGTATATAGTAGGTACAGGAGCGGGCCCAGCACGCTTCCCTGAGGGACACCAGCGTTGATAGGGAATAAAGGGGTAAAAGAGTCTTTGTACTTCACTAGGTAGTGTCTATTAATGAGGTAGGACTTTAGTATTGTGTAGTAGTCTGGCGGCAGGGGTTTCTTTAGTTTAAATAGCAGGCCTTCGTGCCATACTCTGTCAAAGGCCTGCACAACGTCCAGAAATGCGGTCGAACAATATCTTTTATTCTGGAAGTCTTTTAGTATTTTGTCTATAATTCGATGGATTTGTTCAATTGCACCATGTTGTTGGAGAAAGCCAATTTGGTGGTTAGGTATAATGCTGTTTTTCAGCACTATAGGCATTAGTTTCCGCAAAAATACTTTTTCAAAAATCTTTGATAACAGTGGTAGGAGACTAATTGGTCTAAAAGAAGATAGCTCATCGCTCGGTTTGCCCGGTTTGAGTATTGGTATGATTGTTGCTACCTTCCATTGCTCAGGAAAGTATTGTAGTCTTATCACAGCGTTGAATAAGTAGGTAATGTATTTGTGGCCTTTCTCCGGTAACTCTTTAAGAACTTTCCCGGTAATTAAATCGTAACCAGGGGCCTTTTTTGGATTCAGTTCGGTTATAATTATTTTCTTGACATCATTTACTGTAAAAGACTTAATTGGTAGACACACTTGAAAGGGTACATCGAGATATTGATGAATCTCGTCTTCTTCAATTGGAGTTGATTGCGAATCAAATGGTCTAAATACCTTTGTTAAGCGGTTTGCAAAAGCGACAGCTTTGTCAAAATTACTTCTGGTCCAGCTGTTGTTCTCTAGTCGTATCGGTGATATATGTTGCTTGGGCTGCTTTAATTTGCTTCAGTCGGAGAAAGACGCTTTAGATATATTTGTATCGAATTGTTTCTTGTATTGGAGAGCAAATTTTTGAGTTCTGTTGCGAGTCGATTAAGCATTCTTTTATCTTCAGGGTGTTTGGTTGTTTGCCACTTTCTTCTTTGCTTGCGCTTTTCAGCTATTTTCTTTTTGACTTCAATCGGACATATTGGGCTTGTTATTTAACATTTTCTTTGGTGTTGATTTCCAGGCTGCCTGCTGAATTACCTTATTGAAGTTTTCCACTGCTGCTACTAAATCCGTATCAGTTTTTAAAGGTACGTCTAGTGCTAAAGTTTCATTTACTATTTCTCTGCAATGATCCCAGTTCGTGAATCTGCTGCTAAGAGTAGCTTAGGTCTCTTTCTGTAGCACCTGTGTAGACATTGTCACTATTATTGGTGAGTGGTCAGAGGACAGATCCAAACACGACTCTGCTTTGGAATAATTTGGATTGATGCCCCTTAGAATACAAAAGTCTAACAGGTCTGGTAATTTTGCCATGTCTGAAGGCCAGTAGGTTGCCTCTCCCGTAGATAGGTGGTGTAGTCCTTTATTTGTTATTTCCTTCAACAATTCTCTGCCTTTAGTGGTGGTTACTCTCGATCCCCAATACTCGTGTTTGGCATTAAAGTTTCCAATCGATATAAATCTGGTACCTAATGTTTCGAAATATTTATTGAACTGCTCCTTCTTAATGTTGTGTCTTGGGGGGCAGTATGCCGCTGATATGTTTAATGGGCCTTTCCAATCTTCGATCATAATTGTAGTTGATTGTAGATGATGTGGGTTATTTTATTACATGATGTTTTAAATAACACATCATTTAAGTGTTGACCTTGACTTAGTGCACACGAACAAATTCGATAAACCCAATTTTCGATGACTTTGTGCAATAACTCAAGCCTAATGTCATGATGTTCAATCTTAATGCATCAAGGATTCATGGTTGGTTAGCATAGACCATAGATTTGAAATAACCCCACAAAAAGTAATCTAAGGGAGTAAAATCACACCTTTTTGGAGGGCATCTAACGGTTGCATTTCTTGAAATTATCTTTTCACCTAACTTTTCTTGAAATATATTATTAGTGGCATTAGCAGTGTGATATATGGCACCATTTTGTTAGAACCACATGTCTTCCAATTTTATCTAAATTGGACCACAAGAAATCTGTTAGCATCAATCGTTACCGCTCACCAGTCACTGCAAGTGCATCTTCCACTTCGTTACTTCGCTTTGGAAAAAAGTGGTCCGATGATGCTACCCTGCAATGCTTTCTCGTAAATCTCTTGTGGATTGATTTCACAGCAAAAATGACAATTTAGTTTGTTAACATATCGACCAGAAATGAGCTTTATCTGAGAATTGCTCTGAAGTATAAGCAGCAAAGTCACGGCATTTGCGATGATCCAGTGCCTTTAGTTCTTGGATCAACACAATCTTATACGGGCGTAAACCCAAGCCCTTTTACAAAATACGCCCAGTTATTGTTCTTCCTTGTCCTCATTCTTCAGTACAAGAAATCGATAAATTTGAAGCCTCTGTAACGCTATCTCTTACAGCAGCAATGTTCTTGTTGGTATTTTTGCTTCGTGAAAATCCTCTTTAAAGTTTTCTACTATTTAACGGTTAGCAAGTACAGAAGGGCGATTATGTAAACCATAGGTTTTGCGAAAAGCACGTTGAGTGGTCACAAGAAAGCGTCTGGACAATATTCAAACGTTCTCATGGTGTGTATGTAGCCATGATGAATTGTCAGAGTATACTAAATATGAATAAGAACTAGTAGCAGTTATAACATTTTGATTTTTACATTTTATTTCAAAATCATAGCATTCTTATTGGAAAACCATTTACAAGATTCTAATTGGTACTACCTTATCTTTTTATTTGCTATTAATTTTTGGAAAACATCTAGATATATATATATTTTTTAATATTCATATAATGGTTAAACGACATCTGTTCCTGCCAACTTTCGTTCCAATACGCCACGTAAAGTTTATGTAAGTGATTGAATAAGATATAATCCCAACGAAATATTGAAAATTCTTAAAGTGTAGTTAGGAAACTACATCTTTCAAAAGACAAGTCTAGGAGTGACAAATCATTTTGAAAGGGCAAGAGGGGGTTGAAAATGAAAATCACCGGTATTGTCTGAAGATCAGCGTGTCTGAGAAGAATATTTGTATTGTTCGGTTCCTTTTTGAAGCCAATCCGAGAACAATTCGTACTTATTGCTTTACGATTATGATTGGTTTGGACCATTAAAAGTAGCATTCTGAAGACAGAAAAACTACCTATTTGTTTGAAAAAACATATTTTTATTTTTGTATTTTTATAATGTTTTAATACATTGAATAAAAGTATAGTATGTCCATTTGATTTACCCACAAATATTTTACTTTATTTTTAGCCATCTTTTAAATGTTTTATTTTATTTTTCTCTCTTTAACCATACAAATATAAATAAAAAACGTATAACTTAAATATAAAATAATATAAAATGTTAAATAAGAAATTTTGCAGTTTTTGTTTCTTTAGTGAAGAATACGATATCGTTACATCACTATGTAATTCACTGTATCTAGTACACAGATGATGGTCTCGTAATGGTAGTAGTCTGTTTCAAAATCAGCGGAAAAACTTTTCTTGGGAGAAAGTACTTGCAATACTTCTTGTATATGTTGAAAATGACAAAGACGGTAGCGGTTTTATATACGATACTCAGGTTAGTAACTGGTCATACATTGTGCACCGGATTATTTGGTTGGTGTTTTTGCTGGAGTTATTATCAATGCTTTGTAGAAGACGTTTCTCTAACTCAAGTATATGAACATGACGCGTCCGTGCCATAAGACAGCCCCGTTTGATGCAAACGAAGAAATACTGCTGCAAAAGTGTTATAAGTAGGTCTGTTTGTGAAGATAAATTTTCTGGTATACACGGACGGCTTCCTGACTATTTTAATTAGCTTACCCATACATGTAAATAATCTGTGCTGATTTTTTATATAAATAACTGTCCATTTCAGCATAACTTCAAGACACAAATGCATTTTAAAAGCGGATGCAAGTAAAAGAAGAGCAGTAATACTTCGTATCATAAAAAAAACGTATATTTTCGATCATATGTTCATATAAACATTTCCATTATCAAAAATTACTTCAAATTTCTTTCCAAACTCAATATTTACCTATATTTTCTTGTAGAAAATGTGTACAAACAGTTTTTATATTTTCTATGATATTGCAATTTGTTTGGTAGTGTTTAGTTCCAAAATTTTATTATTAGATACAACTTATTTTTGAGTTCCAAGCCAATTTGCAACTGTAAAATTGAAGAGAAATATATATTATACAGAAACTATTGTAATATCAAATTTTAAAAAACGTAAGAAATATTTTGATTTTGTTGTATAGATGACAGCACCATACAATGTACACAGACCAAATTATCGCTATTGGAGTGAGTGTTGTTTTGTATACTTCAAATGGTGACGTTTAATGTTCGAGAACAACCTGTAATCATTCGTTGTCTCCTCTTGCGTGGTGAAACGCCCATTGAAATCCATCAATTGAGTGAGACATGCGGTGAAGGGGTTATGGACAAAGAATATGCTTTTGTAAGTGCGAAACCAGCCGGACCAAAACCGTAATTGCGCGAGTGGAGCAAGTTGTTATGGAAGATCGTTGATTAGATGTGCGTGATATCGTCACTAAGCTTGACATTTTTGTAGGACCTGAAAACGCAGATAGTTTTTTTAAGATGGTTCCCTCGAATGCTAACCGACGAACACAAGCCTACGCGGGTGACAATGTCTAAGGATATGTTGTCATGTAATGCCGCCATAAATTTCGGACCATGAAGGACACTCCGTGGCCGCTCGCTTCCAATCGAGCTGCTATTGCATCAGCGCTTTTCCAGTGAGCAAACACACTCTTAAAGAAATATTTTTAGCAGCTATGGAATTATTGCAATGATTAAATTGAGAAGTAACAGAAGTTTTAACTTTCTTGATTAAGTACTTTCTTTCTCAAAAAAAAATTGAGAACATTAGAACTTGAACACACCTCGTAATGTTGTCGCATAAATGTTTTTAAATTTTTTTAGTCATGGTTAGACGAGATATATTCTGCGGTTGCTGCAACGGAAAATAATGGCTCTTTGACCAAAGATGGTGATTTTTTGTCAATTTCCTCATTGCGTTGGATGAATATACAGTACTTGTTTGTCAGATTAGACAATTTGAAAAAATAAATTCCTGCTATTTTTTGAAACAGACACCCATATCTTTACTGAACGTAATCCGCTTGTTTTCAGTTTTCTTTTTATTGCAAGTTGTGCAGGATCAAGTTTCCATTACGACGCAATCTAAGAAAGATTCTTTTGTGTGGCGCCCAAGCAGATAAATTGCCGCAGAGATGTAATTTAACTTAGAGCTGTTCCAAAGTTTCTTTGAATAACAAAGTATAAACTTGATGATGATGATTAATGTTAATACTCCTAGCAATCTCTATTATTATAATTCTTAGATTATTTTCTACTAATTCGCATAACATGCAAACGCCCAAGTCTTCCGTTAAAAAAATTTCTATCCGTAAAATCACTATACTGAGATGGTGATAACGTAATCATAAAGCAAACACCTGCGCTGCCATAAGGTAATATTTCCGCCAAAAAATGCGATATGAATGTTTGCAATCATCAGGTTCATTTTTTAAACACAAGTACATTGTTAATTAAATACTTAAGTTTATAGAACATAATTAAAAATTTACTTGGTTCAATATGACGCATGCTGCCTCGTAGTTTTTCAAATGTAGCCATTTTGATATTTTTTACCCGTGTTATCACAATGATTGTCATTTTATTAGTTTATGTGACCAAAGAATTGGAATTACAATTTAAATAGAATGTTATATCTATAAATTTCAGCTACCGATATATCATAAAATTGTTTCGTGCACTTCCCGGGTGTACTAGCAGCACACTTATGAAAATAACAATTGTATTTAAATTGCAATAGGTACCTGCTAAAGCAACACTAATAGATAACAAGAATACTATTTAAAGTAAATATTTTATAGAAAAACGTTAGATAAGGAAACAAAGCAATTTAAAATTGCAACAACTCTGTGTTCTTAATCTAGTTGTTTGGCAACATATTTTTTAAAAAATAATAGCCATTAACAGTAAACCATAACTTATTCATATTCAAACTTGTTGCCGATATTGAAAGCTGTAAGAAAAATTGCTTTATAGAGGAGTTCAAAATTTGCATGCGGTCTAAATATCCGCAGATTGTTTGTAAAATCCTTAGTATGTCAATATCTTGGGCATGTGACAATTTATTTACTCGTCCCCAATAATGCCCGTGTCTACACATCAAGTACTAGATAACGTTTTTAAAAGTAAACGTGTTTTTAGAAATATTCCACACATTATAAATAATTATTGCTTTTATCAAAAAAATTATTTAAATGTACTCTGAGCTTTATAAATTATAAATGTAAAACTATATTTTACATGATAACTGAAATTGTAAATATGAAAGTATTGATCCAATCAACAAAGGTTTGATAATATTGTAGGAAATTTTAATTTTACATTTTCATCTAACAACGTGTGATGCCATTGAGATTTTCTATTGAAGTAATATGGGCTACTATCATATGCTATGTAGCTAAGCTATACAGTTATTTTATTCTCTATTTATTCCTGATTAGTAATATAAAAATATGTATGTGAGATGAACTGCCTCCAAGTTATACCCAAAAACGACACATTCTCAAAACACGAAATATTTAAAACTATTGTTGGAAGAGTATTTTAAATTATGTCATGGTGATAAGAACTCAGTTTTTCTAATTTTTAGAGAAGTAATTCCTCAAATAATTTAAATGCTAATGGGAGAATGAGCTATAAGCTAGCTTTTTGTGTTACTTTTCTACTGGGATACATGAATCTATCCTAGAATGACATTAGAAATTATTGTAATGGTTCTGAGTCCTTCACGCGGTAGTTTATTAAGCACTACCCTTGTTATTAAGTCATATCCTAGGACTTTTCTGGGCAAATGCAGATTTTGTTGATTTAGATTACTTTAAAGGGCCTGATGGGTAGTTTCCATTTTCTGTCGAATTTTATTTTCTTCTTCTGGTTGTTCGAAAATTTTATCGAAGTGTTCGCGTAGGTTTTCGTTTCAGCTTTTTGTCCAGGTTCCGTCACTCTTTTTGATCGGCGGTTTGTGTTTTTCAGATTGCTTAATTTTTTTGTGACTCTTTATAATAAGTAATCGGCTAAGATAGTCTTCAATAATTTTTTCTTGCATTACTTAATATGGTTTTGAGTTCGTTGGTGGCTTTGTTTACTTTTTCTGTTGTATTCAGATACCCTTGTGATCTGCCAGCGTTTTCTCAGCTTGTGCCTTTTTTCTACCCTTTCTTAATGTAATATGGATATTCTTCTTTGTTATTAACTGGCCCTGTAGGAGGTGCGTCTCACGCAGCTTGTTAAATTGATTGGTTTCGACGCACAACCGCCTCGTCTACGTCTTCTGACATTTTTACTTTCCTTATCCTATAAACTTTTGGTAAAAATCGGCCGAGCCGTTTGGTCACAAGGTCGCAAAATCGGTCGCAAAGCGGTCACGAATCTAAACGGTTGAAGATACAAAAAATTTATGAGAATAAAAATGATTTGCTATCACTAGATAAACATGAATTTAAAGTAAGAGTTGGTAAAATAGGAACCCAGGATTTTTGCCAGAATTACCCAAATAATAGGATAAGGAAAGTCGTGTGATGTTCACACCAGATTTTTAGTAGCAGTATGGTCGATAATTTATTTCTTAGAAATCTCTTGAATAACTCTCAGTTTCTTTTCTTGCTACAGATGGTGGGCGTTGACTTTCTGATAGTAATACGTGTATAGAAGATAACGGTAATTTGTAAGTGATCGGAAGATAACTTAAGGTCACTTTTTGTACTAAAGTAGTTCTGAAGAATTTCCTTAGATACACAGACATCTTTTCTTCTGACTGTTGTCTAATATACAAGTTTTCCAATAAAATTTTGTGCGTTCTGTCGGTGTAATCAATATAGATTTCCACCGGGTGTGTTTGGCATTAAAGTCCCCGTTTGGAATAAAGCGATGGTTGAGAGTTTTATAAATGATTAAAATTGTTTTTCTTGATTGTTTGAGGAAACAGTGTATTTCTACTATATTTAATTGTACACTCTAGTATTTTATGGAAGTGCAGATTGATTTTAAGTAATTTTCACTAAATTTTGGTACTTCTTGATGTTTAATGATTTTTAATGACAGTAGTTCCTCCGAGTCAATTCCCACCAGGATGTTGTGCGGCTTATATTAAATATTTTGGGGTTTAATTAACTTTTGATTGTATAATGTGTTTCTGATAGAAGCATTTTTGTTTGTGTTTTACTAAGCTGTTTTCATTCTAGATAGCAAGTTGAAGTGTTTTAAATATTATGCCTTTTTTAACACTATATTGGTGAGGATATTTAAAATGGTTCCCGTTTTGTCAATTAATTTGGTCATTATATTTTCAAGGGTGCTGTTTGCTGATTGTTGTGTAACTGTGACTTGGTCTTGGTTTTAGTAATTTATTGTTTGAACCTACTGTCTAAAGTGTTCAGCGTTGTCATTCTTCCGGAGATGAAAATTGCATTTTTTAAAGCTTCTTATATACTACGCACCATCTGTAGTTTATCCGATGATTGTCCTCACAATTTATGCACTTCACTTATTGTTAGAGGTATGGTATGTTATCAATTCTACATATTCAACATATTGCTAATATTAGTTAATGTGCGGTCTAATTTTTCATTTTTTGTTTTAGTTTTCGCTGTGTTCGTAGGTGGGTGTATATTTCTTAGAATTATTTTAAAAGATCTGTCGTCTTTCGTGTGTGAAATTGAGTATCTTATTCAGTTAGGGCTTCTAGAACTTTGGTGTAACTTTCAGATATTTGATACTTTATTTTTACTTAATTATTATTTAAAATTTTAGTAAATATATATTTTAACTGTATTTGCTAACAGAACATTTAATGGTTGCACAAATTTAACTCCTGAAATAAATATTGGCGTGCCTATCATTCTCATTCTCAATTTCATCTTGTTTTGTTTTCTCGCTATCTTCAACGTCTTCTAAGTACTTCTTCACAGCTATTTTTCCTTCTATGCTTTTTGTTATTAGCTACTTTCTGGTTTAAATCTTGACCAGTTCAAAATAAGTTAGGCTAAGAGCAGTATTGTATTAAGAAGGGTATTTGTTACTGCAATTTGTTACTGCAACTAATATAAATTCTGCATGCGTGTATAAGTAGGAAATTGTTGCGCAATAGCTAAGAAAACCGGTGTTGGCTATATTAGTTATGCAAGATTTTTTAGTTATATTACATCGTGTTTTGTGTTGGCACATATGGCGTACTAGCGGCAAATGACGCCAAAGTCATTTCTGTTTGCAGTTCACTTTGTTTGAATACAGATGGTGAAACCATTGGCCGGTCAGAAATTATCAGCGTTACACGCTCCAAACGCATCGTGTTTTTATGTCTCGATATTCAAATTGAGAGGAAATTATTCCACTATGGAACAAATCCATCGGGTTGTTAAAAAATAATACAAAATTTAGAAGCAGGAAAATAGTGCTCAACAGCCATCTTGGACATTTCTCAGGCTTTTGACAAGGTCTCAAACTCAAAATAAAACCACTTTTTGATTACTATCAAGTGCGGAAATCCTATATAACAGACATATTTTTCCAAGTAAAATTTAAAAACATCTAAACTATTCTCTTTCCAATCAAATCAGCATACCACTAGGCAGCGATCTTGGTCCAATCTTGTATTTGCTCTACACAGCAAGCTTACCCACTATAAATTTGGCTTCTGCAACATTTGCCAACGGCAGCGCAACCTTCGCATCTAGCAAGGATCCAATAATGGCGTCTATAATTTTTTAAAGGCCTGTATCTCAAATTCAGATGTAGCTTAAGACATGGTGTATTCGAAGTAATGAAGCAAAATCTACACACCACTTTCACACTAAGAAAATAGACATAGAAAACTCATATAACGGGTGACAGAATGAAATGCATTTTTTTTCTTTGAAATAGCACGAGATATAATAGTGGGCGGCCAAGTGTTGAGTAGTAGGGAGCATGGCATTTATCATTTGCAATGGAACAGCACTGGAGCAACGTGCCTTTTGTGTACGCAGTTATTACGAAACCAACAGTTACGTAACTGTACGTAGACGTTTTCGAGACATACAGCAAGTACCAATTTAATAAAGCTTTCTGTTCAAAAGTTCGAGATAGTGGTTTTAATGTAAATTCCAAACCTGTTGACCTGACTGATCGCGTGCGCGCTAGCGTTCGGCAACATCTCCGAAGATCGATCCGTAAACGCAAGGCGACTTTGAATTTGAACCGGTTCAGCGTTCATAGAATTTTGCAAAAATACTTACGTCTTCATACCTACAAGATCCAGTTAGTCCAAGCTATGAAAGCAAAGGACTACCCGTTACGTCTTGCTTTTGCGCGCAGTTTGAAAACCTTGATGACATTTTGTTTAGTGATGAAGCCCATTTTTTCTTAGATGGGTACGTTAACGATCAAAATACGCGGTATTGGTCAGAAAACAATCCTCGGAAAAAAACATCAGAAACATCTCCACAGCCCCAAAGTGGGCGTTTGGGCTGAAATTTCTTCAAAGAGCATTATTGGTCCGTATTTCTTTGAAGATAACCATGGGCGCGTACTTACTGTCACTTGTGAAAGATAAACCCCCATATTTTTGTGTTAAATGTACTTATGAAACACGCCAAAGGACGTTCTCCTACTGTTCCTTTGAATGTAAATAAAGTTGATGCCAAAAAAGGCGGCGCTTTTTCGAGGCCCATCCCTTTATGCAAAAATGTTAGTAAGCACAATAAAACAGTTGGGAAGGAAACGGATAATATAAAAGTCAAAAGAAAAAGATTTTTGGTCGAATCTAGCGTAGACGTGTTCTAGTCTTGTTGAAAACCAGTGAACATTTGCAGTTTTTTAGATTTAAGCACAATATGACTGTTGTGGCCATATTGCTACTTACTGTGTTTGATAGTAATTTTTAACCCCTAGCAACGTAACCACCTTTTCCTTTTTTATTGTTATCAACACTGCGACCACAACGGGTCTATTGTGCCTATTATCACGCTGAGACGCCACAGACATTTATGGGTTCTCAAAGAATTCGTCTACACGTTTTTACTTTTGATTAATTGACTACGACGACTACTACTTGTTGCTGAGTTTTTGACATAAACACTTTTAGTGATTATCAAAGGGTTTAGAGTGGCTAAAATATGGGCGTAATATTTTCAAACCTTTATTAAACTTTGTTAAAAGACCTTTTAAGTACATCACAAAGCTATTGAATAGGGTGTTTGAGTATCTTACTACATCATTTTATATGACCAAAATAAGTCATTTTAGTTTTTGATGGTGGTCACTAGTCATCTTTATGTACTCTTCATATCGGTTTCTTCTTGAATACTTTTTGTGTCATTGAAATTAGTTTTCAGTTTTAATGTTACTGTAATGTATATTTTTCTTAAGTGTCTAAGTACTTTAACATAGTACCCTGAAAGTTAGATATTGGTTGCAACATATTTCCTCAATTATTAAATGCTGCTTTTGCCATTTCTCTTCTTTATCTCAATTTATTTACTAGATCGGTGTACCGGAAACTAATAACATCTTAATATTAAAAGATAGCTTATAGTAACAGGTTTTGGTCTTCAAAACAAAAAATATTGGGTTTCAGTTCTTGGAAAACATAGTCGATTGGCAGTACTTTTTCCAGAATGAGATTGGAGATTATTCGATTTATTAATGAATTTATCACCCTTACCGAATCGCGATTATTAAAATAAGAACATGCTTGTGCTCCCATAGTTAAACTATTTGCATATAGCGCATTCTAGAGTATTTACAACCTTAAAACTGCAGATACCTAGCTAGATAGCTAGCTTACGACCGATCTAGACGTAAAACTGACCTTTCTGATTGGGTTGAGCTATAAATAATTATTAACTTTATTTTTCAAGGGACAGGCTTGCTTCAAAGGCTTACGTTACTTACATAACATTTAATTACCTAATTTTTTCCATTTTTCTTAAATATCTTATACGATCCTTCGTACATTCTTTTAATTGTGCGCGTTATTTAACAGAATCAACGCGTTTTTTAAATCTCTTTATAAGCTTTAAATTTGCATTCCGTTGTTTGGATACCTGTGCCATAAACCGCTACAGCAGATGAGGCTTTGAGATCACATGTAACAGCCAGTTATCTCTTCCGTAGGCTTTTAGATACCGGTGTAATCGATTGACTATTCAGTCAGCCTAGAAATGGTAAGTCGTTGTGCATATATGTCCGATACTTAATAATTGGCTTTATTTTTTAAATAATTGTGATTCGCAATGTTGGCCTTGTTCGGATATTATCTACAAGGGTACGACGAAACGAGATATTCCCATGGATATTAGAATTGAGGCTACCGTATGGGCTCCGTATTAGGGACAAGAATGGCTCTGAGTTAGCGGGTAAATTGGTCAATACACCCAAATAATATTTGGAATTTCAACTGTAAATAATTGTAAATATGTCTTATATAGGTGTATTCGAATCGGTTAACTAAATTTTAATAGTTTTCAGTGACTGTAGTGGCATGATTAATTATTTTCAATAGTTGACATGAAAGCATTGTCGAGCTTGATTCCATCAAAATGTATTAACAGATGGTTACACGAAACATTCCGTAATTAACGTTTACGTGGCTCATATATCTGAATATGACATATTGTGTATTGAGCCAAAAATTTTTCACCTTAGTACTTTTGACACTTACGTCGTACGACGTCCTTAGTTAAAACAAACTATAATATAATAAATAAAAGTAAAATCTGAAAAATAGACTTTCTTATTTTTAACAAACTCAAGTTATGCCACAAGACCTATTTGTAGTTTGTCATTGTTTCTCCACGTATTTTCAAACATTCCTTTGTTAATTGATTATAAGTTGCTCTAATGTGAGCTACTATATACTACTATATACTACATTGATCTCTGATCTACTATTACTGATCCTTTTTACGTGGCGAATATCGTTCGTGAACTGACTAGGTCTTGTGAAATAAAACGTTGCTCTACATAAGTTAAAGTTCTTGTAAAGGAACTTATCGGTTGTCACTTGTTATTAGCAAATTTATATAAAATGACTGTTATCGAAAAATTAGACGCATAAATGGTGGTTGTGATGAGGATTCCTGGGATCTGATGGTTGCTTTGGTGAGTACTGTTTTTGAATCGACAGATACGTTTACGACATGATTGAACCGTTTTACTGGTACTTTGCCTTTTTTATTATTTTTGAATGATATCGAGAATAAACTATTAATAAAAATTTATCGTTCCTAGGGACCTGTAAATTGCATTACATTTTCTAACTTTTATTAATTCAAGATATATTTGACTCTTTTGTCTGAGGGCTTGATTCCACGTGAACTTATGGTATAACAGACAAAAATGATCTCACTTATCTGAAACACTACTTCGTCAATTTAATTACTATGTAATGCTTATTAGACATTCAAGCAAAATCTTTAAATGCTCATGATACTACATTTGGTCCGGAATAAAATAAAAATTATCGTTGACGAATCTTTGATAAGTTTGTGCAGTGTTATGTAAGGCAAACATTATAGTGCTCTCTTCGACGTCATTATTCGCTATTGGTATCTAGTGATACCCTTACATTAAACCTATTTTGATGTCTTTTTACCGTTTAGGTGCCGTATAAAATTCTCGATATGTGGCAGAAAATATCTATCGAGAGGGTGCAGGTAATGAGCGCACTGTAATCGCGCAGATATAAAAAATGCCGTTCTTTTTTGAAACCACATGGAGAAGTGACGCCCATCAATTCTATGAAGGTCTTGTTGCTCCTTGCTGCATCATTAAGTAAAATTTTGCTTTCGTTTGCTTTAGTCAGGTTTCAGTGTCGTTTTCTTATAGTGGCACACATTATGCTTCACTGTCTTTTTTCTGAACATTGAATTGTTAAATTGAAGAATTGCGATTACTATTTCTTCAATACTTCATCATTGCTTACACGAAGTCCAGCTGTGAAGAGAGTTTTATTAGTGTCTATAAAAAGCTTGCAAAAGATAAGAAAAGTATGTCAACAATCGGTATGCTAACATCGGTTATCATAAAACTCTACTTAAAAGTGCTTTGAAACGAAAAGTTTAACTTCAGTGGAAATCAAAATGTGCGCACCGTTAACCACACGAAATATATTCTTGAAAGAGATGACACATCCAAATTATTACTAGTGTTCATTAAAAATACAATAATTGCAAAGTTTAGAACCGTGTATTACGTTCACTGAATGTTCTCCTAGTTTTTCGAAAACTATAGTAGTCACTGTTGGTTTCCCGGTTGCAGCTCTGACTATAATTTCACTACCTGTATAATATTAGTTTTAATAGGGGTGAATATTTCCATCTCTTACTCTAACCTAGAAGCATTGAACAAAATAATGAAAAGCCTTGTGGAAACCAAACCATTTTGTATTAATACGGTGTTGGTCCACCTTTAGCACGCAATACAACTTGAATTCTGGACGGAATAAACCGACTTGAAGCCACTGTTCCTGCAGCCTCTAGCTCAGGTAGAGATAAAGGAGGAGGAAATTGACGCTAAACCCTGTTTCCCAAAACAGCTTACAGAGGCTCAATTATATTCAGGTTTGAGGACTGGACCATCCAGAAAAGATGCTAAACCTTATCAGCATACTTTTGAAACCATTTTTGAATAGAGCCAGCGGTGTAATCATCCTTAAGTATGGAATTTCCACCTGGAAATAAAATTTGCACCAACGGGTGGTTCTGGTTATCTAAGAGTTTTCTATACACTACTGCTATAACTCTACCGTGTAAAGGGGGGGCTACCGAATACCATAATATAGCGTCCCAAACCATGTCTGACAGTCGGGAGGCAGTCCATATCGTATATTTCAGAGAGTGTTCGCAAGACAAACACGCGGGTAAAGGGTGGCTCGTTCGACCAAGCGATACGTTGTCAGTTCTCCAAAGTCCAGCTTTTGTGAGCAGGACAAGGTGTACTTTGCTTTTGAGCATTCATGGCCGTTATTAGGGTATTGGCAATAGCAACATGCTTATGGATACCCATTTTATGCCTTACTGTTTTGGATGACTGGGATGTTTAGATGCTGATTGAGTTCTGTAGTTACTCTCTCGGCCGTTGTTTTCTTTTGTAACGTCACAATACGCGTCAAAACTCGGTGGTTTCTATCTTGTAGCTTCGCCTTTCGACTACTATTATGCTAAGCCGACCCGTTTTACCGTGAACTGTGTATGCAGTAATGACTTTCGAGATCGCGCATTGTGTTACACCGCATAACGTTGCTGTTTTACTCACATATGCTCCAGTTACACGGGCACCAACAATTAGACCTTTTTGAAACTCCATCAGGCCGGACATACTGCTCACTCATCACACTCGCACAACCTCACTGTCTCACTCTACTATTAATGCACAGTCCATACTACCTGCAACAAAAAAGAGTTGATTTACGCAATGCCCAATATTACCAGGCAGAGTAAAATTATATCCCACTTTTGACAAGTGTTTTCATTATTTTGTTTAATACTTGTATGTTGTTGACCACTCTAACGATCTGTTTTAGCTCTTGATCCCATGCATCCACTCGCTCATAGCATCTTGATGCTCTTTTTGTTGATTAGAGCTTCTACTTGTTCCAGTCATGATGAAAGGCGAAGGCGATGGATGACCGTGACTAAATAGTATGGTGGCGTCGCTTTGGACAACTTCTGTAGATCGCGGTAAATTTTGGATACTAGCATTCCAGGAGTTTTAACATTGTAATAAGTCTCACATCGTCCTCTGTTACTTAATCCAGAGATTTATACTGTCGAATACAAAATATGAAAATATTCTGCATTTGTGGCATCTGTTTATTCGTTTAAAAAACAGATAAATAGTTTTCATCAAGCGTCGAGCCGACAAGTACTATCTTTATTTATCTAGTCGTTGTACAAGAAACTACTTGCATACTAAAATTGAAACTCAGGCAATACATGGTAGTGGCGTTTTCTGTCTTTCAAGATAAAGCAAGTTGACTACTCTTACCCTCAATTCTTGCAAAGACACGGGGCCTAGCCGACTGCTGTCAATTTTTCGGCCCCGGATATCGCTTGGAGCGCTTACGCCTTATTTGATTTATCAGTGGATTGGCCGCCCCTATTAAGTTTTGAGAGTAAGTGCACGTCTACGTCGCCACATTTTTATTTGTTTGCAATTAACATTTGCAACATTATTTTTATACATTATTTATTCTACATTTTTATATTGCATTCCTGTTCAATTAATTATTCAAGACAATATAACATTTTACTTTTTTATTATGTTAAAAGTTCGATCCGACTTTCCAAATAACACCTGCTAGTGCTGCTACAACTCAAACGCTGACATACATTTCAGCTTGGCTGATATTTGTTTTAGGAAGAAAATTGCAAGCTAAATTTTTTAAGAGATAATGGGAAAATAAATGTTTTAAGTCAAATTTCCATTTAATTTTATATTTGGGAATAAACGTTACGAAGTTATCTGCAAATTTTTTGTGACTTATGGTTTTCGGTTTTAATGAAAAATGTAGAAAAAAATGTTTTTGTGATGACAGTCTAAATGCTACTTTTTACATTAATTTTTTTAATTAGTTTGTTTATTTTAAAAACGTGCACATAAACTTTCAACTACAATTTTGTTAGTTTTTTCTATAATATATCTAATATAAAATGAGAATATTTAGGAAAACATCGATGATTGATTTGTTTATTCGTTGAAGTAAAATCATAAATAATTGATAACTCAACAACTCAAAATGACGCCACTTACTATTGGTGACGGCAGGCGATCTCTAAAAAATAATGAATAATCTTGTTCCGGGTTTTCTCGAAAATAGAATTTACTATTTTGGTAGTCCTTTTAAGGCTTTAAATTTCTTCAAACAACTTTGGCTTGAGTAGTACACAATATTTTTGATTAGACCCCATAATCAATGCTTCTTATTGTTTTTGCCATTGCATTCAAAGCTATAATATTTGGCCTATAAATTCTTGAGATGTGGTCCATATTTTTTAGGTTTGATGAACTCGAGTGCCATCTTGCGTAAACCAAAATTTACCAATTTTGACTTACATGACTGAAGAGCTGATATAATTTTTTTTACGTATTTGAATAGTGATTGTGTCAGTAAAAAAATATTGGCCTACAATGTCAAAGAAACATCAAACTGTAATCTACTTGTGTAGCGGACGCACCACTATGACCATCATATACGGTAATTATGAGTATTAACAAGTTATTCGAACTTATAATAACATTTCCCTAAAAATCATATTTTTCTATAATCTATTTACATTGATTTATTCATTTGTGTAAAAGTAACTGCAAATTGATCTTTCTAGCCGTCACTATTCATAATCTTCCAGTTTTGCTTTCATTATTATTCTGGAGAAATCCAATGCTCAACCATTTCTCGGCCGACTTGTAAATCTTGTAATAATTTTTTTTGACAAAAAATAATTTATAATATTAAAACACATGACTGATTTACTTTTCCTTTAAAAAATTTTGATTTTTTAAATTTATTTGGTTATTTAAAAAACGTCCTTTATAAGATCTGGAAGGCAACGGAAAACCACCTGATTAGAGGCACAAAGTGCATTTCCAAGAAAAAATCAAGATGGCAAACAGTTGCAATAATACAATGAATACTAATCATGGTAATCGGAACCCAAGATTCGGCAGGAGAAGAAACACCAGCAAGGCTTCTCAGGTCGTCATCCAGCGAAACCCTTGCAAATCACAATCACAAGACCAACAAAGGCTAAAATTGTCAAAGAGTCCAATCAAAATTGGAACTTGGAATGTCCGTACGATGGCCCAACAAGGAAAAATTAATAACGCAGTAGTTGAAATCAAAAGACTTCAACTGGACATAATGGGGGTGAGCGAGATGAGATGGCCAAACAATGGCCAATACTTAATAGACGAACACCAAGTATACTATTCAGGAAACGAAAAAGGTCAATTTATAAATGGTGTCGGATTGATACTATCAAGCAAACTTCAAAAATATGTTACTAACTTCATACCTGTATCAGAGAGACTAATACTTATCCAACTAAGTGGAAATCCCATAAACATAAATATAATACAGGTCTATGCCCCAACAGCTGAAGCGGAGGAAGACAAAATAGAAGAGTTCTACGAATCTCTTAAAAATACATTGAACCAACTAAAAAAGCAAGAACTAACTCTTATTATGGGAGATTTGAACGCTAAAATAGGCCAAGGTAGAAGCGGAGAGCATATCGGTGAATACGGACTGGGAGTACGAAATGAGCGGGGAGAGCGACTTAAAATGTTCGTAGAAGAAGAAGACTTTGTTATCCTTAATACATTATATAAGCTACCACCAAGAAGACTCTACACATGGACCGCCCCCACCAACCCCGACGAACCCAAAGAGAAGAGAGTACGAAACCAAATCGACTATCTTCTAATAAACAAACGTTATCGCAATAGCTGTTTAGCCGCCAAAACATACCCTGGAGCAGACATTGCATCAGACCATTGCTTATTAGTAGGAAAATTCAGATTAAAACTAAAGAAATGCTTGAGAAAAATTGTAAAAAAGAAATGGGACCTTAGGAAAATAAGTGATAGCCCGCAAACGCGTGGGAATATGACACAAAAACTAGGTGTAGCATGTGAATAGAGTATAAACAAAAACCAAACGGTAGAAGAAGCACTTCGAGACATGACAACATGCTTTGACAAAACCGGAGATAAGTATCTGACAGTACAAAACCGAAAGAAAAAAAAGTGGATGACTGACGAAATCCTACAATTAATGGATGAAGGAAGAAAAGCAAAAAATAACGACACCAGATACAAAGAAATCCAGAAATTAATAAAATACAAAATAAGGATGGCCAAAGAAACATGGCTAACAACGCAATGCAAAGAAATTGAACAAGTAGAACAAAAACAGGATGCATTTAACATGTATAAAAAAGTAAAAGAAGCTGCAGGAATCTACAAAGTAAACAATACAACAAGGCTACTCAACAAGGACGGAAAAATAATTATAGAACCAGACGCAAAAATTTCTGCCTGGCAGAAATATGTTGAAGACCTTTTCAAAGACGTTGATAGATCAGATGAACCTCAAGAATATCCAGAAGTAGAGCCCTTACCCATCACCACCGACGAAGTGGAAAAATGCATAAAACAGTTAAAAATCGGAAAGGCTCCAGGTCCTGATCATATACATACCGAATTTTTAAAAATGATGGACGAAGCGAGTGTAGAATGGCTAGCAAAAATTTTTAACATTATCTATACCACCGGAAAAATCCCTGAATCGTGGTTAAAATCAACATTTGTGACAATCCCCAAAAAACCAAATGCTAAATATTGCGAAGATTACCGCACCATCAGCCCTATGAGTCACCTCCTAAAATTATTTCTAAAAATTATGCACCGCAGAATTTTTACAACGTGTGAAGCACAAATAAGTAGAGAACAGTTCGGATTCCGCAATGCCTTGGGAACTCGCGAAGCTATTTGTAGCCTACAAGTTCTATTTCAAAGAGCCAGAGATGTAAATCATGACATATATGCTTGCTTCATCGATTATCAAAAAGCCTTCGATAAAGTCCAACATAATAAACTAATAGACATACTTCAAGAAATAGGCCTTGATAATCGAGACATAAGAATAATAAGCAACCTTTATTGGAATCAAAAGCAGCAGTGCAAACTGGCAATATGAAATCAGAAGACATCAAGATAAAACGCGGTCTCAGGCAAGGATGCGTACTTTCTCCTCTTCTGTTCAACGTGTATTCGGAACACATCTTTCAGCAAGCTCTGGGCAGCATAGATGATGGAATCAGAGTCAACGGAGAAATATTAAATAATTTTAGATATGCGGATGACACGATAGTGTTTACAAACGACATCACCAGTCTCCAACGAATTATGAACAGAATTACAGAAGTTAGCAAGCGGTTCGGACTGACCCTAAATACCAAAAGACCAAATATATGATAATTACAAAAATCACATTGTTGACACCGGATTAACGATTGACAACAACAGGATCGAACGTGTGCGAAAATATACTTACCTTGGGACAACAATCGATGAAAACTGGGACCACTCACTGGAAATAAAGTGTAGAATTGAAAAGGCCAGAGCAGCGTTCGTAAAATGGCCAAACTATTCAAGTGCCATGAATTATCTTTACCCATTAAATTAAGACTACTGAGATGTTATGTCTTCAGCGTATTGCTGTATGGAGCAGAGACGTGGACACTGACAGAGGCATCAAGACGAAAAATAGAGGCCTTCGAGATGTGGTTGTACCGCAGAATCCTCCGTATATCTTGGACAGAGCATGTAACCAACCACACCGTGCTGAGGAAAATGGGGAAACAAGAAACAGAACTCCTCACAACAATAAAAGTTCGTAAGCTGGAGTATCTAGGGCACACCATGCGCAACAATCAGAGATATGGGCTCCTACAGTTGGTCCTCCAGGGTAAGATCGAAGGAAAAAGAAGCATCGGCAGAAGACGCATATCGTGGCTGAAAAACCTGCGAGTATGGTTCAATACAACAACAACTGGACTGTTTCGTGCCGCTGTTGATAAAGTCCGTATTGCCATCATGGTTTCCAACATCCGAAACGGATCGGAACTTTAAGAAGAAGATTTAAAAAACATGCTTATGTGAACCCTCACTTACAATTTTGTTTTTTTCTTCTACACTATATTTATTATAAAATTTATTTTCATTTATTCGTTGAAGTAAAAATCATAAATAATTGATAATTTCTGTGGCCCTGTAGACTAGACCTGTTAATTATGCAACTATTATATACTATCATAATTAATAATTTAATAAGACTAAAATACTCCATTTTAAACACAAAAATTATAATCATTATAAGATACACTTGAGAAATTATGTATAAAAAATAAATATAAAAATTAGCAATAGTATGTATTCTCTTTTCTTTTAGCTTTCTTCTATTTTTATACAGACCGCTGTTTCTAACCTTACAGTTACAGCGTAATTATGAGCCATATTGAGCGCATTCTAGGCAGGTTAGCTAACCCTACTTGTTAATTTGGAACAAGGAAAATGTTCTTCATGACCTATGAAAGTGTGAATTTCGCCATTTGAGAGCATTTAATATTTGTTGTTGCTTTTGACCTGAGGTGTGGCAGAACGAGGCTTTTACCTTACAGCTTTGTACTTTTGTATTTCTCTCTTCAATCACAATATTCTCTGTTATCATAAGGAGAATTATAGTAATTCACTTTTTTCACTAAACTATTAAGTTACATCCACACCCTTCGCATTTATAGAAAAACAAATATTTTGGCAAACAAAATAAATGAGCTTTGCAATGTTTATAGGCACAAATGCTGAGATAACAGATTAGATTTAAACTAAGTCTCTGCACTTTACCTGCACTTTAAAGTTCGGCCGCTCCCTGCTGTAAAATGCGATTTCCGTTGGACGGACAAAGCTGCGGCGCGTTTTCGAGATAATAGCGAAATGCGCCCCATAACTTAAAGAGTGCATCTTGGGGGCTCCATTAGCATTTATCAATAATTAATTCCACTTGCGTGCTCATAGTGGAGCTCCCGTTGTTGCAATAAACTGCAGGCTTCATTGCTTCAGTTCACTTCTTGCTCGCAGTGATATGTAGGTGTTATAATCGTTAAGGCTAGACCACCTACAGTTTATTAATTTAGTTTCGATGTACGCGTCCTTTAAAGCCATTAAATGCGGAGTTTGTTCGTTTACTTGGCTACGCTATGTATCAGGCGCTATTACGCCGGCCGGCCGGCAAACTTTTACATTAAGCGCTGCAGCACTTAGCTGCATGCAGTCGCCAGTTCTTCCGCCGGCCGCCCAGAACTTAGTTTCCGTCGAATGCCAACAAATTCAGCTAAATTTCGTCCTTGGCGTTTTATTGATTTAGAGCCCGATAAATTTAATTACGTTATGGAAATTCCTGTCCCTTCAATGCGGCGAAAATACCATCGCGGCTACAAATATTTTTGCAGAAAAACTAAAAAAAGTAAAAAATTCAGCTACAATATTTTATTCCCGCAAATATTTTTATTAGAAAAAGGTACCAGAAATATTTCTTTTATTAGGTAGCAAAATTCTTTTCATACAATGTTTTTATAAAATATCTTGGATTTAACTTTACTTATTTTCCCTGGTAAGTCAAATTATGTAGTATAGCGTTTTTCACAAAGTTGTCTTTGATAAAAAAATATTTTTATATTAAATCACTCAATCTTGAATTATCATCACGTGAAATAATAACGTCATACTGGGAGAGCGCTTCTGGTTACGACTTGATTACGGAGAAGGTGCTTGCTGAATTACCTAGACGTGGTATACTATTCTTAAGAAACCTTTACAACCCTGTAGTACGTCTTAAATATTGGTGTTTTTGACTAAACTTTGCTTACATAATATTGATATTAAAATCAGGTGAATCCGGTGAAGAAGTTGCGTCGTACCGCCCAATAAGTATATTGCCTCAAATCCCTAAATTATTAGAAAAGCTATTAATGAAACAGCTCTGGGAAGTTGGCCAATTAGAAAACTGCATCGCGGACCATTAACTTGAATTTAAAAGTATTGTTCACCATCGTGTAGTAAATATAATTAACGCGCCTTTAGAAACCAAGTCCTACTGTCTAGCAGTATTTATAGACATAAAACAAGTCTTCGATAAGTTGTGGCACGATGGCCTTTTGTATAAGATTAAATTACTTCTCACAAGCGAATTTTATCTGCTTATTAAATTCTACTTAGCTGATCGATACTTCCAAATAAAATATGGGCAACAATATTCTGATCTTCACTCAATCAAGTTTGGTGTGCCTTGGGAAAGCTTTCTTGGGCTTCTGTTACATACCTACAACAGTAGATACCTATATCGCCACATTTGCTGATTACATTGTCTTTCTCTCAAACCATACTGATCCTCTCACAGCCTCCACAAACCTGCAAAATAATTTATTTTTCATAACAAACTTGGCTAAACAAGTGGCGTATACAAGTCAACGAGAGGAAAAGTACTTAAGTTAACTTTAGATTAAATCGTATGGAGTGTCCTGCAGTACACCTAAATAACATACCAATTTCTCAAGAGAATTGAGTACGATATTTAGGTCTTCATTCAGACAAGAACCTACCATGTAAACACCATATATTAAAAAAAGGAGATTGAATTAAGATTTAAAAAAGTATCGATTGCTAGGCAAAAAATCGTGATTATCTTTAAAAAACAAGATCCTTCTTTATAAGGTGATAATTAAGCCAGTCTAAAACTATGGTATTACTACGGACTGCTGTTGCAAATCTAATGTTAACATCATACAGCGCCTACAGTCTAAAACTCTAAGAATGCTACATGCTAACCTTGAAATACCAACAGTTCAAGACGCATGCGCCAAAATAAGTACTAACCATTTTCAGCGATTACAGGCTCATCCAAATACTCATGCGTTCAATCTACACCATGACCCTCCTGTCAGAGGGTTAAAGATTGATCTAAAAGGAAGCTAGCTCCAAGTAACGAAACCACATCGCTGGATTTCCTTTCTTGTATTATTATCATTTTATTAACCCATAGAATGTAAATTGTTATAATTAGTTCTAATTGTTAGTATGCTAATAAACAATAAAAAATTAAACTTTAAACCATTTTTTTCAGAAATAACAAAATGGTCGTTTTCTTTGCTGATATATTCGTGTTAAATGTTTAACCTAAACCTAAGCATACTTTAAATAGCTTACTTATCACGCTTTTTATATATTTCCTGAACTACAATCTCCTACAAAAAAGTAAGGCTCATATGCGCATTTGTGGGAAATATATAGATATTGCTATTTTTGCAAATAAATCGATTACATGCTCTATGGTCACCATTTCTGTTGTTGCTGAAATGAATTCTTTTACATAATGTTTCAAATAAGGATTTTAGTTTTGGTACTATAGGAAAATATTTTTGGAATCTGCAAGAAATATTTTATTTCAATACTTCAATTTGTCCTCCATTTGTTTCACTATTATCTAGGTAGAGTAAAAATTCGATTGTTCAAAAATCAACAAAAGCAACTGTATCATAAATTAAGGCGCCGATAAAATCTATTGATCGGCTTGTAAAATTTGCCAAGAAAAAATTAATTGTAACTAATGCCTTTTTAAATTACCTAACAGAAGGTTATGCACATAACGAGTTGCTACAGACAAATTGGATAAATTAGTTGGAAATTTAATAAGTTACACAATAATCAATGAAAGATAGAGAAAAATCAGTAAAAGCTTAACCGGGTGTTGACGTATTATTAGACCGTAATCACTTAATTGGCAACCTAAAGTTTAATTTAAAAAAATAAAGAAAGCAAAAATGAGCCCTAAATTAGACATAAAAGCACTATACATACCAATTATTAAAGAAACTAGCAATTTTTTAAAAAACTTAGACTAAATGAACAGTGATGATAACGGTGTGGCTCAACACTCCGCATGGGAGCTTGCCGGTACCCGGTCGTCGTGCACCATCTCTGATGCAGAGCGATTTGGCAAGCACCGCGCCTTGGACAACCGCCATTATTACCCCTTATTCGAGTGAACGCAGGTACTCAATTATTTTTAATGACTGAGTAAGCCACCCGCCAAAGAATGAACCAGGTTCACTCACAGCCCGCGCGACTACGCTGCCGATAGAAGAATGATTATATTAACAATATATAAAAAGCACTGAGCGATGGGATACTTAATTCGTGCAGAGATGTTAAACAAAGCTACAATACAAAAATAATAGATGACCGAAAGGATTTTAAATATGGTATAAATAACCGAATATATAGGTAGATGAATGTGGATATAAGAGATGCTCAATATGGATTTTAAAAAGGGCTGGAAGTTTGGGAATCCCTTTTTTTATTTAACGTATTGATTTGGAGATACTTAGATGTAAACTAAGATATACACTTATGCTCTTTTATTCGATAAAGTCCGTTACGATCAACTAATAAGTGTTCTTAATGGAACACTTAGACCAAGGGATCTTTAGATTAAAACAAAATTGTATTATAGTCAAAAAGCTACAATACGCATTAAGAATTAAATATCATATGAAATAAAAAAGGGCGTAAGATGAGGACGTGTGTTTTCGCAAACTTTCTTTAATACTGAAGGAATCCTTAAAAAGAATCTATCAAAGGAGAAACTACTGAAGTAAAATTAATGAAATGCCAATTAATAATATTAGATGTGCCAACGATAAGGTTATCTTGACAAAAAATCAAAACCTAATGATCCGAACAACCGCATGTAGCTGTTCATATTAAAAATGCCAAATTCATAATATCGGACACCCACAGAAGCAATGAAACCCTTCGTATTATTGGAGGAAACATTAAACAAGTCAATAGCTATAGATATCATGGTTAACAAGAAATCGTCGCTTAAGCCTAAATGTACTATCATGATGTACAAATCATTAATAAGGCCATTAGTGCTTTATGCATCACCAATTTGGAGTAACACCGCGAAATCCAACATAGAAAAAGTGCAGACTACAAAACAAAATTCTTCGCATCGCAGTGAACGCACCGTGGTACATCCGGAATGAGCAGCTACACTATGAACTAGACACACCTATAGTGCAAGTTTTATCAGTGCGAGTGCAAAAAAATTCTTCAAAATCATACATGAATGCGATGGCGCTGTTCATTACAATATAGTCAGACAAAATACCCATCACAGACTAAAACGTAAGCTACCACAAGATTTATACCTATCTGAACCTCATAGTGATTAGCCAAGTCCAATTGTCAAACTAAAATTGAAAGATAATTATCTACTCTCATAAAGTATAAATTATGTTACTGTTATTATTTACATTGCTATTAATAACAATGCCGTGAATAACATTGTAATTCATTGTTGAACTGCAAATAAACATATTTAAAAAAAAAAGATATCATGGTACGATAATAAACCAGACAAACGACTATATCTATATATAAAATAAAAATAAAAGAAGCTGGTGCAAATTTTAATAAAATGAAATGAGTAGCAAAGATTTGTAACAAAGACTTAAGCCTAAAATTAATGACTTGTTTGGCAAAGTGTTATATATTTCCTACTCTTCTTTACAGAAGAGTAGAAGTTTTGACCTTAAACGTAACAAGTCTCAAGAAAATGGAAGCATTTGAAATATGTGTGTGCAAAATGACATTTAAAATAATATGGATAGATCAATAGAACATGGAGGCCCTAAGGCGTATGAAAAGAGATGAAGAATCCACAGATACCATCAAGAAATGAAAGCTGGAACATCTTGGACATATCATAAGAAAAAGAAAATGTATTAGATTACAGTTAATAATACAGGGAAAAATTCAAGAAAGAAGAAATGTGAGGAGAGGAATATTATAGTTACGGAACCTGTGGTTTGGATATACTTCTAGCAAACTGTCCAAAAAAACAGCTTTTAAAATTTCAATAGTACTGGTGATTAACAACCTTTGACACAGAAATGGTACTTAAAAAAGTAGAAGAAACCGCCTTTAATTTTGCCATTTTAGTTTTTATACCCACAATGCCAATATTATTCATTATCTTCACTAAAAATATCGGAACTACTAGCTTTAATTCTCGATTTATTCCTATGTGATGGGTTTTCACGCGTTCTTGCCTTTAGCACTAGTAAATCTTTTTCAGAGATATTACATTCAGATTTATTATTTGGTTGTACGTCTATGTACATATATTTAGATGGTATGTAGAAATCAGTATTCGAATCAAGGCATTCTATTTCAACTTTATTGAGCAAACAAAATCTTTTCAATAATATTATTTACGTTTTTCTTACATCTAAACAGCTCAGAACATAAATATTGGAATAAAAATAATGCCACAGTAAATAAAATACTAGGTCGCCTAAAGGTCACGCCGGGAGTTTAATTATTAATAACTGTTTTAATTTTCCAACAATTTTATTTGCTTCTAAGTATAAGGAAACACACAGTTTATAAATTCATATGCACTATACACAGAACATTGTACACATTAAATATCCTCCAATATCTGCTTCACATAATCGAACTCTTTTTAATTTATGCTTCATTATAACTATTAAGGTCTCATGTTGAAATCGTCTAATTTCTTCATGAAAGAATTCTGCGAAAGTTTGAGGCCCATTTATATAGGCTTTTTATTTAAAACAGTTCCATAAAAGGAAGTCTGGGGCGATCAAAACCATGGCGGAAATTAAATTCAATTCTTCGCGTTATTAATCTTCCTCTACACATATACATTAACAAATGCATTGTGTTTTCAGTAATGTGACGACTAGCTTCACCTTGCTTAAACCACATATTAGCTCTGTCCTGAATCACAGACCGTACAAAATTGGGCATTCGACGATAACGTTTCCCATTGACCGTTATTCCATAACCGGCGACATCTCCGAAGAAGTAGGGTCTAAAAATTAATTACGAAGAAACACCGCACTATAATGTACATTTAACTGAAGTTTAGGTTGGTAAACAACTCTTAGATTTTCGCCGGTCCAAAAACCTGCAGTATGTTTATTGAAAATAAAGCACGAAAATATGCTTCATCTGACATAATTAGGCGGTAAATAAATTTTTTTGTTTTTGACTAGTTCTTGAAATTATATAGCATAATGGAGGCGTCCTTAGTTCTTGAAGAAGTTGTATTTTATAAAAATATAACTTTACCGATTTTAAAATGCGTTGAGTGAACCTTCGAGCCATACAGATTTTGACAGATCTCCTCCGGGTCGATGTCCTTATTTCTTGTTTTCCAGCAGGACTTTGTCTGCTACAACGTGGATGATTATGTACAGCACCCTGTTTCGTAAAACGTTCAACTAAACGACGAATTCTTAGTTTGTTAGGTCTGTTTCTTGTTGCGTGGTAAGGATTGCATGCTGATTTTCAAAATAAGATTGGACAATTTTGACTCGCTGTAATATGATGTATTTTTCCATACTAAGTTGCCCAATTTTGATAACAATACTGGAAGGCAATCGTTAAAACAATTATAAGCATTTAAAAATCCGGCGTGATATAAAAAACTAAAATTTTTAGAAGATTTTCTTCTGAAGATGGTCGCGGCAGTTATGGACGAAACGTTAAAAGCTTCTGAACTCCGACTACGGCCTTATAACTAGAGAACCAACCACATGATGCACCATAACATCGGCCGTGAAACCCTTCGAAAAAATAAAATTGTTCATTATATCATTTAGCACAAGCTCTAAAATAATTCCGTTGCTTGCTTAGAGTTAACTGATAACAATGATGACACAACTAGCTTATCAGGTCAATGTTTTTTGTTTCAGCAGCTGTGTGTTTATTTAATAACAAACATTAAATAACAAAAATAGCAAATATTGTTACGAAAATGAGATTTTAAATCATAACAAGGTAATTGTTCTATAAATATATACATTAAAAATATGTACAGTCCTATTTGAATGAAAGTGTGCTATTAGCTGGTGGTAATCCTACTCAGATAAAGAAAATTAAAAGTAGTTTGTTGGCTGAAGTAATAAACCCATTATAAGTATGTCTTTCAACTATGATAAGTTTGGGAAGTATAAATGTTACAGTAAGCTTAAAACGAACATTTAACTTGTGTAAGAGTCTTATGGGTTACAGATTTGTTAACTATCTAAAAAACCAAATATTTATTTTATGTCGACGAATAACCCAAACGCAAGACGGCATGTAATTAGCTTCAGCGTCGCATGTTTTAATTTTTTGTTTATCCATCTTTGTTGTTCTAATGTTTACATTATGGCCATACAGATGTACAGTGTCAGTTTAAACCCTTATGCTATTATGGAGATGACTTATGTTTTAATAAAGTTAAATGTATTCATTGCAACGGTTTACATTTCTATCGAGTACGCAACTGTCCTTTTTATAAACAAGTGGAACAAATACAGCAAATTACAGCTATAGACGACATAAGTTTTTTTGAAAATTATCAAAAACGCAATTATTTACTTAAGGCTAAGAAACGTTAGATGGCGTAAAAAAAAGAAATAATTTAAAGTACAAAATGAATTAAAGGCTGGCCAAAAGGAAAACCAAGAAAACAAATCCTTTCTTACTGTTCTCTTTTATCATACCACGAATATAAGGGGCTTCACTATCCAAATTTTTGCCTTTTGTCTGCCTACACCATGTTTTCCTTAAATAAAACCCTACAAAAATAAAAAGGCAAATCAATTCTCAGATTTCTATTACTAGTAATTTCAATGCCCAGCTTAAGGAGAAGATGCGCTTTTTATAAGATCGATGAAATTTTCACTAGGATCATTAACAACATCTTTGCTAGCCATCGTAATACAATTGCAATGCTACGTACTGATAATCGGTTTTAAATGACTTTTTCTGTCGTAGATCTACCAAGACTACACCAAAATTTTCTTCTATGACAAATGTTAAACCCAAAAGTCTTATATAACAAAAATTGATTGAGAATATCATTTCCATATTGGTCTCGGGTACAAAAACCTGCTAAGAGCACTATCAAATCAGGCTAGATAACAATTCCAAAACAAAAACTAAACAGAAGAGGAAAGTTTTTTTAATGGACAATGTTGTGTTCCATAACACATAGATATAAACATAAAGCCTTTCGTACCTTTCGTCGATTCTCAACCTAATTAAATCTCTTAGAATTTAAAATATTTGAAACTTTTGAAAGATGTGTGTTTATTGAAGTTTTTCTAACGGACTTTACGGCCTTATATCTGCAATATAAAGTTTTTACTAGAAAAACATAGAATAGAAGCTGTTTCTGGGAAGTTTAAGCCACTGTAACAATATGCACGTCTTCAAAAAGAATAAACACTCTGGGTACGTTTAAATTTTTTTTGTAACAGTATGTTTTTACATTTATTTTATTATTTAAATATGTGTATTCTATAACAATTTTTTATCTATTTATATATTATTATTTATTTTTTAATAAAGTTAACTGCATAAGTTTTTTGTTTGAACCGTTCTACCTCTCTTGAAACAAACATCTATAGTTGTGTTGCCTAAATATCGTCCCAGTGTGATCAAACAAGCGCTGTCTTATTGCTCCATTATAAAGAAACTTTTAATGTTATAATAAAAGGAATTGAATTTTAAAAATAATTACTACAATATGTTTTTTTCAAATTTAAATAGAGAACGTTATAACAATTTCTTGTCATAGTTAACGGGTTGGTTGTTCTTTATTAATCGTTACTAAAGATTTAAAAACGGTATTTTTTTCCAATTAATGGTATTTTCTAATTGGTTTAGCAAATCCAAGTTTTTACCGTAATTATATTTCGTCACGCAAATTTCATTGTGACTATCCCTCACAGTATTTATTTGTTATAATTTGGTCAGTGAATACATACATTCTTGTTAACGATATATTTATTTAAATGTGCATTACTTTGAACTTCAGAACACACGTCGTAATAAATATATCTAAGGTACATTATACTTATTATTTTATGTTCTTTTTCTAAACCAAAATGCCGCGAAATTGTGTGTGAACAAGGTTTGGATTAATTTACGTAGTATGAAGAAAGGTGCAGGAGTAGTTCTTTAAAACTAAAATTTTACTCAAAGAAGTCTGAAAACCAAAATTAAAGAGTCAAAAAATCTTTTTCGGTTGTGAGCAGAACAACTTGACAGGCTATCTAAAATAAATAACCAACTACATAAAATATTGCCTTAATTTATTTACAATGACTTCAAAACTTATGGTTTAAGCACAGCAAATACTTTCAAGAGAAATGCAGACACCTTATTTGATAATATTGTAAACGGTTGTGGTCGAACGAATCCAGAACTGTGATGAAAAAGAAGAACCACGGTGCAAACCCCAGAAATTTGGTCTAAAAGAATAAGGAGTTGAATATTATTTAATTTATAAAAATATCACAATACGAACGTATTCTTTTCTTCTTCCTCTATCTGTGCCATATCCTCAATGGACGTTGGCGATTATTATAGCCCATCTAATTCTGTTGCCTGCAGCACGGAATAACTCTATTGATATCATGCCGGACCATTGTTTTAAATTCCGCAGCCACAATGTTCTTCCCGGTCCTCTCCTTCCGTCAAACTTTCCCTGCATGACGAGCTGCGGCAATTGATATTTACTATTACGCATTATATGTCCAAAGTATGAAAATTTCCGTTTTTTGATAATCTCCATTATTTCTCTGTTTTTGTTCATTCGCTGTACCACAGCTTCATTTGTTATATGGTAAGTCCAAGAGATCCTACATCCATTATTGGTTATGGTCCAAGCTTCCACGCCGTATAATAGTATCGATAAGACGTAACATTTTAGGGTGCGGATACGGAGTTGGAGATTAAGGTTGATATTACATAACAGATTTCTCATGCTATTAGAAGCGGCTCTGGCTTTTTCTATCCGGACTTTAATTTCTTAGATCCGATCCCATTTGTTATTTAAACTGGTACCTAAGTATTCAGTTGTTGGAGCTATTTGCAGCTGGGAACCATGTACATAAAACTGGCCAGTGACATTCTCGTTTTTGCTCACAATCATTACTTTGGTTTTATCTATAATTCGCTTACAGTCGCTACCTTTGTTATCAATTGTTGCAGTCCTGTTGCGAAGTCAGCGAGCAAAACGGTGTCATCCGCATACTGTAAGTTGTTAATTAGTACTCCATTTAATCTAATTCCTTCTTGTGCATTGCCCAATGCCTCCTTACATAGCCTCTCAGAATAAGCATTAAAAAGTAATGGAGAGAGCACACACCCTTGCCAAACTCCTTGACGAACTTGAAATTCTTCAGATGTTTTATCTTCCACCTGTACAACTGCCTTTTGCTGCCGGTATAAATTGGTGATTATACGAATATCTTTGCCGTCTAATTTTGCTAGGTGAAGCGTTTCGATTAATTTGTTGTGGTTAACTCGATCGAATGCTTTCTCTAAATCAATAAAACAAGCGAAAACGTTGCAGTTTACATCGCGCGCCTTCTGAACTAGGACATTAAGGCTAAACAATGCTTCTCTAGTGCCAAAACCGTTCCTAAATCCGAATTGCGTCTCGCTAATGTTCTTCTCGAGTTTGGGGAAAATACGTTCATGCATTACTTTTAGGAATACTTTTAAAGTGTGGCTCATCAAGCTTATCGATCTATATTGTATATTTTTTTGCGTTGGCTGTTTTTGGTATAGGAATAAAAGTTGATCGAAGCCAATCTTTTGGAATTACCCCTGTTTCATAAACATGATTAAATAGGTTTACAAATACGTCTAAGTTATCTTCTTCGATAAGCTTGATTATGTCACCGCACACTTCGTCTGGTCCGTTTGCTTTATTGTCTTTAATTTTTTTAACTGAATTTAGAACTCCCTCTCTAGTGATTGGCGGCTCTTCTAACCCTAGTAGTTGTTCAAAATTTTCTCGATTTTCGAGGTTTTCAAGGTTTTCTTGGTGTACGTCATTGAATAGTGTTTTCATATACGCTTTCCACCTTTTGACTTTGTCATCAATATTTAATAATGTGTTACCATTAATATTATTCGCCAATAAATATGTTTTTTGGAGTATAATATTCGTTTAGAAACTACTTGACCGTATTTAAAGATACTTTAATACTATTATTTGATAACTTACTTTCTGCTTAATGCAGCGTAAGTGTAGAATTTTTCTCAAACAATAGTCTTATTTTTCCAACTTCCGTATACCGCTTTACGCACTTCGATGTAAATGAAAGCAGCAACAAACACACCGATCGTGAGTCAAGGTAACTGTTTCGTGTTGTTTGTAATATTTCTCGCTTATTCGTGCAACCTACCCACTTATTAGCACTTATTGAAATGTTCGTAATTGTACAATTCTTGCGCAAGCTAAGTACACAAATAACTCAACTCACCTTAACTTAAATACCGTAATTCTCGTAGGCAACCAAATTCTCGTCATTATTTGAGACAGACAGGGGATCATTGTCAGGTACTAAATTATTAGAACACTATAAATAAAGATTAATTTAAAATATATGCCATCTAGAAGTGTGATGACTTTTGATTCTTTACTAAAAATGTTTTGTTGATATCGAAAAATGTTCTCTTTCGATAAAAATGCATGGAAGTAAAAATAAGTTCTGTATTTTTTATTGGCACTTTAGCTATAAACTTCAGAATTTGTTATCCTGCTTTTTGTATTTTGTTCAAATTCTTTAATCACCCTACAGAAAAATAATTGATCTTTTTAAATACACGGTAGGGTTTCCACGTTTTTAAAACATTGGGATCTTGTTGGTTTTTCCATTACTACTAAAAATAGCTTTTCAAATTTATTGAGATTATCAGCAACAAACATCGCTATTCTGTTCTTATCAATTTTTTCCGTAGAATTTTGCTCCTTTGGAAGCATGCGTTTCGTCTGGCATAAGTTTAAAGAATAAACTGCGTTCGTCAACATTAAAAATGCCAGAAGGTTTGTATTTTGAAATAAGATTACTCAGTGGTCTACTCATTAACGGTACTTTCAGCAACAGATGCTGATTCGCGCCCGATAAACCTCCTCCCGACCCGGAGAAGCTGGTGAAACGCAGTCAAAGACTTCTGGCTGATTCTGGGGAATCACCACCCACCAAACCTTCTGGGTGCTGGAAAGGATTTCGGAAGGTTTTTACGAGAAGACTATTGCAGCACCCTTTCTAGCTGTGGCCAAGGGCTTCCACAAGATTGAGCACAACGATCTTGTCTATAACATGGGTTCAGCATTCATCCTTCTGCCGATGATCTAGTTAATCCGGTTCTTCCTCTCCAGTCGAAGGTTCCGAATCATACTCGGCGGAGTTTCAAGGCCCTCCACGACGATTGCCTAGCATTCACACGACACAGCGGTACTGTTAAGCTCGTATCAAGTCTCGATGACGATACAGAGAATCCAAAAGGAGCTAGACTCTTTAGAGGACCGATGTAGCACGTGGCAAATGGGAATGAATGCAAAGAATACTTTAGTCGTATTATTCTCCACAAAGATTCGACTTTCTTGGCAACCAAACCTGACGAAGCTCAGAATGGCCGGAAAATACCCTGAATAGAAGAGGCATGACGCTTGGGAGCGATCTTGGACGATAATCTCACATGTAGATCTCATGTTGATCAGGCGGTGACAAAGGCGAAGATAGCTGGCAGGCCTTTGGCTCTCTGCTCTATTCTGGAAGCTGGCTGTCTTTTGGCAATAAGATAATTTATAAAACCATTATCCGCCCGATTATGAAGTATATATCCTCCGCTCGGGAGTACTGCACTAAATATAATCAGTAAACTCCAGTTGATCTAGAATCGGGTGCTAAGGTTTACCTTTTATTTTTTACCACGACTATTCAGGACTATATACCAGTGCGTTACCCAGATATTCTCATCGCTAAAGATCACGGTAACTTCATAATATGTGATCTCTAAGATTACAGGCTGCACATGATCCCCGTAGGGCGACTTAATATAGACCTACAAACGTGCTGACCCGCCGGAAATTAAGCCTTACATAATTCTGTATTATTGTTTAAATTTATATAACTAACCATTTAAATTAATTCTTTTTAACGTAAAAAATGGGGTTTCTCATAAATCAGAAAATTGTTTGTGATTAAGAGTGTTGGTCTCATTCATCAAAGAGCCATTGAAGGAATTTTGCAATTTAATAGGGTTTTGGCAATTAAACGCCAAGCTTGCCGGGCGGGTTGGCGAATGGATAGGGTATATGAAGGATAAGAATATGTAGATTATAAGTTGAGTTAACGTTGGGACACGACTATTTCCTGGTGCCAGGAGAGGAGTATCTACCCGCTACCCAAGTTGGTCTCGTTGCACTTTTGTAAAGTTTTTTACATTTTTCAAAGTCTATTTTACATATAGCTAGAAACTATTCAGCAATTCTTTCAAAATACCAACTAAATAAAAACGTTATATAACAAAGAGGGAGTCGAAAAAGACTGCGGGGTATGGTTTGTTTATTAAATGCATCTGTAAAGTGCAATTCTTTTTAGGTTAGTGAGTCTTATAAATTCAGTAACAAAATGCTTTATCTCTTCTAGTCCGTTTCATATAAAAAGTCGTATTACACAGGACCAGCATACAAAATAAATAGAGATGTAAAATACCAGTTATTTTGATATCTTAATATCTTAAAATCACACTCGCCCGTACAACCTTGCCGTTCAAGAACCAAACGCATAAGTATAAATTAGAACAGTAAACAAATATAACAAAAATGTAATTATTTTTTTTATCAAATCAGAGAAATATTATCTAAATCTAAATAAAAATTATACATTTAGACATTCTTAATGAACTCCTTTGAAGGGTCCGTTTCGATGTTTGCTAGCTGCCGCTTAACTTCCAAGATTTGCAAGCCTGCATACACGCCGCCGCGCATATGACAAATGAAACGGCCCTAATCCGGGCCCTGCCGCCCTAATCCGCAAGAACCAACAAATAATCACTCCGGAATAATCCGAGCCGCCTAAAACGGAATATTCAACGGGGTTGTCGCCGCAGATGCTGTGAATTTAAATGTAACTAACGCGCCGTTTAATATTCAACAACGGCGCTGTCCCATCGATTCACACACCTGCATAAGCTGACACGTCGGGCGCCGATCGATCGCGCCGGAAAATCCATAAATCATTTCCGAGATGTCCTGCGCCAGGTAAATAATGGTTTTCGCCGAAAACAAAAAACTTATTTATCTGGAGTGTTTGCCGACATTAGCGACAAGGAGCTGTTTACTCGGGATTCGGATTTTCCGGCGCTTTTAAGAATTTTAATTCCGAATTCTTCCTTGAAGTTTGATTTACAGAGGCGCGCTATCGCCCAGATAGGGTTTTAATTATTTCCGTTTTCGTAGCGACGCCAGAAGGGGCTTTCGCAGATGGCCGGCTAATTAAATGGCTTTATTATTTGTGAACTGACCCATGCGGTTTTGACTCGGGGACGATGCATTTCTCGTTTTAATTTAAAGCTTGCTCATGTGTCAGCTGAATTTGTTTATTTAAAACGCTTTTCCAATATCGCACAATGTAAGAAACATTTAACATTATTATACAGTATATCATTTAAATATTGCTATTTCCATAATGGACTAAAAAATCAAGAGCTAGATGTAGTTTTTATTTAAAAAAATAGAAGTGCAAAACCAACTGATAATGGGGCAAGGTTCTTCGCAGTCTTCTAATTAAGATGCCATTAATGTATAGATGATTGACCAAATCGTGACTGTGGTTTGTTGATCGGTCTTGGGAATTGTAAACAATGCGCTAGATCTCGTTCGTAACGGTAGTGATGTGTAGGTCAGCATGAATCGTCTGCTCTCGAGTGCTCTCAGAACTTTGGACTTAAACATCCATATGATTTTCAAGTTTGATGATTTCGCACAGCTCTATAACTGACGCCGTATGTGCATATTGGGCTTAATTACGGTTTTGTACAGTAACTTATTGGGTATAGAAAGTTTTGAATTACAGCTGATGAGTCAGTACATTTGGTACAATTTGAGGTCCATTTGTTTTCGTTTTGTTTGAATATGTTTCTTTCAGGTAAACTTCTGGTCTAGGTATTTTGTTTCCACCTTTGTAGGTACAAGTACTCTATTAATTATTACCGATCGATAGGTGCGCCTAGTAGTAAACAAAACTGAATTTTCATTTATGGTAGCGGTTAGAGAAAATATCTAGATGAGCTTGTAAATGTTCTGATGCTACTCTTGGGTTATGATTTATAACTAGAAAAGACACATCATAGGTAAATGAGGCAATCGTGATATTGTTTCTTTTAGGGATATCGGCGTATATTAGGAAAAGAACTGGTCCAAGTACGCTCTCTTGCGGGTGAAAGTTAGATTACTAATCATTGTATCTAACCGTAAAACTTCTTTCGGTGAGGTAGAATTTATTGGATACAAAGTGTTTTAGTTTGAAAAGTAAACTTGGGTGCCATACTCGGTCGAAATTCTGGGTTAAGCTGCAGTAATTATTGTCCTCTATTTCGTTAGTTATTCTGTGTTCTTGGTGGATCATTCAGTGCCATTCGCGAAATTCAAACTGGTGGTTGGGTAATAATGTCAGGAAGTCATGTTTTCACAGATTCTTTTTAAGAAGTCATTCGATGACTGTTTGTTACAGGCAAAAGGCTACTGGAACTTTGGTTCGTGAGGAGGTTTGCTGGGTTTGGGTGTCATGATAATTCCAGCCTGTTCCCATACAATAAGAATAGTAAGATGAAAGTAATTAAGTAGAACGATGGCTTTTCGAAATGTGTCGTAATATGCGCCCTGTTATTAAGTCATAGCCGCAGACCTTGTGTGCATTTAATTTATTAATTGCGCACTTGACTTTAGAGGGGAAGATCGGTTTTATAAGAAAAGACAATTGGCAGGCTGCGTCAAGTAAATTTTCTACTTCTGCATCTGGTGCTCCCGGGTTAGATTTAAAAACATCAACAAGAGGTGTGGCGAAAATATCAGCCTTATTTTTGTACGTACGTGTTCAGTCGGCACTAGGTTTGGGGATAGACAGTTGAAGCCGTTTAAGCTTTTTGTGGCCTGCCACAGTGTATAATAGTCAGAAAGGAAGTTCAAAGGACTTGTTTTAGGACTATTCGTATAGTTCTCTAGGCAACTGATTATAACGATGATAATCAATGAGATTTTTTGATTTTTGCCATATCCTTCTCGTCGTTTTTTGCTGATAAGTTGGCAAATGTGGAGTAGAATGGCATTGATGTTTGTTATAGTTCGTTCGATTGCAGAGGTAGAATACCAGGCAGCTTCTTACACAACTATTGTAAAGTAATGTACAGCTTTGTTTAGGTCTTCAGAGATTTTGATTCTAAGTTAAAGGTTTACGTTGATTTCTAAGTAGTTGTAAAATTCATCCCAATCAGTTTTTTATGTTAATATGTGAGGAAAACTTGTTAATAATAGTAGTATTTATACTAGCAATGATTGGATAGTTGAAAAATCAAGGTTAAATTATACTGCACAGTTGGTTTGAGGAATTTCATTAATTATGAAAAGTTTAGAAGATCTGAAAGCTTCCTAGGATTTGTTGGCTAGTATGTAAGTACTCCGTTGTAGTAATGATTGCGTGCTTGGCATTTCAGTCACCCCTAACGATGAATTTAGTTGCCAAAGTTTGGAGAAAGTTTTGATATTTTTCTGATGATATTCTGTTCCTTAGAGGGCTGTACATTGCAGTTAATGTAAAGTTCCATGGTAGAGCTCCTATTCCTACACATGGATTAGATTTTTCCCGTTTATTATTTAGGTGCTTCATAATGATAAAATGATTTTCAGATTATTTCAGATGAACCGCTATGAGCAGTATTATCAGGATGAGTATTGTATACCCAGTACTGTTGTAAAAGAAGTGTTCGATCAGTGAAATGTAATTTGTATACATATAATAGATGTAATTAATATACTTAACACCTATTTTGTTGAGGTTAAGCAATGATTTAAATTCCTGTCTATAATTAAGCAGACCGTTAGGGTTGCAAATTGCAAATCTTAGATTGGACGCAATTATGAATAGAGTTCGCTGATGATATTTGTTAGTTTAGTTACGTATAATGCTATTTTGATTGAAAAGTTGGACGAACATTGTTTTAAATTTGTTAAGATACACTTTTAATTGTTCTCCCAACGTTGTTGAGTGGTCTGCGTTATTGGAAGTCGGATGTTTTGTAACTATCATGCGAAGAGAAATTGGGTAATTTGTTTGTAGTATAAGCAGGGATGTTTGGTATTTATATGGGTAGATTTGAGATGATGTCTTGCTGTCGGCTATGTTGATTTGTCTCTCTTGGTTTGTTTATGACATAAAAAATTCAGATTAAGTAGCTCTTTGTTGTTTGCTTAGGGCTCTACATCTACAAACGACAGCGAGAGTTAAGTTTTTATTACTCTATGTTTAATGTTCGCAATGTTGCAAACTTTATGTTATTTTTCTTCTAACTCATTTCTTGTGCCATCAGGTAGGGTGGATTGATGCAGATTTCCAATTACTATTTTATAGGTGCGTTTATCTTTTATTTGATATATGTGGTGCACAATAGTTTCTTTTTAAATGCCTGATTAGAACTTAGAACTTGTCTGTGGTATGTGTATTTACTTTAACAGTTTTATTTGCCAAATATTTTGTGTGATAGGTCTCTTGATCTGCTATTAAAAAAAGATTGGTTACCATGTTTGCAAGGTTTTTGACATTTTATACAAATATGGTGAAAGTTTTGAGATTTTCACTGGAGAACTTGTGGTTACCGTTTCGGTTGTCGCGTTATTATTTGTTGTAGATAGTACAGCATACCAATTTGGTGTAGGCCTCTGGAAGTTGATAGGTTCAGTTATTTATTTTTTGTGGTTGTTTGTTGTTAGCTTCAAGACTTGTTTCTTACATATTTGTATCTGTATCTTCAGTGGGTTAGATATTCAGAAAGTCAGCTGTTGTTGCGTAGCATAGGGTTGTTGGGTGATTAATAAGTTACTGTATTAAAAAAGGGTTAGTAATAATGGTAGAAAGTTACATGTGAGTATACTTGGTTGTCGCCGATTTAATGTTATATGGAGTGGGAACCTTAAGGTTAATTTTTTTTGTAGTGTAGGGAACACGCCCCCCTTTGTTACACTTTTTAACGTGAAATCGAAACGGATACATAAACCCAGTTATCACCAAATGGAGAATAGTTTTTTATTATTGCACGGGCTCTTGATAATCGTCCAGCACAAGAGCACATTCACACGCTTTGAAAATTTAAGCTAGAATAATTACATAAAATAATGGAAAAATTTTGTAAATCGACAAAAATGTACAAAACCCTAACTGCAACTGTAAAAAAGCAATACGTTATTACTATTCACAAAAAATATTTATTTTACTAAATCTTGTGGAATTATTACATTTATTTTGAGCACAAAACTACATAATTTGTCATAGCGAGGATGCTACTAGTAGAATTGGTAAAAAGGTAACAGATTAATATAAATTTCTAAAATCGTACTTTATCGTGACATGATTCCAGCAATGCTGTGAAATATTGCTTTGCCAATTTCATCGTTTACGTAGAGACTGAAATTAGAAGCTGAAGAGAGTTTTAAATAACCTACGTAACAAATAAAACAACGCAACTTATTGGCAGTGCTATTATGAACTAATAAAATAGGCAAGGCAAATTAATTAACAAATTATAATAAAAACGAAAAATTACTAAATTTAATCGAGGTGAGTACACATGATATATATTTTTAAAAATCTTAAAAAAATATATAATAAAAATAAATTTATTACCACGAAGGGATAGCTGCATATAAGACCATTAACTATTAAAAATTTATATTTACTTCTATAGCAAAACATTTGCAATTAGGTATAACTTAAAGTATGAAGACAATATTTTTCTTGATACATAAAACCAAAAAGCAAAAAAAAACTTTTACCTTGCACAATCGCACTTTAACAACGCCTCCTTTGATTCAATTATCTATAAGAGCACTGGATGAGCGTTGTGTATAATAATAATAACCCTTGAAGGGGCTATCAAAATGCTATCATCACCAAAGAATTTCCTCGTTACTGAGGACTGAAAATCTAGTAATTTACGACCTTTTCTCTAAGCCTAATGCGAGAGAATTTTATCCGCAAGGTTATGTTGATGATTTAACCATACTATACAGGAACCTCATTTGGAAAAGATTACTAACAAAATTTACAAGAGCCTTATAGACTTTTAGAGAAACAGTAGGCAAAACTAAAAACGATTTTGTGGGTACACATGAGAGTGGTTATAACAACAATCACAGTTGCCTCTGTCCTGTGGTGCCATAGATACAAATACAGAATGGTAATCAAGACATTAAAGTAAACTACAAAAAATGTTTGATTAAGAATACCTGGAACGATCTCATCTGTCTACGACCTAGTTGGAAATAACGATAAATCTTAAGCATTGACTACAAATAAGTGATCATTAGAAAATGCACCGTAGAAGGTTAGCTAACCTAGGAACTTTCAATATAATAAAAAACTGTCCATAAAACTCGATAAAATGAACATCGTTTGAGACTGTATAAATTTTTTTTAATGTATTAATACACGAGGGCTGATGATCAACGAAAATGAGAGCGGTTTTAAAGACAAGGATGAGTATGGTGTATAGATGGCTGAAAACAGAACACAGCTCTGCAGCAGGAGTGTTTAAGGCAAGAAAGGGAACGGAATGATCGTAAACCTGGGTCAACTCACCTCAGTCTTCCAAGCTGATAACGATATGTGCAAAAAGTATCGCGGAGAGCAGTTTTGAAAACCATATTTTTATTGTAACAGATAACTAAGCCGCATTAAAGGCTCTCGAAAGTACTAAAATGCAATCGTCGTTAATTGTACAGAAATTTATTTAAAATGAATTACAGGACATCAAGGATATAACCAACTATCAATATCGGCTTAATAGACCCGGAATATAAATGCAGAGATCTTTTCTAACCACAAAAAGATTATCGGAAACTTACTGAAGAAGTAATGTTCAACCCTTGGAGCTGAAACATTACAAATCACATTGAAGCGCAATATGATTTGCATTCCAAACATCTTTAGAGGATAAAATAACAATTTTCTGAGATGATAATAAAAAAATGCGGTTAAGATTTTTTCCATTCTCTTAAATTTTAGTGTGACTCCGGCTCTTTAGAAATAGGGTCTTAAAGTCCTCAAAAAAATGATTTATATTTCCAGTCATCTTTTCAATTAACCAAATGATTTTTCGGTAAAGAATGTTTTACGATTTATAAATAGATGGAAGTCTCAAGAAGCTCATTAGGCGAATAAGGTGAATGCGGACTAATTTTAAACTTTAGTTTCGTCATCTTTTGCTGAACTGTTGCACTGGATAATATTGACGCGTTGCTGTAGTAAATAACTTTTTCTTTGCTGCACCAAAGTACTAATGCTAACACTGTTGTAGCTGACTGAGTGGATTTTCTTTTCTTCAGAATAAATTCACCGTATCCAATCCCATATTTTAATTTTATTTTAGTTGCTGATATATAATGATTAATCCAGGTCTCTAAAAAATCAGCTAAATTTCGTTCTCAATTGTATTGGTTTTGAATTGCTTTTTTTTATACTTTTACTAATATAAAATATAAACTACTCATTCGTAAGAATTACCCGTAGCTTTTTAATTTTACCCCTCTTCGTTCAAAAATCTGCCAAAACCAGGTCGCATAGCTCATTACCAATATTTGGCGCAGTTGCTGTCTTGAAGCTCCTAAACTCAATTCATTACTTGTATGCATCCATCTACGTTTGAATTCTGGAATGCAAAAACTCCTGATGTATAACGAATGTGATAAATTTCTAATAGCGTTAAACCTAAATTTAATCCCCGACACGGTTCTTTCCAAATAAAGAACGCTCAGAAGTTTGATTTTGCACTAATAAAGAATTCATATCAAAAGTTGCCATTCTGTTCTTATGTCTATATTGGTTTTTACCATTAAACTTTGTTTTGCAGAATTAACCAAATAGATGTAACACAAACTTGATCTTACAAAGATACTTTTTAATCCAACTTTAATGATTTGGAATATTTATACCATATTGGAGAAGTTTGACCTGAACACTATGGCTGCCTTTTAGAAAGACACAGAGATTAGAATTCCAAGTGATAGTCATGCTATATGTACAAAGATGATTTAAGCATTGACTCTGCAAAATCTAAAAAACTGAACAAAAAACTGACATATTCATGTATTTGAGACGGCAACTGGAAAGAATTTAGTGGTTTAACCAACTGAAGTTATCCAACCACTTGATATTTGACGTTTTCGGCTTATTTAAAAATACTTTATTCACATTCTGTTAGATTTCATTATTCAAGTGTGTCTCGAGATAATATTTTAAAAATTGTATTAAAAGTTAACACCAACTGAGAAATATTTCCCCATAGGATTCGTGTGCAATTGGCGCGCGCTAGTTTTGTTATGACACAGACAGCCATTTATCATAACAATAATTGTGACAAGGTAATGGTGTTTACAGTATCAGGTAACAAGACCGTCGCCTTAGGGAGCGATGCTTTGAGACGGTATAATGATAAATCGACTTTGCCGGTAACTGTGTCACATCAGTTTTACCATTTATAGCATCAGTCGGCTAAAGATTTCTAGATAATTGTCTAGCCAATCATAAATCTTTATCAGCACAAATTGCAAGTGCAAACCTCAAACTAACTCTTGGGATAAGTTTACAATCAACGAGGTTGTCAGCGCATAACTCTTTTTTCATATTCCTGCTCGCACTTATAAAGACATTTTCCAATTATATCTCAATTGGCGCAAAAATGTTTTTTTAATTGCAATAACACTAGCGTTATATATATTAAGAAATATGGCTTCTGTGCATAGATTTCTTTGAAACCTTCTTCAACGGTCTTTACCATTATGAATAATATTATTTTTCTCAACCACACTAAAGGGCCTTAGACACATTACTGTCAGTAATTCTATATTGGATTTTAAAGGGTTTGCTGCATAAGCGTATTAGTGCTATTAGAAAAAATTACCCAGAGAGCGAGACAAGTTTTCCTCTAGTTTACCATTACTACAAGGCTTCAAACGTCTTATTGAATAACTACACAACTATGAAATCAGGAGTATAGTAGCTAATAATATATGCCGGAAAGATATCCGACATATATAAAGGTAGACATATGAATTACCGATTTTTAAGAAATCGCGCAGTAAATAAAAGCCCATGGTATTTTACTACCACTCCTTGGCACTATTCTTGAAAAAACCTTTCCAAACTATAACATGAAACGTGCTGGTAATTTTCAATGATGACTTGTTTAAAGAAAATCTTCTTGTACCACATATATCAAAATTTTGGGTACGTTCAAGTATGTTTTCATGCTGACTCACAGTGCGCGAATAATTACCGTTTGAGATTACTAAAGATCGATTTTCACTAATTGTCTACTTGAGAACAAAAGCTTATATATACGCCATGCACTTTAGTAGCAACTTTCTTTTTAATAAAAAAAGAAAAAGAATTATACTAAAAAGAGAAAAGCCAAGCGACAACGCGCGCAGTACATTTCATAGCCTCAGGGCCAATAAAAGCATAAAAGAATTACCGCCCAAGTCAAGACCGTCGATGGAAGAGTATAAACATGGAAGTTTTTGATGTTTTTATTGATTTTATTTAAAGAATAGTTAAAGTCTTATAGAACGTTTCTGCCTCAGGAGAACGAAGTTTCTAGTAAACAGTGCCGAAACCAATATCCAAGGCTGCTATCTTACGTGATCATATTTTGGAGCACCACCTAGCTTATATAAGATCTAGAAGATTTAATGCTTTTCGATCTACTCTGTTCAAACGTTCTCTGCTTTAATTACCGATAGATCATTTTTTAGAGGGCATTCTGGACACAAACGCTATTTTTTCAAAACATATAATGAGTAACCTTGTACTTAATAGAGTATACGAGATCGAGTTAAAGATATGGCATAATAGCACGCATGTATTGCCACTAATCCCGTTGTTTGAATAGCCGCATTTTTATGCTAACGCAAAGGCATGTAACCAATTAAAAGAATAAGCCAATTTACTACATAATTAGTCTGTATGCAAACAATTATAACTATTTCGGCTAATTAAATAAAAATCAAAGTTATGAAATGTAGAAAAAGTTTCATACTTTAAAAAATCTAGCACGCGCAGTTTTACAGTTTTAAATAGTTAAGCACTAACCAAACAAAGATGATAGTAACAAACCAGATGTTATCTGTTTGTGTATTGCAATTAACCTTAAAATCTAAAACAAAATACGGAATTTTATATTCTTGGTTTATTGCTCCACTATTTCTTTAATTTGAACAATTTGGTTTGTATTTCTTGTTAATTATCTACTTTGACAGATAAATATGAAGCCATTGCAATTTTATTAATAAAGTTAATTACTATTATAGTATTTTGCAATAGTTAATTTTCCGAGGCGCAAAATAATATAATTTATTTCAAATTTATATCATATTTTAATATTAATTTGAAAAATTCAGGAATAGAAAAATCTTTCGCCATGATTTACTCGCACTTTAACATATTTGGTACAATATTGTAGCAATTTCTTTCTGTTACTTGCTCGAAGAGACCTTCTTCAGAATTGTTAAATAACTATCTACAGCTTCAATCGCTTTTGCTTTTGACTACGATTGTTTCTAAAAATGTTTCAAAAGATTGAATTTGATATGGCATAATAAAACAATTTTCTTGATCGATGATGCTTGAGTGAGCCAGTTTATTGCCTCTTTCGAGATAATTAGCAAAGTTTTTCAAATTACTGATGCTATTAATCTTGCAGTTGATTGAAGAAACTTTGTTATTTTTTTAATGTAATTTTGGAGAACTATATTCTTTTTAAGATTTGTCAAATTTCTCTTAATCATTTTCAAATAACTGACTAAATTTTGTGCTCAAATGTATCTTTTTCCCAGTTTAAACAAATACGGCACGTATCTTGCAGATACGTTTAGATGCAATATCTTCTGTAAAAAATATACGACTCTTTTATAAGGGATGATTGTAAGTTCTTCACTTGCAGCTATCTTTAGCAGTTCACCAAAATCACACTATAGGCTATCTACATTCTTTCGTGTAATAGCTGTTTCTGAACGTCATAAATATGGATTATTATGCGTCTTCTTTGAATTCTATAACCTAAATATTCATAATAGAAAATAAAAAGAAATACTTAAGAACAGTTGTAATTTTGTGGCAATGCTTCTTGATAAATAAAAAGAATTAATAACCACCTAAATTATTTATTTCATTTATAAAAACGTTCAAAATTCTTTAATTCGAATAGTTTAAAGAATCCCTTTTGTATTAACAATTAATTCATACCAAATTATTGCCCCCAATCACATACAAATATTGGGACGAAAGCAACTGGTACATAGTATTTCTGGAAACTTTCCAATTTGCCATGTATCGACAAAGTAAGCCAACTAAAAGCCACAGATTATAAAATACCCGGGCATCAATTTGGATACAAACACAAATATTCAAAAATACAGCAATGCCATCCAATTACAAATAAAATCAAAGGAAGTTTAGAAGGAAAGAATATGTGTGCAGCAGTATTCCTTGGTGTACAGCAACCCTCTGACAAAGTTTATATTAACGGATTACTAAACAAATTAAAAAGGCATTTCGCTAGTCCTATATACCTAATATTAAAATAATAATATTATTGAACGATACTTTCAAGTCAAAGTCAATAATAGATTCTCTAAATACCACTTAATAAAAGCTTGTGTATTACAAGGTAGAGTCCTTGAGCCATTCCTTTAACTCATTTACACTGCAGATATTTCTGTCACAGATTGCCACATTCGCTGATGACACAACCATTTTGTCATCCGATACTAATCCGATTACAACATCTGAAAAGCTACAAGTCCATCTAAACGAATTACAAGACTGGCTAAGACAATGGAAAGTTCAAGTCAACGCTGAAACCAAGTAATTACTCTCAAATAAATATATATAACACCCATACCTCAGTAAAAACTACAGTTAACCATCTTGGCGTGCATTTAGATCAAAATCTCACATGGAAAGAGCACATTAAAGCAAAAAAGACCCAACTAAATCTAAAAGTCACAAAAATGCACTGGTTATTAAGCAAAAAATCAAAACTAACATTAGAAAACAAATTGCCCATTTATAAAACTATACTACAACCAGTTTGGACCCACGGCATAGAATTGTAGGGTTACAGTAAACCATCCAATCTAAAGATACGACAGTGGCCAGAAGACCTAGTCCAGTAGGAGAAAAAACTGGAAAACCATCAAGAAGTAACAGCCAATTCATGTCACAGATCATACATAATATTTACTCATTACTCTGTAATTAACTAGAGTAAATTGTAAATGTGCTAGAAATTAAAAAATTATAGACATCATCACAATCATCTTTGAATATTGGAAATATATGGTCCTTGAACGTAGTGTAGCTTAAAATTATATATTTCTAGTTAATGATGGTACTGAGCTGGCTCAAACTTACTTAAGTTGTAAAATTTACCACTAGGGACTGGTAAACATGTACTTTTTATATTTTATTTTTAAAACCAAAAATTGCACTTTTTTACTAACATCACTCATATTTTTATCATTTTTTTGCGCACTTAGAGGCACTGCAGCCTCAAGGGCTTATTGTGCCCACTAGCATGCATTTATTCTAGGATATTCACGCACACCCATCTGAGCCACCGCGTCCCCATCTTTATCATTATAAGCTAAGTAAACGTCCACATTTTATAAAGAACCCTATAAAAACAATTAATGCTCCTCTATGAATTATAATATTAATCAAAGCAAACCGTAAAATGTACAATGTAAAGTAAGACACTATTTCTTAAAGACCCTGAGTAATTAAATAAAACTTTAAATTACAAACTAAAACTAAATAGTCGAAAAATGTTAATTGGCGGTTAAAAAACAGCTTGCCAAACTACATAAAAATTTAGCATAATTAAAATACGGTTTCACAAAAATATTGTTAAAGTATTAAGACGTAATTTTACTTGCTCAAGCAGGTAAGTATCCAAAGCTATGGGGCAAGTAAAAATTAACTGGAGAGAAATAGATGAGCAAATTTATTAAACATCAGTGTAGACCTACTAGTTTATAAAAGGCAACTACATAGTTTCAAAGACAAATATCTAAGCCCCTAAACTTTTTTTTCTGGGAAGCCTTCGCGTTGAAAATCGGTTGCCTCTTGGGCACTTCTAGTGTGGAGTTAGCTTAGTTGGTGCTCAGGCGGTTTAGAACTAAGCATGATCCGTATGGCTTAGATGTCGTTGCTGCAAGTCATCAATCATGCAACCACTTCACAAAGTTTTAGGAACTTTGTGTAGCCACACAATACGTTAAAATGATTCCAAATACGTGGATGACCAGTCCATGTTACGGAAGCACTTGTCGATGGGCGATAGACTCCACGGAGCTCACCCCAGAGCTTTTTACAATACAGAGTAGTGCGTGTCTTCGTACTCTATCTACTTTGGAACAGCACGACAGTAGCAGTGCACGTGTCCGAAGCAGTGACTACACTAACTCACAACCATCTTCCTGGTTGGGCGCTCCACCGTTATAGCCAGGTACAGGACTCCATTGTTTCAAGATGTAGCTGTATGAATGGTGACTGTATCCTCTGCAATGGTTTTTATAGAGCCAATGATCTTCTTATAGATGGCCTTTCTTACTGCAGACCAGACCTTTTTCACGAAGACGTTGGCGAAGACGTAAGCATCTTTATTCGGGCTCGGATAACACAACAATGCTTACAAGGAGGCGTGCTCCAAGTCGCTCTCCGGCAGGACGAACAGAGGAAACCGCGAACCAAAAGCACTGTTTTAAGAGCGATTTGTGAAAATGTCAAATACATTATAGTAGCATTAATTACTAATAGTGTATTCAGTAAAATATATTACACCCATTCAATCCAATATAACCAGATTAAGATAAAAGACCATCTAAGAAGTAGCATCCAATATATAAGCACCGATATTGGACAAGGTACAAACCAAAATATAAATATATTTTTTATTACAAAAATTTTGCTTTTGTTCAGTAAAATCAAATAACAGTACTTCATAAATTACCAAAAAATAGTTTTCTTTTATTAAGCTGGAAATATTACAAATAGTCATTTTTTCAGAAATGCATTTAGTTATTTGCTGTTATTTATTGTGATTTAAAAAAGTTAAGGCGAACTTTATGTATCCAGTGTTGTGAAGATGGCAATTATTTGAAATAAGGTCCATATTCTTATGGATTATAAAATTGTAATACAGCCTTTCTATTTTTCCTTATTTGCTGCTACTTGTTGCAACTCTAAAATCACTGTTTAGTTTCCTTTTCCATCGTATTCCTCTGTGTTTCTATGATGCCCTTTTTGTTTTCTTTTCTAGTTCCCATTTTAGTATTTTGTTACAAAAATTGTCTACATGATGGAAGTAATTAAGTAGAACGTTGGTTTTTCGAAATGTGTCGTAATATACGCCCTGTTATTAAGTCATAGCTGCAGACCTTGTGTGCATTTAATTTATTAATTGCGCACTTGACTTTAGAGGGGAAGATCGGTTTTATAAGAAAAGACAATTGGCAGGTTGCGTCAAGTAAATTTTCTACTTCTGCATCTGGTGCTCCCGGATTAGATTTAAAAACATCAACAAGAGGTGTGGCGAAAATATCAGCCTTATTTTTGTACGTACGTGTTCAGTCGGCACTAGGTGTGGGGATAGACAGTTGAAGCCGTTTAAGCTTTTTGTGGCCTGCCACAGTGTATAATAGTCAGAAAATTAGTTAAAAGTGTACCGTTCTAAGGCATTGTTTTAGGGCTATTCGTATAGTTCTCTAGGCAACTGATTATAGCGATGATAATTAATGAGATTTTATGATTTTTGCCATATCCTTCTCGTCGTTTTTTGCTGATAAGTTAGCAAATGTGTAGTAGAATGCCATTGATGTTTGTTATAGTTCGTTCGATTGCAGAGGTAGAATACCAGGCAGCTTCTTGCACAACCATTGTAAAGTAATGTACAGCTTTGTTTAGGTCTTCAGAGATTTTGATTCTAAGTTAAAGGTTTACGTTGATTTCTAGTAGTTGTAAAATTCTTCCCAATCAGTTTAATATGTTAATATGTGAGGAAAACTTGTTAATAATAGTAGTATTTATACTAGCAATGATTGAGTAGCTGAAAAATCAAGGTTAGATTCTACTAGACGGTTGGTTTGAGGAATTTCATTAATTATGAAAAAGTTTAGAAGATCTGAAAGCTTCCTAGAATTTTTTGGCTAGTATGTAAGTACTCCGTTGTAGTAATGATTGCGTGCTTAGCATTTCAGTCACCCCTAACTATGAATTTGGTTGCCAAAGTTTGGTGAAAGTTTTGACATTTTTCTGATGATATTCTGTTCCTTAGAGGACTGTATATTGCAGTTAATGTAAAATTCCATCGTTCCATGGTCCAAGACACACAGATTGGATCTTCCCCGTTTAATATTTAGGTTCTTCATAATGAGAAAATGATTTTCAGATTATTTCAGATCAACTACTATTTGGTAGTATTCGTACGTATTTTCAGTTTAGGGTACCACAGACTTGTTGATTGTCAATAAATATCCAATAATGTGCTTTGTACTCTAATGATACTTCTATTACAATTCGTAAGGTCACTATGTGATTTGATCTTTAAAATTAGATTGGTTATTTTTTTATTTTTTATTTACGGTGTTGAACAGCGTACTACATAATGTTAGGTCGCCTTTTTAGTATTTCAATAATTATTTATCCCTTGTGATGTTTTAAAAATTCTTCTTCTTTTTATATGTATTTTAGCAGTGTTTTTAATATTTTAATTAGCGTTATTATGTCTACTTCTAAAACTCTGTCGATGGTAGAAGTTTTTGCTTGATCAGAGGCCATTACAATTTCTTCCTCAGTAGGTAGATTAATCTTTACTTTAAGTTGTCTAACAAATTCTCTCTTCAATAAAATTATTAGATTATCAAAGTATTTCACATATCTTGATTTCTACTGTTCTTCTGTTTATAATAGTTTCCAACTTTGTTTTTGATGATTAAAACTAAACTTTCTTATCTTTGTGTATACTCACTTCGTTTCTCTTTATAAGCAAATTTCTACGGTTTTTTGATACAGCTTCAAAATGTTTGCGCTTATCTGTTATAGAACCACTTTTATATCTTTAATGAGGCTCTTTTAATAAACTTATGATTTTTCTTTTTTTTTGTATCATTTTCTGTTAGGTTTTTCTTAATTTAAAATCCCTTTGTGCTCTAACTAATTTGTATGTGTAATCACTCATGTTCTTTTTCTTATTAACTCTCGTGTCTCCTTACTACTATATCAAAAAAGGTTTTTTATAAAGCTCATTTGCAATAGTTTCATATATCTTCAATTCACTTATCATAGTCTATCAGACCTTTTCTATTTAGTATCGCTAAAATTTTATTTATTTTCTTTATTAACTAGTTCCTTACATCGTTCTTTCATTTGTATTCTATATGCTTTTTTATTTTCACTACGCGTATTACGGCTTTTTTATTTCTCGTACCTAGCAGCGACTCACTATATTTCTAATTTATGCTTAATATAACCAACTTAGTTTTTCACTTTCTGATTTGGTACAACTCAAGTGATTGTATAGTAATTTTGAGTTTAAGTGTTCTGGACTTATAAACATTTTTTTATTTCCACGAAAATTTACAGTAGGTTACATTAATAACATTCAGTAAATAGATAACAATAGAATGTGACATGCAAGAGAGCTTTCCAATAAAAACTCTTTTTCTTAAGATACCTAAATTTAACTATTATAATATTTTATAACATTAAATATAATTATTAATTACAAACAATATTGAGATATAAATATAAAACACGAGTACATAACTAACTAAATCTAGCTGGTAAGTCAAATAAATCAGATCTTTTTAATATTTGAATGTTTGTCCTCTGTAGTAAATTTGTTTCCGGCTTGTTGGAATTGCCTTAAACTCTATTCCGGTATTTTATACTGCGTCTTTTTATTTCTTCTTTGATGGTCGGTACAGAAATATCTAGTTTAATTAGCCAGTTTGGAACATACCAAGGAGCGTTAACGATTGCTCTTAAAATCATATTTTAAAATCTCTGTAGTATTTCCAGATTCGAATTACTAATTGACTCCCACAACTGGATGCATTTGTAGAGTAATAGTTTATTTTCTACCGTTATCTGAGAGTTAGCGCCAATTAACTAATATAATTGTCGAAATTTTAATCCTAATTGTAGCCTTTTATTATAGATGTGGGTTTCCCAGGTAAGTCGTCAGTCTAAATGCATCCCGAGGTATTTAACGCTATTATGTTAGGTAATTGCTTTGCCGTTTAATGTTACTGGGATACAAGTTTCTTTTCGTAACGTAGATATGACATCAAATGATTTACTTTCGTTTACTTTATGCACCAGATCATCAGCCAGTCTTCTACCTTCTGTAAGGTACTTTGAAGTATTTGAGAAACTGTATTTGGATCGTTATGCAAAACTAACATTGCGGTATTGTCAGCGTAAGTTGCTTCGCCTTATGGATGGCAGGTCTACGGTATACAGTAGGTACAAAGACAGTTCCAGGATACTGCCCTGCGGAACTCCTGATTGTATTGAGTAGATCGGGGATAGTCGTTCTTGATAATTAACCTAAAAGGATCTTTCTTCAAGCTAAGATTTTATAGTAATCAGGGAGTTTGTTTTGATTTTGTAAAGCAATTCTGTATGCCATACCTTATCAAACCCTTGGCTGATGTCTGGAAAGATCGCATAGCAGTATTTTTTAAAGTGTTGGTCATAATTAATTTTTATGGCTATTCTGTGTACTTGTTCTACAGTAACGTATCCTTCTCGAAAACTAAACTAGTAATCTGGTATAAAATTTTTATCTTCGAGGATTAGTTTCATTCTTTTTAAAACTAATTTATCTAGTAACTTGGCTATGACTGGAAGAATACTGATAGATCTATATGATGCAGTTTCCTCCGGCTTCATTCCTAGTTTTGGATACTATTTTATTCCATCCATTTTTTAAATATAATAAGCAATTGTTTTAGCGCTAAACTAGCTTTTAGTCAATCTAAAAATAAACTTTAAGAATCTTGCTCGTAGATTAGTTTACAAGTCATTTGAATCTTTCGGTTCTGATCACAAGCTACACAAATATACTTAATACTTGAAATTGGTGCCTAACGTGACACTTTTCATACTTTCTAAATTAAAAGGACAGTCTTGATTTGTGCAGTGCAATAATGGTTAATCATGCAACTTTACGATGAATGTTTGTCGCAATTACCGGGCGGAAAGTTATAATAACATTCCGCGTTAATTATTATTAAAGGGCCCATGGGCCTCTTATAAAGCACGGTCCCACCGAAGCCGGATAAGCTGGGGATACAACAATCATCATTTACTGGTCCGAGGCTAGGGTGAAAGGAAAAAAGCAATTAAATTTACTACAATAATTGTACATGACAGAATTCTATTTGTATAGCTAAAATTATTAATTACGAGAAGGATTTATGTTCAATTTTTAGCCTTTAATAATTTCAAAATTCAAACTGTTATCGCGTTACAGTGTTTCTTTGTCTATATCTAAAAGTCTTAGTTAATAGATTCTGTGGGAGTACAGTTTCTTGAACTATAGAAACGTACCATGCAGTTTGTTCATTAATGTACTGTTACTGTTAATTATTATAATGTCTGTACTAATTAATAGAACAAAAATAACATATTTATTTATATTAGATTTAAGATACACGTACAAAGTTACAATTAAATTCACCTAACATGCTCTTGAATATTCGTCCTCAAACATTAATATATTAGGCTCACTTCAAGTTCTATCTTAAGTCTTACACATTCTTAACTGTTTAATGATTTATGCAGTATATTCGTAAAAATGTTACGACTTTTACACGTAAATAATACGAGTTATAAGGCTTCACTTCATTAATTAAAATCTAATCAGCAATTTAAATTCCAAATTAATATAAATATATATATATTTTATTGCATACCTTACTTAACGTTAGTATTAGCTAATATTTTGTCATTTTAAGGCTAAGCTGCTTTCAAATAAATACCGAAATATAGCACATTCACATTCACATCACTGCTAAATGTGTACATAAATGCAACAAATATACCCTAGCATAATCTAACAAATACTTCTATAATTCAAAAGTAACATGCAAAGTTCTGCAACTGTTGCATTGCTATTGTCATACATTATCGGTAGAATACAAACCGTAAGTAGCCTTATCTTTTATTTCGTTATTACTTGAAATTTTTACTTATTTTTTAATAAAAGTATAAACGTTTATATATTATAGGATAATTTGGTCCGTCGAACAGAAAGTGGATTAATAAAGGGTGCCTTAAAATCTAGTCGAGCCAATACTTCGGTGACATATTACGCATTCACCAAAGTACCTTACGCCCATCCTCCCACTGGAAACCTTCGTTTTCAGGTTAACTTTACTTCAATTACTCAAAATTAAATAAATAAAATACGGTTGTTAAAGGAACCTTTAGATCCAAAACCATGGAAGGGGATTAGAGCCGCAACGGAAGTAGCAGAAAGATGCGTTCAAGCGGCAAATCGCACAACATTTCTTGGCATAGTTGGTATTGAAGATTGTCTTTACTTGGATGTTTATGAACCGATAACTGTAATTGATATTAGCTTTACAGAAGCATGTAGAACTTTGCTTTTACTTTTAGGCTAAGAAAGAAAGTTTGGGTCTTCTACCAGTTATGGTGTGGTTTCATGGAGGAACGTTTGTGCTTGGCGAAATAGGAAGTACGGGCCCCGATTATTTAATGGAGAAACCGGTTATAATAGTTGAGGTCTTATATAGATTAAATGTTTTTGGGTTTTTAAGTACTTTAGACGACAACGCAAAGGGTAATGTTGGACTAAAAGACCAACTTCATGCCTTAAAATGGGTTAAAAGAAATATTCACAACTTTGGTGGCGATTCAGATAGAATCACTTTATTTGGAGGGAGTGCGGGTGGAGCTTCAGTAATGTTTCACATGTTATCGATAAAGAGTAAAGGTAAAATAGTGTTTTTTTGATACAAAAGAATCAGTACGTAATTCTATTTATAGGATACTTTCACAGGGCGATAAGTGAAAGCGGTAGCCCTCTAAATAGATGGGCTTATCAAAAATACCCAAAAGAAATGGTATTTAGACTAGCCAGGGGTTTGGGAATTAAAGCCAACAGCACAAAGGACTTGGTGAAACAATTGCAGAAAGTTAACTACAAGACTTTGTTCCAAGCTGCACTTAACCACTCTATAATGGTAAGGACATTTGTGTTTCTCTTATAGTTTGTTTACTATTGTTTGTATATTTAGGGATATCACTTTCCATATTACGCTCAACCATTCGCTCCTATTATCGAAAAAGAAAGCAAGACGGCTTTTTTGGCCGACAGCATGTTTGAGCTACTTTCCAAGGGAAAATATACGAGAGTACCATATATGGCGGGATATAATTCGGAAGAGGGATCCTTTGCTTACTCGTGTAAGTTACCAATGCGCATGTAATATTTATTAGTTACTACTCAAACTTAACAGACGTTGCAGGCGGAATAGTTGACATCAACATTTATGAAGACTATCCTAAATTACTTATTCCCGTATCTATGAATGTTAAAAACTGTTCTGACTGTGGTAAGAAGGTCTTAGAAAAGATTATAAATTTTTATTTTAAAAATGGTAACATAACTGACAAACGTAACTGGATTCCTGTAAGTTTGTAACTACATATATAGGCATCATATTAATTTATTTATTAATATTAAACATATTTAGTATATGTCACAGGAGTTACTTATTCGCGGAATAGTAAAGACGATGAACCTAGTATATAAAAACCTCCCGATGTACTTTTATAGATTTTCATACCTAGGTAGCAACAAAACTTCGTATCTTGGTAATGATGAAAACACAATCGTTCATAAATTTTATAGTCTAATTTAGGAGGATTTACTACTGGTATGCACAAGAAAGGGGCGTCGAATCAGATTCCGATGCACTGACAAGAAAGCGTCTTGTTACATTGTGGACTAACTTTGCAGCTGCAGGGTAAATGGACAGAAATATTTTTCCGCTGTTTAACCTTTTATTATTGCAGCAACCCGACTCCTAAGAAAGATGAACTTCTTCAAAACATTATTTGGCCACAGATGTATCCGAACCAAACTTATTTAGAATTCGGAGCAAGCTTATCTCTAAATGAATATCCGAACTTGGAAGATTCGCTGTTTTGGGACAAACTATTTGAAGAGTGCGGAAATCCTCCTTTCATTACCTACTAGTAAAATAAAGCAAAAGTATATATATTTTATTTTATATATTATTTATTATATATATATTATTATTTATTTTATATATATATATATATATATATATATATATATATATATATGTACTATATACGTCACAGTCGTTTATTTAAATTCTAAATTTAGATGCCGATGGCGTGCCACAAAAACTTACGGCCTTTTGGGTAATTCATTCGTCGACCCATTTTTGCGTGTCCATGTCTGCTAATGTGTATTGCATTAATTGAAAAATACAATAATTTTATGAAGCAAGATCTGGAGAGTACGCGAAATATCAGAGGATTTTCTATTAAAGTGTTTTTTACTGGTAAAGCAATATAAGGTTGGGCGTAATCGTGGTGTTTGCTAGCTATTACAGTTTCGTGCGGTTTTAATAGTTTGTACTAGACCACACTCTTCTGATTTCAACAGATACAGAGCATAACCTTGTGGCTTTGGTGTTAAAGTTGACGATTGTCCAGAATTTACTCATCATTTTTTGTGTTTGGAATTATAAAAATATATCTATTTTTTATTATCCGAAAACAAAAAACTTTCTGTGTTGTTTTTCAAGCAAAGAATTCGCAATGTTTAAGTGACTTGAAATGGCATCTTACGATAATTTATCTGGCAACCATTTTTCTTTCTTATACATCGTTTCCATCACATTTAAACGGTTCTAAATAGATGATTTACTAACATCTAATACCTCTGCAACTTTTTTGAGTGTTGGAACGGCGTTTTCATCTAATAATGCCTGCGACTAGGCTTCTCCGAACTTTTTTGGCCGACCTGGCCATTTTTTGCCATCAGAATACCCATTTTCAAAATATTAAAACCAAAATCTGCAGTTGAGATGTCCCTTTTTTCAAACTGTGCCTGAATATTTAGAAAGGTAATTTTTTGATATTTTCCTCTTAGCCGTAACATACATAATTTATCTCAGTTTGAGATGAAATTTACGATTGGTGTTTTTAACCTATCACTTATATACAGCCCCGTGTCTAATATTCTGTTTTTCCTTCCATTGTTTAGAAATGAATAGTTCTTTATTTGCATCTTGTCCTAGTTGTTTGGTTTCCTGTATCGCTAGCAGATCGTATTTAATTTTTTAATCTTGTTTATTTGATGTTTCAACTTTCCTTCTTCGAATAAACCTCTTATGTTCCATGAACCAATTTTATTTTCTTTCTTTTTTATTATTCACGCTTTTATTGGTTTTCTTTGCATTGTCTTTTTTCTATATTTTGTCCTTTTACCTGGTTTGTCTTTGTACATGTTGATTCAGTTATTTCAGTGGTGCTATTTCTAGTTTTTCTTTGTTTCTATTTCAGTTCCATTTTATTATTTTATTATAGCCAACGTTCACTGTTTTTCTTTTTAATTTCTTCTTGCCTTCTTAATCTTATTTGTCTCTCTTTTTGTCTTTATTGTTTTATTAAATTATTGTTAATATAAATCTTTTCAGATTTAAATGCCTTTAGCTTTGATTTGATTTTTATAACCTTGAATTGATAAAGTCCCCACCACTCCTAGAAGCACGGGCCACGGCAGTTATCGGAACGCCAAAAGGAGAAAAGGTGCTGAGAATCACTGGGTCGGTCTGTTGCTACAAAACGACTTTTTGGATAAGAACTTACAATATAAGATTCTTAGAGGATAATGATAAGCTATATAAACAGGAAAACGAATTAGATAAAATCAAGTATCATGTTATAGGACTGAGTAAAGTTAGAAGAAAAGGAAAAGAATATATTACTTTAAAGTAGACATCATTTTACGTAGAAAATAAGAAACTTATAGTGATCTTTATGATTAATAAACGTATGGCCCTATATATTTAATCATTCAAAGCTATATCGGACAGAACAGCATATACCACTTTAAGAATTAGTAAAAAAACAGACAAAAATAATACAACTTTATACCCCAACTAGTACACATACAGATGAAGAAATAAACCAGTTGTATAAAGAACTAAAAAACGCGACACACGACTAACCTACAACGTTTAAAATTATAATGTGCGACTTCAATTCGAAAATCGGTGTAAAATAAGATTAATTTAAAACTCAAATAGGAGATTACGGCTTTAGTAATTGAAATGAACGAGGAGAAGTATTATTAAAATTTATGAATATATTTAGATTATATATGATAAACTCATTCTTTAAAAATAGTAAAAATCGAAAATAAACATGGATTGCACCAAACAGAACCACAAAAAATAAAATCGATTACATCTTAATGGACTATAAAAACATTGTGCAAGATGTTACAGTACTAAGTAGTTTTGACACTGAAAGTGATCGCAGATAGGTCAGATCAAAGGTAGTAATAGACAAGAAATTACAGAGACAAAAACTACATTCTAAGAATAATATATGAGACGTTAAAAGAAATAGGTAACGGTATTAAGACAACCATAGAAATAAAACTAGAAACATAACAAATAAACGAGAATTTCCCATAGATATTGACCAACTTAACAAAAAATAGTATCTATAATAAAGGACAGTATAAAAGAATTAAATAAAGAAATAAATAAATCTAAAACACCTCATACAGATGAGAATACTAAGAAGCTAATAAAAAAACACTAAACCAACAACATAAAAAAGCATAATTTAATACGTGGAGGTTAATAAAATAATACGAAGAAGAATAAAAGAATTTAGAAAAATACAGCAAGATAAACTAATAAATGAAACATTAGAAAAAAGCAAAAACATATAGTGCTTGAGACTATATTTAAGACAAAAACATTTACACATTCTTATAAGTAACAAGGGGAAGATTATAACACACAGGGAATAAATATTAAAGATCGTTAAAGAATACTATACCTACTTGTATGAATCCAAAGTAAAAGAATATATAAATGAACAAAATAACCTAACACACGGGATAAGAAATGTGAGATCAGCAGAACTACCAGAACTATCAGAGAAGAAGTAGAAAAGGCTTTGAAGGACATGAAAAGAAACAAAGCACCTGGAGAAGACTAGATCACAATGGTTATGATAAAGGAAGGAGGTGATATATATATATATATATATGCGTTATGATTTATATTAGCTTTGGAAGATGTGTTTGAAAGATTATAATGATCAGAAAGAGATATCAACATCAACTGAAAATACTGTAATAGCTTTGGGTATACAGATAATATTAGTAATGATAGCGAAAACTAGAGAAGAAAAACAGCAATTTATAACAGAATTAAATAAAGAATTTAAAAAGATAGGATAAAAACTAAACCTAGATAAGACCAAAGTAATATTTAAAGAGGGGGATAACATAAATTTAGAAAATAAAAAAATAGACAGTAAAAAATACATTTATTTAAAAAATCATACATGGTGAACCAAACATGGACACCACTTAGAAAGCTTAACTTTATAATGAAAAGTATTCAATACATGCATTTTATCTGTAATGTACTATCTAGGAATATTATTAGACAATTATATAAAATATGAACATTTTAAAAATGACAATGCTGGGAATAACATTAAAAGATAGAAAATCTAATAGCTGAATAAGACAAGTAACCCATGTAATATATGTCGCAGAAAAATCCGCAAAACTGAAATGGACATATGCAGGACATGTGGCAAAAAGCGATTCAGATAGATGGCATAAATCTGTGTTAACATGGAGAGCTTATAATTTTAAAAAACCTAAGGGAAGACCACCTGTGCGTTGGGTAGACGACATCAAATTAACAGCAGGCGTTAAATGGATTCAACAAGCAAGCAACGATGGAGCGCAAATGAAGGGAGTATGTTCAAAAATAGAAGCAAAGTGCTATGGAAGGAGAAGAAGATGAACCTTGAATTTATCGCTCTCGTTTTTCAGCTCTATTAAACAAGTTTTTCGGCTTATTTTATTTGTTTCATGAAATTTGTTGACGCTGTTCTTAACGCAGCTGCATTACTCGTGTTTAGTTCGAACTCGTTTGCGACAACCTTATTTGTTTTTCTTTCTTTTCTATCTATCCCAGGTTACTTCTCATTTCATTCAATTTTTCAATTATTTTATTTTTCTTTCTAATTAAGTTTTTATTCTCAGTTTTAGCTTTGATATTTCTTCAGTAAAAACCTTTTGATCCTGTCCAATTTGCTGTATTTTGTTTTTTATATCTGTTTGTTCTGCTATCATCTCTTCCATCAGTTGTAATATTCCATCTAACTTATCCTCTTCGTTTTTTGCGATTTACTCTGAGAGTTTTTTACTCCTATCAAAGACTTCTTCCGTTTTTTATCAGTTGTCTGAATCTGGCATCTTTATCATCCTTACGTCCTGCTTCACTTATTTTTACTTTCCATTTGATCACTTTTTCATTTCAATATTCGCTACTCAATTTTTAACTCGCTGTCTTGTATTTTTATTTGTCTACTCTCAGCTCTACGAGATAAAATCTTCGACATTTTTTGAAGTACAACTAAAGAGTAGACTGGTCTTCAGATAATTGTTCTTAGGCGATTTCAAAAGTGCAATACCGTATGGTCAGTATATTATCGGTATAGATAAATTATTTAGAATTGGTTATGGTAAGTTTTACATCTATAAATTAAAAACGAAAGGCGCATGAATCGATTTCAAGTTACATATTTTACTGAAATAACCAATTAGACAAACTTAGAACAATCAGCTCTGCACCAAGTAACATATTAGAATGTAGAATTCTATAAGAATACTACGTTGATTAGTTTGTACAACATTACTTTTCTGAAAACTGAAGGTTTTAAGTCGTTTTTAAAAACCTTGGTCTTTAGGTTTTCGTATGGCCATAATTTTGGCTATTTAAAGGCAAAATTCAGCTTTTCAGTTTTAAAAATTTAATTAAATGCTTCAGCCACTCTTTAGATCCTGAATGGATGTTTTTAAAAAATTCGGAAATGAAATCGTCTTCTACTGCAGATTTTCTAGTTTTAAATAAGGCCATGATTCGGCCGCTGGCCTCGTAGATGAGTGGATGTGTCTGTGACGCGCATGTTATCTATGCATGCACTCGAATGCTAGTGACCCGCATTAATCAGTGAGTTTATTTTTATTTATTTTAAATATGTTTCCATTTCAACTACAAATGCCTATTGCTCTACAACAAATTCCAATTTCTCAACATCATTTATTATATCAAAACCAGCCATTAACGCCCTACACTAATCCTCCTACGCAACAATTATTATCAAGCCAAACATATGTTCCATATGTATCTTATCCTACTAATATTCCACAACCCATGCACTGTCCGCCACAAAATCCTAATAACCAGCATTCAGCACCTGAAATGACCGCAACAAATGATGACCAACCCCAAACGAGCTCTCATGAGTGGCAAGTAATGAAAAGAGAAAAGATGCTCACGCTCCCTGATAATAACCTCGAATTACAAAGCCAAATCATCGATAACAACAGATTTAATTTATTAAATGACATACACTAAGATAACGTAATGGAAACAACTAGAGACGAACCACAAGCTGCAGTTAAGAAACCCCCTCCAGTATATATACACGGAGTAGAAAATTATAACGCAATGATTACAAATCTGACAAAAGTATTAGAAACTGAACAATACAACTCAAAAACACTAGCAAACATATAACCCTGAAACATATCGAAAACTTGTGAGACATCTTGATGACGAGAAAATTATTTTTCATACTTATCAGATTCAAGAAGAAAGGGCATTTAGAGTTGTAATCAGAAACCTTCACCCAACAGTCGATACCGCGTTGATAAAAGAAGAATTGAAAGAGAAAGGACATACTGTACGCAATTTAATGAATATAAGACACAGGGTAGACAAAACACCACTTCCTTTATTCTTTGTTGACCTCGAGCCTGCCAGTAACAACAAAGAGATATACGAACTTAGATCTCTATTAAATATGATAATTGCAGTTGAGCCACCAAGGAAAAAAACCAATATCATCCAGTGTACTCGTTGTCAAGCATACGGACACAGCAAAACTTACTGCAGAAAACCATTCGCGTGCGTAAAGTGTGGTGGTAACCACAATACCCTGACGTGTACAAAGCCAAAAGACACTCCTGCTACATGTGCATTGTACAATGGAGCCCACCCAGCAAACTATAAAGGATGCTCTATCTACCAACAACTTCAGTTAAAAAGAGGAAACAACACCGCCAACCCTAGGATGCAAGCACCACAAGCTCTAAAGGCGGCCACAATTCAACCAAACACATATAGGGCAAACAGGTTTCCAACTAGCTATGCCGCAGCCGTGGCTGGACAACAAAATTTCATAACAACGTCAGACTCATACAACACTCAAAATAAAAATCAAAACAGCAATGACATCTCCCTGTCTCAGTTCCTTTCCAAATTTGAAACCATGTTTAGCCAGTTAATGCAACAAAATACTATGATGCTCAACCTACTCACTAGCCTATTAACCAAAATCTCCCAATAATGGATACCCTAAGAATAGCCGTATGGAACGCAAACGAACATCTACAACGCCGTTTAGAAGTAGAAGCGTTTCTAAACACCCAAAAAATCGACTTGATCTTGGTATCTGAAGCACACTTTACTAATTACAACTACCTCAATATCCACAACTACAGAACTTATTACACCTGTCACCCCGACAACACAGCTCACGCTGGAACGGCAATTATAATCAGCAGCAAATTATCACACTACGAAATGGAGAAATTTGAAACATATATACAAGCCACAAATGTCAAAATTAAAGACCACGTTGGAGACATAACAGTATCATCAGTATATTGCCCTCCACGGCATTCAATAACTCAGAACCAGTTCGAAAACTTCTTCAGGACGCTAGGAGACCGGTTCATAGCAGGTGGTGATTTTAACTCTAAACACCCCTTATGGGGTTCCAGATTAATTAACCCAAAGGGAAGGCAACTATATAAAACCATCTTAAATAATCATTATAATGCAGTAGCCACAGGTAAACCCACATATTGGCCAACCGATCTGAATAAACTGCCGGATGCATTAGATTTCCTTATTACAAAAAATTTCTCGCCCAACTACATCGATGTTGCTGACTGCTACGATCTAAACTCGGATCACTCTGCTATAATATGCACGTTGAATAGCTGCATAATCAACAAGCCTGCAAGGCCCAGCCTACACAACAGTCTTACGGATTGGGACATTTTTCGACAATATATTGATGAACATCTATCGATTCCAGCAGTACTTAATACTTCAAATGAAATTGAAACGGCAATAGAACGACTAACACAAACCTTACAATATGCTTCTTGGACAGCTACGCCCATAAAACTACAACATAAATGTAACAAAAACACTAACAACTACTCCTTAGAAATTAGACAAAAGATCAGCGACAAACGAAAAGCAAGACAGATCTGGCAACAAACAAGACACTCAAGAGACAAAAATAAACTAAACACTCTCACCACACAACTAAAAAGATTAATCAAGGAACAGAAAACGAAACGTTCAATGATTACGTGCGAAACTTATCCCCAGTCAACACCATGACTACTCCTTATGGCGCGCAACTAGGAATTTGAAAAGCCTATTATCCCTATCCCTCCTATTCGTAAAAATGATGGCTCTTGGGCCCGATGTGACAAAGATAAAGCGGTGGTATTCGGCGAACACTTAGCTGCAACCTTTCAACCGCACGAATCAGACAGAACTCCACAAGATGATTACGAAATTCTCGAATTCCTCAAATCACCACTCCAACTCCATTTACCCATTCGACACTGTACAGCCAACGAAGTCCAAACAGAAATTAAATGTTTAAAAACTGGCAAAGCACCGGAATATGACCTAATTACGTCCGAATTACTCCGTCAACTGCCAAAAAAAGGGATAGCAGCTATAACACGTATACATAATGCCATCTTAAGAACTCAGTACTTCCCAATCCAATGGAAATTTGCCGAAGTAATTGTCATTCAAAAGCCAGGAAAACCAGCTCAATTATCAGCTTCTTATAGACCGATTTCGCTGTTACCACTCCTCTCTAAGCTCTTTGAGCGAATTCTACTAAGAAGACTTGAACCCATTATAGAAGAACTGCATTTAGTTCCGGAACATCAATTCGGTTTCCGCAGAAAATACTCAACATTGGAACAAGTCCATAGGATAGTGGATAAGGTAGAAAAGACTTCGAGGAAAACGGTTATGCCTAGCAGCATTCTTAGACGTGGGCCAAGCTTTTGATCGAGTTTGGCACCCTGGCCTCCTATATAAGATCAAGCAAACCCTACCGCAACAGTACTATCTGCTCTTCAAGTCGTATCTAGAAAACAGATACTTTCGGGTCAAAATCAATAACAGCCACTCGCCAATCTACTCAGTCGAGGCAGGTGTACCACAAGGTAGCGTACTGGGACCGACATTATACCAGTTGTTTACGGCAGACCTTCCTGTTACCGACAATGTTTTAATTGCTACGTTTGCGGACGACACGGCTGTATTATCTTCACACAGAGATCCACTTCAGGCATCAATATACCTGCAAAATGCGCTGGAAGCTTTAGAAAACTGGATAAAGACCTGGCGCATCAAAATCAATGAAAACAAATCGGCTTCAGTGGTCTTCACCCTCCGCAAGGTTGTTCCACCTCCTATAATCTTCAACGGCACTAACATACCACGCAAAGAAGATATCAAATATCTCGGTATCCATCTCGATAGCACACTAAACTGGAAAAAACATATACAGACTAAGCGAAAAGAATTAGATATCCGCGTGAAGAAGATGTTCTGGCTCCTCGGACGAAAATCCCAGCTCAGTTTAACAAACAAGGTGTTGTTATATAAAACCACGTTAGTACCGATTTGGACGTATGGGATCCAGTTTTGGGGATCTGCTAAGTCATCGAACATCGAGATATTACAGCGATTTCAAAGCAAAACACTTCGCGCAATAGCAAACGCCGAATGGTATGTGAACAACCGCACATTACATAACGATCTAAAGATCCCATGGATTAAAGATGTCATCAAAGCTTGCTGCATCAGATACAACTATCGTATTAGTGATCACCCTAGTGTTCTAGTGACAGACTTATTAAATAATGCAAACGCAGTTAGACGCCTGAAACGGACAAAGTTTAGTGACCTAACAAATTAGTAATAAGACTTGTATACCTTGTAATGACAGGAGGTCACTCTTGGTGTTCCTCCCCACATGCTATGTACATTAACTCAATTGCTTGTTAGTCTAGTTAGACTAGTTGTAAATATGCAGTAAAAAAAAAATAAGGCCATTGCGTGTTGCGATTATGAAGAACAGTTTGGAAAAGTGTTAGTGGTATCCTTCACTTGTTATTTTAGGCGATATGTAGGAGCTCGGGTATGTGTGTTAATCAGTGGATTTTTTAAAAAAGTGACTGTGGGACTAGCCATTTTATTAGAATTTACTGCAAACTCTTTAATTGTACGCATACTATTTCCCAGTTTACGTAGCAGATTCTGTGTCTTTCTGCTGGAATGTTTGAAATTGATGTCTTACATTAAGCACTTCCATTGATCTATATGCGCCACATATAGGATTTTCTTAGAGGTCTTCTGCTATTTGGAATTTTTGTCTATGTTTTTATTCCCCGTAAAAAGTAATGCTTTCTTTGGTACATCCTGGAATACCTCGTTTTTATTCATAAAACTTTAATAATTGTGATAAGAAGATGGCAGACGTTTAACTTTTTTTTTACTTTGTCTAGTTAGCTTTATTAAAATTTCATCTAGATCTTGTTATTAGTCAAATTTAGGTTTAGGTCTATAGTAACAAACATAAGTCTAGATTATATTCTGCTTGCCATCTGAAAGAGTAGAAGGTATTTTTATTCTCTGCATTAAATACATTGACGGTTTTTGTTGAAGTCATTGGCTGGCATTATAACATTGAATAATGTGTAAGTTCCTATTGTATCTATTAAAAATTACTGTGACGTTTTTAACTTAGTTTTTAACATATAATGCAAAATTGTTTATTTGATGGTTAACTGAAGATTGATTTTGGTTCAGATTTGTATGTCGGTTAACCATAAGTTTATAAAATGGCGGCTACATCAGCAATTTGTTTTTGTATAAGTTTAAAATGATAATTCAACTTGCTCCCACTTATTTCTTTAATATTTAGTTCTCTCTGGTTATAAAATTATTTAAGGATTCTACCAATTTACTACTTTGTAGGTTATTTTTGCAGATATTGCAGCAATATTGAAGCAAAATGTATTTATCACCTTACAACATCTCTAAGTAGACATTCTAACCTTTTATTGCAAAACAAATAGTTTATATGATACAAAAATTCTGAATATATTGCTTACAGTTTTAAGTTGCCTTATCTAATTTTTACTTTCAAAAACGTAACACGTAGCTTAGTAAAGATAACGTACGTATATATCAGTAAAACGCGGATATAACAGTTGCACTTGACAATCATACTTGACTATAGTTACAGCCGTTTAAATAATATGAATCAGTTTACTAGTATTGTATTGTTATGGCCATTAATTCTTAATGCAGGGCAAACTGTAAGTTCTAATATTATTTACAATTTAAAAATTCCCCAAAGAAAGATAATTGGGGAAAACATTTTGCAGCATAATTTGGTACGACAAACGCAAAATGGATTCCTAAAAGGCGGGTTAAAATACAGTCGGGTCAATTCTTCGGTGGAATATTACGCATTTACTAAAATACCGTACGCTCAACCGCCTGTCGGGCATCTGCGTTTTCAGGTTCGTTAACTCGAGCGTTCAAAAAATGTTATAAAAAGATTACATGTATTAAAGGAACCCTTAGATACAAAACCATGGTCGGGAATAAGAAATGCCAACGAGGTATCTGTAAGATGTGCTCAAATTTCAAATCACGTAATAGACTTTGGTAAAACTAATAGTGAAGATTGCCTCTATTTGGATGTTTATGAGCCCATAACTGTAACACAACCTATATTTAAAGAAATATTTAAAACTATCTGTTTACTAATAGGCCAGAGAAAAATATGCAGGTTCTCTACCTGTCATGGTGTGGATTCACGGCGGAACGTTCGCATTTGGTGGAACAGAAAGTACAGGCCCCGACTATTTAATGGAGAAACCGGTAGTAGTAGTTGAGGTCGCATACAGATTGAACGTTTTTGGATTTTTGAGTACTCTAGATGATAACGCAAAGGGTAATGTTGGGTTAAAAGATCAACTTCACGCTTTGAAGTGGGTTAAAAATAATATTGGTAACTTTGGCGGTGATCCCAATAAAGTTACTATTTTCGGGGCAAGCGCCGGGGGAGCTTCAGTAATGTATCACATGCTGTCACCTAAGAGTAAAGGTTAAAATGTTTTCTACAATCCAATTAGTGTGTTACTGTCATGTAATCTGCAGGGTACTTTCACCGAGCTATCAGTGAAAGCGGTAGTCCTCTCAATAGTTGGGCTTATCAAAGAAATCCGAAGGAAATGGTTTTCCGATTAACCAAGGGACTAGGAATTAAAACCAGCGATACAAAGGAAATAGTAAAAGAATTACAAAAAGTCAACTATAGAACATTATTGGAAGCTGCATATAATAAGTCTATAACAGTATCTATCTTTTTCGATGCTTATATTTCATTTACGAATACTTATAAATTTAGGGATATTACTTTCCATATTATGCTCATCCATTTGCTCCTACAATCGAGAAAGAAAGCGAAACTGCCTTCTTGTCAGAGAGTATGTTTAATCTTCTTTCAAAAGATAAATATACCAAAGTACCATATATGGCTGGATATAATTCAGAAGAAGGATCATTTGGATATAGCTGTGAGTCATTAATATACTTCATATTTTACAGTTTTTTATTATATTTTAAGTTTAGACGTTGAGGGTGGAAAAGTTGACATTAACATTTATAAAAAATATTCTGAGTTATTGATTCCCGTCTCTATGAATGTCGAAAAAAGCTCTGAATGTGAGAAAAAGGTAGTGGAAGAAATTATAGGATTTTATTTTAAAAATAAAAATATAACTGATAAACATAATTGGATTCCTGTAAGTTTACACATTTTTTATTATTTAATTATATAAATCATCTAACGTTTTTAGTATATGTCACAGGAACTGTTTGTTCGCGGAATAGTGAAAACCACGAACTTAATATATAAAAATCTCCCGATGTATTTTTATAGATTTTCTTATCTAGGAAACAAAAAGCCGACATTTCTTGGTAACCGTAGAAACATAAGGTCATGCACAGACTAAAGTTAACTTTAGGTGGCGTACCTCATTATCAGCAAACAGAATACCTCTGGTATGTAGAAGGAAATGGCGCAGAGTCAGGCGCCGATAAATTAACAATAAAGCGTTTAGTAACTTTATGGACTAACTTTGCAGCTACAGGGTATTATACGAAATTTAGTTTGACATATGTTCAATTATTTATTTATAGAAATCCACCCCTAAGGAGGATGAACTTCTCCAAAATATTGTCTGGCCACAGGTGTATCCAAACAAAGTTTATTTGGAACTTGGAAAAAACTTGTCGCTCGGTAAAGAAACAAACTTAAAGGACTCGCTATTTTGGGACAATTTATTTAATAAATGCGGAAACCCTGATTTCATTACCTACTAGTAAAATAACATAAATCAAAGGTTTTGCTTAGATTTAGTGTTGTTTAGTTGTACATACACATAATGTGCTATATAGGTGGTAGTAAAAATGAAACTTAAAAATTATATAAAGTTCAATTCTAAATCTTATCTCAGCGCTACACTTCGCATCGGCACAAGAAACATAATAATTATAAGCAATAAAAATTTAATTTTTAAATTATTTTGGCGTTTGTGAACCCCAGGTCTATTTTTTCCAAGTGCAGTAAGCAAAACGACAAGTGGTTTATTAATTGAAATATATTAACATAAAATGTAACATTGATTGTTTATCCAGTTGGTATAAGCTTCTTACAGACAATTTAGAGTCAAAAAAGGCAGTGAGCTTTGGTTTTATTTTTAATTTACTTCTTAGAGTTTGTTTCCGAAATTGAGGCCCAGTAATAGGCTTTGTCTTTTCCTCTTCGGTTTTTAAGGCCCACGTTTCATCACTAGGTATTGCTTTTTCCAAGAAACTAGGCTCACTTCTCACACGGTCTAAAAATTCAAGACAAACAGATAGATGTTTTTTTATTGTTTGTCAATCAAAACTTTGAAAATCAATTTACACACTGTATTTTAGATGTACCATTTCTTTATCTGTTACAAGTCAGAGTTTCATAGCAAGCGTCTTGGTCGCGCATTGTTTGAGTTTAACGCAAGCCCTACTTATCGTCAGACCTGAAAACTTCGCTTCCTGCATCTTTTCCTTGGACCAAAAGGAAAATTAGTTTCATTACGTTCCGAACGTATCTTGAATATGTAAAATACATTTGGCGTATTTGTTTTTTCAGCTACTTGGTGAAAATTAATTGTGCTGGCCTTAAGTTAGCCGCTTTATTAAGCTAGAAATATTAAGCATTTAAGCAGAGCATAAGAATATTAATGTAATGTATAGGCGAAGAAAACAATAATGTTACTAACCTTAACTAATAATTTTATATAACACTTGACAACTTATAATTTAGTTCGATCTCTCTTAAATACAAAAATCGAGCAACAGATGGGGACATGCTTAAATGATTTACTACCTAATTTATAAGAGAAAAAAACTCTTATCATTTTAAAACATTAGATTGAAACTAAAAGACTTAACTGTTCACAAATTTTTAAATATTTGACCACCAAGTTAAAATTTTCAGAAGTTCACTGTACAAAAAGAAATTCATGCAATAACGGAGACTAACATGACAGTAAGCAAGTTTGTAAGTTTTAGTTGCGTTCTTCTACATAAATAAGAGTTCAATCTAGCTAAACTAATGTCAAATAATATTAATCCAAGATGCTTTCAGTTCAAATTTTGACATTTTCTACCGACCATTACATAATACACAAAATTAAAGAAACATGTAAACGAAATTATAGTTATCTTCTATTTAATTAATATTTAAACATTTTTACTTTCCTTATTTTAGACACTTATAATTGGCGTGATTAAGCAAGCATTAGATTAATTTATAAAATGAATTTTGTTTAAATTTGAAACTGAAGTGATTTATACAAAAATTACGCAAAGACCACAAACTGGGTCATTATTTTAATGTGTTTATTAAAGCAACAGTCGTTAATAAAAAGAAAATTGTTCATAATATTATTATAAATATTTAGCACAGACACTAAAGCACTTGTACTACTTGCTGAGAGTTAATTGATAACAATAATGACACAACTAGCTTATCAGGTCAATGTTTTTTATTGTTTAAGCGATTGTGTGTTTAGTTAGCAACTCAAACAATAAATAACAAAAATAGAAAATATTGTTACGCAAGAAAATCGGAATTGTTCTGTAAATACAGATACTAAAAATATGTACACAGTGCTATTTAGAATTTACAATCTTTGTCATTGTTAAGAAATAATTCTTGATAAGTGACAAAACCAAAAGGAATGTGAAACGAAAATTATAATTTATATTTTGTTGTCAACTTTTCAATTGCTTTTTGCATGAAAATAGTAAGACTTCAACAAATGTAAAATGCAAACTTTACTTGTATTGGTCGAAACATAAAAAATAGAACAAACCTGTTTATTTTTTTATGCAGTTGTTTGATAATAAAGAGCTATTATAACCTTATAAAAACTTACTATTGTTCAGAAAAAACATAAACATGAGGGTATTTTAAAGAAAATATTTTTGTATTCTATCCATTGTATAATTAAATAAGAACACCCAACACTCACTAAAAGCATTGGATCTCACCTCCCTCAAATCTATCATAGTTATTCAGTTTCACCATAAATTAACAATCAAACTATCAAAATTTGCCTTCGGCATATCTTAAATTACTCTTTGAGTAGCGAAACTCTATGTATATTTTAAGAAATATATAGTTTAGAGACCACCAGATGTTTCTCATAAAGGTACGAGCGTTGGCAACCTTAGGGTTCTAGTCTAGCTCCTCAATATTAAAGTTGCGAAAAGGAAAGTATTCACCACTTAAGCTGGGACTTGAATAGCACATGATACGTGTCCCAATTGAAGCTTTGTGAATACCAATTACCCTGCAAGAATAAGTAGCCTTGTTATGGTAAAGTGGGATTCTGTCGTAATCGGCATTCCTACACAGCTACCCTTAGAAACTCCATAGATAAATATTTTTCAAATCCAACTAATGAGAGTGTCGGTTAAAATATAATTCAAGTTAGATTTTTATTACAAAGGCCTAGGTACTTCCACCTTTAAGACTTTTCTTACTTGTTGTTAGTAGACAGTTTAGTCAAATTAGTCTTGTTTAGATTGTAAAGGAATTGAAGCCGTTGACTAGCAGTAATCCTACTCAAATAAAAAATGGCAGGTAATTTATAAATTGAAACAGTAAACCTACTTCAAACACGTTGCCTTTTAACTATAAAATGTTTGGGAAGTACGAATATTACAGTAAACCCAGCTCAAATATTAAACGAGTGCAGGGGTCTTGTAGTTTGCGAGGATCTGATTGTATGTTCTGACGAAGAAATTGTCAAATATTTAAAAAAACCAAAAAGTTACTTTATGTCAACATTTAACCCAAATACAACTTTATTTTTTCATTGTTTTCAATGTCAACGGTTTGATTATATAGCTTTGCAATGTCTATTTAGACCCTTAAGTCATTGCGACTAGACTCTTCATGGAGATGATCCCTGTCTTGATAAAATTAAATATATCTATTGCAACGGTTTGCAATCTTGTCAACAAGAGGTACAAATAGAGCAAATTATAGTCAAGAATGAACACATAATTTTTTACCTAAACCTAAAAAAAAGATAAAGTTGTAAAAGTTAATCCAATCGCCCAAAATATTATACTTTTGCTCCGATAAAACTGTGATAGAACAAATAAGCTAACCGCACAATGAAATATATTCTAATTATTCAAACTTTTAAAACACCAGAAAAAAAAAATAACTAATCCCTACCCAAACAGTTTCCCATTTCTCTAAAACCGTTACAGAATAAACCATCGATCTAAATCACCACTTCGTAAAGGAAGGCTCTTTCTCATTCTTTTGTATCCCGGAGACAAATTAAACTAGTTTATAGATAGTTAATTCGTTATTTCACTACATATAAAAAACAATTTTAAGTAAAATGTAAACTAGAGGCTGGCCACAATAAAAACCAAGAACAAACCCTTGTTACTAGGTCAGGCCACGGAAGGTTAAAAAACGAAACGTCGGCTCCAACTTACGAATTAGAATTATATTTACAACCTTACAAAACTTAACCTACCTTACGCTAACCTATCAAGCCTAGCTAACTTAACCTACTTAGCTAATGTAAAAGAACTTAACCTACGACTTAATGTACGCACTGAAACGGCAGCGAGCTGGGGCCGCGAGCTAAATGCAGCAGCGCGAGCAGCGGAGCCGGTAGCGGAACCAGGCGGCGAGCAGCAGGGCGGCAATAGGCCCGGGCAGCGGGGCAGCGGGGCCGGAAAGCGAGCAGCAGGCCCGGGCAGCGAGCAGCAAAAAAACCAAAAGGGACTCATCTGATGACTCTTGATGATTTCTTCTTAGGGGGCTGGCGACTGAGCCTAAATGCTTCGGTGGGTCAGGTTTTAAGAACTCAGCTCGTGCCCCACTCTGCTGGCGGGGTGCAGAGTTCAGGGTGGAAGCACGCTGAGCCCGCTGGAAGATGCGAAGTTTGTTCAGGATTGGTGGACGGCGGGGGCGCCTTTGTGCTGATTGGAAAATACTCCGGGGTCTTTGCCCTGGTTGGTAAATGCCGTGACGGCTATGGTCGGTGGCGTTCGGGCCGACTCGGAACCGCTTGGCTTTGCGCGGTGCGATAGGTCAACTACTCCGGTGTTGCACACAGCGCCACAAAATCGGCCTCAGGTAACATTCCTTTCGGGATTATAAATTCCAAAGAAGGGCCTTTGTGTTGCACACGGCTCAAAAAATTCCGAGGCAGGTAACATCAGACCCGGCAAAATGGAGGTAGCACCTTTCTTAAAATTTGCTTTTATTATACAACGGAATATAAGAGACTTTAAGGCATACTACCATGACCTTTGCCGTCTTGTGCTTCTACAGTATCCTTTTCTTATGACATTGGTAGAGTTAAAAGTGCCGATCAATTCTCTTTACTCCTATGTTTTTATATTCCTCAAGATGGATGCGAAGCTTTTGGAAGAGTAACATTTTTTATATGTTCTGATAGGACTTTCACTCAGATCACAGTAACGACATATTTATAAGCTGTGCACAATTTTATAGAATGCCCCAATTGTAGTACGTATCTTCTTGAAAGTTCAAGGTCGAAAATGTCAATAGAAACCTAATAATTCGGTTACAAAGTTTTGAGTTACCGATTGGAGTTTTAAGAGCCATTATTGACACTAAGCCAATAACTTTAATAAACGTGTCGACAGATTTGTAGATAAAGTAGGTTTGATTATGTGAAACAAAAATAACGCTACACATTTTGATTAACGTAATGGCACATATGATGGTGCTAAAACTAAATCTAACTTGGTTAGTTCTAGATTACTTTTACGATATTTATTACTTTTTGTTATTGCTAACTACACTTGTACTCCTCAAGACTACACTAGACTGTTTTTTTAAGTGAATAACCAAAAGAGCGGATTAAAAAAAGAATCTTTGAAGATATTTCTTTTATGTCGCTCTCAGATAATATAAATTACGACATTCAAAAGTTTACTGAGGGCGTTACCAAAGCAGCAGAAGTAATGATTCCAAAACAAAAACTATACAGAAGAAAAAATTAATTCCGCGACGATCAAAACCATGTTCCATAGTACATAGCAATAAAAGTAAAGTCTTGCTTACTTTCCGTCGGTTCACAACCGAATTAAGTCTTCAAGAATTGAAGATTTCGAACTAGTGAGAAACGTGTGTTAAACTTTTTTTTTTGTTTTTGGAACGTACTAGTACTTTAGTATTTGCAATATGAAATTCTACTTCCAACAGAAAAATGCAAAATAAAATAAATGTGATTTTTGGAAATTTTTATTGCATCTTGAAAATCTGTGCTCATATGTCGTAATCGTTCAAGAATTGTAACAAACATCCTAATGAAACTTTTTGTATTAAAACTATATAATCATATGTGGCCAATAAATTCGTACTCTAGTTGTGACGTTTAACAAGAGTCAAGCCAATAAAGAAGGGAGGGGCCCACCTGCAGCTACTAAGTGCTGTCTTATTTTTTTATCAGGTTGTTTCAGCAAATTATTAAAATCAATGGTCAATTATCGATTAATGTAAATACTAGAACATAGATGACTTTTTGTCCTGACCAAGTCAGTTTTTGCTGGAATTACTGTATACAACAACCTATCAACTTGTTTATCTGAAATACTTTTTGGCTAGCTTCTAGCAACCGTCAGCATGCTATAATAGTGTCTTTTGGCTCAGATGAGACATAAAATCGTACATGTCAGTTGTTTTTGGATGCTGCTAATAAACTAATTATTTTATTGTTAGCACCGATTTAAAAAAATAAATCTGAGGTCACGTATAACGTTCACGAATGTATTTATTTTTTGTTTATTGGGCGCAATTTGAAATCATTTTTAAAGCTTTACAAAATAATTCTAAATTATTTACAATAGTCATAAATATTTGGAAAATGTAGCAACCTTACATTCATGGTGCGAGTTGAGAGACACCTGAAACATTTGCAATTATCAATGGATATTCTAATGCTTTTGAAATTTGTAAACTTTAAATTTTAGTCTTACTCACAGTTTCGTCCCCAAAGACTACTTTTAACATATGGTAAATTTATATATGATGTTTCTCAATACCAAATAATTTTGTTTTCTTTTTATTTTTTAAAGCTATTTTAGTGCATCAGTTAATTTTATTGTCTTTTGTCTGTTTTCCTTTTCACTATCAAATATATTGTAATAGATTTTTATGGTTAATAACAGTAGATTTAGCAAAAAATCATCAGATACATCATAACTTTCCAATCTAGTTGAACGGTACTGAGACAATGGTCCATCTAAGATGTGGAATCCAACATAAGAAGACAAATTTTACAAGCATTTACTTTCTTTTGGCTAAAAGCATACAGTTCAAGTACAAATACAATAATCTTTTTGTTTTGAGCTATAAATATTACAAAAAGTGTTTGCTTTACTGAAAATGTTAAGCATTAAATTATCTGCTATGATAGTTATCTTTTTAAAAAATTCAACATTGGAAAATGTGACTCTAATATAGAAAAGCAGTCAATACTTTTTATTAATAGATCCCGTTATACTCTTATAGGTCACAAGGTTTTAATGTAGTCTATTTTTTGTCTCCTTTATTTTATTTTATATCGTACACCTTTATATGTTTTTAGGATGCTCCCCTTCTGTTTTCCCTCTCGGTTACTATTTTAGCATCTATTCCTTTTATCACCACATCATTTATTACTAAGTCTTCTAGTCAATTTACACTCAAGTACATTCAGTTAGTTTTCTTAATGTTTATTCTGCAACTAACCTAACCTGATATGTTTATTTTTTGCTTTTCTCTGTTGTTGCTTGCGATAGACATATATAAACAAAATACAAACCCTAAAGGTTTTTTTCATGTTCCATCTTATTTTACTTTATAGTTTTCTTGCAGTCTTCTACAATATTTTATCCCTAATTAATGTAAGCAGTAGTAAGAGGCAAGAGGATAGATCACTGTCTTACTCTACACTCTGTTTAGAAAGCTGGTGATATTACTTAATTTTGTTCAACTCTGTACTCAGAACCATTGTACTATTTCCTTAAAAAATTAATTATCTTAGATAGTAGTCCTTTATTTTGTAGTATATTCTATATACAGTTTTCTTGTTCAGGTTACTAAATGCTTGCTGATAGTCGATAAATAGCAAACTTAATAGAGTTTTGCAGTTTAGCGATTATCCTATTTCAAAAACCGCATTGTTCATTTCTTAAGTTTCTTATTTAGTGTTATTAAGACTCTCCTTTTAAAATCCTATATGATATTTTACAGAAAGTGCTGGATAGTCTAATACTCTCTTCTCCTGCATTTTATGTCCAATGGGAATATATATCATAGAACAAAAACCTTCATTATTCTGTATTACGTTAACCAGTCCTCGACTGAAAAAGTTGGTCAGTTTAAGAAGTTTGATAATGACTATTCTTTGGGCCGGTCCAATTGCAGAAATCTTAAATTTCGCAATTATGGCATTGAAAGCGAAAAAAAAGCAGCGCACTATAGAAGGAAAGTTTTTTATCAGTAGACTTATAATCAGGGTGTTAGAAAAAACAATTTAAAATGTAAATATCATTTGCCGTATCGATTAAGCCAGTAATACCCTTTGTTATTCTTGTTACATGATATTTCTATACCTTCGTTGCTGATGATCGAGGTTCGTTTACTTTTATTTTCATGTCTCCTTTATAAATACTTTTCATAATTTGCATTATTTGTTCTTACTTCTCCACTTTTGCATTATCATAGAATATACGTAGTTAGCTTTTATTACATTAACCGATCTGTCACTTTCAATTCTGATTTTAAAAGTTCTTGAATTAATTCTTTTGTATATCTTGGTTCACTTAATCACTATGTTGTTTTTCCCTCTAATGCATCAAGTTCCTTTTAAAAATAATAATTATCATAAGACAATCTAATTTTGTTCACAAATTAGAACACTGTAGGAAGAATAAGTGCAAAGTCTTCTAGGGCCGGTGTTTAAATGCATCATATTGTTGGTTCTCGGGTTGTTAAACCATAGTCGGAGTTTTGAAAGAAAGTATTTCAAAAACTAAATTGCTGTGGAAATATTTGGCTGACAAAATTCCTGTGTTTAAGCCCCCAATCTTTTTTTCTTTGGTAAGCCCTGGTGTTGGTGATGGTATGCCATTCAGGTGCTTCCATAGTGGTAGAAGCTTTTATCTCCATATCAGTTTTTTGCCTTTTAAAAACTGTGAACCAAAATGTAGCTAAAAATATAATAAGGTGCAACTTCAAGTAAATTTTTTATAAGCACTTATGGCTTTTGGTAGATAACCCACTAAGGTCACTTGATATAATAGCAATTCCGAAATAAAGCAGTCATAACATTTTCAAAAAAAACATTGCACATGCTTTAAGCTGAAATTATTTTTCTGATTTGAACTACTTCTTATATTTACTTTTTGTTTTATAGAATCAAATACACATTTAAAAACATGTTTGTAATAGTCAATAACTAAAAAAATAATTATACTAATTAACATCACTAGAAAAAGTTATTATACATTGTTTCCTTCTAAAAGGCCTAGTTATTCAATTTTACGAGAGCATAATTCTTAGAAATATACTACATAATTTGTTAATTAGTGTACTGTTGCTGTTAATCCTGATGACTCCTCTATATCAGTAACATTTATAATAATCAACTAAACAGCAGTGGTAATGCTTGACAAAATAAATTAACTTATATTAATCTTAAGATACAAAATCAAAATTAAGTACACCCAACTGCAAATAGACCCGATCTAATATTTTCTCTCAAACATTACTATGTTAGACTTGCAACAAGTGTTATCATCAGTTTTACAGTTTCTTAACTACTTAATGATTTACACAACATCATGCGTAAAAATATTACCATTTCCACCAGGAAATACAAATATGTGCAATAATATGCGTCTACGATTTAAATTAATTTATTACAAAACAATTTCAAAGCCAAATTCCTTAAATAAAGCGAATAATTTAACATAAATGCTTTCTCAAGTTTATGAATATATTAGTAGCAAATAATAAACAAAGTAATATTACCACAAAGCTAAATACTAGAAAATTTATTTTGTAATACTATTATGACAGGTATTTGTTTACCTGCACTAATATATGTTTGTTATTTCTGTTGGTGATAGCAAAACTATTATTAAAGTCCTAAAGCATGTGTAAAACAAACTGTTTTAATTAAAACCAGATATTTTATTCTTGCTATAGTCAGTTCTTCATAATTAAAATTTCATTTATTAATCCACGCTTTTAGGTCATATTAAAAGAGCTTTATTAGCTAATCTGTTTCACGTTAACATTGGCCTACATTTTCATACCTTAACGTTGAGCTGACTTTAAATAAATATCAGAACATAGCACACAGACATGCATATCACTGCTAAACGTGTATATAAATACAATAATCTAAAATATATTCCTATATATCAAAACTACCATGCTAAATTCTGCAACTATTGGGTTAATACTGTCATTAATTCTCGATGGCACACAAATCGTAAGTACCTTTAACTTTTATTTCATTATTGCATGTAATATTTATTTATTTTGCAATAAAAGGATGAAAATCTGTATATTATAGAACAATTTGGTGCGTCAAACAGAAAGTGGATTAATAAAGGGTGCCTTAAAATCCAGTCGAGCCAACACTTCGGTCACATATTATGCGTTTACCAAAGTACCCTACGCCCAACCTCCCACTGGAGACCTCCGTTTTCAGGTTAACTTTACTACAATTTCTCAAAATTAACTAAGTAAAATACGGTTATTGAAGGAACCTTTAGATCCAAAATCATGGACGGGGATCAGAGACGCAACGGAAGTAACAGAAAGATGCGCTCAAATCGCAGATCACTTAACAGGCCTTGTTATAACGGGTAGTGAAGATTGTCTCTACTTGGATATTTATGAACCGATAACTGTAATTGATATTAGCTTTGCAGAAACATGCAAAATTTTCCGTTTACTTTTAGGCTAAGGAAGAAAGTTCGAGTCTCCTACCGGTCATGGTGTGGTTTCACGGCGGAACGTTTGTATTTGGTGAGATAACGAGTACTGGCCCCGATTATTTAATGGAGAAACCGGTGATAGTAGTTGAGGTCTTATACAGATTAAACGTATTCGGATTTTTAAGTACTCTAGACGACAACGCAAAGGGTAATGTTGGACTAAAAGACCAACTTTATGCTTTGAAATGGGTTAAGAAAAATATCCATAATTTTGGCGGTGATCCCAATAAAGTTACTATTTTTGGAGCAAGCGCCGGGGGAGCTTCAGTAATGTATCACATGTTGTCGCCTAAGAGTAAAGGTAAAGTCATTACTTTATTATAGAGAAAAACAGTATGCCACTCAATGAGCACCTGCAGGGTACTTTCATAGAGCGATAAGTGAAAGCGGTAGCTCCTTAAATAGATGGGCTTATCAAAAAAAACCAAGAGAAATGGTTTTTAGACTATCCAAGGGTTTAGGAATTAAAACGAACAGCACAAAGGACTTAGTAAAACAATTACAGAAAGTTAACTACAAAACTTTGTTACAAGCTGCATTTAACAAATCTATAATTGTAAGTACATTTGTGTTCCTCTTATATTTCGTTTACTATTGCTTGTATATTTAGGGATATTACTTTCCGTATTACGCTCAACCATTTGCTCCTATTATCGAAAAAGAAAGCAAAACGGCTTTCTTGACCAAAAGCATGTTTGAATTACTTTCCAATGGAAAATATTCTAAAGTACCATATATGGCGGGATATAATTCGGAAGAGGGATCCTTTGCTTACTCGTGTAAGTTACCAATGTGCATATAATATTTAGTTAGTTACTACTCAAACTTAACAGCCGTTGCAAGCGAAATAGTTGACATCAACATTTATGAAGACTATCCTAAATTACTTATTCCCGTATCCATGAATGTTAAAAATTGTTCTGACTGTGGTAAAAAGATCTTGGAAAGAATTATAAAATTTTATTTTAAAAATGGTAACCTAACTGACAAACGCGACTGGATTCCTGTAAGTTTATAATTACATATACAGGCATTACATTAATTTATTTATCAATATTGAACATATTTAGTATATGTCACAGGAGTTATTTATTCGCGGAATAGCGAAGACGATGAACCTAGTATATAAAAGCCTCCCGATGTACTTTTATAGATTTTCATACCTAGGTAGCAACAAAACTTCGTATCTTGGTAATGATGAAAACACTTAATAGTTCATAAATTTTATAGTCTAGTTTAGGAGGTGCACAACATTATCAAGAAACCGAATACTGCTGGTATGCACAAGGAAGGGGCGTCGAATCAGATTCCGATGCACTAACAAGAAAGCGTCTTGTTACATTGTGGACTAACTTTGCAGCTACAGGGTAAATAGACAGAAATATTTTTTCGCTGTTTAATTTTTATTTGTAGCAACCCGACTCCTAAGAAAGATGAACTTCTTCAAAACATTATTTGGCCACAGATGTATCCGAACCAAACTTACTTGGAATTTGGAGCAAACTTATCTTTAAATGTATATCCGAACTTGGAAGACTCGGTGTTTTGGGACAAAGTCTTTGAAGAGTGCGGAAATCCTCCTTACGTTACCTACTAATAAAATAAAATAAGGCAAAGGTATTTTTTGTAATTTGACACTAACTAGACTTAAGGCTATAAGTGAAATTTCTACAAAATTTACTTAAATTTAGAAATATTGACAAGAAGAAACTACACATCTCTACACTCAAAATAATTTTTTTTATTTAACATAGCGTTGTATAACAAAAGATAATGTTTTTTGCCTACAGAAACTGCTTTATTGTTTATTATATCCTTGATAGTTTTGAAGCTGTATTATGCTTCCAAATGAGCAGAATAAAATGATTTCAATAATTATCTGTTTCTAAGCACATTGCATTTTCTTTTTAGTAATTTGTTTACAATCATAATATGTATAAAAGTTTAGATTAATAAAAAAAATAGCAATTAAAATATATTTATTGTTTCACTGTGAATTTCAGTCAAAAGGGTCTTAACTGTATGGCAAGACCCATTTTACATTTTAAAAAAGTATTTTTTCTTAAAACCGTCACTGACCTAAGCTATGATGCAAAGTTATAATACTGATAAAGCAAAACTGTTTATTTGCAGCCGTTGAATAGTTTAAAAGGTTTAAGGGCCGCATTTTTAGACAATGAATAATTATATTAAGTTAAGGAATCCTAATACCAACCTAATATTGTGTAACTTTTTAGATGATGAACAATTCTAATAGCGGATAGAGAGTGGAACCTTAAAAGTATTAAAACTACAATGAGCTAACTTATTAATTTGTTTTCAGAACTTTGTATAATAGCTTTTGCCATGAATAAGACCATATAGGGAAATTTAAAGGTAATAAATGAATTTCTTTATAATGAAGTCTATTAATTGCTAAGGAATAAGTAAAATAACGATATATTACAAAAAGCTGTACACTTTTTTCTTGTCGTAAGAGAAGCTACTACCACACGGATTTAAGACAAACTTAACACTATCAGATAAACGAAAAACTGTGGAGATCTAGCTGAAAGTCAATACTTCGGTTGAACAATAAGTGATTTTCCCAGCACTACCAAATTTATATGGGGGTTATTCTTATTTCTTTGTTCAAAGCTGATTTGAAATGTTTAAGTAACAACAGAATGGTACAATTGCCCTAAGCTATTTTAAAATGTTAGGTTATGATGAATACCCAGCTTAAAGAAAATTAAAAGCGATTGACTTGGTAAAGTTATCCACGGATTCAGATAAAAAAAAGTTTATTCGGCAAAATTCCTTAATACGAACTGTTATAATTTTTTTAATGAAACAGTTTTATGTTAAAATTAGTAACTCAATATTATATTAAGAAATTATCATATACTAGAAATCAGACAATTGTGGCATCCTGGAAAATTAAAACAAGCAAGCAATTAAAAGGACATAACAGAGAATTTAACTCATACCTTTATTAGGGTATGGTATTAAAAGAAAAAGTAACAGTCACAATAATCAAACACCACGTTCCCAAGTATGTACTAACTCCTTTCATTAGAATTTAGATGCAGCTTTTACTTGCAACTTTGAATGGGCATTAATTTGGAAGCTCATTAGCAACTACTGGCCTTAAAATTAAAAAAATGCCAAATATATTCGGACCAAATATTTGTATGCGCTGAGATTCGCTGCGTACAAAGGCACCAACGTCTAATGAGCCGGAAACTATTTTACCCAAATGGGTTCTAAGGTAATCCATTGTACTAAAAAGTTGTTTGATTTATTAGTAGACATGCCAAGGACTGTAGGTTTCAGAATTGAAAGTAATAGAATGTTAATGTCGCTGCATGGCTATTTTATCAGTGATAACGTTTATTTATGATAGATGTTCACATGCCAATTAAGAAAATGGTCATTACTTGGTCTCAATTTCCGTCTCGTAACACTTACTGCTTGTTGGTGTAGATTACTATATCATTTCGTCAGAGATGTATGCTGGCGATGACGATGCTTTAAGCATCGTTAGGTATGATATTTAAACTGCAGCGTTGCAGACTCATGCAAGTTGTCGATAGTAGTTGGAATGGGCGCCGACCGGTACACAACATTTATGGAGAACCAAATAAATCATTCTCTTTTAGAAAATAACGGAGCTAGAGAAGTAGTACTCCTGAGTTAGAGTGCGCTTGTGTGTGTTGGAAATTATAATAGCATAGTAGCAATAAGAGACTGCCATCAGAAATATGTCCATTGCAACAGTGAGGGCTGCAGGTCTACCCAACTGTGTGAATTAGCATACATTATTGTACAAATGCTCACATACCAGACGGGAGTCTACTAAGTCACCAAAGATAATTCAGTGCCGGCATTTACTTTCAATAAAGAGTAATAATACGGTTTTTCAAAACGCTTGCCACGTCGCTTTGTATCAGGGCTGCTGCGCATCGAATGGGCAATAAGGCCGAAAATATGAGAGCGTTAACCTCTCAGTTTTCAGGCCTTGCATTGAAACGGGGTAGAGTCTCTCTATTATAAATAAAGTCGGACTTTGACTGGTTTTGCAAGTTCTCTTGTGGGAAAACTCAAATTATAATTAAGCAATCAACAGTTTCTGACAAAATTTTTTGAAATTTCCAAGGATCTTAAAAGGATAACAGCCAACTTGAATTTTAATACATACTACAGCTAAATATAAAATTGTTGTTTTTTGTTCATGTTATTACAAACATTTAGCTGAACGTATCGCATAACAAAAATCAATAGAATTTATAACAATTTAAACGGTTTCAATATGTACCATAACTGCAACACAATAAAAATTATTGTGCAAAAGAAAATCTTTTCAAAAATTGTAAATCTTAATCTATAATATTTTCAACAGTTTCTTTTATAAAACTATTTTAACGTTATAATTTATTAAAGTAAATCGGATACATTATTGCCATTATTTCTTTTTATTTAGGTATAATAAATTTATTATGTATTTTGTTGAACTAATAGAATTCAAAAAAAGCTAGAATAAATACAATCAGATGGAGTCACGTAGAAACTTAAAGATAGTAAAACAGAAAACTGGGAAATAAAAAATTGAAAAATTCTAGAATTACCAATTCTATAAGTGTTCCCATAATATGACTTTTCAAACAATCAACGTATCAGAGATTAGTAAAGTTAATGCGAAATGCACATTACATCAATTTTCAGTCATAGAATCGAGATCATAGTGAATCTTAAAACATCAAATTTACATGCTACATACATCATACATCATACATGATATTAAAAGTTTTCACAAAGTAGAATCTACTCTATAAAACTGGAAAAATGTAACCATGTAACTAACATTGCAACTCCTCCTATAGTTATGACCCGATTCAAAGGTTAACACCTCATTTGAAGCGGTTTGTTGCCAAACTTCACATAACGGTTTTAGATTTTCGATTTAAATTATCATCAGACCTTAATTATTTCATCTTGTTATTGACATGCTTTAATTGTTGTTGAAAATGTAGTCGTTTGTAATGGCTATATGTTTATCAAATGTTGTGCTTAATTAAAGCTTTAAATACTAATGAATACCTTTAGAATTCTAACTTTTCTTAATGCTAAATGTTTTTTATTTTATTTCAAATAATATACTAAATATTTTTTCTTTTTAATGGAATATTATAAACAACGTAAGAAAAGTTTACTGTTGCATGCGCACGTTCTTTATTTATTATAATTCGAGTAAAATCTTATTTTACGTTCCTCCATGTATCTGTCGATGACTTGAGAATGTTTTGGTTATCCTTTTGCATTACTAATTTTTATATTGATAGTAATTTTGCTATTTGCTTTTAAGCTGTTTCTCTTTGTTTGTGATATTAGATGCAGTATATCACCATTAATTTTATATGTTAAGGCAAACAATCCTTGCTTTCTATTTACTCGCTAAACATAAAATATGGTTATTGGATCTCAGACACAAATAAAATACCTCTTCATCTTGTTTAGTTGCTTTTAGATGTTTTTATTTTTATAAAAATTACGATATAAATTACTTAAGTACAATATCCAATAAATATTTTAGATTTGCTTCAAGATTTACTAGAGAAATTTCTGTTCAGTATTGCACTTTTAAATCGGCAGGAAAACATATTTTTTATAATATCTTTCCATGTAATGTAATTGATATATAGAATACCTTCTTTAATTTTAATTGTTTTCATGAAACTGCATTTCAAAATAACATCATGAGATTCTTTACTATTTTTTACTTGAAAACAATATGTGCACGTAATACGCAAATATAATAAACGATTCTGAAAATAACAATAACACTAAACGTATATATACATATAACACCGGTACAACAGTTGCACTTAGCATCTAAAGCTGGTTATAGTCATACAAGATAAAGATAATAAAATGAACCAGTTTACCAGCATTGCATTATTAATGTCCTTAATTCTTAATACAGGACAAACTGTAAGTTCACCTTATATTTATAAATTTGTCTGAAAGAAATATAATTGGGGAAAATACTTTGCAGCATAATTTGTTACGCCAAACCGAGAACGGATTGATAATGGGTGCATTAAAATGTAGCCGAGACAATGCTTCGGTTGAATATTACTCGTTTACTAGAATACCGTACGCTCAACCGCCTATTGGACATCTGCGTTTTCAGGTTGGTCACAAAAAATATATTATAAAAATATAATAGAATATTGCATGTATTGAAGGAACCTTTGAATGCCAAACCATGGTCAGGAATTAGAGATGCAACTAAAATACCACAAAGATGCGCCCAAATTGGAAATCACTTGACCAATCGTGGTATAAGAGGTAGTGAAGATTGCCTTTACGTGGACGTTTATGAACCCATAACGGTAATAATATTATAATTTAAACAATTTATAAAATTAACTGTTTACTCATAGGCAAGAGAAAAACATTCAGGTCCTCTGCCGGTCATGGTGTGGATTCACGGCGGAACGTTCGCATTTGGTGGAACAGAAAGCACAGGTCCCGACTATTTAATGGAGAAACCGGTGGTAGTAGTTGAGGTCGTATACAGATTGAACGTTTTTGGATTTTTGAGTACCCTAGACGACAATGCAAAGGGAAATGTAGGGTTAAAAGATCAGCTTCACGCTTTGAAATGGGTGAAAAGAAATATTCATAATTTTGGAGGAAATCCCAACAAAGTTACTATTTTCGGAGCAAGCGCCGGAGGAGCTTCAGTAATGTATCACATGTTGTCACCTAAGAGTAAAGGTTAGAGCGGATTTTATACAAAAAAATGGTTTGCAATTGGACAAAAAATTTTAGGGTATTTTCAAAGAGGAATCAGCGAGAGTGGTAGTCCGTTAGATATATGGGCTTATCAAAGAAATCCGAAGGAAATGGTTTTCAGATTAGCCAAGGGCTTAGGTATTGAAAGCAGCAATACAAACGAAATAGTAAAAGAATTACAAAAAATCAACTACAAAACCGTGTTGGAAGCTGCGTATAATAAATCAGTAACAGTATGTATCTGTCCTGATCTTTATATTTTACTAGTAAATACTTACAAATTTAGGGATATTACTTTCCATATTACGCTCATCCTTTCGCTCCTACAATTGAAGAAGAAAGCGATACCGCTTTCTTGACGGAGAGTATGTTTAATCTACTTTCCGAAGGTAAATATACAAAAGTTCCATATATGGCTGGATATACTACAGAAGAAGGATCATTTGGATATGACTGTGAGTTATTAATGTTCTACATGCTTTAGATGTTTTTATTTCAATTCAAATTTAGATGTTGAGAGTGGAAAAGTTAATATCAATATTTATAAAGATTATCCCGAGTTATTAATTCCTATATCTATGAACATCGAAAAAGGCTCTGTATGCGAGAAAAAGTCATTAGAAGAAATTATAAAATATTATTTTAAAAATGGAGACGTAACCGATAAAAATAATTGGATTCCTGTAAGTTTACATCGGCATGCACATAATTCTTGTCATTTAATTTATAATAATCATTTAATTCAGTATATGTCACAAGAATTATTTGTGCGCGGAATAGTAAAAACCATGAATTTAATATACAAAAACCTCCCGATGTATTTTTATAGGTTTTCTTATTTGGGAAGCAAGAAATCTACATATCTAGGTAAACATAAAAATATTTAATTATTTACCTACTTTAGAGTTAACTTTAGGTGGCGTAGCCCATTATCAAGAAATAGAATATCTCTGGTATACAGAAGGAGAAGGTGCAGCGTCAGACGCCGATAAATTAGCAATAAAGCGACTAGTAACTTTGTGGACTAACTTTGCAGCTACAGGGTAATATCCAAAACGTAATTTATCAGATGTTTAATTTTTTGTTTGTAGAAATCCCACCCCTCACAAAGATGAACTTCTCCAAAACATTGTCTGGCCACAGGTACATCCAAATAAAGTCTATTTGGAATTTGGAAAAGACTTGTCGCTCCGTAAGCAACCCAACTTTAAAGACTCCCTATTTTGGGACAATTTGTTTTATAAATGTGGAAATCCCGATTTTATTACCTATTAGCTAAATAACAACGGTTTTGGTACCGTTTTAGTAGATGTAGTTGTAGATGCACCTAGTTAGTAATGTATTGTAGGTGTAAATAGGGATATGACGTTTAAATTTTTTTAGTGGTCTATGTTATACCTTACAGAAAAATAATATTTGTTATTAATAAGAATATAATGCTTATATTACTTTATTTATAATTAATCCAAACCAAATTGTTATCCTATATCAATTTATGCTAAATATTTACCATTAACCAAACAGTAGAATGACTTTTCCTCAGTTTACAACAATGTTTTATTTTTATTAAATTATTTTTTGCTACAAAGACGTAATTGTGAAAAAGACAATGTAACAAATACATTTTTTTTATTACATCTTTATTTTAGTCGTCATTTTTCCTCCTATTGTGCCTCTCAATACTGCTTTTGACATTCTAGTTCCAGGTATTCTTTTCACATGTTCCAAGCACTTGAGTCTTTGGGGATTTATTACTGCTGTTATCTTAGGCTTCTTGTGTAACTCTTTTAATTCTTTATTAATTCTTTGAATCTAGGTTTCGTTTATTTTTTTCGGCCATATACAATCCCTTCCCATTCTTCTAACCTATTCGTATTTTCTTTGATGCGGGGCGATGTGGCAAACACCGCACCTTAGACAACCGCCATTATTACCCCTTTGTTTGAGTGAACGCAGGTACTCAATTATTTTTGGTGACTGAATAGGCCATCTTTTAGATATCAGAATGCTCCGGGAATAAACCCGGATCCGTCCGCACCGCAGTCGACCCCTCAACAATCAATTTTCTTCTGAATACTGTACTTAAATGTACCCATTTCTCTATCTTTTCAAACTTGTACGCTTTTCCTGTATCCGTAGCTATTCCCAATTGTGGTTATCTCTTAAATTCTTGGTCTGTCAAATCCATATACTTGGTTTTTATCTTGTTAATGTACAGGCTAAGCTTTCATAATTTTCTTCTAACCTTTGGGCTACATCTTTTATCTCTCTTCTATCTGATAATACTAGATCATTTGTGTCTTTTTTGATAAATAAGCCTTGATCTGTAATAAAACTGAATAATACTGACGACAATAGATTTCTTTGTCTAAGCCCTTTATTAACTTCAAATTTTCCATTTTTCTATAATTTACTGTTACTCATGCCATATTTATTAATTTCTTGCTGATTCCCATAGGATTTTGTTTCTTTTCGCACTATCGTTGTTTGAAATCGATTTGATAAGACCATTTTTTCTTCTTTATATTCAAATCTTTCTGCCTGAATCTCCATTAATACATAAACTTAACCTTTTATGCTTCTATCCTGCCTACACTTTTCTATTCTTTAATGAATGTTACAAGGATCTCATATTCTATATTGAGAATTGTTATACTCTTGTAATTCTCACTTAGTCACCTATTTTCTATAGAGGACATAATATTGCTTCTGTTCACTCCCTCGGTATCCATTTTTGCTTTTATATTTTCTTTATACATTTTTAATGCTTAACCTTGCTCTCATGTACTTAAACATTTTAGCGGTTATATTACCACTGTCTGGACTTCTGTTGCTCTTTAGCCTTTATATTATATCTTTGATTTCATTTTCTGGCGGTGGTTGTTCTTTATTACCCTGTTTGTTTATGTCATTTGTATTATGTTATCTTCTTTAATGACTTCTGTCTCATCTACCACCGGTCATAATATTTCTTCCATTTATTCAATATTTAATGATCTTCACCAACAAACTTTCCATCTTTGTCCTTGTAATAGGCTGCCTTAGGCTGGTACTTTTTGTTTGTTTTTTATTCGTTGGTGTATATTTCTAATTTCTTTATTGTTGAAGCTCTCTTCTATTTATTTTAATGCATATTCGCTATCATGTCTTTTTTTCTTTCTTAATAGCCTTTTAATTTTGTTTTAACATACTTATTTTTTGACTCCTTCGTTTCCTCAGTTGTCATCGTTAGTCTTAAATTAGACCTTTTTCCAATTCTCTCTTGCATTCTTTAATGTAATAATTTTCTTGCTTTCTTTATTTCTCTGTTACATTTTTTGCCAATTTTATTCATTGCTGTATTTATCCTTTCCCACTCTTCTTCGATATTGTTGCTCTGTTGGATGTATTCTTATTCTTCCCTTAAGAGCTTTTTGTATTTTACCTGTTCTTCTTTGCTCCTCAATCTCACTTACTTTTCACTTAGTTTCTGAGAGTTGAAATCATTTGGTTTATCTTCATTCCTACCATATAATGATCAGAATCCATATTTCGGCTCTCTGTAAGTCATTGCATTAGTGATCCGTTATTCCTCGTAACTTTCAATAAAAACATGATCGTTTTGTTTAACGGTGATTTCCATGTTTCCTCACATAATCTATCGGAGATTGACTTAAAATTTACTATTGCTAATTTCAACATATTACTTATTATAGACTCCGTGTCTAATATTCTTTTTTCCCCAGACTGTTAAGAAATAAAAAGTTGTGTATTTGTACTGCATCTTGTCCTAGTTCTTTAGTTTCCTGTATCGCTAGCAGATCGTATTTAACTTTCTAATTTTGTTTATTAGATGTTCAACTTCCCTTCTTGGAATAAATTTCTTATGTCTCATCTATCATCTTTAAGTTGTTTCTCCGCTTTATTTCCTTTATTTTTTATTTTGACACTTTTATTGATTTGCTTAGCATTGCACGTTTCCGGTATTTTACTATTTGCTGCTCATGTCCTGTTCTTTTACCTGGTCTGTTTTTGTACATGTATGTTAATTCAGCTGCTATTCCTAGTTTTTCTTTGTTTTTATTCTCTCTCTGTTCTGTTTCCTTTATCGTTACTTTATTATGGCTAATTGTTACCGTTTTTTCTATTTAAATTTTTGTCCACCCTGTTAATCTTATTTGTCTCTCTTTTTATCTTTCTTGTATTATTAAATCATTGTTACTATATTTTCAGATTCAAATGCCTTTAGCTTTAATTTGCTTTTTCTAACCTTGAACTTATCGCTCTCGTTTTCCAGCTTTATGAAACAAGTTTTCGGCTTACTTTAGTTGTTGATTCTACATCCATCTCTAGGTGTTGTTTCATAAAATTTGTTGTAGCTTTCTTTAACGCGACTGCACTACTCGTGTTTATTTCCAGCCCGTTTACGACAACCTAATTTGTTTTCCTTTTCTTTATTTATTTAAAGCTACTTTTTATTTCACTCACTTCATTAATTTTTTATTTTTCTTTCTGATTTATTCATCCTCCTTTTTGAAGTTTTTATTCTCAAGTCTCAGCTTTGATATTCCTTCAGTAAAAATATTTTGTTGTATTTTGTTTTTTATCTGTTTGTTCTGCCTTCATCTCTTCCATCAGTTTTAATATTTAATTATAACTTATCTTTTTTTTCTCGATTTGCTCAGCGTTCTTAACTTTTTTTACTTCTATCAAAAGGTTCTTCTATTTCTCTCAATTTTCTCCTTTTTTTTATCATTGCACCAGTTGCATACTCGTCTGAATCCTCCATCCTTATTTTCCTTATGTCCTACTTCATTTATTTTTACTTCCTTTCGTTCAATATTCGCTATTAAATTTTTAACTTGATGTTGTCTTGTATTTTTATCCGTCTGCTATCGGCTCTATGCGATAAAACCTTCAACCAGATCGACTTCTTGAAGATTTGGATTTTGTTATGTGCTGAATGCCATTATTTTAAAATATCTTACCTTTTATCTTTGTAATTTTTACAGCTCGTGATTTACTGTACACTTCACACTCACTATGTTTAATTTATGTAAGCTTGATACCGCCTAATTTTAAGTCAGATGTCTGAGCGTAACTTAATATTTTCGCACTTATGATGTCCCATTTAATTTGCTGTATAGATTTTGGGGATAAGTCAAAGCCAGGGGATATCTACTATGAACTTAATATACAAGAATCTCCCGATGTATTTTTATAAGTTTTCTTATTTAGGCAGCAAGAAACGCACATATATTGGTAACTATAGAAGCATAAAATCATTTGCAAAGGCTAAAGTTAAATTTAGATGGAGTGCCTCATTATCATGGATTAGAGTACCTCTGGTATCGAGAAGGAAAACGCTGATAAATTAACAATAAAGCGTATGGTAACTTTATTTATTTGTAGAAATCCAACCCCTATAGAAGATGAACTCCAAAATATTGTCTGGCCACAGGTTCACCCAAACAAAGTTTATTTGAAACTTGGAAAAAACTTGTCGCTCCGTAAACAACCAAACTTAAACCACTCGTTATTTTGGGATCAGCTATTTAACGATTGCGGGAATCCTGATTTTATTACCTACTAGTAAAATAACATAAATCAAAGGTTTTTCGATTTATTGTTTATTAGTTGTAGATGCACATATATAATATTTTATAAAATGTAACAATTAATGTAATCTACATTTTATAATTAAAACATAAACCAAATTTAAGAGTTGCCCAGTTACGACTCTTTCTGGTTATAAAGTCTACAGGATACTTACCAGTTAAAAAATTGTGTGCTATTTTCACGTATGTAGAACATTGTCAAAATAATATTTTTCAAATGTTTAATTGGTAATTAGCACAAGATGGCAGTGAATTCTTCATATATCATTTGGCCACAGGATTATTCAGGCAAAGCTTACTTGCTCCTTGGAGCAGACTCACCTACCAGCAAACCTTCAAGTTCCGTTGTGGAGCAAACTGTTTTTAAAATTCAAAAGTTCTGAATCTATTATCTAGTAGTAAAATAAAGTAAGCTATGGCCTTTAGTGTAATACAAGATCACTTATAATAAAAAACTTCTTGCGAAAAACGTTACAAATATTTGCTATGCAAGAGCAGTGCGCAGTGTAATACTATCCAAACTGAAATACTACTTCTTCTATCTTCTTTGTTAAGCTACTGCCAGATTTTATCCGGGTTTAGCTACAATGAGTCCTTTCGTTGTGTCTGGGGTTCTCCATCACAACTTTTGGCTCTAGGTGTGTTATCTCATGTTATTATCCTATCATCTTCCATTCTTGACGCATATTCGCCCCTATTCTATTCTTCGTTAATGAACCCAGTCGTTAACTGTTTGTATTTGACTAGTTGTTTTATGTGTTTATGTTTTAGTCTGTCCCTTCTTATTTATCCATCATTTTCCAAAGCCTCTTCATGTCAGCAGCTTCTAATATTTGGTACAAGTGCGGTTGCATTGTGCCTTTGTTGCATACATTTGTATACTCTAGTTCTAAATTCGGTATTTAAATATTTGTAAAGCTCTTGATAGTTGATTAGTCTTGACAATTTGCGTCAGAACCTTTAACATACTTGAACTAATCATTGTAATCTTGCAGTATTTAAAAGGTGACGCATGCTTAATTATACTCTCGTATATCCCCATTTTGCTTTTAATTATGGTTTATGTGTTATCATACGATTTTCTTGTTATTAGTTAATCTTAAATTATAAAGTTTACAAGTTCTGCAAACTCTGTGTAATAGGCTTTGGATTTTATTTGGTCTTATAATATCAGGACGGGATCGTCGGATTAACATATTATTTTGTAACATCTCATGTCACGTGGGGTGCGAATTATTTCATCCATAACTAGGTTGAGCAGCAATAGACTTAAAGAGTCTCCTTGTCGTACTAATAAACTAGATAATGGAACACTTATTAATCTAGATGAACAACGAGCTCATGAAGAACGGAAAAAAAATTTAGACTGCGTCTGTGTTAAAGTACCTGCAGCTAAAAAATTATCACAAATTATTGTAACGATTGAAACCTTGTCGGTGGATGTTGTGGAAGTTGATCCTAATGCTGAACGTAGCCTTACAGTTCGCCGAACGTTAAACAATGCAAACGTTGCTACAAAAAAATCTGTGAAGAGCAAAATCCAAAGAAGCAAAGTGCTATATTGTATCCTTAATTATATATACCAAAGTGTTTCTATAAAGTCTTTAAATTTATGATGTATCAATAAGCAATTCTTTCTTTTACCGTTTCATTAATTTTAACTCCCTGTAGAAGAATATTACTGTTCATAGTAAAGTATACTCATTCCGTTTATTTTGGTTTCATTTAGTACGCATATGATTATCTTCTACAGTCTGATATTCTACGTTGCTACTCTAATTTGTTGCTCTTTCCAAAACGTTTCTTCATTTTTTTTTGTGTTAGTAATCACCATTTTACCGGTCTTAGTCTGAGGCTTATTTCTGGTTCTTTGACTATTTAATTAACATCTCCAAGTAGAAACCTAAACTTCTTTTTCAAAAAAAAAATAGACATACAACTGCTTTCAAAAATCAAATTTGTACAGATACTTTGTATCACATGTTGAAGACAACAAGTTGCCTGTAATTCACTTGCAGTAAATTCAGTATCATTTTCATGGAATTATTATATTATATATATGCTCCTTCTAGATAGTTTCAGCTCTGTAATATTCTGAAAAGAATATTTTGACAATCGCAAAAAAATGGTACACGTAGTCACCATTCTTATAAGGGAATAGAAATGTGTAGTTTTTAAGAAGTGTAGTGAATTTAACTATTTATATTTATACATGATAATATTCGTTCTCGCACAAGATAACATAATTTAGTCACAAAGATAATTTTAAACTTTGTAGGAAGTGAAGAACTTAAATAAAACGCACAATCGTAATCGGTTTATAAATCATAACATTATGATGTGAGAGACTAGGTTCGTAGAACTACAGAAATGTAAAGCTTTTTAGAATTGCAGCCAATTGTAAGATTTTTATTTATACATTATATGTTTGTCATTTTTGTGTAAAAAAGCTCTTTAGACACCACCTAGAAAAATTTCAGATTCCGTCAAGAGTAAAAGAAGAACTTAATCGATATCGTAATTCGTATATAAAATATACTTACTTCATCTTCTTCTTTTATACCTCACGGCGCTGGGATATTTAACCTTATTTTATAATCTCTCCTGTCTCTAGCTAGGGTTCTGATTTGCTGGAGTCTTTTTTCCTTTCTCCTGGCGCTTACCTTTATGTTACCTTTCGATTCGTCCTTCACTTTTCATGCCAAATATTTTTTTTTATATCTCTATGCGAACCATATGGCCATACCACTGTAGTTGTTTTCCTTCAAGTTGTTTTACTATGGAGTCTTGTTCCAGCTGGTCCCTAATGTTTCTTGCTACTAGAGGCAAATCAGTAAAAAAAACTCGAAATTTTTTGCAAGTACACGTACCGAGACGTTCCAAGGGGCATTCGATTCGTAGAAGCCTCAGAAAAAATGTTACTACAAATTTTTTTGTTATAATGCAAAAGTGCATTTATGCACGCAAAAATGCATTTATTGATGCACTTTTGCAGACCCTGAAGAATATTATATTTCTCGCTAAATATTGGCCAAAATAAGCACATTCCTGTTACTCGGAAGTTTTTGGGGTCACTGATCACGAATATGATGCTTAGAAAGTGTCCCGATGCACTTGGGGCATAATCCTAAGGATGGGTGTGATTTTAGGGAATTACTTCAAATTTATTTGTTTTCCGGGTTTAAACTGTTTCAATAAGGGGTTTTGGTGTCGCTGATAACGAATATGACTTTTGAAAAGTGTCCCAATGCACTTGGAGGAGAGTATAATCCTGGAGATGAAGGCGATTTTGCATAACTAGCTCAAATTTGTTTGTTTTTTGAGTTTAAACTGTCTATACAAGAATGCTTGAAGTCGCTAATCAAATTTCTAAGTATCATATTCGATGCTTAGAAATTGCCCCGATGCACTTAGCGAAGCAGAATCCTAGAGCTGGGGGCAATTTTGGGAAACCAGCTCAAAGTTGTTTATTTTTCTGAATTAAACTGTCTGAATAAAGGTTTTTGGAGTCGTTGATCAAGAATATGCTGCTTAGAAAGTGCCCCAATGCACTTGGAGAGCCATAATTCTAAGGATGGGGGTGATTTTAGGGAATTATCTCAAATTTGTTCATGTTCTGAGTTTAAACTGTCTGAATCATGATTTTTGGGGTTGCTGGGAACGGTGTTAATCCACAAATTAAGCTCCAATGCACTTACGCATTATAACAAAAAATTTGATCTGTTTGTCGGTTACTGTCCAGGGTTACGCCGCGTATATAATTGTTGGGGTATATATGGTTTTATACAGGTGCATTTATGTTTCTTTGCTTAATTATTTCTTTCCTATTAATGTGTTATTAATCTGATAATATATATATATATATTCTTGCATCTTTTTTTTATTATTGTTCGCAGGTACTTATCCTTTTTTCTGTTTCCATTTATTCTTATGTCTGCTTGTTCATTCTTCTCACTCTTTGTTAAATGGACGATTTTGCTTTTTTCTAAATTTATTTCCGTCTCTTTTTGTTCTAGATTGTCTTTTCAAATGAATATGTTTACTTGTTGTTGTGAGTTATTTGCTATTATTAATATGCATATAGCAGGTATCCAGTTTTTATTAGGCTTAGGTTCAAACATTCTACTTTTAATTTTCTAATTTTATTTTTATTTTTTATAAATGTAGCCCTTATAAATTACAAAGAGAAGCGGGTTTAGGCTGTCTCCCTGTTTTATCCCCCTATTTATTTTAAAGGCTCCAGAAAAGTAAAAAAAGCACATCAAAAAGTACATTTCTTCTTTTATGTTTCTGTGTAGATTTTCTGTCACTCTTCTCATTTTGAGTGGAACTTGTAGTTTCCTGAGTGCTTTCCGTACATATTTCTAGAATACTCAATCGAACGCAGTTTTAGATCTATAATAAGAACCAGGTAAAATATCTTGAAAATGTTGTCCTATGTTTATCTCTTTGGGCGAAAAGCTTTACCTCAGTTCTTAGTCATTTCTCTAAAATTCTTGTATACAGTTTTGGTAGGATAGGACAGACATAAAATATTCTTAGACATATTTCCTCTTTTATATGTACTTTAGCCATAAAGTTCAGAATTTGCTTATTATTATTATATTTGTGTTTTCTAAGTTTGTATTGCATTATATTATGTTTATATAATTTTGTGCTTATCAAACATCTATTTAATTATAAATCAAAAACCGATAATAGGTTTTATTACAAATATACAAAATGTGTAGTTTGTTGCAGCACATTTTATATGATCTAATACTTTATTCTTAGGTAGGTCATGTTTTTGTAATTTTTATTACTTTAAATACATTTATTAAAATTTTTGGTTAACAATTATAGTATTGGTAATATAATGCTAATCATCTAGTTTATTGTTTTGTTACGTTTTTATGACAATGTCACGTTTATTATTAATAGATGAAGAATACAAAATATCAAGCCAATGTTAATATAATAAAAGCTGTTATGAAGTCGCACTATAACCCAGTAGTCGAAGAGAGTGGACTGTAATGCGCATGTGTGAATGAGGATAGATCTACTGACTGTGTCGGTTGTATAAAAACACATGTAGTCTATTAACGTCGTATTTGTAAAGTCTGAGCTAGTAGAACAGTAAATCTGAATCAAATTTCGTTTATTTTCAGAACCAAAAAAGTGATCAGTTATTCCTAAATAAAACACAAAATACTAAAACTACTTTAATTTTGTAGCTATGAGTATAAAGTACAGACTTCGCAGTTACATATAAAAATGATGTCATTTGCCATTTGACCCCCTACGACTGCGCTGACATCCGACCATTCTTTTAACGTAGTTTACCGTAATGTTTTCCCATAAATTACGCATCTGATGTTTTCTTTTAGCCCTGGAATTATAGCAGGTTTGTTGACATAAAGTTATTTTTTTTAATAGCCTAAAAGCAAAAGGCTAAAGGAATTGGATCGCAAGACAGCGGTGGTCAATCTATGTCACCCCTCTACGATATAACACGACCAGAAAATTTGGTTTGAAGTAAAGCGAGTGTTTTACGTGCTGTGTAACATGTGGCTCTAATTTGTTGAAACCACATGACATTCAAGTTCAAGTAGTTGATAATATTAAAAAAAGTTATTTATCATTTCCCAATTGCGTATACTATTATCAGTAATAACGTTACTAACATCGTCCGCAAAAAAAGTAGGGGCTGTTGATTCTTTTAGTCTACAATTCATAGCAAATGATATATTTTTGTAGATGCTTTGGTTGTATGTAAATAGGATGTGGATTTTCACCACCTAAATGTACCAATTTGATAATTTATAAAACCCATTAAATAAAAGTGAATTTATTATACGTTGCTGCACAGAGTGCAGCGCTATAATGACTATGTCATATGTTTAGATACCAACTGTGCAAATTTAAGCTTTCATCATTTACAAAACGCAAACGGTGGCCAATTTAAATCCTTAAGTTCAGTTTCAGTTTCACCCTATATTTCATGATGATTCGGAAAGCTTTTCGAACGTTGACCGAGAATTTTTTTAATCTTGATCAACAATAAACAAAACATAAAAAATAGTTAAAAATGTACGGGCTACAATAAATAAACACCGGCAACTAGCAGTCCGTGAATAGGAAGCTTAGCTAGAAGCTAGAAACCTAACAAATGTATGTAAAATTTTGCTGCAAAGTTTTGGATAAAAACGTATCGTGGGGAAAAAACAAAAAATATCGCTCACAAAATTAAATTTCTCTTGAAATGGGCTGATATCACAAATCGTTGAAGAAATTTAGCCCAACATGGTCAGGACGCTATTCACGATTCCAAAGTAGAGTTTTGCAAACTGTTTTGAACAGTGATTACGTTAAGGAAAACTGAAACCACGTACAATTTTTCTTATCTGCTGTACCATTTTTAATAATTTTTTACGTTAATAATAGTCCATTGTTGTATTATACAAAAAAATCTCTTAATAGTGATTAACGTAATAAAAGACTAGCAAAAAAGGAATTGGTGACTGCCATTCCAAAAACTACACGATGAGCTGGGGTAAACTTCGATGGAAAATATTAGTAAAAAATTATATGCAATTTTAGCATAGGATATTTTAGATTACTATAAACAATTAAAAGTGTTTGAGTTTTCATTTATTAAATTTGTAAATCCTTGTTGTTATAAATGCATTTTGTGTATTATAAACCTCAATACTTTCGGACAAACCACATATATTTTAACAAAAACTTTTATTATCATTTAGTAAACAATAAAAAGATTTAGATTAAATCTGTGGTAACTGTATAATAATCCTAAAACAATATTTCAGATTTCCCGTGAAAATTAAATATAAAAGTTCAGAGCTTGTTATTTATTGTATACATGCATTTATAAACAAATCAATTCTAATTGTACAAATGTTTGATGTTTAGTATAGCAATTTTAAAAAATTAACGTGGTGGAGGAGCTGCGCATAGACATTCAGAAAATTCACAACACATCTCAAAAGAAAAATACAGTAATTTACTCGATACGCCGATATAAAGCCGTGCAGGTTCTGCGAATATATCTAAAGATATTTATACATGTACGAAAAACAGTCAAGATAGAGATAAATACTACTTGTAAAATATGAGATTAACGTCACCTGGCAACCATCGAACCCATAAAAATGAGGTCGGTACTTTAAAATGCCAAACAATGAATTTTGAAGGCACAAGATAGTTTAATAAAAACTTATCATTTTTTACTTATCAAAACACTTGTGAACATAATGCGAAAAGATACATTTATGATAGCCTAGTAAAGATAACGCATATATAAATACATCGCAGATTTAACAAATATACTTAAAAATTATACTTATCTTAAGTTATACGCATTACAAGCATTATGTATCAGTTTACATATATTGCACTGCTATTGTCATTACTTCTTAATACTGGAAAAACTGTGAGCTTACATTGTATTTAAAAAATACTTCGGAGAGGAAGTTAATTGAAAAAAACATTTTATAGCAAAATTTAGTGCGGAAAACCGAGAATGGGTTAATAAGAGGTGTGTTAAAATGCAGTCGAGACAATGCATCGGTGGAATATTATGCGTTTACTAGAATCCCGTACGCTCAACCGCCTATCGGAAATCTCCGTTTTCAGGTTAGTCAACTCAAATTCTGTAGATATTTTATTAAAAACCGCATATATTACAGGAACCCTTAGATGCGAAACCATGGTCAGGAATTAGAGATGCAACCGGAGTACCAGGAAAGTGCACTCAAATCGGTAATCATTTAACAAGTAGCGGTATAGCTGGTGACGAAGATTGTCTCTACTTGGATGTTTATGAACCGATAACTGTAATACATATTATAATTAAAGAAATATATAAAATTGTCTGTTCATTCATAGGCAAAACAAAAATATTCAGGTGCTCTGCCAGTCCTAGTATGGATTCATGGGGGAACGTTTGTATTTGGAGGAATAGAAAGATCGGGTCCGGATTATTTAATGGAGAAACCGGTGATGGTAGTTGAGGTAGTATACAGGTTGAACGTTTTTGGATTTTTAAGTACTCTAGACGGCAACGCAAAGGGAAATGTTGGGTTAAAAGATCAACTCCACGCTTTGAAGTGGGTTAAAAGAAATATTCATTATTTTGGAGGAGATCCTAATAAAGTTACTATTTTCGGCGCAAGCGCCGGGGGAGCTTCAGTAATGTATCACATGTTATCACCTAAGAGTAAAGGTTAAAATAGTTTCCTATACAAACTAATTAAGATTTAACTGTAATATAGTCTACAGGGTACTTTGACAGAGCAATAAGCGAGAGTGGTAGTCCCTTAGATAGATGGGCTTATCAAAGAAATCCGAAGAAATGGTTTTGCGATTAGCCAAGGGATTAGGAATTGAAAGCAGCAATACAAAGGAAATAGTAATAGAATTACAAAAAGTCAACTATAGAACCTTATTGGAAGCTGCGTATAATAGGTCTATCACAGTATGTATCTTTTCTGATCCTTATATTACATTTACATATACTTATAAATGTAGGGATATTACTTTCCATATTACGCTTATCCTTTTGCTCCTACGATCGAGAAAGAAAGCGAAACTGCTTTCTTGTCCGACAGTACGTTCAATCTGCTTTCTAAAGGCAAATATACGAAAGTACCATATATAGCCGGATATACTACGGAAGAAGGATCATTTGGATATGATTGTAAGTTACAAATATACCATGTGTCATATATTTCCATTTAATTCTAAACTTAGATGTTCAGAGTGGATTAGTTGATATTAATATTTATAAGAGCATCCTGAGTTATTGATTCCCATATCCATGAATGTCGAAAAAGGCTCTATATGCGAGAAGAAGGTATTAGAAGAAATTATTAGATTTTATTTCAAAAATGAAAACATAACTGATAAACATAATTGGATTACCGTAAGTTTAAATGAGCATATATATAATTTTGTAGCTTAATCTGCAATAACTATTTAACGGTTTCAGTATATGTCACAAGAATTATTTCTTCGCGGAATAGTAAAAACCATGGACTTAATACACAAAAATCTCCCTATGTATTTTTATAGGTTTTCTTATGTTGGGAGCAAGAAATTTACATATCTTGGTAAGCATAGAAACATATAATCACTCAAAAACTCTAACGTTTAATTTAGGTGGCGTGCCTCATTATCAAGAAACAGAATATCTGTGGTATACAGAAGGAAAAGGCACAGAATCAGACGCCGATAAATTAACAATAAAGCGTTTGGTAACTTTGTGGACTAACTTTGCAACTACAGGGTAATGTCTAATTTTTAATTTAGCAAATGCGAAATTGTTTATTTGCAGGAATCCCACCCCTAAAGAAGATGAACTTCTCCAAAATATTGTCTGGCCACAGGTGTATCCAAATAAAGTCTATTTGGAATTTGGAAAGAACCTGTCGCTCCGTAACGACCCAGACTTAAAAGATTCCCTATTTTGGGACAATTTATTTAGTAAATGTGGAAATCCTGATTTAATCACTTACTAGTAAAATAACATGAGTTAAAGATTATGTAATAGATTTAGTGATATCCATCTGTAGACATACGTGGTGTGGATATCATAATTAAATTTTATATATGAGACAATATTAAATTCGAACTATAACAATAAGATTATTTATATGTACAGTATTCTTCTTCATTAACCGTTTTTCCATGTATTTCTATCCCGTGCTTTTAATGCTATTTCTTTCCACCTATATTTCTTGTATCGTCGCTCCATTTCATCGGCGGTCGTCCTCTACCTCTCCTTGTTTTTCTGAGTCTCCAGTAGGTGATGTTTAATGTACAATTGTTGTTAGTGTCCCGAGCGATGTGACCCACCAAGCTCCTCTTTAGTTTTGCCGCACGTTCCATGATGTTTGTTGTTCCTGTTCTTTGTCTTATTGACACATTTGTAATTTATTTCATATAAAGATATCTCACATTCTTTTTTATTTGTTTGTCAGAGCCATAGTCCATATGTAGCTATTAGCATAAAGCATGTGTCAAATATTTTTCTTTAGATTTATGAGTTTGTTTTTATTCTGTAGTATGTCTCAAGTTTTCAAAAGAGGCCCATGATAAACTGATTCTTCGAGGTATTTTCAGAGTTTGAATTTCTTTACCGATGGTTATATTGTACCCCAGGCATATATATTCATCTACGTTATCTATGTGTTTTCCCCCTATACTAATCTGGACGTTGTCTTTATTCATTATTTTGGTTTTACTAAGATTCATCCTCTCGATTGTTTGATTGAGTTCCTTTTTTATCTATTGCAGTTTCTTGGGATCAAAGTATATTAGGATTATATCGTCCGTGTATCTCAAATAACTCAGACATATTCTATTTGTTTTTATGCCTTTTTACTTTTATAAAAGGTTTTTGAAAGCGTCTTCTAGGGCAAGGGCAAAGAGTTTTGATGGCGTTGTATTTTACCCTACCTAATTTCTCTTTCAATTTGCATATTTTCAGTTAATTGTTACTTGTGTGGCACTCCTATATATGTATTCAATAATTTTTGTAGCTACTCTTGCGTCTTCCAGCGATCGCAATACAAATTTATAAAAACTAGGTGAATAAAAATGTTGTATTTATTTATTTTTTCTATTATGGTGCTTGTTCTACTAGTGGGTACAGGTAGAATTTTTTGTTAGTCGATTTGTTAGGATCTTAGTAAAGAGTATAGATGTGCTAGCAAACTAATGGGTCTATAATTTTTCATTTTAAATAGGTTCCCCTTTTTAAATATCAGCAACACCTCTGCATTGTTCCGTGCATTTGGTATCCTGCCTTCTCCTAGGTATTTGTTTACGAGTAGCTTAATCACTTTGATAATAAAATCCTCTCCTGCTTTAAGCATTTTGTTATTTGGTCTTCTCTTGGGTATTTTAAGTTTTTCGTTTGTTTCAAGGGTTTTTTATTTCACTAGGTGTTATTTCAGGTGTCTCTTCTGATCTTATACTCATAACTCTTTTTCATGGCTTAATAGTTCAATTCTATTATGCTAAATATATATAATTCTTTATAGCATATTTCAGTTAAATTGGCGATATTATTTAGCTCCATAGTTAGTATTTACTGCGTATTTTTCATATTTATGATTGGGATAATTTTGATCTTAAGACATTCATGTTTGCGTTCTTTTCTATTGTCTCTGTTACCAGTCTTGTGTTGTTTGCTTGTAATTTTTGTAATTTTTTTGTTTATTAGATCTTTTGTATGTACATTCAATTTAGATACTTTTGCTTCAATTGTTTTTGAGTATATTTTTTTGGTTGAGGTTCTTAAACTGTTATTTATTATGGTTGGTCAATAATTAGAGTTTTTAGATTGCTTATTGTTGGTAGTCTTTTCTCGGTGTATTTTTAGTATCCCTCTTTTTTCTTTTCTAATTCCTTGCTAGAGGAAAATTTGTTTGTTAACCTTTTTACTCTGCCTGGATTTAGGTTAATTAAAAGCTTCCTCTCACTACGCGATGATCACTTCCTGTTTGGAAACTATTTAGCTCTGATACGTTCTTACATAAGTGTCTGTTGTTGCAGATTATATAGTCTATTTCGTTCTTCGTTTGGCGATTTGTATTTATTTATGTTCACTTGTGCTGTGAAAGTATTCAAACATAAGAGGTTCTTACTTTGGAGCATTTTACCTATGGAATTTCCGTTGCCTAGATCGAATTTCCCTATGTAATTAGTGACACTACTTTTCCGATTTTGGCGTTAAAGTCGCCTCTAATTAAAAAATGGTGTTTTTCTAAGGCTCTTTTTGCTTTGATAACCTTACATACTTTATCTTCATGACTTTTCGTTGGTAAATATTTATGTATGATTTGTATTTCACAATTGGTCCTTAGCTTTAGTTTTATATAGATAATTCACTCTGATATTGTGTGGTATTTTTTGATTAGATGTTTTAATTTTTTATGTATTCCGATAGCTATGCCGCCTATATGGTATTGGTAATCAGAGTTTTTCTGGAATAGTACGTGCCCTGATTTTAACACGGTTTCTTTTTCTTCTGAGGGACGTAACTCACTAAATCCGATTACGCCCCATTTAACGAAACTCATCTTGTGTTCTAATTCCTCTAACTGTTCTTCCGTCCTCATTGTTTGTATGTTATATGTAGCGATATACAATTGTAGTTTTTTTTGAGGGACATCTTCTTGGTGTTTGGCGGATGTACAGCATTAGAAGCCTAAAATTTTTGTATAATCAGTTTCATTGAAAATGTATTAGGTGGTATATCCTAAATAAGGTAATAAACATATAATATAAAGTAGCATTTTATAAAAAACTTAACATAAAAGTGCAACGACAAATGTAATCTCAATTTTATAATTACAGCACGATAGAAAATTAACAGTTCTCTCTAATTTTAAAGTAATTTGGGGATTATACAAAACAAAGCTCTGTAGGCTATATTCACAAAGACAGGACATTTTCAAAAAAATATTTTCTAAACTATTTAATCTTTTGTTGGAACAAGATAACACTATTATATAAATCGTTTTCACTTGTGGTATAATGTCCGTTATAATACCTGGCAGTAAGTAGAATAGAAAACGGCTACCATACAAACTTAAGAATTCAGGTGATATTTTCACTCGATCTACCATAATAAGAAAGTTACTGGAAAAAACAAATTTAAATATCTGCCACTTAAGATGAACAATATAAAACAAATAACGCAATTGACTTAAAAAGAACATCAGCGTTTTATTTGTGAGAATGTTTCTGTATTAATACAATACAATTTTCTTAGGCCGTTATGAATTTGTTATCATTAAATATGTTGAAGCAAAAACTTTGCTAGTGCATAAATAACAACAATAAAATAACAACATAAAAGCGCTACTGAAGTTAGTAGAGGACAAAAGAATAGAGGCATAATAAATTTAAGCTACAACGGTTACAAAGTCACACACTTTTCATAAATATGAGGATTCTTTCTATTTACTACCAAAAATAAAAGGTATTGAAGCTTTTTGAGCTTAAAACAATAAAATCGTTAAATTTTATTATAAATATCAAAGCAAAATTATAAATATTATTATATTTAATTAAATATAAATTTTTTAAAGATGTCAAAGTCATGATTGAATACTAACTAAAAAATCCACATTTGTAGCATTTATCAACTAATTCTCTTCAAACTGAGAACTATTTGAGTATTTTGTTTACTAAATATTTTAACAATAAATTGATATAAACATAAAATTAATTGTTTTATTTACAATAACAATTGAGAAAAAATAAGAACACATTTATTCTCAGATTTATAGAAGATGGACCAATTGAAGGCCGAATTTAAAAGCCTAAAGTATGTTAAAAATTTTACAGAAGCAGTATGAAAACTACATTTAATTTTTAGTCTTAACAAAGTAGCAAATAATTTAACTGGCCGAGGATGTCATAATACAGAATCGGTAATGGAAGCAAGACTTTATCATCAGTGAGGGTTAAACTCGTGTAAGAATACGTCATACTTAGTCAAAGTGTCATTGTCAATACAAAAATATAAAATGACGCGAGAACTTTAGCTTGCTAACCATTGATTGGTTTTTAGAGCATCATGAATTGAATTCTCAGTTAAATCGAGAAATCATCTGATAAGACATTTTCAACTCGTAAACATCAAGGTAGCAGATAGGTACTCCTATGTGATCCCGGCATGGAACAGACCTATTACAGACGCGACCCTGCGAGCAATGATTTGACTTCTGGGGAAAATCATTTCCTACCCTTTACATACCCATCTACCTACCATCTTACCAAACTAACACGCAATGGCAAGCGTGGCGTTTTAATGTAAATCTCACTTTATTTGAGGGAGCCTATGCCCAATACTGGGCGCAATGAGTCAAAGAAAGAAGAAAGAAAAAAGAAACATCAAGATTGTGGCATTCGAAATAAACGTGAATGCAACAGGACTTTTTATACAACTCAAGCAACATTTGATTTGCTACACCAATAATTTCCGGTTGCCTAATTTTAGGAAATGCCGACATCACCTTGCGACTTTTATGTAGTTACCTAAAATGTTTGATACACTCCAGCAATTTACAAGCAGTTGAGCATTTCAAGAAGAAATTACGACATGTTGTCGACCAAACTTATCAGAAAAATTTGTAAAAGAAGCAAAATTTGCAGACGAAGCTAATATGGCAATTTGTCAAATATAGTTGTGAGTATTGATTTTTGTCCAGTCACAGATTTTCTTCCTTCTTTCTTCCGTTTTTTCTGTTTTGCCTTGCATAATGCATTTTTTAGTTTCCTTATCCTATAATAAGGAAAGTAATGTAATCGGCGGAAATTTGACCTACCCAGTTTTTCACATTTCTGGACGAATTATAGCCTCAGGACACAAAAAAGTTGGTTTGGGCCATTGGTTCGTGTCTGTGTGCGTGTCTGTCTGTCGGTCTGTCAGTCAGTAAACAGGATATCTCGAGAACCGTAAGAGAAAAAGACTTTAAATTTGGTATGCAACTTACTTGTAGGTAGTGGCCGCAGTGCGAAACTTTTGGTAAGAATCGGCTGAGCCGTTTGGTTGCAAGGTCGCAAATTCGGTCGCAAGGCGGTCGCCAATCTAAACGGTTGAAGATACAAAAAATTCATGAGAATAAAAATGATTTGTTATCACGAGATAAACATGAATTTAAAGTAAAAGTTGGTAAAATAGGAACTCGAAAAAAATTGAAGCCCAGGATTGTTTGCCCGAATTACCCAAATAATAGAATAAGAAAAGTCGTGTGATGTTCACCAGATTTTTACGTTATATAGCTAAAGTAAGTAATTTTTCTTCGCTGCACGTTTCTTCCTCGGCACCTTTAGCATTTTTTTGTATATTCACATTTCGAGGGCCCCATCTTTTTTTTGTCATTTCTGCTTTACTTGTCCATGTTTCAACGCCGTACAGCGACTGAGACCAAACGTAACACTTTATGAATTTAAGCTTAGTGAATATGCTTAGTTCTTTGTCGCACAGGATAGAGTTATATTCGATAAAGGCCTTCCTTACTTTGATTTCTATATTAGGATTCAAATTAGTGTTAATCAATTCTTAAATACTTAAATTTGTTCACTCTTTCAGTAAGGTGTTTATCTTCAAGTACTTAATTATTATTTATTACATTTCTACCTACTTATCCTTTTCAATTTCATTGTAAACACCATTACTTCATTTGGTTTCATACTAGGTATGTATTCGGACAATGGCAGTTTGATTCGCATGCATGTGTTTAATTATTATTATATTTTTTAAATCCAAGCTTTATTTCAGTTATTGTTTTATTTGTGTTGTGCCCTATCAAAAGTTTTTTTTTGGTAATACGCAAAACATATACGCACTCTCTTGGCAGTTGTAAGATGTTTACCCCAAATAGAGCTTCTCTAGTACCCATGCCACTTCTGAATGCAAGCTATAAGTCGTTCAATATTTGTTTGCTTCTTTTTCTGTAGTCTTTTGTCGTTCATCTTTAGACATAAGCCTCTCCCAATTTATGCCAATATTTTCGATTTTGAGCAGTTCCCATCCATTTGAAGCCAGCAACTTTTTTATTACCTCATCTCATTTGATGTCTTCCTCTACTTTTTGCCCATATCTGGCCTCCATCGTTGATCAGCTACATCTTTTATTTTGTTTTTACAAAATCCAGGTGTTAGTCTTTCTGTCTTTTAAACTGGCACCCAACACAGCTCTTCTTATTTCTCTCTGAGTTTTGATGGGTTTTCCCATATTTGCTTTGGTGAGAGTCTATGTTTAGCATCCGTAAGTCAATACTGGTAACACACGCTAGCCAAAAACACGAGTTTTTAAATATCGTAATAATTTGCTACTTTGGAGGGTATATTTTAGTTTTCCGAAGCTTGTCTACCTGAGTTTTGTTCTTCTGTTAATTTCAGCAGTCTGGTTTTATTTGTTCGGTTTTATTACCTGTCCTAATATTCAGGCAAAATTCTCATAATGCAACATTTTACTTGGATGTTTCTGTTGCCATCACTATTCGCCATTGTTTTTGTTTTTGTAAAGTTTATATTTAATCTGACTGTCTCAGAGCTTTCTGCTAGTTGTGCAAGCATGGTTTGTAGGTCTTCAAACTTGTCAGTAATCAGAATGATGTCGTCAACAAATCGCAGATGATTTAACCGTTTTCCATTGATTTCTATACTCTTTTCTTTCCAAAGTAAGGTTTTGGATACATCTCCCAGGGTCAGCGTAAATAGCTTTGGCAGTATTACGTCTTCCTCTACAGTGATATTGATTTTGTAGCAACTTGTAGTTTTATTATCATAGATGCTTTTTTATAAATACTATATATTTGGTCTCCATAACAGGAGTCAATTTTACTGTTGTTTAAGGCATATTCCACAACCTACAACTCCATCGTCTCGAAAGACTTTTCATAATCGACTAAGGCCAACTACAATTGTATGTAATACTCATTCATCTTTTCTATTAGGGTTCTTACAGTTAACAGATAGTTGGATAGTTGTACCCCTTACAAAAAACGGCTTACTCAGCTGGTTGATAGACATCCATTTTATTAATTAGGCGGTTTATAATAATTTTCATAAGTGGCTTATAAAGTTGCGATAGTTGGGAAATCGGCACTTATTGTTAATTTTGATTTGAAATATTATCAACAGTACCTTCATCATGTGGCTCATCAAACTAATTAACATGTAGTTGTTACATATTTTAGAATTTTATGTAGAAAGATATATATTGATTTTCAACCTTTTTGAGATGCTCCCTCTTCTTAGTATGTTTTATTTAAAGGACCAACTACATTGTCTATATTTTCCTCATCAAACAGTTTAATCAGTTCAAGAGGGACTGTATCAGGACTAGTTTTATTGGTAGGTTTTTTATGTTTCCCCATTGGTTGTTGCTACCTTTGCTCATTAACATGTTTAGAGTGAATATTTGATCTAAAGTTTCTCTTTCCTCTCTAAATCCACCTTGATGCTCTCCTACTTTTTGATCACGGACGTCGCTGAGTTCTTTTTTGGCAAATACTTTACAGGTAACATGTAGTAATGCTATGTCTCTATAATTTAAGTACAGGGTTTTATTCCCTTTCTTATAAATTGAACAAGTTATTGTGTTGCTCCACTGCTCCGGCATACATTCCTCTCGTCATACTCTCTTAATTAAATCACAATTTGTTTTCATATAATATCTACTAATATTCCATTTTTTTTCTGGCAAACTTATTGCTTCTAAATTTTATAATTCCATCTTTGATTTCCACATTTGGCTGTTCCGCAACCTCCCTGCCCTCACCTAACTTTATAACTTCTGTGTTTCCTAATTTATCTTCTTTCAAATCATTGTTTAAAAGTTTGTATACAAATACACTCGTCTATCTAATTTACTTGCAATATTTTTTAACAAAAGTTTCTTTTTATTTATGCAAAAAGTTAAAGTAGCACTGTCTTTACCAGTAAATTTGTTTAACTCCTGATAGAAATGTCTTACTAACATATTGCTCTTCAATTAATTGTAATTTCTCTTACACGTAACTTCTTTTTTTTCTTCTCTGTATTTTTATTAAGTACATCCATTCATGCATTGTTTCGTTCTGTCGAAACTTGCACTGTACGTCGTACCAATCCTTTGTTTTACGTTTTCCTATATTTCCTAAACAATTTTTTAAACTTTTTGTTATTACTTTTACTATTTTAACCCATTTGCTTTCTACATTTTTTGCTGCTTCTTTCTCCTCAAAACATTTTACAGCTTGATGACCATTCCTTCGTCGTACATTGTTTCAGCATTGTATTTCCCTGCATTGTTTGGTTTCTTGGGTGTTGGTAATTCTTGCTTTAATTTGGCTATAACCAAAAGTGTTGCGAATTACTGTCCGCACTCCTACAACGACTAACGTCTTTTATGGCACTACAGTGCTATTAAAAGTGAGATCTATCTGATAATACGTTTGGCGTCCGGTGATTTCCATTTCATCTTGTGAATGTCTTTATGGTCAAAGCCTGTTACTTTCCAAGTGCTTGCTTTTGCCTCTAGTTATTTTTACGTTTATGTTGCCCATAACAAATTTCAAATTGTATCTTGGAAGATTGCATAAATTATTCTGTTGTTTAAAACAAACCACGTTCCGAAATATTTATTGCAACTTACACTGTTCAGAAATATATATAACCGTCTATTATAATATGTTTTGTTTCTTGCATAATCAATATGTCTAGTAACACTGCATAACTTTAACATTTCTTCATAAATACTTCTCATATTCTACGTCCCTAATTATAATGTCTTCTATTGTCATTTTCAGTTTTTTCTGACTTGTTCCTCTATGTTACGTTCTCTTATTTGCTGATACACACTTGCCAATTTACTGCTTTCTTTTTGTTGTTCTTTTCAATGGCGTGTTGGTTACTTTTCCATTACTGTATTTTCTTACTAGTTTTTAGAGAATATCTCTAATTTTTATGTGTTGTGATTCTATTTCCACTCTTGGTCTTTTACTCGGTATCTTTAACGTCTTTTCATTTATCTCTTTTTCTGTTCCCAATTTTCTTTATCGTTTCTTCCTTCTCTTTCATTCTTTGTCATATTCTCCTTAATGCAAATTTTGGCTCTTATATTTGTTTTCACTTTGTGATTGTTTTCCTGTTTTTGCCTTATCCCCTTCTTCTGGAATTCTACGAGGCTCACTTTTTCTCCCACATTACATACAGTTTTAATTTTAGCATTCAGTTGTAATTCCTCTCCTAACATGACTTTCATGGCGGTTTTTAGTACGTTACGATGACAAGAATCAATTTTTAGTCCTACTACTATGATATTGTTTCTTCTTTTATGTTTTTTAAGACACGTTACTACTTTCGTACACTTCTTTTAATTTTTCGTTGACTTGTTTATTTTTTGCTTTTAGTTATCGATTTTTTTTTCAATAATTTGTTTTCTTTCCTTATCGTTTTTATTTCTTTTTTGATTAGCTCTTATTTACTTTTTATTTGCTTCTGATCTATTTGCAGATTTCTAACCATGTCAATTAGTAGATCTAATTTTTATCACTTCTATTGGTTATCTATTGTGAGCGTTCTGTTTTTGAACTACTACCTAATACTTATTTTCTCTACATCTTTTCTTTCTTTCCTCATTCGTAGAATATTTGCCTGTTGACATTTTTACTTTAATAAATTCATTATTACATTATTACATGGCAAAATAAAAGCAATTCATTAAATTTCTAAGTAGATATCAGTGACGTCAACCAGTTTTCTTAAATCGCCGTGTATGAAACACATAGTCTTCTAAAGGAAGTTGCTTAGGATATTGTTGGGTATCTCTTAAATGCGTGCCTCCAAGCCTTCTAGTGTGCGAAGCTTTTTCCTGCATAACTTAACAGATAAAATTATATGGAGTGAAATCATATATTCTTTGAGGCCACTTATGAGACCCTATCGTCCCAATTAACGCTCTTAACGTCTTTCCACGCATATACCGTAAGATTAAATGAAGTGGTCTACATATTTAGGCAAATGAGATCTCCAATATTATTTCAGCCAAACACCATGGGCTAGACGTAAAATTTAAGCCATTTCTTCTAGTACTGTTCAACGACCTTGTGATGTCAGTTTTTTTGTTATCGTCTCGGTCCTTCCTTTATTTCTGCAGAAGGACAATAAAATTTTAAATTTTATAGAGTGCTGCGAACTTAACTCGCCCCTGAACGATCAATGGACGGGCCATCTCTGTTTATCTTGTATTTATATTATATGTACTACTTCTTTCAGCCAATGCATCTACTATTGACTTGAGAAATATGAGATTCTATATACTGTTCTCTATTTAGGGACGGCGATACTACAAGGTCTATAGTTCTCTAGTCAATTTTAAGGCCCGATTACATTTTATCCACTCCATATAAGTGCCATTTGTTTCTGTGTTATTTTTGTTTTCGAACGACACTTGTTCTTGCTCTAAAACTTTTATGCATATTAGTGTGGTAGTTAAAATGATATAGGTAAATATAAATAGACTCGAACTTTAGCAAATCCAAAGTTAGATGTTGTTCAAACAAAATTATTAAAAAACGTGAGACATCAAATAAAATGCGGTAAGCTTCTTTATGTTGCGACCACAAATTTTGCATTGGAAAATTAGGACAACCATTCACTATACTACGTACTCTGCTTTGTATACCACATTAATTCATAATAGAATCAAAATTATTGCCACAAAATCATAAAGCAGAGGAACAGTGACTCCATTTATGTCCCTAACTATATATCTTGAAAACGGACGATTTTAGTTATTATGATAGGACATTATAGATAATCTTCATGTTAGCACTTGGAAATGTACAGAGTTTTAGAGTGTAAAGTTTAAATATTTGATTATTACGCAAAACTGGAATATAAACTTCGTAGAAACGAAGATTTCTAAGAGGCGGAATCCTTAGTGTGTAGTAAATGCAAATAAGTAAGTCATTAATATTTTAGCTTTTTCCGAAATGTTTACAGATAGTGCATATAGTTTTTAGATTTTTTTATTATAGATACTGCTTTGAATAAACAATATTTGATAATAACATGTTAAATATTTTCATGGAAAATCTCTTGATGTAGAAGCTTTTTATACAAAATATTTACGAATTGTAATTGAATTACTTTTCCATTTTAATTTTTGTTGAGTATGAAATTGGATCTTTCAATAACACTAAAAGTACTCTTAGTATTTTTGCTATAAAAACAACTGCACAAACATGCAATTCTGATAACACAGTGAAGCTAAGTATGTATATAAATACAACACAGGTACAACAGTTGACTTAATAATTATACTTGATTATAGCTATTTACAGTAAAAGTAAAATATGAGTCAGTTTAAAAATATAACACTGGTATTATTATTAATTCTTGCACTAGGAAAAACCGTAAGTTTACGTAATAACTAAAAATTATATTCGAAATAAGGAAAAATGCCATACTACATTGCAGCATAATTTGGTACGCCAAACTGAAAATGGGTTAATAAAAGGTGCAGTAAAATGCAGTCGAGACAATGCAACAACAAAGTATTATGCGTTTACTAAAATACCGTACGCTCAACCGCCTGTCGGACATCTACGTTTTCAGGTTAGTCACAACTCGAGTATTATAGAAGTTTTATAAAAATCTCATGTATTAAAGGAACCATTGGATGCAAAACCATGGTCAGAAATTAGATATGCAACTAAAATACCAGAACGATGTACACAAATTAAAAATTCTTCTACAGGACTTGGTATAACTGGTAGTGAAGATTGCCTTTACTTAGATGTTTATGAACCTATAACTGTAATATGCACTATCTTTAAAAATACATATAAAATTTTCTGTTGACTCATAGGCAAAAAAGAGCCATTTAGGTCCTCTACCCGTTATGGTGTGGATTCACGGCGGAACGTTTGCAACTGGTGGAATAGATAATACGGGTCCCGATTATTTAATGGAGAAGCCGGTGGTGGTAGTTGAGATCCTGTACAGATTAAACGTTTTTGGATTTTTAAGCACTCTAGACGACAACGCAAAGGGCAACGTTGGATTAAAAGATCAACTTCACGCTTTGAAATGGGTTAAAAGAAATATTCATAATTTTGGAGGAGACCCCAATAAAGTTACTATTTTCGGAGCTAGCGCCGGGGGAGCCTCAGTAATGTATCACATGTTGTCACCTAGGAGTAAAGGTTAGGGCGGTTTTTTATTCAGACCAATTGGTATGCAATTGGAAAACAATTTTAGGATATTTTCAAAGAGGAATCAGTGAGAGTGGCAGTCCCTTAAATAGATGGGCTTATCAAAGAAATCCGAAAAAGATGACCCTTAGACTAGCCAAGGGGCTGGGAATTAAAAGCGATAGTACAAAGGAAATAATAAAAAAAATTACAAAAAGTTAATTACAAAACATTATTGGAAGCTGCATACAATAAATCTATAACAGTATGTATCTTTTTGAATTGTTATATTTTACTTACAAATACCATTTGCTCCTACAATCGAAAAAGAAAGCAAGACCGCTTTCTTGACAGAGAGTATGTTTAATCTTCTTTCCAAAGGTAAATATACGAAAGTACCATTTATGGCTGGATATAATACAGAAGAAGGATCATTCGGATATAGCTGTAAGTTACTAATATACTATGTACTCCTAATCTTTCCATTTAAATTCTAAATTCAGATGTTGAGAGTGGAAAAATTGATATTAATATTTACAAAGAGCATCCTGAGTTGTTGATTCCTGTATCCATGAATATCAAAAAAGGTTCTGTATGTGAGAAGAAATCATTAGAGGAAATTATTAAATTTTATTTTAAAAATGGGGACGTAACCGACAAAAATTATTGATTCCGGTAAGTGTACATCGTCGTACACATAATTTGAATTATCTAATTTATAATAATTATTTAACGGTTTTAGTATATGTCCCAAGAATTATTTGTGCGCGGAATAGTAAAAACCTTGAATTTAATATACAAGAATCTCCCGATGTATTTTTATAGGTTTTCTTATTTAGGGAGCAAGAAACCCACATATCTTGGTAACAATAGAAATATAAAATCATTTACAGACTTTCAAGTTAACTTTAGGTGGCGCACTTCATTATCAAGAAACAGAATATCTCTGGTATGTAGAAGGAAGAGGCGCAGAGTCAGATGCCGATAAATTAACAATAAAGCGTTTGGTAACTTTATGGAGTAACTTTGCGGCCACAGGGTAATAGCAAGAACTTAATTTAGCGGATATTCAATTACATATTTGTAGAAATCCCACTCCTAAGAAAGATGAACTTTTCCAAAATGTTGTTTGTGTATCCAAATGAAGTCTATTTGGAATTTGGAAAGAACTTGGCACTCCGTAAAAAACCAGACTTAAAAGACTCGTTATTTTGGGACAATCTGTTTAATAAATGCGGAAATCCTGATTTTATTACCTACTAATTAACTAACATAAATTGAAAGTTGTGTTCTAGTTTTAGCAATGTCTGAATATAGATATACATAATAGAAATAGAAATAATGTTTAAATTTTGTATGTGGAATAATAGTAAATTTCATTCCAATAAAGGATTTTACATAAACACAACAAATAATAAAACAATAAATACGGAAATCCTACTTTTATTACCCAATAGTAAAGTAAGTCAGAAGTTGTGTTCTAGACGTTAATAAATAAAAGTTTTGCTCATTTAATAATTTCATTTAAGTAAAAAGACAATTATAACATTTAAAAATTTTATAAAACAGTAAAATCTCACAAACACTCCGTTGAACAAATGAACTTATATAAACTAATAACTAAAAATATCTGAATAACGGTTTCTAAAAATGTTCCAATTACATTTTAAATTGTAATACATGATATTTAAGGTATATTAAAAACTTTCATAAAAGAGTACTTGTAGTTTAAGTGCACATACAATTGAGGTCTAATTGTGAATTTAATAAATTTTATAATTAGAATATTAAATAAAGTCAATAGTACCTCAAGATAACTTTTATATTATTGTCACGTTGCTTATAATACCCCCACCAACGTGAAATGCTAATAAATAAAATCATTGAGATTTTCTATTAAAAAAACCTCAGTTTACTTTTTAACTATTTTCACTACTACTTATGAATGCATATCGCAAACGTTAACATTCATTAAAGATAACAGCTCTCTGTATAAGTATTAAATTTAGTTCTTTTCTGCATTGCTACATCGCTAGTGACCTCGTCTCTCTACACAATGTTGGCGTCACTTTCTTTCCGAGCATAAAAATTACAGGGTCGATGCGGTAAGTTCGGAAAATGTATATAACAAAATACAATTAAATTAAATGATATCAAAAATCACTCTATTTAATGTAGCCCCCATCAGTGCTCACGCTTTTCTAGAATCTGAACCTAAACCTGCTGCAGGCCAACATAACTGCTTCCTTATCCATATGTTATAACCTCCATGATAGAGACCCTTAAGATGGGATTATAATGCCTTTCATTAACGTTCGCCGCAACTACGTCCTATACGTAATAGTCAAAGAGATTGTTAAAAGTGATCACAAGTTGAGGAACCAATGGTAATAAAATTGTTTTATAATTATGTTTGCGTGCTCCCACCCAACAGACAACTTCTCTTCGAATGGCTTGACAACTGTCTGCAGCACATTGATATAGCTGACGGTAGTCACTTCAGGCCTTCCATTAAATGGGGCAATGATGTTCCCTTTGCTATTCGCAAGCTCTAGCACTCTCACAAAAACGAGAACATTTTGTATGGATAATAGTAAGCACTTTAGATTTTTTGGCCTATCCAACAATCATTATCATGATTCACCTTCTGAAACTCGATTAAGTTGCTTTCGTCCGAGGAGAATGTTAAGAAGCCAGCACTGTCGTGCTTGACGTTGTTCAGTAGTGCTTGGATCTTTAACTTTCTGCCCATCTTGTTTTTCTCAGTTAATAGTTGACGGTTCCTTAGGGTAAGGGACTTGTAGTGCAGATTCTGGTTCAATTTGTGGACGAAGTTATCACTTCTCTTGTGATCAGATCGCTTGCTGTGGATTATGTTTCAAATCTGTAGTGTAGTATCCTTATTTAGACGTTCTCAACGTGGTTTGTCACTCGTGCGCGTGCAGCTATGTTTCAATTTTAAAACTCAAAAATTAATAGTAATTGGATTTTTTTGTTTACAAAAAAATACTCTTACTGTTCAATTTGAATGCTTCTCATAACTAATTGTTTACTAAATCTATTTTATAACCATAGCAAATTTGTATAAAAGAGTTGCAAATTAAATTATATAAAAACAAATTAAACAGTAATCTTCTAGTAATGATAGTAAAAATTTGTTATTTTATCTATACCCACACTAAAATTGCCTGTAATATTCTGCAACTATCTAAATTTTTTCTATTATCACAACAGATAATAAGCATTTTAAAAAGCTTACACCGAAAAGTCCAAGACAGCAATAATTTTACGTGTCAAAAAATGACTAACAGTGGTCCTCAGCTGATAAATGCGAAACTTACATGAAAGAAACTTTTCCATTGTTTAAATGTTCATAAAAATTACACGAATGAAATTCTTTAACAATTCCAATTCCAACACTTTATAAGTCATATTTTGTTTTTCAGTCAGTATTTTTGTACGTTTAGAATATAACATGCATCCTCAAATAAATTTTTTTACCATAACTTTCGATTGACTTATGAGTATCCTAAAGTTAATGGAAGTTAAAGGAAGGAAAGGAAGGAAGGAAGGAAGGAAGGAAGGAAGGAAGGAATGGGAAAGGAGAAGGAAATTACAAATACAGTCAAAGAAAGAAAACTCCAATATCTGGGACATATCATGCGTGGAGAACGGTACAACATACTACGACTTATAATACAGGGCAAGATCATGGGAAAAAGAAGCGTTGGTAGAAGACCAATGTCATGGCTGCGCAATCTACGAGAATGGTTTGACTGCAGCTTTGGTCAACTGTTTCGAGTAGCAATATCAAAAATTAGAATAGCCAATATGATTGCCAACCTCCGAAGCGGAGATGGCACTTGAAGAAGAAGAAAGTTAATGGAACCAATCATGAACCTAACAATTATTTTTATAAACTTGTTTTTATTGTATTATATATTTTGTTTAGTTTAAACCCAAATCTTTTAATGTTATCGTATTGCTCATGATGTTTTCATGACGACCGCCACCAAAAAAGGGATATTCTACCTGTCGATAGTCTTAACGTAAAATTTTTAAATGTTATGTTTTAGACCAAAAGTTTGTTTTTTTATGATCTCCGTAAACAATAAATAAAGTTATATTGTTAAAAAAATAATTGTGCGTTTTTATACTGGCGGGTAAAACTTCAAATGAAGAAAAGCGAAATTATCTCACCAATGCGGGAGTTCGTGAGGTAATCTGGCAGTTGATAAGAGTGGATTATAATGCGCATGCGTGAATAAGGACAACTCCACTAGTCGAGTTACTTGGGATTTAGACACCGGTATGTAAGAACATGCAATGCGTGATTCTCTCATTTGCAATAATCTAACCAGTAGAACTTAGAATCAATCTTTGTGTGAAGTTAAAACATTAATTTGTAGAAACTATTCAAATGATTCAGTAAGATTCCTTTTTGCTAAAACATCAAATCACACTGGTGACGGAGATTCCAAACGACAAGTTAGTTATTCCACAAGGATGTTCCAAGACTTCGTGTACAGGTTTTTTAAAACATTTTAATCAAAAAGTTCCAATAAATACAGGTCAAATCCTCAGCCGTTTTTGAGATATCAATGAAGCAAGTCCGGGGTTTTTAGAAATGCTTGATCTTTTTAACTTTTCTTTCACACAACAAAATTACATTAATCAAACCATCGTGATCAATCATTCAGCACTGATATGAAGCAAAATCAGTGAGAAGCAAATTTTAAATCAGTTGGATATGGTAGGACTATAGTCTATTTTCAGGTAAAGCCCTTACAATTGAACTTAAAATTGAAATGAATATCCTTGATAACCAACAGTATTAGTTAAAATAACAACTGGTCGCTAGGAAGAAGAAAATGCTAAAACAACCAAGCACCCCAAAAGACCCCTAACTTATTTCATCTATATCTCAAAAACCCATTTTTATTGGAATATCTTTGCTTAAAATGTTTCAAAGAATCTATACACAAAGTCTTGGAACATCCTCGTGCGACACCTATATAGCTCGTTAATTTAGAAACAGACCACGTTTGACATGCACTAGAGATGACAGGTCAGATATGATGGATTAAAAGAAAGGAAAAATAAAAATAAAACAGTGGAAACAGGCTTGTGTATCAAGAAATTGAAAGCAAAACATCAACCAGCAATTAGGCAAATTGATTTTATAATCTGAAATATTATGCATAACAATGAGAGATGGCTGTTCTCAATTTCCAAGAATTTGTTCTAAGAATCAGAAAGTACAAAGAAAATTGCTAAATTTAAAATTTTTAATTTTTTGATAAACACTTCTGTTCTACAGAAGGTTGCCGTACAATTTGCATCATCTTCTTGGTCTATTAAATAGCTTGTACTTAAAAATACTGAACACATATTTCTATGTGGTAACCATTCTTATATGAGTAATAGTTGCTCCATTGCCTTTTATCATTTAAGTTTTGTAAATATCTATATCTTTCCCAAAAATTCTAAATTCTTTTATTTCCATAAATCTTTATAAAAGAAAATATGTCACGGTCTAAATTATTACTCAAATTCGTTATTTTTGTTTTTCTGTTAGTGTAATTATGTTGTGGCTAGTGTCAATGGTAGATGATATAGAAACGTAATCAAAACTAATTTTTAAAAGCTTTTTAAATCTCTATCAGATATTACAAATTCACATGACGTTTTGATTGGATTTTAGCCAAAAGTGGTTATTAGTATGATTTGTATTCCCTATTTGATTTCCTGGGCTTGAGACGTGTGCAACACTAAATAGTGTCCATTCATCAGCGCCTGGGCGAGTTGCGAATAAATTTATTAGGGTTGCGGTTCGGCTACAGGTATTTTAATAAATTCGCAGTAAAACGGCCGGCGAATTCAGCCCACTAAGGATCCATCCCTTAAATGGGAAGCCTCTGAGAAATGCTCTTGCGGTAGTTTCGCCACAGCAACACAAACTCCAAGAGTGAAGTGGAGGCGTTTTATGTTGCAGTAAATCCAGTAAACTGCTGGTTGCTGTACAGTTTGTTTACACGAATCGCCAAAGTACTGAACCGTACGTAACATACTATGGCCAGTTCCCACTCGAAACTACAATGGGCGGCTCCGAAATATAAAACTGTTAGAAAAATTTATGCCTTCCTCGCCGCGACCCGCCCGCGCTGCCGCCAAGACGCTGCCCAGCGCGTTCCGCCAGAGTTTTCCGCTTTTTCGCATTAGCGTCGGCCTGTTAATATTTATTACGGAAACACGTGCGCCGTAAAAGGCGCAATAGCTCATACAATTCTTTCGCAGATAAGCAAAAACGCCGTATATTTTGGAGGCTCCATTAGAATCCCTTAGCAGCGGATCCGCTTTTTACCGCCGTTTTTACGGCGGCCCTTGGCATTTACACTTTCCATTTTACTGTCGATTTCGCGTGCACGTGAATCTTGCAGGAACGTTGAAAACGCACCTTTCTCCTTTTGTGTCGCTTATTCAGATTGAGTGTTCGGCACTGCTGGAATGAAACGGTTCGGCTTTGGCAAGTCGTAAACGACTATACATTGCAGGTTAGATACAAACGGAATAGAGTGCAGAATCCGCAGTTAAATGCCAGTGAAGAACAATGAAAAATAAAACGTCATACGAGTAGAAAAACAAAAATTATCCACAGTTTTGACATATCACATCTTTAGGTTTGTCACACTGCCTTCGTGCATGCATACTTAAAGGTCATACAACTATAGTCAACTTGCTGTTATTTCAGTGTAAACCTGGCCTCTCAGTTAGCAATGTTTATTAAGGAGGAACAAAGGGCAGTGATCCAATTTCTCTGGTTGGGAGGTATGCAATGGTTGAAATTATCGAAAACTTATAGTGTTCTACTACGTAAAAGTACGTATGAGTGGCTCGAGAAGTTAAAACGTGTCGCTAAGCCTGATGCACAAAGAGAAAGCATGACGCCAATTAACTTTCAGAACTGACTAGAAGATTCAGCAAGCTCAAGAAATGGTACTGACCAACTCGCGAGTTACCATCGGCAATAGAGCGTGTTCTCTATAAAGATAAGCGTAAACGCATTGAAATTTATCAATGCTTACTTGACCACTACAACAATAAGTTAGAATCCCAAAAGCAAAGTAAAATGGAAATGTAGTGACGCATAAATGGTTAGAGAACCAACCGAAAACCTTCTCCTTGGGGAGAATACGTAAACTTATGAGCCGTTGCACCAAGTACACTGAAAAGGAAGAAGACTATTTAGACTATAATGTATTTGGTCTATATATTTGTGTAAATAAATAAAAAAAGTTACAGTGCGGATACATTTTGACTTTTGAATACAAAAGTAAGAAACCTTATTATATGCAATTATCTTAAAAATTAGAAAAAATGTAGGCCTTATTAATACTAATATCTTCATTATTTTCATTAGTATTATCATTATCATAGATTATTACGGCTATTACTAGAGATTAGATTTGAAGTAACAGAAATGGGTTTATGGCATATCACTTGTATTTATATAGTATGAGCCTTCAAATGTAATCGCGCGCGTTTAGTTTATTTTATTTTTAGTTTTTCTATAACTTTGTAAAGTATTTTGAGGGTAATCGATGTAATGTTGACTTTTTCTCTTAGTACTTTGTTTTAAGATTTTCGCTGTCAGGAATTGATTCGACGCTGTGGTTTTTAATCTTCTTTTATTCCGTTTGACTGGTTATCCATGCTACAATGCAAACACTTTATCATTTACGTTTTATGCTGCATTCGCGATCTGCCTGATGTGTTTTTCTTTCAACTCTTCCTTCTATATTTTTTAAGGATTCTTTTAAGGCGTAGAATATGTTCAATCAGTAAGTTTCGTCTTTGTTATTATATGGATTCAGGTTATCTTCAGCATCTGTTTGTATCATCGCATCTCAAAAGTATCATTGGTCATTATTATCTGAAATTCAGTTCCATAGAGAGCTATGCTCTAGACCAGAGCTTTGAAACTTTGCTGGTTCCGGTGGACCCCCTGCAGCTACATTTCTACCATATTCCCAAAACTCGAAAAAATGTGAAGATTAGATCTAACTATGGAAATTTGCGTTGCGGCTGAGTTATTGGTTAATTAATTAATTGATTGTGCTGTGAGAGGATGTCAAAAAAGTAAAGTTAGCCAATCAAAAAAGTCATTCCATCCAACTTTACTCCTTTGACATCTACCCACAATACAAGAAACCAATCAATTCTCACATATTTTATTTAGAAAACTCCCCATTTGAAGTGGTAAAAATAAAAAGAAAAATAGTATATTTCCTTGTGTTATATTTATTCAAATATGTAATTATTACATTATTAATTATTATTGTTATCATATTACATTGCAATATGATAACAGTCGTAATATAATTAAAATAAAATATTAATAACATAACGTAACTTCTACAATGACAATCACAAAATAGTCATAATTTTAGTGGGAGGGATGTACTTGATGGATTGACAGCAAATTATCAATATTTGGCTTCAGTTTTGTTAATAATAACCGCAAATCTCCTCGTTCTGTGATATTCAATCTGTTCTTTTTTTTTGTTAAAAGGTTTGTAACGACACTAAAACTTTTCTCGACAAGATATGACGAGGGAAACGCTATCAAAAGCTTTCTCGCAATTCCCCACAGTCCAGGATATTTTTCGGGTATTTCTGCCTGCAGCCAAAATGTTTGATACCCTCTTTTAAATTTCACCTTCAGTTCCTCATTAGTACTAAGCTCGAGTAGCTCCTCTTGTAATATCACATTCTCCACTTCCGTTTCATCAAGTGGATTTATGATCCATGGTGGTATTATATCGTCAGAATATCTTCAATACTGATTTTAAAGTAATCGTGCGGGGCAATTAAATGTTGAACGTATGTGTGAATATCCTCATCAAGGCGTTCTACCTGTGACAAGTTTGAAAACTGGGAAAATTTTGCTTCATAAATTTCAATTTTCCAAGAAAAGTTGAAATTACACCCTTTGTTTTTATTAAATTGAGGCTGTCCCCTTGTAATTGTAAGTTAATGTCATTAAATTTTTTGAACAAATCTGTCAAATACGCGATGTCTGCTTTCAAATTGATCAGATTTTCTTTTAAATCTGGATCTTTACTTTCCAGAAACTCTAAAACTGATTCAAAAAGTGAGAAAAATCTTGTTAAACATGCACCTTTCGACAACCAGCGTACTTATGTATGTAAGAGCAATCGTTGGAAGTCTTCATCATTTTCATCGCACAATTGTGCAAATAAACGCGTATTCAATGCATCGCTTTTTATTTTGTTAACTGCGTTAATTACAAATTGAAGCGATTGGTGTAATTTAGCACTCAAATTTTTGACTACTAGGTGTTGTCGCGGTGGATGACACAGCGAATTGCAGTTACTTCTCGTATAATTCTTTTAAGATGTCTTATAAACCCACGACATCGCCCGGCCATGGCAGGAGCTCCATCTGTTGCCACCGAAATAACGTTTGTGAATGGAATGGATTTTTCCTTAAAAAAATTCTTAAAATATTATCTGCTTACATTGATAGGTGAACTCAAGCCAACATTTTAGTTCTTCACTATCGAAACCAGATAAATTTTCGTGGACTCTCGCTTACGAATTGTGAACCCCCATTTTTTTGTCATGCCAACGTAGACCCCCGTAGAGTCTCCCGTAGACCCCTGGGGGTCCACCTGGACCACTTTGGGAATCAATGCTCTAGACCAATATCTTTAGAAGTTATTTTCTGATCTTATTTGCGATATTATGCGACATTAGAAGTCCCTTTTCCTTAAGAAAGGCTACCTTTTATTTACTAGAAGTTGTTTCCACATTTTATTATTTCGCTTTCCAGGTAGAATAATTCTTCATTTCTTTTATAGTAATAGTCGAGTGTAATGCTTGTCCACCGTGTTGCTTTATTCCACAAACTAGCATTTTGGTTTTCTTATCGTTTATTTTCATATTGTAATCGTGCAAATACTCTTCGTTTCCGCAAGCGTTTCTTTCAAGTCCTGCTTAATTCTCGCCAGTAGGCCCGCCTCCACTTGCTCCTTCAGTCTATTCAATGCCGATTGTATACATGCACTAAATAATGGTAATAGCGCGCAGCTGTGTCAGACCTCTTTTCCATTCTCGCCTCTATACTTTTCGACATTTATTACCGCTATCTGATGTTCATATAATACTACAATAAGTTTGTCTATTTTTAAAATTTATGCCAATATTTTCCAGTAATTTAAACAGTTTTTGCTGCTTAATATAAGCGCTGCCTTTTTTAGACCTATAAAAGATATGCACGTTAGTTTTCATTCATCATCCTCTTTCCTAAACTCTTATTGCTTCTCTTGTACGGAATTTCTTCTGACACCAAATTTATCTTCTTTTAGGTTTGTTCTACATTTTTTCTATTCTGCTATATATAATATTGATTTCCGGGATATGTATTACTAAGGTTATTGTACAGTAATGTTCGAAGTTTATAGCTGTGCATTATCTTTGTAAATTTTTCGGACACTTTTTCCGTTTCATGTATCTGGCTTGTAAATTGTTTGATGGTTTCGTTCTCCTACATTTCTAGAAATTTTTCTGCTACTTTGTTCATTTATAGTTTCTAGACTCTTGTGATGTAATTTCCTTTCTTATCTACAGGGTCGTGGACTTCTGATTATAAAACGATTTCCTCTTCGTTATCCTCATGGTGTACTTTTTTAGTGTAGCGTTGTTGCAGTGGGATATTTAATATTTCACCTCTTACGCACACATCTGCTATTTTTATAATGTTAAAAGTTTTTAATTTAAATTGTCTTGTAGGCTTGATCAACTTTTGATTTTTTAAAGATTACTTACTTTTCGCAGTTTTTCTTTGTGTCTGTGTTGCTTTGCCACATTCTCTATTGATTTAGTTTCAGGTACTTTTTCCCGCCATTGTTTGTAGATTATATATATTCTTCTTTCCTTAATCACCTGGATAATATCCTTTGTGATTCATGGTTTTATATATCTATGAGATAAATAAGTTTTCCTAGAAGTGTTGATATTCAATCTGATTTATTACTATCCACTGTTTTATCTATTATAGTATCACGATTCAAATATAGCTTTATTATAATAGTTTATAAAACATTTATTGGTTTTTATTTATAAAAAAATATTTGTCAATTGATCAGTTTGTACCTGTAGTGTTTTATTGTATCTGTTGTTGTATTTGTGTAAATATCCCCTTTAACTAAAAATATTTACCTTCCAAATACATACTCTATTGTTTTGTGGTTTGAAAATATAATCTGCACGTATGAATATTTTCTAATATTAATTTAATGTAGTTGAAAATTAATCTTTATTGTCGGCAAGTAAGATACCTTGCATTCATTATATATTCAATGATATTCTATTTATGTGTTCCTGTTCTAATTTACGTGGGGTTTTCACGTAGTGCTTTTCGTTTTCAGTGTTTGTTAATCTTTAATTATATTTTTTTGTACATTTTATTAGCAATTTCTAAAATATAACGATGTACCTCATGTGGCAGCATTATGTACATCATTATTCTTGATTTTACTAAAAAATATGAACGATAGTTGTCTATATCAATATCAAAACTACGTGACTACCGATTGTGAATTTTATGTTTATAGGCGTTTGATCTTGTGGATATATTTAAAACATCTGGCTTAGTTCCCGTTCAATTAATTATTCCACACTATTAGATGAGAATGGTGGCGACGTGGGTGTCTACTGCTTTAATTTTATTTCTGCGAAATTTTTGAGTATTAAAAAATTTGTTTTTTTTTGTTGATAATTTTTGTAAATGTTTCTTTATATTTATTGTAATCGACATGTGAGTTTTTAGCTATTCTAAACATTATACGTTAAATGTATCACCTTAAAAATAGTCCATGTGGATATATTCCTTTCACAATTCAGTTAATTTTATATTTTCAGCTCTGAAATTTTAGTGTCATTATTAAATGTTTTGTAAGTTTACGTAAGTACAATAATGTAAATTTTGAGTATTTGCAATATACAGTTTAATATTATCAACATAAAGTAGATGTGCAGTTTACCCTTGTTTCTTTATCAATGCTATAGCCATATACTGTTTTATTCAGTATATTTTAAGAACTGGTTTACAGTAACACGAAATCGTAATGAACTGAAAGAATTAACTTGGAATATGTCCGTAGCAATTTTAATTGACAAAGGCATAAAACGTAATTAGTCTTTATTGTCTAATATTGTTGCCCACTTACTCATTCCCTGTTGCAAAATCTATAATAAACTATTACCTATTTTGTATAGTTTCAGCACATACTAGAAAGAAAAATAATGAGAGTAATTTTATCTTACCATAAATTTTATTCTTTTTATAAATTAAGGTCAACTTCTTTAAAGAGTTTCCCTGGGTAGCTGAATATCGATGTAACCTTTTCATTGTTCATAGTAGTCCTAGAAGGTTTTCGCTGAAATATATTTTAAATTATCTGTTATGTTCTTCTTTCAAATAGTTTTTCAAACAAAGTAACGCTTTCTATTATGTCTGATCCTATGTAAATGCTATGTTAACATGTGAACTCATTGTCAATTAACGATCTAATATCACAATAGTACCCTTTCTAGATTGCCGTCCTTTTTGCTACACAAAGTTTGTCTTCCATTTCTTATCAGCTGTCTATACAGCCTCTATTCCTGCATAGGCAACGTTGTCAGTTCGTCCACGGTGTTGTCGGTGTTATTGTTCTTTTGCCAAATCTGGTAATCAACCAGGATTTGGCACTCTATCAAAACCTTTCTGATAGTCTACATACTTGATATTCCCTAAAACACATGCAACATCCCTTTCAATATATGCTGCATATTAGTGATCTGTAGTTCGTAGATAAGCAAATAATCGGCCAATATTTAGAAATCTTGTCTAAATTTCTGTCAAATTGTGTTCAAGTTGTCTATATTGTAGTGTGCAGTGCGTTGGTATTTATTAAATATTTAAGCCTATAACTATAAATCTTATCAATGCCTGCGGCGTATCAGTTATGTGAGTTTCTAATTTCTGGCATTGTACCTTTTTTATCTAGTATAACCTGTGGCATAAGTTCTGTCTGTTGTGCTCTTCTTGTTTAATGGAAATCTACGATAAGTGTGGATTGTGTTACACAGCATCTAAGATATTTGTATTCCTTTCTGGAGCTTTGATCGAACCACTTTTGATTTGTTTTAAATAGCTTATTTTCTTATTATCTCAAATAATTTTTATATCTGAACAGTATTTTTGATAGTGCTTTTAGTGTTTTTCAGATTTTTTACTACTTCATTCTGGTTTTGTAAATAAGTTATAATTTTTTGTTTCTTCTTTCTCTAAGATAATAAGTTAGTTGTTTAATTATCTCTCTTAATTTAGATATTTTAGTTTCTGAAGCATATATCTCTCCTATGCTAGTTTTATTTTTTTCTTTTTTTTGTAAATGTTGTGTGTTTATGCCTATTTTTATAGCAAATTTATTTGCATCAAACTGTTTCAATATAAATGTACACTATAGTTATATTTGATTATAGTAACACTGCAGGCTTTGTAGAATTATTATATTTTAATTGTTTAGCTGCTATTTTTCTTCTGATTTTTTCAATTCCAGTGGGGAGAAAGAGAATTCTCTTATTTTTGGTATGCTAATCTTTATAGAGGAATTAAACGTAATTATAGTCATATTTGATTAAATTTATTAGGAAGTAATCGTCTGCATATGTTTGTAAATTGATAACAATAAAATGGCAACAAGAAAGTTAGCAGTTTATTTAATCTATCCGTAGAATCTGTTGTTTTTTTGGAACCGCCTAGGTTAGTTGGTGGTTTCGGGTTTAGTAAAATACTTATTTGCTCTAAAAGGGTTATGGTCTTTTACTAACCGCAGTCCGCCTATGTTTCTGATGGATACAGTTGCAGATATTTTCTGGTGATTCCTAGGCAGCTACGCTTTCTCAATTTTTTCTATTTTGTTATGAGGAATTGCTTTGTTAGACACTATGGAGCTTATACTTGGCGCTACCTGCTTCTCATGTGGATTAGTTGTTCTCGTCGGATATAGAGTTGATATTTCAGAAGGAGGTCGTGCAATTGTATTGATTAACGAGAGGTATTTTACTTCCTTTCTACACTCTAAAAAGCGGATAAGGGATTTCTTCAATTCCCCACCCAAAGTCCCGACTCAAAGTAAAATATATCGTAATGTGTTTTTCATACATTTTATTTAGTTCTGTAATAAGTTGCAATAAGTCTGCCATAGAAAACAATTGGTCAAGTATTTCTACAGTTGCATTTTTTTGTATTTCAGAAATGTATTTTGATTAACTTTTAACTATTGAACTTGTTTCAGCGCATTTTGATAAAATATTATTCCCTTCTTCTTATGTCGCCCTCTCCTGTCGAAGGTTGGCGATCCAAATGGTGATTGTAGTTTTAGAAACAGCGGCTCGGAAAATTTCTGCGGATGTACACCCGAACCACCTTCTCAGATCTTTTAGCCAGGAATTTTGGCGTCTTCCGACCGATCGTCGTCCCTGTATTTTTCCCTCAATGATAATTCTTAATAATTCATATCGTTCGCCTCTCATTACATGCCCTATGTACTGTGTTTTTCGTTTTTTCATAGCGTTCATTCATTTTCTATTTTTCTTCATTCGTATTAGAATTTTGTCATTGGTTACCCTTTGCATCCACGAAACACGTAGCATCCGTCTTTATGTATACATTTCAAAAGCATTTAATCGTTTCTCAATGGTTTGATCTAGCGTCCAGCTTTCGCGTCCATATAACAGAATGGGGAAGATGTAGCACCTAATCATTCGAATTCTAAGCTCCAAGTTCAAGTCTGATCTAATGAAAAGAGTTTTCATGTTTATGAACGTTCTTCGAGCTTGTTCTATTCTTGATATTATTTCTTTTTTGGATTCACTTTTACTATTTATGTTAGTACCTAAGTATTTAAAGGAGGCTACTTGTTCCACGATTTCTCCTTTAATGTATAAATTTGCATCCACAAGTGTTTTCGAAAATACAATTATTTTTGTCTTGGATACGTTAAGTTGTAAGCCATATCTTTCACTATGTTCAACGATCATGTTCGTCATGTGTTGTAATTCTAGGAGGTTGTTTGCCATTATTACAGTATCGTCAGCGTATCTGAAGTTATTGATTATATTGCCGTTTATCTTAAATCCACCTTACTCCCCGTCTAATGCTCCTTTAAAAATTGTTTCCGAATACAAGTGCGGGGAGCGGGGAGAGTACGCAACCCAGTCGTACACCTTTTTTAATTAGTATGTCTTCTGTGGTTTCTTCTTCTACTTTAACTTTAGATGTTTGATGCCAGTAGAGTTCAGTAATAATGCGCAATTCCTCTTTGTCAATTCCTGTAGGTCTTAAGATTTCCATCATTTTTTGGTGATTTATGCAGTCAAGTGCCTTACGGTAATCGATAAAGCACGCGTAGATATTTACATTCATATCTTTACATTTTTGGGTCATTACGTTAAGGGCGAAAAGAGCTTCTCGTGTTCCGAATCCATTTCTAAACCCAAATTGTGTGTTGTCCAGTTGGTATTCGCATTTTCTATAGATACGTGTGTGAATAATTCTTAAAAATGTTTTTAACACGTGGGACATGAGACTTAAGGTACGATACTCGTCACAATGTGAGGAGTTTGATTTTTTCGGGATTGTTATGAACGTGGATCTTAGCCAATCGGAAGGTATCTTGCCTGTTTCGTATATTTTGTTAAATAGCGATGTTATAAGATTTATACGATTTTAAGAATTTCTGCATGGATTTTGTCAGGGCCAGTAGCTTTTCTGTTTTTAAGTGTTTTTATATCGTGGATTACTTCGCTTTTAGATATTTCAGGTCTTTTTTCATTTATTACTTGGTCTATCATCATTGTAAAGTTCTTCTACATATTCTTTCCATCTTTTGAGTTTAGCTTCTATACCTAGAATTATATCGTTGTTCGAATCTCTTAAAGTTGCTGTTTGGTGTTCTCTGGTTTTGCCTGTCATTTCCTTTACTTTTTTATACATATTGAACGTATCGTATTTTTCTTGCAGCACTTCTATTTCTTGGCATTTTTCCGACATTAATTTTTCTTTTGCTTCTCTGCATTTTTTTCTGATTACTTTATTTATTTCTTTATATCGAGTTGGTTGTGTTTTACTTTTTCTCCGTTCACTCATGAGATTTAAGATTTCCTGTGTCATCCATTCTTGTTTTTTGTTATTTTCCTTAAATCCAATATCCTGCTCCTGGACATCTGTTATTATGTTTTTTAGCGCCTTCTACGTAGTCTGTATCTCTTATTCAGGTCTTATATGTGTCTCTAGCGCCTTTAATTCCTCTTCTATTTTACAGCTTATTTTTTCTTTTTTCAGGAATCTTTAGTTTGTGAATGTCTATACGTTTATCCAGTTTTCCTCGTTTAACTTTTTTAAACCTCAGGATTTTAAAGTCCATTACAACTGGGTTATGGTCACTGCAGATTGTATGTATTTTTTAAATTCTATATTTAGCAAGATAAAATCGATTTAATTTCTTATTATCCATTGTTTATTATCAGCGGGCGCTTTCCACATATATAGTCTTCTTGGATGTTGTTTGAAGTAGGTGTTGGTGGCAAGAAAGTTATTTTCAATGCAGAACTGTAGTGTTTCTTATGCCAAGACCATACGCTCCAATGTTTTCTCCTTCAGCGCCAGCACAGATTTTGGCTTTGAAGTCTCCGATAATCATGGTAATTTCTCCTTTTTTTGTACGGTGTAATACTTCCTCTATGTCAGTGTAAAATTTTTCTATTTCATGCTCTGGTTTATCATTCGTTGGAGCGTACATCTGAATGATGTTCAAGTCTCTATGTGTTGTTTGAAGTTTTATGAAGATAATCCGTTCATTGACGGTACAAAGTCTATAACTGATTCTGCAATTTTGTGTGTAAGAATTATTGCTGTTCCATGTCTGTGTTCACTATCCCTTCCTCCAGAATAGTATATGTATCCTTTTTGTGTCCTTTGCTTTCCTGATCTGGGCCATCTGACTTCGCTTAATCCTAGAATATCTATGTTCATCATTTCCATTTCTATTTCTGCGTTTGTTAGTTTACCTGGCATAAATAAGCTGCGAACATTCCACGTAAAATACGTAGAGTTTTATCATATATTTTAATTTTTGGTTTGTTTCTAATGCTCTTATTATTATGTCTCAGGGGGATTCTTAGCACCCTCTCCTCATTTAAGAGGTGCTCTGGACTGAGGGCCATTATTTTGTTCTGTTCAGCCATTAGGATTGTTTTGAAATTATAATACAGTAAAATTTCCGTTTCTTTTCTGTATCGCAGTTCGAAAACCGTTTTCGCTGTTACAGCTACGCTTTCCGATTTTCAGTACTTTACCGTTTCGAAGTTATTCTTCTTACGCTAGAGCCTTATTTTGATGAACCTGCTGCCTTCCACCAGTCGAGTTTTGGTTCGCCTCGAATATTTAATTTCCTCGATACCACTCATATCTGAGAGGCATCCGCCACCTGGGGAGGCGCTCGATGGGATATCTCGCAACCCACACGCGATATTATTCCCATTTATGGCTTTAAATACTTTTCCCCTACAAAAAATTTGTTTAGTAATACTTGTTTGTTTATCATAACACTCTTTGCTTGCATCCGTTAATGCAAATAATTTTTGCAATATCTTTATTGCTTTCTAAATTATTGTCAACCAAGAAGTTACTATTTACATCCTTCATATCCGTTAATTTGCTAGTATAACCATAATGACGTTCTAAAAACTTCAAGCTCACCTTAATATTATATTATTTTCATTTTATTTAAAGCGCAGTTTTGAATGGTTATGATAATTAATTTTGTTTAAGACACTATCACACCCCAAAAGCTGTATGACAAGCTGCTACAATTCAACGGTATTTAATAGAAAGCTTGATTTGATATTTTTTTAATCCTTTTTGTTTTTCTCTCCTCCCTTCTACTTTTAAGAAATAGCAAATGAGTTTATTTTTTACCTGCTTATAATATCATAGCTATATTTTATTACCACTTGTAATTCTATACAAAATGGCAATCTAAATTTTCTTTGCAATGTTTATTGTAAAAGATATTGTAAAGAAAGTTAAAACAAATGTATAATTTTTTATTTTACTATTGTTCTCCAATGGGAAGAAACTTTACTTCTATATTGTAGTGAATGACTTTGTTGGTTTTGATTCCCAAATACTACAAAACAATTTTTTTATAATAAAAGCAGCGGTAACATAAAAGTAATCTGAGAGAAGGGTCAGAAATTAATATTTCTTACATTATTATTTGGAGAAAATAAACAGTTAATTGTGTTAGATTACTTGGTCGCTATGTTAGCTCAAGGATTTGTGCAAGCCAGCAAAGACCTTTAAATGTCAAGCACCGCACTAGAAATCTGAGCTTTGCATACAGTAGCACAAAAACCAGAATTTACTATTTTTCAATCAAGTAATATATATGTATGTATGTATGCCGTAATTCTTCCTGGGAGGTATCCTTTTTGGCTGGATTAGTGCCTTTAGTTGTGATTTCCGTTTCATATGTCCTTGCTTGATTTTGCTTTTACCACTATTTTCTTCCATTCTTTCCTGTTGTCGCGGTCCGTCTCCAGTTTACTACGTTCATTCTTCTTAAATCTCCCAATACTTCATCCTTCCATCTGTTTTTGGGTTTTCCTCGTGGTCTTGTCTGTTCTGGTTTCCACTCGGTTATTGTCTTTATCATTCTATCCGTTCTCTCTATATGCCATAGCCATCTTATTCCCTGTGCTTTTATTTCCCTGACAATGTCTTCTCCTTTCAGCTGTTCTTCTATTTCTTTATTCATTTTTATTCTATATTCGTTGTTTCCCATTTTCACTGGTCCTAGGATCTTCCTCATAATTTTTCTTTCGAGAATACGTAGTTGTTCCTCCTCTTTTTTCGTCATTCTTATCGTTATTTTCACGTATAAAAGGATGCCGCAAAGTAAAATTTAAAATAACGATGTTTTCAATTATTTTTTTTCATTTTGTCAATTTTCTTTTCCGACTTCCGGTCTTATTTCCGGTTTTTGACCATGTATATCAAGTTCAACTAAAAAGCGCCACACGGCATCATAAAGTTGAGGCTTCAAGCTTTCATTTGCACTAGGGATCCATATATAAAAGTGCGTTCAAAAACTGATAGGGATAGGTGGATATATATATATATATATATATATATATATATATATATATATATATACACACACATACGAATGTATAATTAATTATTTCCACGCAGAAACTTCTAAGCTTTTGCAATGTTTGCAAAAATTGTAAAACTACCAGTTTAAATAAAAATAATTATTTATGCGCCTTTGTATTATTGTGTGCAATTAGAATAATACCATTTTTTTCAAAATTGAATTTGTACAAGCACTGACTTTTTTAATTCTATGGAAACATTGTGCCGTTCCCAGCTTGCGGTCTCCACATTCATGCTTTTGTGTCAAAAATAAGAGCGTTTGCTGGGACAAATACAAAGCCCACACATTTTTGCCGCTTTATACGCAACTAACTGTTGAATACTTTGTTTTGTATTAGGTGTGTAAATGGCACGAGATAGCAAATTACATTTTGTGTAATATTCCACAAGCAATTTTTTACATTTCTTTTTTATAGAGTTCGTTCATTCACCAACTCGATATCTTTGTAATAAGCGACGCGCAATTTGGAGAAATTTGGTTTATTTTTCGTTGCCCTTTAATTTTCTGAATGAATAATTTTTTTGCCTGATTAACAGTTATTTAACTTCTGTTCCTCACAAACTGCAACACAATTTAATAAAATATTAAACTTCGTTTTATAACGTCTGGTTGTATGTATATATTCTAAGCAAACTTGTTTAATAAACATCTTCAATTTATTAAAAAAATAGTCTTATTATAACTTTAAATATTTAATATTGCTTTAATATTCCTTAAACGATTTTAATTAAGCACGCAACCTTACAAAATTTGTTAGTAATAAAAATTTGCTAACGAAAATTATTATAAAAGGTAAAATATTAAATTTTCAGTTAGTAAATATTTTTTAATAAAGAAATAAGAAAATTAACTATTTGTTTTCTTTTAAAAGCATACCTAATTTAGCTAATTTAGTATGAAACATTTTGACCACAATTTTTGTACATTATTGCGTACAATTGTAATAAAAAAATGTTGTGTAAATTCTGTAAAAAACATTAATATTTGTTTTGCTTGTTTTAGATACGGCGGGGAGAAGTTCATATATGTCTATATGTATATTAATCATAATAGAGGACATTTAAACAAGAAATCGAACATTAAATAAAATATACACAAAGTTGTTAAGCGTGTTATGAACTTAAAAATTGCTTTTGATGTTGTTTGGATTACTAATATTCCTATAGTTGTTTCAACGACATTAAAACTGACTAAATATAAGAAATTTTTAGGAAAAACTGAAAGTATTTCTAATCACAATTTTATTTATAAATGCACGAAAAATAAATATATTAAAATTTTCATAAAAAAAGTAACTCAACTAACTTAACAAGTAAAAATAAAAATAAACCTACATATGCTTAAGTAGTGTAAAAATCAAATATAAATATTGACCAAATATATTGTAAAGGGTTGAAAATCATATCAAGCTCTATACAAATGTTAAAAAGCCCATAATGAAGACATGCTCTGCAGTTTTGGAATAGTCATTATTTACTCGTCGTATATCAGTCAGAAGAAAAATACAAATTGAAAACAAAACGGATATAACTACAGCATCAATATTTAAAATAGGCACCCTTTCACTACATTATTCGAGAAGTTAGCAAAATTATAATATAAAATAAAATGAAGCTTTTCTTTTGCAAACTTTCAAAAATATAACAACATACAAAGGATGGTGGCAACAAAAGAAATGAAGAATAACACACCAACTGAAGATGCAAGATTTGGTAAACTGTAATTTTAATAAAGTAAACTAGGGTGTCAGACTAAAATAGACACTAAGTGCAGGTGTTAGCTTAAATTCTGCTAAAAATGGCAAACTAAAGGGTGGTCCAACCATAATGCATGATGTTAATTGTGAGTCACATCTTAACGTCAAGTTTTTTGCCCAACTTAAGTTGACATTTCTTTGTTTCAGTGTTTGACAAATTCAACCATGGAGAGGTACACAATTGAGCAGCGCGTTAAGATTCTTCTTCTTCTTATGGTCCTTCTCCTTCACGGAGGTTGGTTATCATCATTCTTATACAGATTTTGTCGACGGCCGATCGAAATAGTTCAATGCTGCTGCAATTAAACCAATCTCTGAGATTTTTTAGCCAAGACATTTTAGGCCTACCAACATTTCTTTTCCCTTTATCTTCCCTTGCATGATGAGTTGGAGCAGTGCGTATTTGGGATTTCTCATTACATGGCCTAAGTACTCTAGTTTCCTCTTTTTTATTGTATTTATTATTTCACATTCCTTGTTCATCCTTGTCAAAACTTCTCTGTTAGTTATTCTTTCAATCCAGGCTATACGCAACATTCTGCGGTAACACCACATTTCAAAGGCTTGTATTTTGTTTGTTTGCTTTTCTTAAGTGTCCAAGCTTCTACGCCATAGAGCATGATATTAAATACATAACAGCGAAGCATTCGTATTCTGAGCCCAATGTTTATGTTTCGGTTGCAAAGTACTTTCTTTAATTTTGCAAAGCAGGATCTAGCTATTTCTATACGAGTTCTTATCTCCGTTGTTTGATCAGCTGTTTGTTCTATCCACGTCCCGAGGTATTTGTATTTCCTTACCCGTTCTATTAATATGTTTGCAACTCTTAAGTTTCCTTGAATGTGTGGAGTTTTTGTAACTACCATCCATTTGGTTTTATTAAAATTTATTTTTAAGCCGTAGTGGTTACAGCGATCATTTACTTTTTCAAGCAGTTGTTGTATGTCAGTAAGGTTGCTTGCTAAGAGGATTGTGTCATCTGCGTATCTCATGTTGTTAACTATTACTCCATTTATAATAATTCCCGCAGATTCCTCATCTAAGGCTTCTCTAAAGATGGCTTCGCTGTAGATGTTAAACAGAAGTGGAGATAGGATGCATCCCTGTCTCACTCCACGACGTATCTCAATTTCCTCGGTTATTTCTGTTCCAACTTTTATGTTAGCACTCTGTCCCCAATATAGGTTACTAATTATCCTCACATCTCTCCTATCTATGCCTTTCTTAAGTAAAAGTTCTTGCAGTTTACCATGTTTCACTTTATCAAACGCCTTTTCGAAATCGATGAAGCAGGTAAACACATCTTGGTTCATATCCATGCATCGCTGGTATAGCACATTAACCCCAAAGAGAGCTTCACGCGTTCCAAGACCTGCGCGGAAACCAAACTGGGAGTTACTTATTCCTTCTTCCAATGTTTTGTAAATTCTTTTATGAATTATTTTCAAGAATAGTTTTAAAATATGTCCCATAAGTGCAATAGTTCGGTAATCTGAGCAATCTCTTGCGTTAATTTTCTTGGGAATTAAAATAAAGGTAGATAGCAACCATTGTTTGGGAATTTGCCCAGTGTCATAAATAGTGTTAAAAAGGTCTAAAATAACATCTAATGTTTCATCGTTACAAAGTTTAACAATTTCTATTGGTATCTCGTCCGGGCCAGCAACTTTGCCTGTTTTCATGTTTTCTAGTGCATAATTTAGTTCCGATTTTAGAATTTTAAAATTTTCGTCCTTTACTTCTAAACTGGTGTTTTCCGGCCTTTCGTCATTGTAAAGTTCTTGGATATATATCTTCCATCTGTTTATTTGATCTTTTATATCTGTTAGTATATGTCCATCAGCATCTTTAATGACATTATTGGCGCCACTTTTCTTTTTATATATTGTTACTTCTTTGATCTTTTTGTACATGTGGAAGTTGTCATGCTTACTTTGTAGTAGTTCAATTTCTTCACATTGTTCAGACAGGTGTTTTTCTTTCGCTATTTTTATTTTACTTTGTATTGTTTTATGAATTTCTTTATATTTTTGTACATTTAGCTTATTCCTTCTTCTCAGATCCATGAGATCTAAAATATCCTGTGTCATCCAAGGTTTCTTTTTTATTCTTATTACTTACTAGGTGTTCTTTGGTTACAGATGTTAGTACATTTTGTATTTTGTTCCATTTTTCATCAATATTGACTTCGTCTATTTGCATATTTATATTTTTTATCTCATTTGTTATTTTCTGTTGAACTATATTATATATTTTGGGTTCCTTTAAACGTCTTGTATCTATATAGTCATTCTGGGGTCTTATTATCTTCTTCATCCTAACTGTAATTTTTGCTACAACTGGATTGTGGTCACTGTGAATGTCCGCACCAGGATATGTTTTCGCATACTTAATGGAATTTCTATAGCGATTATTACAAAGAATGTAGTCTATTTGATTTCTTACTGTTTTCCCTGGCTTATCAGCTGGAGACTTCCATGTATACAGTCTGCGAGCTGGAAGTTTAAAAGCGTGTTTGCGACTATTAGATCTTTGTCCTGGCAGAATTGTATCATACGGTCTCCTCTATCATTGCGATCTCCTAGCCCAAAACCACCGGTACATCTTTCTACTTTCGCATTTCCAACTTTCGCATTAAAATCACCCAACACGATTGTAATATCTTTTCGCTTAATGCTTCTGTAGATTTCTTCTATTTGTGCATAAAATTCTTCGCATTCTTCGTCTTCCTTATCGGCAGTTGGCGCGTAAATTTGGATGATATTCATATTACCGTTGTTTGTTTTCAACTGTAACATCATTACTCTGTCTGAGAGTGGTATGAAGGTTGTGACTGCCATTGCTGCTTTCTTGTTTAATATTATTCCAACTCCGTATCTGTGCTGAGGGCCATCATTTCCCGAGTAGTACATTATACCATTGCTTGTTGTACATTTACCATTTTCTGACCATCTAACATCACTTAGACCAAGGATGTCTATCTTCAGTCTATCCATTTCTATTACAGTATTGTGCAGTTTGCCTGGTGCCAGTAAACTGTTTACATTCCACGTCCCGATCTTTATATTATTTGTTGATAACTTTATAACTCTGCTCACAACTGTTCCCCCCGGAGATCCGATTGGGGAACTTGAAACTCGGATTTAGATTTAGCTCTGAACGTTGTCATATTGATAATGATAATGATGATAATTTTACTAAGGATATCTTTTAGATCTTTAATGCAGTGGTTTCCACTTGCCTTCTGCATTCTTACGCCGTTGACCATCAATTTGGTTCCTCCGTCTTTAAGGTCTGTTTTTCAACCTGAGGGCAAAGAGTGCCCTATCTCTGCTGGTTCTTCCACCCGAAGCTGTTGACCATGCAAGAGTGTGACCACTTATACCGGCAGCCGATCGGTTATCACCATCCCTGGTTCCCCTCATGGTTATCTAGGAGCCATTAAATCCATTATTTGGAAGTTGTCACCTGTGTTAAGATTGTTGAAGCCTTTTACGAAAATAGGCGTTCAAATCAAAATGCATTTCGTGTACTTCGTGATTTTTTTGGTCAGCATAATCGACCAAATGTGTCCACAATCGGGAGAATTATGAGCAAATTTCAGCAAACCGAGTCTGTAGGAAATGTGAAAACACCTGTGCATGCTCGCCCAGTTCGTTCTGCGGAAAACATTGCTGTTGTTCGCGATAGTGTGGCAGAAGAGCCGTCAACCTCGACTCGTCGTCGTGCCCAACAATTGAACATCTCACGAACATCACTGATTGGAATTTTCAATAAAAATTTGAATTTACACGCTTACACGGTTCAATTGACTCAAGAGCTGAAGCCTACTGACCATTTCAAGCGTCGTCAATACGCCAAATGGTTGGTTGAACAGACAGAAGTGGATGGTGACTTTACAAAGAAAATCATCTTCAGCGACGAGGCACACTTTCACCTCAGTGGATTCGTTAACAAGCAGAATTGCCGCATTTGGGCAAATGAGAATCCACGAGTGATTGTTGAAAAGCCGATGCATCTACGTAGAGTGGCTGTGTGGTGCGGTTTATGGGCTGGCGGCGTCATCGGGCCGTACTTCTTCGAAAATGAGGTCGGCCAAGCAGTTACCGTGAATGGTGTTTGCTATCGCGAGATGATAACGGACTTCTTGTGGAAATTAAGGATATGAACCTGGATGATATGTGGTTCCAACAGGATGGTGCCACTTGCCACACAGCCAACGAAACAATGGCTCTTTTGTGCGAGAAATTCAATGGACGGGTTATATCACGTCGTGGCGATGTTAATTGGCCGCCACGATCATGTGATTTGACACCGTTGGACTTCTTTCTTTGGGGATATTTAAAAGAAAAAGTGTACGTCACTAATCCAAGAACAATTCAAGAGCTAAAGGATGAGATAATTCGGCACATTAATGACATTGAACCTCAATTATGTCTCAGAGTCGTTGAAAATATGGACCATGGGATAGAGGTATGCCGCCGAAGCCGTGGACAGCATTTCGCCGATATTTTGTTTCACACATAATTGTCATAGATCCTTCTATCATAATAAAAAATATTAAGATAATTCTCTGAAAACTTTTTGTTTTATTTACAATTAACTTTGTGCGTTTTGGTTGGACCACCCTATATTTAGAGCTAAAATAGTTTTTAAAGATCTGTGAACAATTTAGTGTTATTTGAGACATGCCTGGCTTACTGGAATATAAATATTTGAATAATATTACCGATAGGCCAGACTTGCAACTAGAAATGCCCCTATTACCAATAAATCCACTTATTACTCAAATTAAAACTTATTAGCATTGCCAAGACCAGGTCTACAAGAACTCTTGAAGCGAATAAAACCAACAATGATACCAGAAGCTATTATGTATCTTTGAAAAATAGTGGCTGCAATCGTGCAAGGGTGAAAAAAGCTATTAGCGTAGAGCTGTAAAAATGACTTTCTAAGAAACAACCCTTACTAATACCTCTCCAAAAAATCATTCATAGAATTAATTAACAAGGATGCATTTTCTGTTCAAATAATTTTTGGGTGGCCGTCATTTTTTCTAGCAAAAACGAATACTACCATTGGTAGCAGTGGCAGTGGTCAAATCTGAAATGGAAGCGTTTGTCCAATCAATCGCCAGAAATATGAAAAAGCTAACATACTGGTATGAGGTATCACTTGATATGATAATCAATAAATGTTAACAGAACATAATACATTAAAATTTTCAGTGATAGATATAAAGAACTTTAATAATAACGTTATCGTTAAATAATATATCGTTTTTATAAGGATAGGCAACTCGTTATAAACGTAAAAAGGGGCTTTTAGACATAAAGAAGATTAAAAACTCATGGTAGATTGTTTAACAAAATATTGCCAAAAGACTACAAAAGTCTATTAACAAGACTGAGCAAGTGGCAAGAATGACAGAAAAATATCAGAGTATATCATAGAAAACGTTAAACATTTTCATCGGTAATATGCCCCAAAGGTGTTGTTGGTACTAAAGGACATTTAATTAAGTATTAATCACTGATTTTAGTTAAATATTACAGTAAGTGTTGTATTAATAAAATCGATTATTTAAATTTTGTATTTATTTTATTTGGCACTCTAATGTAGTGGTATAAAATATAGTAAAAACGTAATGGCATTTGATGAAATATAAAATAGCAAATAAAGAAACATTTATATGATTGTGTAACAGTAGCATACTATAAAAATTGCTGCCTTGGTAATGAAAATCGCCAGTAATCATTATTGGTGGACTGTATTACAACAAAAATTACAATAAAATATATGACTTCACTCACCAGCCCGACATAACTTCTTGTGGCTGACGGCAACGTTTCCAAAACTATAATAATAAAAAGATAAGGGAAAGGAATCAACGATGGGGACGGACTATAATTGAATCTTTTACTTTGGGATCCGCTCCTCCGACGTTCCTGATGCCGAACGGATTTTGCTACAGCGACGATCGAAAACGAAAACAATGTTCCCAATGTTTCCTAAAACGGCATGGGCTAATTACTGGGTTAAAAATAGTGATAATTCTTGCAATTGTTAGTTCTTTTTGAATGCAAGCGCAATTTAGGCTATTTTTTCAAAAAAATACGGCACTAATCATAGGCCAATCTAAACGCTGTCTGTGGACGGCGACACTTATTGACTTCCTACATCAACGATTGTTAAAGGAACGATGACACAAACAGACATAGAGGAAAAGTTTTAACAATGCAATTTGAAAAACATTAATTCAAAATAGATTTAATAGGAAAAATGTAATTATTACAGTTATCTCCTAATATTATACGTTATAAATTTTTTTATATGAAATTAAAAATAAAAAATCTGCTACAGAGCTAATTTTATTAAATTAAGCTTACCAGCCTTATTCTTTAAAGATTCTTACAATATTTAAAACATTATTCTCTTCGATAGATGAACCAATTAGCCTTACTACCATTTAAAGAACATTCACAACTCGCTGGTCGAAAATTGCAGTATACGTGAAACAAGTATGGTGTTCTTGTACAAACTCAGTATATTGGCTTTCCCTTTTTACCCAGGATACATATATCTAAGTTCTGCTATTAAAACTTAAATTTGAGCATTGCGCAAGCAAAGATTCTTAAAATTTTATTATCTTTGTACTCTACTCGGTTAGCATATTTATAAAATGCACAATTTAATATTTTTTGTTTCAATTATTAAATACAAGATTCACTCTCCAGTTTAAAATTCATTTATTTGGCGATATTTGATATTGAAGGAAACGATGAATTTATAAATTTTCCAAAGTTGTAAACCGAAACCCAATTTGTAAAACCCTCAATTTTATACTGAGTGACTACAATATTTTTCAATCGTTTACCTACATCAGTTTTCAGGCATTTAAAAATATTCTTTTTGTAACACCATCTCAGAGGTATCTTCTACTGTATCTGTATTCTAATAATGCCTTCCCAGTTATAACGAACCTCTGTACCAAAAAACCTTGTTGTTGATGAAGAATATTCAACCTTTGATGAAGAATTTAAGTACTTTATTTATTTCCTTAAAATGTTTACTCTTGAAATAAAGGAAAAATAATAAGAAAATTAAAACTGGCGCCACACACTCTACTCCTTGTTTTTGTTTTTAGCTAGTATTTTAACCTGATGTTCAGTTCTGCATATGTATTTTTAAAACTTAACCCACATTGAAATAGCAACACTAAACTAGTAAATATATTTATACTAGAAGATATGGTTATAAGTTATATCCATACATATAGCAATCAACAAAAGCTAAGATTTGAATTCAATTATTTCAATTAATAATTTCGTTTACGTAATCAAAAATTTACTCCACAGCTATATTATTAAATTACTTACAAAGTAGTTTTAATAATCTACGATAATAAATATAGGTAAGTAAGCACAACTGAAATTTGATATAATTTATTACAAAAGTGCGTGATGCTATCTATACAAATCACAACAATTAATTTAAAAAAATCACAACAGAAACAAAAGCTTAATCTTACTTCCCAGTCTATGGCTGCGGTAATATTACTTTGAGGCACATAAAATAAATATCATAGTATTCTCAATTTTACTATCAAGATTTTGACTGAAGAAACACATTGTCGTCGGTTTCCTAAAAGGGGAAATTGAGTGTTTATTGATATCTGTAGACAAATGGGTATTGCTTAACCCAATGCCTGTATAGATTTTGGTACTCTCAGAGCGTTGCCAACCAATCCAGCTAAAACAAATCTGTATGATCAGGCACGATGTAACAGCTCATCTTCTCCAACGGGATTAATGAACTTGTTTAGTGTTAACGCAAATGTGCAATATAAAATAGTCATTTAGTAGAAAAGTCAAACTCCAATTAATAAAAAAAATCATAGCTTATTTGTATACGATAGTTATTAATATAAGTTGCAAAACTTTCTTCGCGAGAATGGTGTGCATATAGCCCACACTACATCGAGTTGAGCTGCGCCTTTAGAGACCGAAGTTGTGGACTATTGTTCATAAAGCTCCCGAACTCATTTTAATATCTTGGAAATGGCCACAGCGACTGGTCTGTCCGTTATTAAGAAATTGTCATCCAGTACACTCCCTATCTTCTCAAACTTTCGAGTCAGCCTTTTATAACATGGTAAAATAGACAATTTAATTATAGAGCAAATTTTATCATGGTAATTTTTACCTGCTATTGTAGAGACAGACAAGATAGTGTGCTTGTCAAACTTGGCCTTCAAGGCAGTTGGCACCCCATTAGCACTTTGGCCGCTCTCGTAAAAGGCGACCACAATGAAGACCCTTTCTTCGGATAAATAGTTGGTCTTCACTGACGCCATATGCAGTGTTGAACTAGAGTGCAAACAAAACTCCAAACACTGAGCTAGCTAATAACTAACGTCAAACATAAAAATGGCTGAAAAGTTTGACCGTTGTAATAAATTATTTTTGCTTGACACAATGAAGGGACTGCATGAGTTTTTAATTGGGACATAATTTCTGAGCCGTTATTTTTTGTTGAAGTTAAAATAATGGCACAGTTAATTTTAATTGTTGATTATAGCTTCCTTAAAATAGTCCAACCACAATTTATTTAATTGAAAATGAAATTTAGATCGTCTACATATAATAACCGACATGTCCTTTACGATACATTTGCGGTATTATGAAAGAATATTAATTAACTTCATTTTAAAAAATAGTCAAAATGAGACTTTAATTTTGTTTTTAAGAATGTTGCAAATAAATCATAAGCTAAATAGGGCATCAGTAATTTAAAAAAAATCTATTACAGAATCTCAGCAAAGTAACAAAAATTTGTTAGGAATAAGCTCGACCTTACTAATTTTCGCTTAGACGAGTCGCCTGCCAAAATTCACACCTTAATTAGCAAGCCGTCCTGGCAGCTGCCCGAGAGCGCCGGAAAGTTATGTGCATAATCGCGCCGAAACGGCAGAAAAGTGAAAAGGTGTGTTCCCGGCCGCAATCTCGCGCCGAATCTTTGTTTCTGCTACCCTCGAAAGCATTTTATTTTGTTGGAACTTGGTGTGCGGTCCGGGCGTAATGGACTTCGAGTGTCGTGCGGAATTGTTGTCGATATATTTCATTTGGACCTTTCTCTAACATTATTTCTCCGGTGTCAATTCTGACTAATGGTTAACACCGCCGCGGAGCCACCGTTATTAAGTGGAAAAGAAAATCTATTAGACAACTGTCACCGGCGAAATGAAACACAGATGCTTTGCTTTATTTATATCACAATTGCCGCCGCCGTTCGCCGTGCGGGCCCGCTTTTATGCCCGCCATGCAGCACCCTTGCGTCTTTGCAATAGCAGCACTTTGCTAAAACAAAGACTTTATATCAGAACATAATTAAATTATGATTAAGAACAGCATTTGATAAAGGTACCTGTTGTAGACAATGCTCCAACAAACAGAACAACACGAAAGAAAATATTTTATATTTTGTTGTAAACAATAATATGCAGCATTATACAAATAAGCAAAAACTGGAATAGTAAATTCAATACTGTATCTGATATACACTAGCACTCAATATTTATCTAAAGTTTAAAATTACTATTTATTATTTTCAATACGCATTCGGTCTATCTTTGCATCTGTAAGTGGTTTTAAGATATCAAGCGGTAGAATTTGCAAAAAATGTGCCTCATTTTCAAAGCTGCATCCGCAAAAACAGCAAATGTTGCCAAATTCGTCTCGTATCACAGACAACAATTTTGCAAATTTTAAGTGTTTAATAATTAAGGACAATTAAAGTAACTCGATAAACAAAAAAGGAAATAAAATAAAACAGAGCTGTGTAAACTATATGTATTGAACACAAAGAAATTAATCACAAAGTAACAATTAAGCAAAACAAAGAATTTGAGAAAAAACAAAAAAAAACAATTATAATTAAATAACTTCAAATACGGTGGGCGGCAGGTCAGTTGGGCACTCTCCAGACTGCGGGAAAAAAGTGCTGTTGGGAACAAATGGACGACGGAACAACTAAAACGAGACTTACCGCAAATAATGGTCTCTGGTAGCCTGGACGGCGGATTTTGGCGTGCTCTTCGTTGGCGGCTTCAACCCGGGGGTGGGTTTTCCTTGGGCAGATGTACTGGGGCACCATGGACGGGGCGAACGTACAAAAAGCAGCGACCGCGCATTAGAGCACCTGGTCGGTTGGCTGGCGGCTCCGTCGCTCACGAGGGTTCGAATCGGAATGCCGGGCGGCGGTAAAAATCCCGCTTAGTTGCGACTAGGATAGGTTGACAGACAAGCTCAAGGTTCCAAGTAGAGATAGGATTCGGGACAGGGGCGTTTAGAGATGAGCACCAAACATACCGCACAACAAAATTAGCAGTGAGGTAATTTTCTTAAAGTAACAGATAATAAAATAAACTAAAATAACTGAGGGAATTATATCTAAGACTTAATCAAGATTGCTGCGGCGCCGGTAAGGGACACAGTTTAACTAGGGGTCGCTTGACATACCCAGTGGCAACATGAGCAATGCCGTCCCGACCAGGATATAATAAAGATTTCGCCTGTGAAACACGGACTGCTGGCAAATTTCCCATTGGAGATTGTACCGGATGGGGATTAACTTTAAAGCAACGAATGCATTTTGCCAAATAACTTCGAACAACCTGACGTATTGAGGGCATCCAAAACCTTTGCCTTACTAAATAGCAGGTGATATTCACACCAGAATGCAAGTTTTTCTCATGTACATTTTTGACTATAAGCTTTGTTAGCTTATGTTTATGGGGGAGTAAAGCGGGATATTTTGTGTCGTACGGCAGGTTGGCTTCCTGAAGTCGTCCGCCCACCCTCAACACACCGTTTTGGTCCACGAAAGGAGCTAATCTTCGTAAAGATATAACACACGGCAAATTGTTGCGTAGTTTATCTAATTCTTGGAGATAGAACTTGGCTTGAACCATTTTTATTATCATCAGTAAGGCATTGAATAATTCTAACTCACTCAAGGCACCTGTTTGAGGAGGGTTACTTTTACGACAGATATTGAAAAACCTAAAACAGAACGCTACAATCCCCTGAATCTTTCGTAACACTGAGAATTGAGTCAGCAAGTTGTCAATTAAGGAAGTTTCGGTTTGGGCAACGAATGACACGATTCGTTTTTCAGACGCTAAATCGTCTAGGCAGGTTGATAAGATATTACCTAGTGACTATGAATGGGAAGGATCCATTAACCATGAGGGACCCGCCCACCATAAGGAACGTGGTGCGAGATCTTGAAGCAATAAACCCCGGGATCAGCAGGGTTGTCATGGGAGCGAACGTGCTTCCACGAACTGGGTGGTACTCTTTCTTGTATATGCGTGACTCTATTGGACACAAAAGGCTTCCACTGGTGAGGAGAAGAACAGATCCACGAAAGGACAACGGTAGAATTACTCTAATGACTTCATCGAATACATTACATGACTTTAGGTTTCTAGCACGAATGCCACCAGATTGGAAAGCAATACGGCGGCACATAATTCCAACCTTGGGATTGACAATCGTTTTAAAGGGGGGCACTTTCAACTTTGCCATTATTAGAAATGTCTTTATTGTCTAATCTTCATCGGTACACCGAACGTAAATTACACTTGCGTAGCCCCCTTTAGAAGCAGTGCAAAATGCATGCAATTGATACGTTGATGTGGCAGACCCTTTCCAGCAACGAGGAATTGAAATATTGCTTAATAATGGCATAGGTGCTTTAATTTTCCCATTTCGTAACGACGTCTGCATGTACCTGGTAATCCCAACCAAGATCCAAGTCCACAAATACTGCATTAATCGTTTGGCAAAAAACGCCACAGGAGCTAGGAAACCAAGTAGGTCATAGATTCTTGCTAAGTCGGACAAAACTATTTCAGAATTCGGGACAGGCTGGTTTAGAGATGAGCACCAAACATTAAGCAATGCTATAAGAAGACAAAAATTAAGTTAGTTGCTTTGCTTTGCCACAATACGTAGATCAGATCGGATGAGTATGGAACAAAACAAGCCACATTAGAATTTAAAATAGTTACTTATTGCTACAATACATTATAGTTATTGGAAGTTTTGCAAGATTTTCTGCAATTTTAAATAATTAGATGTCGAAACGAGGAATTCTTAGTTTTTAAAAGTTAAAATGAGTAGTAAAGAAACGTGAAAAAGTTATAAAATACATACTGAAAACAGAGTTGCAACGTCGTTACGCAAATTTTGTCGTGGATTTAAAAATGTTCACCAAATCTTAATCAAAAATCATTCAAAATAACGAAAACAAAGTAACTGTACCACATATAAAGCAGTCCAACTGGATAATTGCATCAGGAAAGCCTCAACATTTTATTGCATACATTATATGTTATCCAATTTCAACTAAGGGGTATAATAGTTTTTATATTTCTAATATCGAAAATTGACCTGGCGAAACAAAATATATTTAAATAAAAGTTTTTATAGTGTAATTAGCTATTTATAATACAAAAATATCAACATATTACGTCAAAATAATCGCAGGTAAAGTTTATATTGCAAATGTCTTCTAAAAATAATTAATTTTGTTAATCCCTATAATTATAATAATAAAGTAATACTCTGATCCGAATTTACTTTACATTACTGTACCAGAATAACTTTTTAGGAACCTTTAAAGGAGCTGCTCGAGGATGAATAATATTAATCCCAAACCTAAATAAGATACTTCAGCAAATGTTTCTCAGGCAAAGTTTTTGACACATCTTGTTAGAACGGTTTGTGCTGGTGGTTGTAAATTTTAAAGTAACAGTTACAGATAAGAATATTTCAAAGTTGGTAAATATATTTTACTTTTTTGGTAACCAAACTAAGACAAGTGTACGAAAAACTGCGCGTCTTAAAGATACAAATATTATAAAATTAGTTATTTATCATCTTAGCATCATAAACAATTAATTTACATACATCTCTAGCTAAAATTTTACTATATGTTTAAGAGCACTATTCTTTACAAAACTTTTGTTTTGTAATACTCAATGATGAGGTTTAAACAGTGTATTTATTAAATTAAATAATAACGTTAACCATCAGTTAATTAAAGTTTTATGTCAGGTTAATATTCTTTACGTAATTATATATTTAAGTTTGCGTAAATGACTCATCATTTGGCAGAGGTGATTGTTAAAATGTATTCGTTTTTCGATTATTTACACTTATCTGTTAACTCGAATCAATATATTCAATTAAGCTTTCAGATTCTAATTTTTAAGTATTAAAAAATTCCCTCTAATTATGAACATTCTTTTAAAAATCTGGACTCAGAGTCACTTAGTTATTTGTAGCTAAATTTCAGCAAGTGGTTTTGAAGATAAAATGTCTATATTTTCCTGACAACCCAATTATTAATTTTGAAGCAAAATTTAAAGCAACAGACGGCCTAATTGCAACAAAGGGAGAATCTGCAAAATGAATGTGTACTTAAACTTAGAGAACATCGAAAATTATATGTAAAAGAGGAAGAACTAAGAGAAAATGTAAGCACAAAATGTAAGGTAACAGTGAAAAATATTTCGAAAGTGCATCAAGAGGGTTAAAACCACAGAGCATCAGGGACAAGAAACAAGATCCAAACTACTCAGGCATGGCGGAGATAAAGTTACAAAATATAGACTAAAGATATTTAATAATATAAAAAAGGAGAAAATGCTTTCTACATGAAAATAAGTGTTATTCTGTATATGGGATATAACGTAAAATAGCAGACCAACACGTTAATTTAAGTAAAGAATATTGTATTAGGTAGCTAATAAAAAAACAAGAAGCAACACAACACAAATATAATCTTTACAAATTTTAAAAAGGCATATGACATCGTACCTATACGTAAATTATAAAAAAGATGGTAAACATGTACGAGAAGTGTATACAGATAATTAAAAATATAAAAGATCATATAAAAATGTCTTTTTTATTAAAAAATAACAAAAGTTTCAAATGGGGGTGCGTTCTATTATTATTACTGTTGAATATATTATATGTTGAATAAGCATTAGACTTCTGGTGTAGGAAATATTTTAAAATAGGAATTAAATCAATAACTCAACTTTAAACGCTCTATAATTATGGATGTCATAACAAAGATATTGATTAGTGTGTTTTAGAAGTAGGATCTAGAACTCACCTACCAAAAAACACAACAAGCAGAAAAATATAAATATATAATAAAGGATAAAGAGACCAAAACTTCTACAACAATAAAGCATTTGTGATTACTTTTAAATTCATAGAGTACATGTAAAGACGCATCACAAAATCTATTATTATAGAGAAAAATCAACAAAAGCAGTGCACGGAGCAATATGGAATAAGAATATTAGTTAAGATATCAAAAAGATAATAATCCATAGTTCAGTGAAAAACATAGCATTGCATAAAGGAGAGATAAGACCACTTACAAACAATATAAAAAATAAATTTAGAGCCACAGAATTACATTTTATGAGAAGATGTTTTATAAGTTATGAAACGAAACAGACTCGAAACTCAGAAAATTTGGAAAAGAACATACATCACATGCTAAATTACGAAAACATTAAAACATAAAGCTCTCCAATAGTATAGATATGTACGACGGATGTCAAATAGCAGATGGCCAAATAAATTGACGCTGTGATCTTCAAGAGAGAAAAAGGAGAGGAAGTCCGATTCTTCCTTGGGAAATCTATATAAAAATGTGTATGGGAGAAAGAAATTTGTAAAAAAAATTGGGAAGACAGGTAAATATAGAAACAGAAAACAACCAATCCTATAAAGAATCCCCCAAAAAAAAAGAAATATAAAATGTAAGCCAATTTGTACAGAGATTTACTAGTTGACAAAATTATAGAACTACTTGAAGAGTATTCGTTAATTTTTCTATTGCATTAGAAAAAATAAGCTGTTTATCGCAGAAAATTTAAAATTAAATATTTTGAATTCTAAAAAAAATGTAGGCATTAACATTATAAAGCTTAATAATGATACAGCTTATTAAGAATTTGTAAGTGATTAAATATTTGGTATAATTTGGTTTTACATACTACAGTACCCTACCAAATAATTTTTATTTTTAGATAGAATATAAACAATTAAAAAAATTTTTGATAGATCATATTTGTTTGATAAAATTCGTCAATTAGTTTTTGCTTTCAGTGGATATTTTGTGGAAAATTATTAATAGTCATTACACAGATATGAGTTTCAATTTAAAATAAATTGCAAATTTTAACATTAATAATCAACGAAATAAAAGTCAAATTATAGATGTAACATAAATTTAAAAAAATTTTGGCCTTGTAGTATTCGCTTTTACAGTTTTATGTACTATCAGACTTTGCAGTAAAACAAAATTGAATATTTTGAACGTCATTTCTAAAAAAAAACAAATTAAATACTTTTTATTGTATTTTATTACTTACTTACTTAATCCTTATGCCCTTTTTACCGTTAGGTGTAAGGCAGGTGGGAGAAGAGTTTGTTATTTTGCTGTATATTTTTCTTTCCATAATTTTCTGTCCTGGGCTACTTGTTTTATACCTTCCCAGTTTGTTCCCTCGTTTGCTGCTGGCTCTCTTATTCCTTCTTTTCAGGTTTTCCTTGGCCTTCCTCTTTGATTTTTACCCGGCACTCACGATTCATACATTCTTTTCACTAATCTGTTTTTTGTCATATGACACACATGACCAAATCACCTTAATTGTCCTTCTTCTATTTGTTCCATTATAGGTTTTATCTTTAAGTCTTGTCTGTACGTTTCATTTCGGATTTTATCTCTTTTCGTTTTATTTTGTATCCTTCTTAGGAACCTCATCTCCATTGCATTTAGTCTTATTTTATGTTTTTGTGTATTTCATTAATTAACGTAAAATTACAAAGAATTTCGGGCATAACTTTATAGTAAAAATAAGTAAAAAAGAAGTCAGCTAATGATATAAACAGGTTAAAGATAGGGAAGGCATTAGAAATAATAAATAACTTCTGTAGTGACGAAATATATAAGAAAAACAGGCAAGCAACGATTACTCAATTTGAGAAAGTAAAAGAAATGGGAACTGTCTCAAAAGATTGAAAATTTACTATAATAATGCTTTTATTTAAGAAAGGGGAAGAGCAAAACTACAAATAAATACAAATCCTACAAATAGTGGAGAAGAGTATATAGGATACAAGAGAAGATTTGCAATATCGATTTAGAGCAAGTAAAAAAACAACAAGATATTTATGATAAAGCAGCTAAGCGAAAAGTGACTAGAAAAAAAGAGAAATATGTATCTGTTCTATAAATGGCCTTCGACAGAATTAAGAAATTACAAATGTGCAAAAAAATTTAAGAAAAGAGGAATTGACGACGAACCGAAATAGAAATTAATGCTCTATATAAGAAAAGCACTAATATAGTAATATCAAAGTGGTTTAGCACAATAGGACTAAAACAAAGTAAGTACGTAAGTCTCTGCTGATTTGATTAGTAATAGATGCGGAAGGTAAGAAACCAGCTATAGCATGCAAAAGGAAAATATTACGGCACAACGTAAAGTTATAAAATGTGAAAAAGGAAACGCACAAAAAACAAAAACTAGAGTCACACAGTATTATACTTTTTTAAGAATAAAAAGAGCCAAACCAAAAGTACGAATATATAATTCACAAGAAATATATAAAATAAACGCGCAAAGTGTTAAAAACTAAATCACTAGAAATAATAGTGCAAAAGAAGCAGTTGAGACATCTATAAGAAATAGACCATAGAGGAATTAAGAAAAATGTGTGCAAAAATTCTATGAAAAGTTAAGAACAACAGCTCAAGAAGAAGATGTAGGAACAAGACGAAAGAGGTGCTAGAAGAGAAAAATAGAAGAGAATATCAAGAACAATACAAGATTGAAGAAAATGGAAAAAACCTGTAAAAAAACTGCCGTTCAAGAGAAACAACTCACATCAACAGCCTTGCCGCTTAAGGTGGAAGAGTTTAAGATTAAGTAAGTTTTTATAAAACGATCTTAAATCTAAATGACATAAAAAATAGTTTTCTAACTCTGGGCTGTAGTTATAAAATACTTAATATGTAATAATATTTACTTAAATTTGTTTTAATAAAATATCCAAAGTACATGGCTCAGAACTGCTAATTTAACGTTTAAGAAAATTCAGAAACATTAAAAATGCAAAAGGCTTACCGATAGATTTTTATGTACGTTATTTGCAAACGTATTAAAATGTAAAATTACAATTAGAATTAAAAATTAATCACTTCACATGTTTAACCAGAAAAGTTTCCTCCAACTTATTTTTGCTTCATAGAACTTCTTTAGTCAACACGACATAAAGTTTCAAAAATTGAAACAAAACTGAAGGCTTGATTTACGCTATTTACAAAAAAATACGTACATAGGTGTAATAGAACAAGATCAATGATAAATTAAGATAAATTCCTATTTAGAAATTCTTACGGTTTTAAGGGACATGATATTGCCTATAACTGTAACACTTCTGGACTTATTATTCTCTTTGTTCAATTTGTTACAACTAATTAGACATCTTAGTAGATCTTCGTTCAGTCCCTCCACTATTTTTTTCATTTCAATTTAGTGTTGGCGGTTTTGAGTTTTGAAAAACTAAAAGCTCTTATGCAGTCAATAAAATTGCCTATTACTAAATTATAAAGTCGCTCGCTGACATAAAGTGGAATAACAAATTAAGAAATATATTTTTTTATAATATGAATACTGCATGTTATACAGTTTTAAATGAAATTACAAAAGCACATAAATCACATAACTTTATGCTACCTACTGGGAAGTATCCCCAGATAATGCTTACGCCGCTAAGTTGCTCCTTACTGCATGCCCATTTAATTATTTCTCCACTTAGTTCTTCGAATCCCCATTTCAACCCCCATTTAATATGAAGTAAATTGTTTTCTATTCGATTAGGCGTAGGCTCGGATGCGCTATCGAATCAACATCCGCTTGATAAGATCACTTCAAAGCTGAAACTGTAATGGATGAAGGGGATTTGCGGAATTTATAGTTATTTACCTTTGGAGGTGAAGCGGAAAATTCGGGAAAATATCCCGCGAGGAATTTTTCAGACTATCGAGGAGGGAAGAAACAGCCCGGGCCCTCAGCGTTTGATATCTTAAGCGCAGCTCGAGCGCTTTATTCGTCTCCCATTAAACTTGCACAAAAGTGAAAGCGGGCCCTTCCACGCGACAATGGCCAATTTGGGAACTTTGATTACTTTACTAACTCATTTTTGCCGCTATATTTTATCGGGGACTTTGATGCATGTGCCGTTATTAGTTCGGATAGTTCGGCGATCCGGCGGCGGGGAGCCGGGCAGTTCTAATCTGCGTGCCCAAAGTAAACGAACCCCGTGTTTCGGCGAGCGGTGCAGCCAGATAAGGCCTAATTTATTTTATCGTTCGAATTAAGGCCCGCGCAGGCTCCCTCCTCTAATTAGGCGATAGAATTGCCTTTTTAATGGCCGTCATTTCAAAAATGGCGCGCACGTTTTTTACTGTCACGCGCCCTCGCCCGCGGACGAAGAAAAATTCTGTTAATTCGGCCCGGCCCTTCCTGCAAGCGCGTCCGCCGGAGAGCCATTCTATTCAAATGCCGGCGATAGCATCTTCGGCGCGCCGGCGATTTCCCCGGAAAACGCGCTTGTGCTCCAAAAATTGTCGGCTCGCCGCGGTGCAACGCCCTTCTTCGAGGGCCCTCCAGCAGCCGTCGACCCCTCCGCGTCCTTTCCCTGGCTGGCAACCAGCTGAAGGGAATATTTAATGGGTCTGCGAAAAAAGAAATAGAAAAGAGACTGCAACTCAGCAGTCACTGGATACGCCACTTTAATTTTCGCTTGCTATCCAGGCTTGAGAGTTTCACGATGAAAAGCATTTTCTGCAGAAATCATCGCGGATTAAAGCTTGAAATGTTTTGACCAATTAAAAAAAACTTTTGTTAGATTTATAATAAATTTGTTTATGACATAAGTGCAATTTTTTTAGTTTTTCTCTAATTAATTCTGTTCATAGCCATAGTTAGAAGCTACCGCCAGAATACATGATTACAATTCCATTTAAACTGTTCTCTTGTGATTTATGTAAATTCACTTGATTGATAAGGACGAGGCATTTAAATTGCTTAAATGCATGTTGCCAAGATTTAAACCAGTTAAATCAACGTTCATGCTGTAATTCTTTAAAACTTTATAAGAATTCCCTATAAACTGACATTATCAGGAGATACTCACCAAAGACCCTAGCAATGCTTAAGGGTGTGATACCTCTGGAAACGTACCCAGTGTTTCTTATTTTTGTGGGCAGCACCAACATGACAACTCCTAGCAGAATATTTTTTTTACCGCATTCACTTCTATTAATTTGCTCTGGCTTTTGTTTACGGTTATCTTCATGAGCCACACGAAAAATTTAGGTTGATGTTTCTAAGCGTGTTGCGTCTATGTCTGTGTCTGAGTCTGTTTCCACCTTGTCTGTAGCTGAGTTATTTGTCGAATTGTAACAGAAATTCTTTGTATCTTATTTTTGATGTATGATTTAGTGTTTCATAGTTCCGAAAATAATTAAAAAGTACAATTTTCTCTGGCCACCACTGTTTTCTTAAAAGAAAATAATAAGAACAGTTTTGATCTGCTCTATCAGTACCACTCGTAAACATATTATACTGAAAAATAACAATAGGTTTTGTCTTTACTTCTTTATTTCTCCGTTGAACATCAACCATTGTTGAGCCATAAATCGTGTAAATTATGTTGATATTACGAGAACCCTTTTAGTATTAAAGAATTTCACCATTTGTCCTGATTGTGGTTTCGTCGCGTTTCACAGGCTGTGATTCGTTTTTTATTTCTGGAGGAAGACTCCTCTTTACTCTGTTTCACATAGCTTGTCTTGAACTGAGATTTTCAGCAATTGTATCATATGTCTTAGTAGAAATGGTAATTTTGAACAAGGTAAGGTTTTAAAAGTCTGAAAATAATTTTCTATAATTTTTTTCTCCATCAGCACACATTTTCAAAATCAAGCCTAAGGTTCTTTCAGTGACCAAACGAAACACGCTGTCATAAGTTTCCCTGCTTTATACGTACGTATACGAAGTCTAGCAATGAAAAGTTGTTGATTTGGTTTATAAATAGTTTGAATTATTCCAAGGAAATTTGAAAAGGCCGGAAATTCATTGTTATTGTGATATAAACACCCTAAAGTTATTCAAGTCTATTCTTAAAATTAGGAGTGCCTAAAAATGCATTGGTACACACAAAATTCCATAGTTTAGCTTTCCCGACTTACCCCATTAGAATAAGGATTATAAAAAACATTTTTGCTACAGTGATAATTAACCATTTCAATTCCCTAGAGTCAGTAACACACTTTTCCTGATTTTGTAAGTAACATAGATTTGTTTCCACAGAATATGTCTCCGAGAAACAGTCCTATACCTTACGATACTTTTGCTGAGTCAGAGAGAATTTTTCATTCCTAGATTTCTGAAAAATAATCCTAAATTTGATGTTCTATCTGTTTTTATCCATACGTAAATCTTTGAATTTGGTTTATCATAGACATTTTCGTTTGCACTATGTTCACTGTCACTCTAACTCTATAAAGGTTGCACATTTTTGTTTTGCTTACTTATAATATCAGTTTTTGCTTGACTTTTATATCGTAAAGACGTACTAATTAACATTCCAGTTCACAAAAGTTCAAGTGATAACGCGTATAATAATCATTAAATTAAGTGAATGCGGCTTATTCGTACCGCGGCGGCCTTACAGATAGCGCTATCGGCTAGCAGCTGTTTAATTTCAACTCATGTTTAAGTTTAAACACATACAATAACCTTTTAAATTTAATAATTTAAATACGTTACCAAACTCTACTTCGGTAAATTATGCAATGTACTGACCAAAATATATATTCACCACAATCCAACTTGCGCAATTCCATTTACAATGCAACAGCCGGTATTTGGTAATCACAAAAATCTGGATTTCTGCAATTCATACCAAATAATTACTGTGCAGCACTAGTTCAATATCCAAGTCATACATCGGCATTTTCACCACTAATTAACACACCCTCATTTATACCAGTAAATATCCAAAATTATAACCCTCAAAGAACTACCAACACACAATCAACACTTGTTGATGATTCCGACGAGGCATAACAGATAATCAACATGATTGGCAACAAGTTAAAAAACGCAAGCGAATTACACGTACATCAGGGATTAATTTAATAATGGATAACCCGACTCCATCCCAAATCATATACAATGTATTAGCCGACATTAGTACCAACGATACAACGCAAACATCAGGTGTAAACGAAGAAAAGAAAATTGCTAAATCTCCCCAATATTTGTATATGGCGTAACAAACTATGATAACATGATTGAATATCTAACAAAAGTAAAGAAACAGAGCAATTTTACACAAAGGCCCAATCAAACAATACCATTAAAATCAAAACAAACACTTCTGACTCATACAGAAGACTGATTACACATTTCAGAGACGAAGGGATGATACACCACACCTATCAGCTAAAGAAGACAGGGCCTACAGAGTGGTACTTAAAAACATTTATCATAAGGCAGATATTAATGACATCAAAAGTAAACTTTAAAAGGAAAGACATATTGTGCGTAATATCATATATGTCCGACATCGAGTAACAAAAACGCCACTGCCAATGTTCTTTGTAGATCTTGAACTTGCAGAAAACAAAAAAAAAAGTGTATGAGATAAAACACATTAATCATCAAATAATAATAGTCGAACCGCCACGTAAAAAAATTCAGTCATTCAGTTCACCAGGTGCCGGTCTTATGGTCACAGTGAAAGCTACTGCAATAAACCTGTGTGTTAAGTGTGGAGAAGAGCACAGCACTACTATCTGAAAAAAAGAGAGAGAAGCTCCCGTTGAGTGTGCACTGTGTCAAGGACCACACCCAGCAAACTACAAGGGATGCCAGATTTATCAACGACTTCTACTAAACAGAAGAAACACAGCAACCTCATTAGGAACACGAAACACAAAAAAGCCTAATATACCGATCACTGCCCAACGTATATATTCTGCAAATGTGAATAGTCCAAGCTTCTCGCAAATTACATCCAGTCATCACAACAATATAGAAACCCAAAATACCAACAGTAACGATATCTCACTAACTCAATTCTTGTCTAAGTTTGAATCAATGTTCAATCAACTAATGAACCAAAATAGCATGATGATAAATCTGCTTACCACGCTAGTTAGCAAAAACCAATAATGGATTCCCTCCGAGTAGCGTCCTGGAATGCAAATGGGCTAGCACAACATCGTCTTCTAGTAGAACTATTTTTAAAAGAGCAAAAAATTGATGTGTTATTGATCTCAGAAACTCATTTTACGGAAAGGAGCTACTTCAACATCCATAATTATACTAAATGCCACACCAATCGTCCCGATGAAACAGCTCACGCTGCCTCGGCAATGATTATAAACAACAAAATACCTGACTTCGTCATGGATGCCTTTGTAACTGATTATATACAAGGCACTATAATCAACGTCCAAAGTCCTAGTGGTCCACTAATAGTTGCTTCGATATACAGCCTGCCTAGGTACTCTGTTAAACAAAACCAGTATGAAACATTCTTCTACAATCTAGGTAACAGGTTCTTAGCTGACGGTGACTTCAACGCCAAAAATTCAATCTGGGGCTCGAGGTTAACAACTACCAAAGAACGCGAATTACACAAACCCGCAGTGGCTAACAACTACAACTACATATACAACGGGGAGCCCACATACTGGCCGGCTGACCAACATAAAGTACCTGATGCCGTCGATTTCTTTATTACCAAAGGATTATGTCTAAGTTACTGTAAAGCAGAAACGTCCTTCAACCTTCTTTCAGATCATTTGGCTGTAATAGTTACAATTAGCACTTGTATTATTACAAAGCGAAAAGTCCTTCTCTTTACAACAATCGCACAAACTGGGACCTATTCAGAGAGACCTAATGAACAATACAACAATTAAAGCTTTATTGAAAACAGAAGAGGAAATTGACAATGCAGTAGACCAGCTAACTAAAAACATTCAGAAGGCAGCCTACTACTCAACGCCGACTGTTCACAAAAATTCAGAAGTTATCGAAAACTATCCATTCTACATTAAAACTAAAATCGAGGATAAAAGAAAAACCAGGCAGCAAACGAGGAATCCTATAGACAAAGTAACCTAAATAGGTTAACAAGAGAGTTAAAAATAGCCCTAAGGGAGTAGAAAAACGAATCATTTAACGAATACGTTAGCACTTTATCTCCTTCGGCAGATAGCAACTACGCGCTTTAGAAGGCAATGAAGAATTTAAAAAATGTTCCTACTCCTATTCCACCAATAAGAAAGATAGACGGCTCTTGAGCAAGAACAGAAGCTGAGAAAGCGACACGTTTTGCAGAACACCTATCTACAATAATTCAATCGCATCCCATAGCTGCTACCCCAGAAGAGGAACAGGAGATTCAAGACTATCTGCAAGGTCCTTTACAATTAAGTCTGCCAATACACTCTTTTGCCCCTGAAGAAATTATAACTGAAATTCATCATCTAAACAACAAGAAAGCTCCTGGGTATGACTTAATCACTGCTAAACTACTGAAAGAACTGTCACATAAAGCTATAATGTGCGTACTACAAATGTTCAATGCAGTATTGAGATTGCAGTGCTTCCCACTGTTATGGAAATTGGGCCAAATAATACTAATATTGAAACCGGGCGAACCTGGACACGATGTTACCTCATATAGACCGATAACGCTCCTACCACTACTGTCCAAATTATTAGAGAGATTAATACTAAAGAGAATGGCAACCATAATTGAAGAAGAAGAAATTATCCCCCAACATCAATTTGGGTTTCGCCAACAACAATCTGCATTAGAACAGATACACCGAGTCGTAGATGCAATTGAAAAGGACTTTGAAGAACAAAGATACTGTGTTGCGGTATTCTTTGATGTCAGCCAGGCTTTTAACCGCGTCTAGCATCTCGGCCTTCTATACAAAATTAAACGGTTGTTTCCACATCAATACTTTATTTAAATCATACTTAAGTGAGAGTTATTATCAAGTAAAGTACGACTACATCCAGTCTGGACTTTACTCAATAATGGCAAGAGTTCCTCGGGGTAGTGTTCTGGGACCAACCCTATACCAGATATCTACCATGCAATGACAACACAATGATGGGCACATACGCGGACGATACGGCGTTATTAGTTTCTCACCAAGATCCACTACAAGCTTCGACAATTCTACAAAGTAGCCTCGACATAATATAAAAATGGTTGTACAGGTGGCGCACACCAATTAATGAAACCAAATCTACAACTATTACGTTTATGAAGAAACGCAACTCTGCTCCTCCGGTTACACTAAATGGTATACAAATCCCCATCCAACAGGAAGTAAAATATCTTGGTTTAACCTCGACAAGCGATTAACATGGAAACCCCATGTTACAAAAAAGAGAAAGCAACTGGATGCTATGGTGAAAAAGATGTATTGGCTTCTAGGGAAAAATCCAAGTTATCGATAGAAAATAAATTGTTAGTGTACAAGACAGTTTTAGTTCTCGTGTGGGCGTACGGCATACATCGATGGGGCAGTGCTAAAATATCAAACATTGATATTCTGCAAATATTCCAGAGCAAAACACTTCGTGTAATGACCAACGCTGAATAGTTCATTAGCAACAAAACAATTCACGACGACCATGGATCAGAGATGAGGTTAAAAGACGAACGGTCACCTATGTCAATCGAATAAGAACTCACCCCAATGTGTTAGTGCTAAATTTACTAGACCTTAATAATACCACTCGTAGATTAAAAAGACTTAAAACGCTAGACCTTACTAACTAGTACTCGTTATATTAGTATATTCAGGGACTCGCCAATGGGCGAAAAATTTGGAGCTGTTTGGTCTCTATATTTATCATAAGTCATAAATTTTGAATGAGGTCACGTTTCTATAAACATAATTTGGAGACGACCGGAAGTAACGGAATGGGTCTATATCAAGTTGGTAGGCATGCTGCGGTTAGTTTAAAGAAAAAAAGCAAAGTTAAAATTTGAACATAAACAAATGCGCGTAATCATAGACTGCACACCAAAGGTCGCAGGTCAAATTACCATTCAGTCTTGCGGCTGCCTCTCACTTCCAAGCCCATTTTTGAACTTCGCATTTCAGCGGCGCCGGGAGGACGCGACCCCGCATTGATAAATCGCCCGCAATTGATCGGCGAATTCTCTGAATCCCGCAGGTCGCAGAGGCTCGTCGCTGTAGCAGCGGGCATGCGGCGATAACGCCTCTAAGACCGCCGGTTAGAAGGCCTCTTCTAAGTTATTGAAGGAACGCGACCGTCCTCGAGCGCGCCGCTATCAGCCTCCGCATCTGCCAGGTTGCTTATCTGAACAATGCCAGTTAATTACCGAACTTGCTACCTGCATTCTGACGTGACTGCGGCTCTGTTTGCTCAAGTGGTGGCTCTTCTTTTCACCGGCCTTCGGCCTGCAGCGCGGCTACCGCTAGATGCGGCTAGATGCTGCCGTTTATGGCCGGTTTTTGGAGTGACATAAAGTGCGGGAGATCTGTATTCGTGTCCGGAAGGATAAATTTAAAGACGGCTTGACAGTATATATTCAGACAAATGTTGCCGTGAAAAGCTTTCCGATAAAAATTGGAAATTGCCTCTAGATGGAGCAACTTAGGCGAGAAAAACGTATTTGTAATTTTAAACTTTACGAGAACCAAATAAAAATTTTACGCAAAATCAGGGTCAGAGATACCCAAACCTGATTTTGATCGAACTTACACACCTTATAAGTCCATACGATAAAAGGTTATGATTTTCTATTTTTATAATTTCTTATTGTCTTTTTAGTGAAGAACAAGAATGTAAATACGCAAAATCGTTTCTGCTAGTCGGGAGATGCTTTTTTTTGAATTACTAAACGTTATATTTTGCGTCATAAATATCAAATCAATGAACCAATTTTAAAAATAACTTTTTATATAAATTTGTTTTCCTTTATTTGCAGAAATTAGCAATCAGGATAAAGTATTCCATAAGTTAATGAACTAACGTAGGACCTTAATAGTAAATATTCTTATAAGGCAACTAAGGAGCTCTCGTATTTATCACCGACCAATATCTTTTCAGTTTTCTTGTGTTGATAAAGAAATTGTTGTATAAGAAGGTTGCTATGGGCTGTAAGTATGTCAGGATGCTTGCTGTGGTCTTGGATGAGTTTACAGCTGAAAGGAGTGCCGAGGTTGGTGCGGATCGTTTGATTGTTTACTACTTCACGGGAAATTTTAGACTGGGTCCGTTGAAGGAGGGCGGTATTGGATTTCTACAACCCCATAGCTTGTGATGTCATACATCTCTATGGGAATTATAATTGTGTTGTATAGTAGAAGCTTATTTTTAATTAGCAGTTGGGAAGTTCGCCCAAGTAGCTTCTTTATCTCTCAAATCAGTTTTGACATTATTTTAAAAGGTAAATATTGGTAGTAAAAGTAAAATAGCATATCTGACAAATGTCCTCTGGATTACTTTTTCGCGTAACTGCGACCACGTGTCGATAACTCTTCAAACCTCTACTTTCAGTTCAGGAATTGTCCTTATTTTTGTAGCATAAACTTTGGTCTTCACGAATTGCACAATGTGAGGTCGCAAGATTTTAGTAGTCAGTTAGCTGTCCACTAAATAGTTGCTCCAAAAATTGCCTTGTTTCACGCACTGTATAATAGGTGACGCCGTTCTGCTGTAACTACAAGTCATTTGATAAAATTGGTTTTCAAAAAGGAATGCCTCAATCATTCCACTAGCATAAAATCCATACCAAACTGTTACTCTTTGAGGTAGGCATGAACCGTTCTTGAATGATCCAGAGATTTTCAATGCTCAAAATGCGACTATTTAACTTATTAACATACTGACTAAGGTAAAAGGATGGGATTTTGACATGAAAAATACTTTTTTTAGCAAAATTGCCGACAATTTTTTGATTCTTTAGCAAATACCCAAATGGTCGCCTGGGTTTAGTTCCTGGGTTATCTGAATCTTGAATGTGTGCAGATCCAGATTTTTTGTTAAAAATAAAATGTTTAGTCGAAATGACCGATGGCGCACAAGTTTCTGGACGCTCCGTCACATTATCGTTTGCATTATAGCAATGGTTTTAGTTGAACGGCCGATGCGACCTCGGTCTGTTTTTTTTTTTGTTGTCTGCAACTTAACTTGTTTGTTCTATATTTTAATTAGCCCTTTAACAGTTGTTTCATTAGTTACATTATGTCATCATTCTCGGCGAAACATTATTGGAATTTGTAATAAAGTTTAACGGTCGTCACTCGAGCTTCCATATATTAGCGCCAATTAAATTCTACATTTCTCTTGGGTCGCCATTTAGCAGCATTATTTTTTAATGTTTAACGTTAAAACAGACAATAGCAGCGCATGTTTTTGTAAGGGCTTATAAATCTATGCAATCTTGTAAATATTCAAATAGAGTCTCGTTCGTTTTTCTTCCTACCATTTTTCAGTTCTTAAATCTTAAATTCTGTGTAAGAGTTTATGTCTAGAGAAATCACATATAACCTACATAAATTCGATAGAATATATTGATAAGCATTTTGTGGTGGTAAACTCAATAAAGTTTTTAAAAGCCGGATAAATTTGATTTCTAAAACAAACAAAATCATCCTAAATTTAGTAGAGTAAAAAGCTGAAGCGGTCTCAAATTTTTGTGAATCGAAGCGTTGCATAAAGTTATCTAAAAAGTTTAAGAGCTATGATTACTACATTATTTGCAAAATTACTTTAATGATCCGCACTAGGACTCAACTTATATAATTTCAAAGCTAAGACTAACACAAAAATTCACTCGATCTCAATTATAAATGTATCCAGAATATCAAAAACTGACAGAATAACCTTTATTTGATTTAATTTTAATCTAAAGTTTTCATATACCTTAAAGTACAATAGTAAACTAATTTAATAATTTATTTAAGTAAACACTAATAAAGATATCAATAAATGTGAGAAACATATAACAGAGAGAGATAGAAAAACCATAGATTGTTCAATTTTTAGCGCCTTTTTCTATTTTCTTAGTAACAATGGCCAAAATGGTTAACAATTTTTATTTTCCTTCTTTTTTGGCAATTTTTCATAAAAGTGTCATTTCAAGACATCTACAATCCGTTAATATATTCTTGATCTTTTTATCTATTTGCTACTGCATCTAGCATGTTTTTAAATATGTCCCCAACATCTCAAAGATGTCACTTAAAATTTTTATTTTTGTATTCTTCTATGTTATTTTAGTTATTATCTGTTTTTTACTTCTTGCTCTTTCATTCTGCTAAATAGTTTTTGTTATTTTCATAAAACTGCTTTTGAAAAACATTTGTTATCTGTCAATATGTACAATGTTTGTACCATCATCTCCTCTTAATTATTTTGTTACTACATCTAACACTCAATTCCCCAACATGTACTTATTTTCATCTTACATAACAAAAATGTTATGTTGACTACATTCTACCATTACTCTTTCTAATTTTCAAAAATTATTTTAAATTCCCCTATTAGGTCTATCTTTTTTTAATACTATTATTGCATACATCACTTATTCAGTCATAAATAATTTATTTAAAAAAGATAAAAATTGGTATACAGTGGCTGTAAATCTTTAATGAAATTTAAATTACAGTATTGGTGTTATATATTTGAAATTTGTTTTATCGGCCCACTTGTCGCAGCACGCGTTACAATATTGCCGGCGGTCTGGGCCGCAGGCTGCGCATTTGCACTTGCCTTTGTGCACTTGGCATTTCGACTTCGTTTAGTTCGCGCGACTTTATACTTTGCTTTATTCATTAAAACTTGCCTTTCGCATTTTGTTCGCGGCATAACGCTTTTGCCTTTGTTTGCGTTTGGCATTTGGCCTTTTCTGGTCGGAAACATTTTTCTTTTTTAACCGAGAGTTCGCCGGCGGCTTTACTCGGTCTTATTTCTTTATCCATATCCTTATCCTTAGCCCCAGAACCTACAGCAAGGAACCGATATCTGCGGGAAAGCGCCGTTTCTACAGGTTAGTGTTTTAACTTTAGATTTGTTCAAATCCTCTATTCAAAATTCAAAACTACCTATACAGTCCACTTATTCCGGCAGCACCATTTTGGTCCTTCGAGCCGGATTTGAACCACAGTCGAGCTAGCGTGTACCGCGTTGGATAAGATATCGTTTTAAGCGTTGGAACGTTAGGTTCTAATCGCTTGTCACAGACCTGTTTTGTGAAAGCAAATTTTCACGGTCAAATTAATAGGTGTATAAATAAGTTCTCAGCTTTTTTCTGCAAAATTAAAGTTTTATTAAAAACAAACAAAAAAAGCTTAAGTATCAAAGTATTCTCCGTTGGCATCGATGACCTTTTACCATCTTTCGGGTAGCTTGCGAATTCCCTGGTGATAGAAGCTCACGGGCTTCGAGACGATAAAGTTATCGATCCATTTTCGGACTTCTTCTTCTGTTTTGAAGTGCGTATCAGCCAAGTGATGCTGTAACGACCGAAATAAATGATAATCGGAAGGGACCATGTCTGGGCTATACGTCGCATGTGGGAGAACCTAACGCGTCTGCAGCTCATCTGTGTCCAATGTTTGAGGGCGTTCAGCGTGTGGTTGATCTTCAAGACTAAACTCTCCTCCGCGAAATCTTTGGTACCACTTTTTGCACGTTGCATGACTTACAGTATTTTCACCATATGCAGCACAAATCATTTCGGTGGCTTCAGCAACGTTTTTCTTCAGATGAAACGCGAAGTGGATAGAAAATCGAATATTCTCTTTTGTGATTGCCATCGTAAACACAGCTGATTATTAAAGTTCTGTCCATCAATCCCCAAATCGTATGATGTTTCGAAAGGCCAAATGTCATTACTTTAAAACCGCACGAGGGCGGACTAATACGTTACATGTAAACGGTGATTTGCGTCTTGTGAAATCTAAAGCTGAGAACTTATTTATACACCTATTAAATTGCTTGATATTTAATTTATTGAATTGTAAATTTAATTGATTGTTGACCATTAAAAATTTATTATTGCAAAAACGACGGACAAAGGAAAGGCGGAAAATCTGTTAAAAATTTTAAATACTAAAAAACAAACGCTTTTCGTTCGTGTACAAAGATTGCACGATATTGCAAAGAAAATTAATGAGGGCAAAACCTCACTTATTTCAAAACGGCCCTTACAACTCACGAAAATACGATTAAAGGATTTAATGAGTTAGAATTTCGAATTAACGAAATTTCTTTAGATTTAGATCCCAATTTTATTCCTAAGTTTCCGGCGGTTGGGGATTTATTAGAGGTTATCGCGAGGGTTGCTCAACATATTTCGGAAAGCGTGGCCAGTTCAACAGCTCCTGCCCTCTCAAAAACTGAAGCACTAAAAGTTAACGCGATAAATCTTCCAAGTTTTGATGGTACGCCCCAAAATTGGCCAGTTTTTAGCGAGTTATTCACCACTTTGGTCCACGACAATTTTATCAGATTTAGAGGTGACACTGTTAGTGTCAAAATTACAAGGTTCTGCCTTAAAGGTTTACCAGGGGCTTAGTGCGACAGCCAGTAATTATAAGATAATTTGGGAAGACTTATTTGATCGTTTTAATGATAAAAGGTCGCTGGCAAACAATTATGTTAATCAGGTATTCAATTTTAAAACTACTCGACAGATTAGAAGCCAGAAGCACTGGTGCTATACCGAAGGCAAAATAAAATTATGGATCAAAAAGACCTACGAATTGTTACCTGGAATGCCAATGGTATTCCAAACAAAATTCATGACCTCGAAGTCTTTCTAAATACCCAACACATAGATGTCTGTCTCATATCAGAGACGCATATGACAAATCAATCATACCTCAAAATAAGGGGATACAAAACATATCACACCATACATCCAGATAACCAAGCCAGGGTGGTAGTGCAATCATAATAAAAGAATCACTCAACCACTACGAGGAATGTCATCTGCAAAGGGAGGATGTCCAACTAACAGTGGTTGGAATCAAGTCAACAAAACAAACAGTGAAAATTGGTGCAATATACTGCCCACCAAGATACAACCTTAAAAAGATGATTATCTTACTATCCTGAGACACTTAGGTGAGAGATTCATTGTTGGTGGAGACTTCAACTCTAAACATATAGATTGGGGCTCCAGACTAACCACGACCAAAGGAAGAGAATTGAGGAAAGCAATTCAAGATATGAATTGTAACTACCACTCAACAGGGAAGCCAACCTACTGGCCAACTGACACAAATAAAATTCGACTTATTAGACTTCTTCGTCACCAAAAAGTATCCTCTAACTTCATAGAAGTGGAAGAAAGCTTAGACATGGATTCAGACCATTCAGCAATTATACTAACTCTAAGTGAAAAGATAATAAAAGGGCAGCTAGAACCACCCTCACAAATAAAACTACTGATTGGGAGAGCTTTCAAATTGATCTGCAGAACAACATCAACCTGAACATCAATTTGGGAAACACTGATCGATTAGAAGAAGAAGCCGAGAAATTTACCAGCCTCATCCAAACAACAGCATACAACAACACCAGAGAACTCACACACGTAACCAAAGGTGTGAATTATCCAGCTGAGATCAGGGACCTGGTCAAAGATAAGAGGAGAGCAAGAAGAAGATGGCAACAATCGAGAGATCCTGCCGATAAAACCATCCTTAACAATAAGACCCAGCAACTTAGACGAGAAATACAAAAATTAAAGAAGATTCTATAAGTACCTATCTACAAGAACTATCAGCAAACGAAGAAACTGATTATTCGCTGTGGAAGGCAACCAAAAAGATCAAAAGACCAGTAACCACTATTCCTCCAATCAGAAGTAACAATGGACCATGGGCCAGAGATAATAAACAAAAAGCAGAGTTGTTCGCAGAGCACTTAGCTGAAATATTTACCCCCAACCCAGGGCAAGATATCACTAACACGGAAAACCAAAGATCAGAAAATATCACCCCCGTTACTCCGAAAGAAGTAGAAATAGAAACAAATCTAAATCCAAAGAAAGCTTCAGGATGGGACTTAATAACTGGAGAAATATTTAAGCACCTGCCTAGAAAAGGTATAGTCATGCTGACTTACCTATTCAATGCAGCGTTTAGATTAAAACATGTTCCTGCATGCTGGAAAGTCGCAGAAGTGATCATGATTCCAAAGCCAGGAAAGCAACCTAATGATGTCAAATCATATAGGCCCATCTCTCTCCTGCCCATAATATCAAAGCTCTTCGAGAAACTACTGCTCAAGAGACTGCGACCACTAATAGAGAACAATAACCTAATCCCAGACTACCAGTTTGGATTTAGGCAAAAACACTCGACAATAGATCAAGTGCACAGAATAACTGACGTCATTGAACGTGCGCTAGAAGAAAAGCAAGTTTGCTCGCGGTATTCCTAGATGTGGCACAAGCCTTCGACAAGGTATGGCACGAAGGACTGATCTATAAATTAAACAAACTGCTACCGAAAGAATATGCTGAAATTTTGACATCATATATATCAGATAGATTATTCAGAATCAAACAAGAGGATGAATACTCTGACCTGAAAGAGATAAAAGCGGGTGTGCCACAAGGCAGCGTACTTGGGCCCATCCTATACCTACTGTATACCAATGACATACCAATGTTAGAAGAAGCAGTTATTGCTACATTTGCTGATGACACTGCTCTTCTAGCAGTGGACCAAGATCAGGAAGGATCTGCCAGAAAGCTCCAGACAGCCAGCAATCAGATAGTTGATTGGACCAGAAGATGGAGGATCAAACTAAACGAACTTAAATCCGTACAGGTGAACTACACTAATAAGAAGATAGTGGACCCACAACTACTAGAAATTAATGGTACTACTATACCACACTCGACCAACGCAAAATACCTCGGCATGAATCTGGACGTCAGACTTAGATGGAAGGAACATGTCAAAAGAAAAGAACAGAACTAAATCTAAAATACAGACAGCACTATTGGTTGATTGGAAGAAACTCAAAACTCTCAATCTCCAACAAAGTATTAATATACAACCAGATCCTAAAACCAGTGTGGCTTTACGGCATTCAGCTCTGGGGCTGTACCAGTGACACAAATGTTAAGTGCTTACAAATCTTCCAAAACAAAGTGCTGCGTAACATAGTGGACGCCCGTGGTATGTACGCAACTCAGACATCCACAGAGACCTTCAGATCCCAACTGTGAAGGAAGAGATAAAAGGTTTGCTGGAAAGCATGAAGATAGGCTCCATCTTCATGTAAATCCAGAAGCATTACAACTACTGGACAACCAACATCATGTCCGAAGACTAAGGAGGAAAACCCGCTGATCTTGTGTAGTGTTGTTGTTGTGTAAAAGCAGAGCACAGTGCGAGTGAAGTAAAGTGTATAAATCAGAAAAGATTAGAAGACATCATTGGATGGACTCTAGTAGACAAGTACCTAGTTTAAGATTTATCACAACAAAATTAATGGTTGGTCTCATAGACTAATTTTAATGGCAGGCACAAAAGTGCTATTTAAAAAAAAAAAAAAAAATTTTAAAACTTTAACAGCGGTTTTAAATAATTTTTTTGGGCCAATCGCAGCAATTAAACAATTAGGTTTGGAGGATATCGGAGATTTTGTATTTTTGAATCGAAGGTTAGAAATTTTAGACCTAATAACAAGATGTTTCTTTGAAGGGACAGATCGCAACAAAGATATCCCCACTTATCGAGATTTTATACAATTTTTACAATTGCAAATAAAAACTATGCCGTTCGTTAATCCCTCGGAAACTCCAAGACCCGAGATCCCAGAAAAAATTTCGCGTACCACGCACAATTTTCTAGTAAGTCCAGATTCTCGTATCAACGGGAAAATTTGTAAATTTTGCAAAGAGAAAGATCATTCCCTCAAGGATTACGGTAAATCTTTAGAGTTATCCGCATGGAAAAGGTTTGAATCTATATAAGGTCACCATTGGTGTTTCCGGTGTTTCTCACCCGGTCACCGAGCTCCATAATGTAGACAACGCATCCGATGTAACAAATGTGACTTTCCTCATCACCCTCTCTTGTATTCTATATTTTCGAAAGGGAGTGAACCCGCAGGCCGGTTGTCGGAGGTTAAAGAGACGGCTTTGTGTTCACTGGAAAATCCTAAAAGGTCTGCGATCCCAGAAAAGTCAACGGTTGTTTTGTCAACGGTTGTCGGAAGGGTTTACAACAAGTCGGGGCATTTTAAAAATTTGAGATTTTTGTTAGATTCCGGAAGCCAGTCACATTTTCTAACTTCCAATGCATGTCGGCGTTTGAACTTGCCAATCGAACGCCTGAAGTCTTCGGTTTTAAGTTTTGGAGGAGCCCCACAAACAGTTTATGGAAAAACCAATTTGATTTCTTCCTCTCGTTTTGATTCCAGGATTTCGTTTACGATTGAGCCCCTTATTGCAAAGAAGAAATTGATATTTCCCAGTTGGCTTATCTTCGAAATCTGGATTTGGCAGATGAATTTTTTCACATTCCGGGAGAAATAGACGGGATTTTAGGTGCTGAGTTTGTCAGCCAGATTCTGGCAAACACGGCCATCAGACCTTGATCAAAATTTCTGGTTGCTACTTCAAGCCTCTTTGGGTTTGTTGTTATGGGTAGGGCTCCAGTTGTGTCTAAGGAGACTAATCCCATAAGTTTGGTTTCTATAAATAAACCGGTCGAGACGCCTCTTCAAAAATTCTGGGAAGACAAGAAGTTCCTTCAACAACACTCGTAAATCAAGAAAACAAGGTTTGTAAAAAATTGTTTTCTTCGATCATGAAAAGATCGGGTTCTCGAAAACCCATCGTTTCTTTGCCTTTCAGGAGAATCCACAAAAGCTAGGAAGCCCCTACGATTCTAGTCCTGACGATGGATGTTTCATCCCCCATTTTGGCGTTCTCAAACCGCGGAGTGTTTCTACCCCGCTTCGCGTAGTATCTGATACGAGGGCAAAAACGACTCCGAAAACATCACTGGGTAGTCCGATGTTTTCCGGGGAAGGTGTGGTAGAACTTTTAACTCTTCTATACAAGGGCTAGTTGCAAATTTGATTTCATAATTAGTTAGAGGTTGTGTTTCTTAACGTCTCCGCTGCAAAGCAAATGCTGTGTACATACACGTCTAGCATTTGTAAGTTTCTTACTTCTAGTCACTAAAATATTTCTTTTGTATGGTCCTTCTTTCATTTCCCATTCGGATTGTTTTGAGTTGCGTGTATTTGTTTCGTTGGAGTTTTGACTCCGACAATTTTGTTTGCCGTTATGTTAGAGTGGCGGCAGGAGTTTTTTCTGCGACCCATGTTTCTTTATCTCGGAGGTTGTTTAGGTCGAATCGAGGGTTTGCCGGTGGTAAATTTCCGGTTTTGTCGGAAATGGTAATCCCTGGATAGTTCGTCTCGCCGATTGGGATTTCCAAAGCCAGGCGGAACAGTTGTGGAGCGCTAGTTTATACGAGGGTTGTTATGGGCAAAATTAGTTGTTCATCTCGTGTATGCCGACTCCAAAGTTTTGCCAACAGGGTGTTGATCCGTCCCTCACAGTAGTTGTTGGTGCTGAAGGCGGTGACTTAAGGAGCGGGGGAATGCTCGCTCCAGTCTCAAAATTATATTTATTTTTGAAATTTTAAATTAGGGCCGGCTATATTTTTTGATTCCCTCTTATATATATTTGAAATTTGTTTTATCGCCAATTGTCACAGCACGCGTTGCGATATGGCCGGCGGTCTGGGCCGCGGACCGCGCATTTGTACTTGCCTTTGTGCACTTGGAATTTCGACTTCGTTTAGTTCGCGCGAGTTTACGCTTTTGCTTTTATTCCTTTAAACTTGCATTTCGTATTTCGTTCGCGGCATTACGCTTTTGCCTTTGTTCGCGTTTAGCATTTGGCCTTTTCTGGCTGTTCTCGCGGGAAAATTATCCGTAAGTCGGGAACATTTTTCTTTTTTAACCGAGTGTTCGCCGGTGGTTTTACTCGGTCCATTTTCTTTCATCTGGCTCGACAAAGGAACGTTTTACACAAGAAAGACGCTACCGTTTCGGCTTCTACTGTGAAGATTGGGGTAACTTGTCCTATTTTTTATCCATATCCTTATATCCTTAGGCCCAGGACCTACAGCAGGGAACCGATATCTGCGGGAAAACGCCGTTTCCACAAGTTAGTGTTTTAACTTTAGATTCGTTTCAAGTCCTCTATTCAAAATTCAAAATTACCTATACAGTCCACTTATTCCGGCCGCACCAGCTTACTTATAGGCAACTGTAAGCAACCGAGGAAACTGATATCGTAATATTTCTTGCTACAAGTAGATTTTTGTGCTTTCAATTATATATAACAAAAGTTTAATAAACTTTTCTTAGAATAAAAAATGTATGAAGACAATATATACTTTAGCTCTGTTAACAGTATTCACAGTTAACAAGATTTCTACTATTTTGTTATTGGTCATTATTTTCAATTTTTGGATAAACATGGGCTTGTATACCTTAGGAAGATAGAATCGACGAAGTTAAAGAAATCATCTTAAAGCACAAATATTAATTTTTAAACTAGAGCTTCAAAAAAAAAAACATAAAAAGTATTTATCGCTTTAATCAACTTTGTACAATCAGATTGCAAAGCCTTGCCAATGAAAATTTCAGACTGAGCCCAATTTCTTGTCCTACACTTGCTAGTCAAACAGATCAGGAAAACTATCCAAATAACTTAAACTAAAAGACATTGGTACCATATAGTCTGTAGCTGAATTGGGCATATTAAAGGATATTATACATCAAAAATGTAAATAAAAATATGTACCAACATACCAATATTTGACATTAAAATTAAGGAAAAAGCCATATCAATACAGCTACCAGAGACTAGTGCAAAAAGGTCCAAAAAATCACAAAACGATTCCGGCAAATGTTTTCTCAAAACTCTATAAACAGATAAATATGATAGTTATTATGAGTGGAGATATTTAAGATGAACAGCTTCTTAGGTGTCCTAATTTGATCAAAAATAATCATCAGTTAACCGACCGATTGCTTTTCGAAAGGTTCTGAGTTATTCGTAGACAACTAATTTTTAATATTTTATTGAATCTGGTGATACTTTTGGATAATACCTTGTCACAACAAACTGTCTAAAAAAGACTTAAACAGACTGAAACAGCACAAATACAGACTTCCTCTGAAGAGGAGATGAGCAAAAAATTCAAATTCCAGGAAAAAGAACAAGAATAGAGTTAAACGAATTTATAAGGCAATGTAGTGTTAACAACTCAAAAGTGTATGTAAACATATCTATATTACTTTGAAACCCATTCTGCGCCATTGCATGTGAATGGCATAGAGTCAATTAAAACACAAAATAAGAAATAATAATAATACATTAAATTTAACTGAGTCGTTGATGAGTCCTATTAGAGGTACTTCAGAGAAAATTGATTCGGTTTCGTGGTCATCTTATGGACAATGAAATAGGCACTTAAAAAGAATACCAGTTTCAGAATTAATGATGAACGCAAGTGATCAAGATAACAATCTATTTTGCGATCCCCTTGATTATTCCGTATAGGACATAATCGATGCGAAGGTCAGTGAGAGCATCATAACAACAAGGACGGCTTAAGAGCCTTCATTATAAAGGTAATGACGTATATGGGCAAGGAGGAAGTTATATTGGTCTGCAGCATTATGCCCCGGCTCGAGAAGGCCGTGGTCTCTGATGAGGAAATGCATTGAATAATATGATTCTCAATACTATTCACTTTAATTGTGCTTAATTTTATGTAAATCACATTTTACTTATATATTAATGTTACTTTCTCTGTTTATTCATTTTCTGGAGTTATCTCGATGACCCTGTATAGATCCACGTCAGGAAACATTTTTTCTTTTAATTGCACATTAACACATCGGAGATTTTGTTTACGTATTTTCTAATTGGCAAATAGTAAGAATTGTTTTCATTTTATTGTTGGTCGAGACATTGACACAACTGGTGGCGTCAAAACACAAAGAGCAATTTCCGTAGTTTTCAGTCTTCCTTAATAATAGCCAAAGGAACATTGACAGCGAAGCGGTATATTTGGAGGACTACGAACTCATGGGCTTGATCCATCCGATCTCCAGATTTTGTATAAAGTATGAAGTAAGGTAGGATCATGGCTTTCGACATCCAGAGATTTCTATCATCTGGAATGCTAATTATTTAATAAACGATGCTTTAGAAGACAAAATTAGATGTTTTTGTGACTATATCAGACCGCATCGCAGCATTTATCCACGTTGAATGCGGTTCAATCATATAAAGATACTTTTAGTCCAATTTTATGTATTACAAATCAGTTATTTGTATTATTGTTCCCATTAACAGTGCCAAGTTTTATTCTGATATGATAGTCCTTTTGATGAGCGGCAATAACTGCATATTATGTTAGCAATAGACAATACCACCTTTAATAAGAAATTGCTTACGTGTTTTATACAAGGGAGACTATAGCGGACATATTCCTCCCTTTCAGTATTTAATATAGTAATAGATAAATAAAAGTAACTTTATTATCTATTATTAATATTTATTTAATTTGAAATTATGGTGTATATTATAATAATAAATGCTTAGAATATAAGTTGAATGCATGTTTACGCAAATCCCTGCTTACTGTTATATTAAAATTAAACTTGAAAATTCTGATTTTAAAACTATTAAAATTATAGAAGTTGTCATACTCTAATAAATTGATAATAAATTACGTTCAAAAGCCAAACAAAATTTCAGTCTAAAATTGCTAGTTATAAATGACAATTAGCATTTGCCAGTTCGAAGAATGTTTATGACCATTAATAAGTCAACTTTTGGAAGACTTTTTTGGGTTAATAAAATATACATAAATCTAATACTTTTTATAAAAACAAAATAGTGTATAAAATAATAAAATGTCACACATATAGCATTAATTTCTTGACAATTAACGCAACTTTATGAGCGGTAGGATTTTTTAAAAAAACTTGTTATTGCGCATAATTGTACTTTTATTATTTAATAGCTACACTTTGTATACGAAGCATTTGCCAACGAGATTACATTTTAACAATGCATAAAGCCTGTTATTTAATACCACATTAATTAAAACCATACATCAAATTCCGCAAATATAATGTTACATCAGGAACTACACTTCATATCAAATTCCGGCCGTACTGTAATTGAAAATTTGTTTGTTTTGCGAAATGCGTCTACGCTGCCCGCAGAATCAGCTTCGTGCCAACGCGCAGCTTTATTTTACGCAGAGACGCGGGCCTACAGTAGCCGGCAGTCCACAATAAAAAACCGAGAACATTCTCGGTTTATGTGAAAATAAAGGCAGGCGATGTAAAAAATAGCTCGCAACCAGAAAACAGACACGAAAACACGATAAAGTACATTTCCCGCAGGTATAGATAAACGTGACGCACCATACAAACTAAAGGCAAAAAATGGAACAGAACGTGTAGCCCTGCTACGGCTACCTAGGCACGTACGGAGTGGCAAGCGGCTGAGAATATCCAGAAAGAAATTTAAACGCATATAAACGAAACAAAGAAAAATACATCTGCTGTTCGAATGTTCGGTATGCTGCGAGCACAATGAAAATGCCGGCGAAAGCTACGTCTCTGAAAAATGCAAAATTTCTTTCGTGTATTTGACCTCGGGTTGTAACAGCGAATAAAACGGTAGATTACAAATTAAAAAATAGATCTTGAGATTATTTTTGCCTTCTGAGCTTTGGCTATATTGTATGGATTTCTTAAGCCGTGTTATTGTTTGACATTTATGTTATTGTGAATAAACCGCATTAAATAAATATATAAAAGATATTATAAATTATATATGGTTTATAATAATAGTAATAATGGTAAGGCTCTAAGTCCCCGCGTGGGAGCATGGCCTGCAAACTGAAAAGGTTGAGGCTTTCACATGTTCGCCCGCTGTGTCCGGTTGTCACACCATCTCTGATTCTCTGTTTACTATATAGAATCCGTCAGAATAATTTTTCTTATTTAAATGTATTGATAGACGATGCTCGAGTGATCCATCCTAGAGCATCACAAAGCATACCATTTTAGTGCCCATCATAGCGCGGAATAGTGAACACCGCGCGTTTCTGTTAAAGAGTTATGTTAAAAATAATGGTTTTATTATTGTGACGCAGCGGCTACTTCGTAAGAATTTTAGAAATCACCCGTTGGATTCCGAGAATACCGCAGCAGTGAGGCAGACTGTTGTCACAACGTCTCATCGCTAAGTATGCTTCTCGCTTTGTGGAATGTCTACTGAAACGGAGTGTGCAGGGAATCCTGCACTGCGATTTTATGTTCTATTCATACAAGTTGTTGGTGGTCCAAGAACTTAAAGAATATGATTGGTACGCTCGACAAGCTGGCAAATGTTCCAACTGATGCTATTTTATGCTCATTTTCATGTCAATAAGCAATTAAATATTAAGCTTCAGAAAACTGTTGAAAATTCCATGAGCAATCTTTCCGTAGTCAGCGTGTAACTATTTGGTATGTTGTTACGTAATATGATATCATAGGGCCGCGTTTTTTTTGGAAACATGTTGCGCGGTAACTGTCACATCTACTCGCTGTGTTGCAATCTTACACAATTTCCTATATCTCATTTAACAAACGTGGAGGAGCCGGTCAAGATCATCATTCCACTGTCCTCGAGCCAGCGCGGGCGAGTTCGAGTCTCGCTCAACCTATAGGTGTATGTGTTGTCCTAGAATTAAATGCATGTTAGCAGGCACAAACATGAAAATGCACCACTGTGGTTCCAACAAGAAAGCGTTACTGCACATATGGCCAGAAGTTTTCGTGAAGTTCTGGGACAAATATTTTTAGACCGCCTTACTTCAATGCAAAGCTTCCCACTTGCGATTTCTTTCTACGAGGTCACTTGAACGTTAAAGTTTTTCAACGTAAGTCATGGACTATTGAAGAGTGAAAAAATGCTACTTGCAAATATTTGAATATCATCTTCAAAACTCAGAGGCACGTATCACTGGATGCCCTGCCCACGCGATATATTTATTGTTTCTATTGTTATAGTGTTACCACATTTACTTATTGTCCTTTAGACAGATTGTAAATTACCTCGGAGTTAATAATAACACAAATAATATCTTCAAAACTATATGATGACTAAATCGCAAGAATTATTCTATGATAATATAATAAAACATTGAACAAAATCTGCTTTGTTTTTTTTATTGCTGTTTATAGAATGAAAGTTCATTTTGCATGACTTTGTATTAACCACTTAACTATTTAAATTCAATCATAAAAAAAACCTTTTAAGTTACATATAGCAAATTTTTAATGAAACAAATATAATTATTAAACTGATGAGTAAATAACCTGTCCGACTTTATCTTTTAGCGAAAAAATTGTTAACTAATAGTAAAAATATTTTTGGGAAAATAAAAAACATCTTTTTATTACTGTTAAGTCGGTGCATAACTATCCCGCATTTTTGAAAGACAATTCCGAGCAGAAATTGCAAAAAGCAGTTTACTATAACACCAACATCTATCTGGCTCAGCTTGATTGCTTTGATACTGTCATTCAAGTCAAAACTGAACGGCCCAAAAGTACCACATTGTTGCCATCATGACAACAGCCGCCCTTACATCGAATACCACGTAGTCAATAAGAAGTGAAATCTGTTTCCTCATCCACCTGATTATCCTACGAAAACCTCTCACGTTAACCGCTTGATGAAAAATTAGTAAGTGGTGATCCTATGACGATTAAAATGCGTCAACGCATGGATTGGTCAAAGAACCAGTACTTCTCTGCCCACAGTATCAACTGTATGCTAAGCAAATTAATAGCGGTTCTTGAAGTTAACAGTAATTGCGCCCCAGAATTAAAATTACGTTTTCCTCTTTAGTAAAAACCGCCAGAAAATTATGTATTAACTTATGCGATCAAAAAAAGCTTTTTGTAATAATGATGATATCGAATTTTCTATCATCTATTAATTTAATATAGCAACTAAGTTTCACATTAAATGACTGAAAAAAAGTTATAAAAAATGTACCGTATTAAGAATAAAATGGAAGCCGAAAATATCTCTTTTATATCAAGTACAAAGAAGTTAAAAACAAAGAAAGCAAACGACTAATATAACCAAAAGAATAGAAAACCTGCTAATATATTAATATGTACTAGTTAGTAACTAAATTTGTTGCCATCTCTTTAATGATTAATTTAAGAACTGTACATTATAATAACAAACATATTTGGACAATATATCAAGTAAATTTATGCTGCTGTTGTAACATACTACAATCACCTAATTAAAAATACTCTTTTAACACTAGTTCATTACCAGTGATTCCTTTCATTTGTGATTTATTTGAAAACATCAGTTTATGCACACGGTTAGCTATTTTATAACAATTTTAGAGTTATTGGAAATTATATAAAGTTATTAACTTTTTCTTCTATTTGCCTGATAGATGTGTTTGTTTGGAAAACATATACTCATCGGAAATAAATAAAAACATTTCTATTGCATTTCAATTTATTTTTGTTGCCTTCTTCTTTACAGTCGTAAATTCGTGACTTTTTCCTTCTTTACTTTTAATGTTTTCTTTTATTATCACGTTCCTTTCTTTAGAATATGTAAATTAAACAAAAAAGAGGTAACTCAAATGTTACTGGGGAAATTAGAGAAATATTATTAGATAAATATGCTAAAAAAATAAATATTGAGTGATAACAGGGAACTGGGCATTACAAGGAAAGAATGTAAGAAGTTAAGACGAAAAAAGTTTAAAAGGAATTCGGCACAAAATAGAAGAAGACCATTATAATAATAATAGTTCTCGTAACAGGATAGGTCTGCTAGAATCTAGAGCCTACGATACACAAGGATAGTAACGTGGCTAGCGCTACGTACCGACTGCCTATTATTACCCCGGAGTTTGACCTCCAGGTACTTACTTATTTCAGCCTGAGTGGAGCTGGGCCGTAAAAATGCCAGTGATCGAATTGGCGAGAGCGGGATTCGAACCCGCAACTCTTGGTTTCGTAGTCTGGCGACCTATCCACTAAACCACCACGGCACAAGAAAACCATTATACGAACCAAAAATATTCTAATCCACAACTATGAAGTAGGCATAATAATGCGAATCTTTAAAAAACGAAATAGGAAAGAGTATGCGAATTATAAAAAATGCATTTTTTAAATAAATAAACAGAATTTTAAAATAGTAATTATAGAAGGAAACTAAAAAGCAACTAGGCTAGAAGCGGATGTGGAATTTGAAGGAGTACTGAAATCCATAGGGTTACCTCGAAATAATTCACAGAAAAGCTAAGAATAACAAAAGTTGTTTACTACTTTTATTGATCTAGAAAGGACTTTCTATCGAGTATTCGGTAAGTTAATACATAAATGACTAATAGGAAGAAATACAAACATAAATTGAGACGAGCAATTATTATTCTGCTTTTAAATAGCAAGATTAAATAGCAAGAACTGACAACTTAAAGTCCTAGGAATTTATGGTAACTATTAAATTAAAGCAGGGAGGAATATTAGCCCTAATACCATTCAACATTGTTATGGGCAGTATTATTACGGAATATAAAAACTTTTTAAACACAGCATAAATAAAACATAACAATCCGGAAGCAAATGAATTCAACAATGTGCCTTTGTGGATGCTGTGGTCACATTTGAAGATATCGAAGCTTGATCCAAAATAAAATCTAGAAATATGGAAGGTGGCAATATCAGTAAGAAACCTAAGATAAATAATATATGATTTTAGAAAATCCGGGTCGGAACACATGGTGTATTTCAATATGTAGTAAATAAATAGTTATAGACGGCCTTCTGCACTGTGAACTTTAGGGTCTATTGTGCAGCTCTCTAATTTGTTAGAACTCCCTCTGTAGACCTAGGCTTTAGACCGGCCTTCAGAGTTTAAAAGAAGGATCTTTGAATAGCTCTTTGACTTTGGCTTCGCCTAGTTGTAGGCATTTTAGCCTCAGATCTTCACAGTAGCACAAAATGTGGTTTGAGGTCTCATCCGCTTCCTAGCAAAATCTGCACAGGCTGCTATCTGTTACTTTTAGGAGATTTAAATTCTTCCTACAGCGACAGTGTCTTATCAGCCAACTATGACCTGAAATTTAGGTGTGTGTGATAGTAGAAGGCCTGCTGTAAATTTTTGTGACGGTCCCTGTATGAACTTCTGTGATTGTCTCAGGTGGCTAGTATTATTCCACATTTTCAAATTTTATTGAGTATCCATTTATTAATGGGTACTCTTTTGAACCTATTTAAAATGCCACAGCAAGGTTCGGATCTGATAGGTTTTGTTTCTGATTTTTTCTTGTTTAATAAGTCTGTCATCTCGTTACCCTTGAAGTCCCTATATCCCGCTATCCAGGAAAGAATCAGACGATTGTCTCTTCCTATGTATCTCTGGCAGAGTACCTATGTAGTCCCAAACAACTTTTGACTTCAACATAGGTGTGGCTAGAGCTTTAAGTGCTGTTTGAATGTCAGAAAATATGGCTGATGTTAAGTCTTTTGATCTCCTTCAAACTTTCCAAGCACTATTAAAATCTTAATGTTTCTTTTTGGATCATGCAGTTCCTGCGCCTAATGCAGTCTTGGAGCCATTAGTATACCAGATCAAATCTGCGAAAACTGGAATTCCTTCATTTCAGTCTTTTCTGTATGTTATTATAAATTTGATTTTTCCAAATTTAAAGTAACATACGTAGTAACGTATATAAGTAGAGTAGAACATTAGAAAGAAGTCAAAATAACCACAAAATTGAAAGTACGTCTCGAATACAGTATACAACAAAAATTTATGTCCATAAAAGAATGTAGGTTTCGATCTTAATATTTAGAAGGAAAGCTGAGTTGTATTTAATCAACTAAAAAGTAAGATGCAGAGTACATAAATCAATTATACTATTTAATATAATTAGTAAGAAAAATATATAAGAAATTAGAAAAAAGGTAGTGATAGAACCTGGATTAATAAATGCAGAGCAATGTCAATACAGAATGTTTACATACTTAGCTCAAATAAAAAATGAACGATCGGATCAAAGATATTAAGGGTAACCATTTGAAACAAAAATATTCAAAATATGCTACACAACAGAAGAATTACCATGAATGCAATTATATTATTGCTTCGAGATTAAACTTCTTCATTTTCTATTTAAAATGTAATTTTTTCGTGCCACAGTTTTTCATATATTTTCATATATATAGTATATATAGAGGTAAAACTTTCAATGAAACAATTTTTTGTAATATCAACAAAAAAAAATTCATTTTTGTGTCGTCTTTAAATCGGGTGTGTATTTTTATGATTTTTTTGTACATTCTTTTAATTCTATTATTTTATAAATGTTTTATTTCTTCTTTATTAATTATTATAATAATTATATATTTATTTATATATTTTGTAACATTTTTCTTTCTTCTTTATTTTTTATTGTGTCGTTTGATGTTTCTTAATTTTAAGTTACCACATTGTTTATTTACTACTTTTTATATTTTATATTTGCACACACTCTTTGTTATTTATTCAATTCATTGCTTAGCATTTAAATATTCGAAACTATTACTCTTTTATTTTTATTTAAATAATTTATATAACGCGCAAACCAATCCCATTTTTTCTGTGCTACCAATTTGGTTTACGTATTTATTCCATGTAGTGAATTTTTATCTTCTCTATTTACAATCTAGTCATGAAAAGTTATATGATTGTAGATGATACGAAGGAGTCCAGCCAATAAGGTTCTCCCTTTGAAGTTGTCTTAGCTGGATTATAAAGGCATGTCTGGCTTTCATTATTTCTGTAATCATCTAGTGACGGTTAGTTAATAAAAGAATTATTTAATAAGTCAATTGCCACGCTCTGTCAAGTTATTGGTAAAGAGACTTATAAATTTCTTAATCTCATTGGCTACTTATAGAATTCCTAAATCGTTATGAAGAGTTTCAGTTGTAATGTACCATGAAACATTTGTTACTGTTTTAGCAATAGTAAAATTTTGCTATGCGGCACCTTTGCGCAGCCTCATAGTTGGATGCCACGTGTCCATATTTTGTTTTTTTTTTTTTATTAAGTAATATGCAGATTTACCTACTCACATCAGAGTTGAGTATTAAGTATATGTTCTGTTGGGTGATGTCATGAGGGAAGCTGTAGCCATCGCTAGGCTCCCGGGGCTGCGTTAGTGCAGGTTAGGGTGCAGTTGTAGATCAAGTGGCCAGTGGCGCTTGAGGCGTCTCGTGACGGGTGGTTGAGTGGAGAGCTGGTCGACAAGGTTGTTGCTGTGTCCTGTGAGGCGGTTTGTGTATGAAGTTGACAGTCTTTTGATTTCACTGGCTATATACGGTATGTTCAAGTCATTATGAAGGGTTTCGTTTGTGATATACCAAGGAGCATTGGCTATCATGCGGATGGTCTTTGACTGAAATCTCTGTAGAATCTTTGTGTGTGACGCCTTGGCACATTCCCATAGTTAGAGCCCGTAGGTCTATATAGGCTTCAGTATGGTTTTGTAGATTAAAAGTTTGTTAGATAAAGAGTGTTGTAATCGGGTACTAAGTAGCCACATCATTTGCTTAAGTTTTAAGTCTAATTGCTTTCTCTTAGCTTTTATGTGGGTGCTCCATGTGAGTTTTTGATCTAGATGCATCTCCAGGTATTTTATTTCTATTTTTATTGGGATAAAGATGTTGTTGATTCTGGCTTGTGGGCATGCGATACGTCGAGTGGTGAATGTTACATGCGCGGATTTATCGATGTTAACTGTAATTTTCCATTTAGAAAACCAGTCCTGTAAAGATTCTAGATAGGCCTGTAGGTGTTCTGCTGCTATTTCAGGTGATCTGTTGATTGGCAGGAGGGCTTTATTGTCAGTGAACGTGGCTATCACTGTATTTGGTGTAGTTGGAACATCTAAGGTAAATATTAAGTATAGCAGTGGGCCCACGACACTGCCTTGTCATACCCCAAAATCTAACCACATAGGAGGATGTTGTGGTGCTAATTTTTACTTGGTAAATTCGATCTGCTAGGTATGATTTAAGCAGTAGGTACACCTGACTTGGAAAATATAGTTTAATCTTATACAGGAGTCCCTTATGCCAAACTCGGTCGAATGTTTGTTTTATGACTAGAAATGCTGCTGTGCGTATAGTTCTTGTTTCTAGACTTTCCAGTATGTGATTAATGATTCTATGGATTTGATGGACGGTTGAGTAGGATTCTCTAAATCCGAATTGGTATTCTGGTATAAGTTGGTCGAGATCTACGTCTTTAATTCGTTTAAGTAGGAGTCGTTCGAAGACTTTGGATAGAAGGGGTAGAAGGCTTATTGGTCTGTAGAATTGCAGTTCTGTAAGTGGTTTACCAGGCTTAGCAATCACTATTATTTGGGCATATTTCCATGTAGTAGGGACATAGCAGAGTCGTAGGATATTGTTATTTTCAATATTCTTATTTTCTATTAATTGTTGCTCAACGACTTTTTAAAATGTTTGTTGTGTCTTATTAATTAATGAACTAAAATTCATTTAATAATTTATTAGTAAAACCACGAAACTGCCGTCACTTTCATGCTGCTATTTCGCTCCACGCAACTTCCTACGCAGTTTTCCTCTTTGATCGCGCCGCAGGTGAACTAAGTATCTTATCTCACGGTATTCGAGCTATGTTCCTTTAGAACGTGGTGACCCAACATTTCCTCGCTTTCCGCCCCGGGTCACGGGAGTAAACCAAAAGTTTGGAGTGGAGCTTAGATATACTTTATTGGCATCCGCGAGCAACTAAACAGTTATCAGTCGTGCCGTGCCCAACGCGGCGGTAATTTTTTGAATGTCCAATTGACTCGTTAAAGCGTCCCGTCGCCGTGTTCTAGATATAACAAGGTTATTATATGTTCAATTACGGGAGATAAAATCGTTATCAGCAGTAATTTATGTGGGCTAAGTAATTAATAAGTCAGTAGTGAATTATTAAGACATTTATTTCGGAATTCTTTGATTAGAGATTCCGACAAAAGCCGTAATTAGAAACGATTAACGAACGTGGATGTCCATAAATTTGCCGGGCAACGAATTCGGTTTTTATGGATGTTGTAATTAATCCAATTTGAAACCACCTCGCCGATTCGGCGGGCATAACTCAAAATCTAATTGACGAGCATGAAGGGGCCGATCGGCCTGCAACTCTTCTGTTTGAGCTTCGGGAGAATGGCCGCGTTTGACGACGCTATAATTGCGCCCGTCCAATTTGCAGCCGCCGACGACCTTTTCTAGATTGGAATTACGGCGCCCTGCCGTCGCCCGCGCGCCGGAATTAAAATTAAAATTGCATGCGGCAATTTCGACTGATAGTTTGCACATCGCGGCTGCGCTTTTCCCCGATCGCGGCAGGATGACACGCCAATTAACTTTCCAGGTTCGAAGAGCCGGGCAACGGGAGCGCCGCGGCGCCACGGAGCGTTTTATGGGCCAGAATTTTTTATAAATTCCTCCGGCGGGGCGGCCGGCCCGCCGAAGAATTCCGGCAGTAAAGTAAGTAAGCGGCTCGTAAATTTCGCCCATAAATATTTTGTCATTCAGAAATTCTTAATTGCGCCACGTTAATTTACGACATGTTAATGAACACGTGGTTATTAATTAAAACGTTTGCTGTGCCGCGCTCGGCCCCGGCGCCCCATTTTTCCGCCGCAAGCAAATTGATATCGAGGAAACAAAGCCCGGCGCGGAGCGGCGCGAGGTCGTTTGTCTTCGTCGCGGCGCTGGAGTCTCTTATAACCAATTAAAGTTAGGCAATTTTCTATCTGAACAAGCAAGTAAACCAAAGAGGGCTGGCGTTGGATCATCAGATCGTTTTGACGTGGGTGATCTATGGAGTTAGATGGCATCAGTTTCTGGCTCTCGTGCGTTTCTCCTCGATTCTTACGATCTCAGGCTATAAATAGCTCCTAAAACCTGTAGCAGAACTGATCGAACACGTTCTACGAGGATAGATTCGATAAAAATTTTACAGGATACATTTTTGTTTCATACAATTTTAAATAATAGGAAAATTTAATTAATTGTTTCTATGTATTGCAGAAAAAGTGTGACGAAATGTTTTTATAAACATTAGGATAATAAGAATATAACTATTAAAAAACATCTATTATGCTCATTTCTTCAGTTTTTGTAGCTGCGATAATGCAGTGAGATAAAAATGTACATTTAGTACGCTGTGAGTAATGAAAGCGTGTAGATGTCCTGCACGAAGATTGTAGTTATCATCAGTACGCGCATTCGATCCTTGACCCGAAGCAGATACATATTTATAAGTATGTCTATTACAATAGCAAGTTCCATATAGTCAACAGCCCCCAATGTATGGATTTCAACAAACCCTTTCAAATACTGGCTTTATATTATTTACTAAAATCAACACTCACACACTAGCATCACAAAATCATTATGCAACTTCTTTAAGTCAAAATGTATCATATGTACCGACTGTTAGCTAGATTCCTAACCAAACCGCAAACGACGAAAAAATATTCTGCAAACCTTACTAACCGGATATATGAATTATAAAAGTCGAAAACGTAAAAAAGCCTGAAACTTGTCCATAACCGAAAGACTTAATTAAGCAATTTTAATAGATATACCCTGATGACTAGTGGAGACACACCAAAGGATTTTTTCCTCATATTTATATATAGTATTATCAATTTCAAACAAATGGTGCAAAATTTTATCATTATTGTAGAAAAGAAACAATACAACACAAAGATCTACCAAACATCACAATAAATAAATGTACATATGGTTAATTCTATAGAAAACTTATTATACACCTTAATAATGAAAAAAATCATTTATCACACGTATCAGTTAAATTAGCCGTGGTGGCTTAGTGGATAGATCGCTAGACTACGAAACCAAGAGTTGCGGTTCGAACTCACAATCATCACTCATAGAGCTCGACTCAGGCTGCAATAAATGAGTACCTGGAGTTCAAATGTTAATACGTGCGCTACGCCACTATAAAGGTAGTAGGCTCTAGATTGTAGCAGATCTATCCTGTTACGATCCAAAGTTAATTTAGAACTATTATTATTATTATCATCACTTAAATAAAGATAAGGCCTACAAGGTAGTCATTGGGAACATCACACTATGAGTACCAAATGAATCAAAGCAGCATTAAAGAAACAATGTTATATGGTACGCAACATCATAAAGGTAAGACATAGAGTAAGCAAAGAACTGTTGCCTGTATTCTTTATTTATTTAGAACTTGCTGTAAATAACAAAAAATATATGAAATAAAACACAAACTATGAACGGGTATTTTTTTTATTAACAAGGAAATTTTTATACATGACGTATGTACCATAGACTAACAATTACAATAAATAGCTTGGCAAGATTATTTATAACGTCTTGTTTACAATAATAAATGTTGCAATTAATAGTTGATTAAGTATGAGAAATTGACAATAATTGAAGACCTAGGGAAGTTATTGCGTTAATCATTATTTTCTTTAGAGATCCTGTGGTAGTCTTCGTTTTAATATACTATGTATGTTCAACTGGCACAAGTTGTAGTGAAGGACACCAGCACATGTTCTCGCGTTTTTTAAAAACTTTTTAGTGTTTGACGAATGAACTCGTTCACATGAGATACGCCTAGCTCGTAGTGCAACTGGTCGTTACGAATATACCACGGCTCGTTCACTGCTATTTGTAAAACTTTGTTTTGGAATCGTTGTAGTTTATTGATGTTCGTTTGGGATGTAGTACACGAGACTGGACAGACATAGAGAATTAATGGGCGTAGTAGCGTTTTGTACATTAAAATGGTGCACTCAGGCTTCAATGTCGATTAATCAATGGATAAAGTTATCTTAACTTATTGTTGCCCTGTAATAGCTTGTCATTGAGATGAAAGCTCCAGGTTAGGCGCGCATCCAAGTGTACTCCGAGATATCTGACTGCCGAGTCCGTTGGATTCCATTGTATAGGGTTGCCGTCAATGATGATATTAGATACGGTAGCTATTTCCCTTAAAGTAAAGATTTTAGTCTGACATTTTGTGGGGTTAATTTGAATATTCCAACTTTTAAGCCAGTTAGTGATCTTCTCTGCGGATTTTTGTAATTGATACACAGCCTCTTGTAGATCGGCATTTTCAGTGATAATTGCTGTGTTGTCTGCAAATGCGGCTATGGATGCTGTGGTTACCGGCAGATCGGATGTGTAGATGTGAAACAGTAGAAGTCCTAGTATACTGTCTTGTGGGACTCCAGCATGCACTTGTTTAGTCTCAGATATACAAGAGTTGATGTTAACCGCAAACGTTCTATCTTCTAGAAATGAGAATATAATTTCTAACAAACAGTTGGGAGCATTTATGTTAAGGAGCTTTTTCTTTAGGCCTTCGATCCACACCTTATCGAAGGCCTGAGCAACATCCAAAAAGAAGACTGTAGTATAGTATTTGTTTTGGTATCGTTTTTCTATTATTTCAGTATTTTGTTGGAGTTGATGATGAGATTAATAGGTATTGATGGAGTTACCGCGATAGAAAAATGCAATCACATGCTGCATAAAATGCCAAATGCACGGTCATAGTAAAAATTTCTACACAAGGCCTTATCTATTTGTGGAATGCGAGGAAGAACATAAAACAGCACAATGCAAAAAACTCCCAAATATACCTAACAAGTGTGCTTTGTCAAGGGGCACACCCAGTCCATTACAAAATATAACAACCCATTCCAATATTGTGACTGATAAAAGGCAAATTGTCTAAAATCGACGAAGAAACAATAATGAAACCTCAATTTTCATATAGATTTTGTTTAATCAAGACAGCATGATGTAAAGTCTATTTATATAATTAATTAATAAATCTTATTAATGGATTAATTTTATTATGCAACAACTATATGAAGCTTTCTGTGGTGGATGCAACTAATTAAGATTCAACACAGACTCAGTAATTCTTTCACCACACACTAGTCCACTGCTATATTCGACTTTAATTTACAATTTACAACTTTGTCAGTTACCCCTTTTTACAATCACAGATTTGATCTGCATTTGGCTTACATTGACACAATCTCACTATAATTAGGGCAAAAGAATACTATACATTTCTTCATATATTTGGAAACAGATTTATAGCCAGGAGGAGGAGGAGACTATAATGCTAAGAATCCTATATGGGGGTTTTGATAAACTACCATAAAAAGACAAGAGTTATATAAAATTATTTGTTTTGTGCTATAAAAGTTCTGTCAACAAACTACTGTAAAGTGGAATCTTATTTTGACCTTATTTTGGATCATATGGTAGTTACGATCAGATCTGTAGTAATCACTGAGCAAAAAATCCATTACTCTATAATAACCACACAAAATGGAAAATTTTCAAAAGACACCTGAATGAGAACATAACAATTAATTTTTTTTTATCTGAGGAAAGAAATCGACGTTCCCGTAAACCACTTAACAAACAACGTACAATAATCTGCTTGGTACTCAACACTACTATTGAGTCATGACAAAAACGTAATAGTTGATGACTATCCTTTGCATATTAAAACAAAGATACCTAAAAAAGCAGTAAATCAAAAATCCCATAGACAAAAATAGGCTAAACAGATTAACTTGAGAGTTGAAAGCGAATTGAAAAGTAAAACATTTAGTGAGTATGTTAGTAACATATAATGCTATTTCTCATACACAGATTACTCACCTTCGAGAGCAACAAAACGGATAATAAATCCAAAATATCCTATACCACCCATTTGCAAAACAGACGGTGCATGGACACGAACAGACGAAGAAAAAGCAGAAGTCTTTCCAACCACCTATCTAATACATTTTAACCACAACCTTCATTAGTAACTATAGCAGAAAAAACGAAATTTTGGATTATCTAAATATTCCACTACAATTTAGTTTACTAATTCAACAGTTTATTGGTGAAAAAATTAACACAGAAATAAAAAATTCAAACGTTAGGTTATGACCGCATTACCATCAAATCCCTTAAGGGACTACCTAAAACAGCAATAATAGTTATAGCACAAATTTTTAATGTTATAATACATTTCCCAATTCAGTGGAAGCTTGGTCAATTTATTTTAATTCAGAAACGAAGATGCGTTATATAGATCTGTAACACTGTTATGTGAACTATTGAAAAAGCTAATATTGAAGAGACTAATGCCCATAATATTATATTTTGAATTAATCCCGCAGCACTAGTTTAGTTTTAGACGAAAGTACTTCACAATCGAACAAATTAACAGGGTCATTGGCGTAATTGAACAAGATCTAGAAAGAAATAGCTATTGTGTTGCTGTTTAGGATCCTGGCTTATTGTTCAAAATCAAATTGTTCTTGCCCCCATCAGTCATACCTAAATCTAACATACTAGACCCAATTCTATACTAAGCAGACGTACCGCATGGTGAAAAACTAGTTACAGCTACCTTCGCAGATGATATTGCGTTATTAGCTTCTCATACAGATTCTACCCTTACATCATTTATTGTACAAGGTTGTCTTGAAAACTTACAAAAATGGACAGAAAATTGATATACCAAAATCAATAACCAACAGTCTATGGCAATAATGTTTACTACAAAGCACAATACGTTGCCTCCTGTTATTTTGAATAGCATTCAAATTCCTGGTAAAGAAGAAGCGATATGCTTTGGTATGATTAACTTGGAAATCTTACCTGATAAAAAAGAACTTAGCATCAAACTGAAGAGGATGTACTGGCTGTTTAAATGTTAAATATTTTAAAGAAAACAAATTGAGATGATTCAGAAGAACTACATAATAAGGGATAATACATAATAGGGATAAAATAAAGAAAAAAATTATAAAATTTAATGGTTTAGTTGTCTCATGTAAAAACAAAACTTTAATTAGGTAAGAGCGACTTCTCTTTTTATTACCAATGGATTGTTTTGTTCTTTTTCTATACTTCTAAGATATTTTATTTTTAATTAATTAAGTAATACTACCCCCTCTTTTAGACTAAAAATTAGTATGTTTTCTTCTAAAAGGTTTTTTTAATTATATATATAAAAAAAATTATGAGTGCTGCTGCTGCTGCTGTCACACAGATCAAAGTCCATATATAGCAAAAAATTGTTCGTGCTTTTTCGTGCCAACTCGAATGCCTCCGAATGCCAAATTCTGGCTTGGCGGCAGGCGCGGCCGAGGTATTATATTTCCGGAACCGCAAGCGATAGAAAATTTTCGTTTGAGAGCGGGTAATAAAGCACTCGTTGTGATAAATAGAAATTTTAATATTTTGTAAGAAAATGCTGCAAATTAAAAACCAAACTTAAATTTTAACTAAAACTACTTCTGATTTGCTTTTACAATACTAAAGCTATGATTCTTATTCTTATCTAAACATTTTTTTAAAACATGGGATATTGGTTTCAGACATTTTTTCCATTTCTTTCTATCCTTAGTTAGTAATTTAATTTCCTCTACTGTTTTTCCTCTTTCTAACCCTATTTCGCGGTCCATCTATTTTCTCCTTGGTCTGTGCTAGTATTGTTTTGTTGATTTATTTGCTCATTTGCTATTTCTGCCTCTATTTTGCTACCTTCCGTTAGTATACTTCCGAGGAATTCATATATTGTTATTCTTCTCAGCATCTTGTTTTTGTATTTAATTTCTTTCTTATTTTGGTTGTCTTTTTGTTTTTCATTTACAATCATAATTTTTGATTTGATATTACGCACTTCCATGTTTTTTCGTTTTATTCTTAGTGTTCGCTATTATTATCACGTTATCGCATATAAAAGGTTAGTCACTTTAATTACCTCTAGATTCCTGTGTCCATCTTTTTGAGTTTTTTATTAATTTCTTTATTTATTTTGTCCATAATGATAATAAATAGTAAGAGACTAAGTCTATCCCATTGTTTTATTTCTTTAAGCATTTTGAATTAATCTGATCGTGACCCCGCCATTTGCACTTTTGCTCTTACTATTGCATATGTGGTTCTGATTCCGTTTATTAAGTTGCTATCGACTTCCGATTCCTTGTTTTCAATTCCGTGTATAATTGTATTTTTTTCTCTACCTCTTAATATCCGATTAAATATTAAAAAAGTGTCTGACTAACAAATTTTGTTTTTTGCACAAAATATTGGATTAGAATTTCACGTCTTCTAACAAGTTTCGTTGATAATACACACGGTGTTAAATCACAAAATCTTGCTGGCCCGTTGATGTCGGAATTCTGTAAAATTACGCAACCAGGAAATTTTTGACACAGCTAATCGGGAATCTATATGGCAGATGGCGCCGTTCTGCACATTTTTCCAGATTCATGTTGCCTAGTTGGTGCCAAAAAAACTATTTTATTATGTATCAGCTAATGATCCTCATTCGCAGTTATAGCATTTCCAGCAGTGTAATTTTGTGACTAAAATTTTCTGGATAAGTACCAGGAAGTGGCTAAAGTATTAAAATATTAAAAAACGTTTTATTAGCCGTGATTTTGTTTAGAAGCAATATCTTGTTATGAAAAAGCCCAGGAAGATCAGATCGAACACGTTCTATATGTTCTTGGTAAAGGTATAAATCAGCGTTCGAAGTAGGAACAAATAATAATTCCACGGATCTAATGCTTACAATAAAACCAAAATTTATGGATTAATAAAGAAAATAATACAAAAAAAAAGAAATACAGTTGTTGAATGCGATCTTCAGTGCCACGCAAGCGATGAATTTAAAACCCATAATAAAAACCCATCGTTAGTGAATTTCCTGCTTTATCATTGCAAAGCAAGGAAAATTTACATTAAAATCATTTTCGCAGTTCTCCAAGTCGACAGAAAATTCTCCAGTCGGATGTTATGAAGAAATGTACAAAGATAACTGATTTGTAAATTTAAAGCCGCGTTCAAATTTTAAATAGACTTTTAAATTGATTTTATGGTTGGATTTTATTGAGTATTAAAGTATACAATATCCGTCTAAGTATAGAAAATTATGTCCGACAAATAACCATCTTGGCTTCGCCTGCAAATTTTGATTGTTTGTACAAAATAGTCGACAACAGTTTCGCACATATTCTGATCAGATTTTCTTCGACGGCATATCGAACCGTGTTTTTAAGATCGTCAGATATTTGTAAATTGTTGGCCTAGAACTTGGATTTGTGGTAACTGCACAAAAAAAGTCGCGCAGTTTTCAAGTACAAAATCTTTAAGCCAGTTGTTGGTGCAGTAAATTGACTGTTGCTGGAGCTGAATAGCATGTGGCTCTATCCTACTAGAATCACATATGCTCCAGATTAAAGTTTGTCAGTGGTACCATATCGGTAACTATTTCCGTTGAAAACATTTCCAGCATCGTCTTCGGAAATGTAAGGACCTGTCATACCATTTGCCCAAAATCTATCTCAAACAGTTATACAAATATTTTCCAGCCCTAAATGTTTCGAAGTTTAAAATGCGGCCCATCGCTAAGAATGACTTTTTGACTAAACTAAAAATCTATGTTATAGTGCTTTAAAAAACAATTGGCGGATGGTTGACGGTGTGATTAGTTTGCAAACTTGAACTCTCGCATCACTTGAATTTTGTACGTATAATGAGTATTATCCTACCTTGATACTTACAATAACTTGCGTTTGCTGCCGATCTAATTTCATCAAATTTTATAAGTTAACCTTCGGATGGATTCATTTGGTGCACTATTTCGACGGAAATTTCACGTTACATTACCGTCTACGCAAACTTATTATATCACCAAATTTACAATTTGTTTTAACAATAATAAACTGCTGTTCTTCTATAAAACATTCCATTTTACTAATCGAAAAATCGTAGATGTCATATGTCAAAGTATCAGAGTTGTAGGTCACAGAACAAAGGTTTATGCTACTCTCATATGATGTAAATCATTTTAGTTTTTGCGCACCCCAAAACTGAAATTTCAAATTCATATTTGTTTGATAACAACCTCCTGATAATTATTCTTATACGTTACTTTAATTTTTCTGTTCACATAAATAATTGGAATATGTAAATATGCGCTTCAATAACGACGATAAACGAAACAAGCCGCTCTCTCGCTGGCAATCCTCCCGCTTGCTGAAACTGCTATTAAGTCGCGTTTAATTACCCACTGCTAGTTTCCAGATCGTCGCAGACTTGTTTCCCTTTTTGCGAGCCGAAATAAGAGGCCCGTTAGCCGGCCATCACGCACAAACGCATGCGATACGTACCTGATTTGTCATTGTCTACCGCGGTTTATTTCCAGCATGAACGGGTCAATGAACAGCCATTTCATTCATGCTAGGGTGCCTTATGGCCCCGCGAGATCGGAGAATGATATAGGCCTCGGAAAAATTGCGTTTCTTATCGCGGAATGTCGTAGCGCCGCGCATTTTTCATGTGCACTTGCGGTTTCTGTGAAGTTCGGTGCTAGAGGGGGTCTAGTTGAGTTTTTAATTTGTTACATTTTAATAACAAAAGCTGACGAGATTTTTAACTTCACTTTATAGACAAATTTTCAAATAATTAACTTCCTGTACTAACAATCAGATACAGCATCGGACAAAAATGTATCAACTTTTGTTATTTCCCCCATAACTTTTTATGTGCTGATAAATTTTTTTCTAATTTTAGCACAATGTTTTGACACCTGTTCCGCAATTATGCAAATAAAAATAATCATTTTTCTTGCATTTTTAAATAACAATAGTCGTGTTAAGTATGCGTAAGCAATCTTGCTCCCGTCACAAATCCCCAGCTATCCAAAAGTGATTGATCATGCCCAAGGTAGAACTCTCGGTGAGCACAGTTCAACCTCCAGAAGAGCACCATTTTCCATTTAAGAAAATGTGCTCTCAAGTAACAAAAGAACGTACATGTTGTTCGAAACAAATGGAATTCAGTACATTCGTTGTCCCCAAAACACTCGTATGGATCCCAAGTACAAGACACCTACGCAGACGTAAATGTCATGGTCTAGAATTATCTCCGACTTTGGGGCTAGTCCCTTCAGAAGAATTCGCGGGATTATTGATTGTCCATTTAAATAAGAACATCCTTGAGAACATAATACGTCAACATGCCATGCATAACATGGGCAAAGACTCCATTTTCTAACAGGACAATAATCTTAAACATCGTTAGAGGCATGTTCAAAACTGGTTCACTCGTCGTCATGTGACCCTCCTCGACTGGTCCAGCTATCCTTCAACCTAAATATTATCAAGGTCCTCTAAGCAGAACTAGAGCATCGCTTTATTGGCAGAAATGCCATTAATACAAATGAGAAGTATATCCAACCCGAGGAAAAAAAGAAAAACATCTCAGTTTCATTTATTTCTTATTTTTATTTGATGTTTGTTTCGTTGCCGTATTTTGATCATTTTTTGTTGTGCTAATAAAGTTTTTTCCGCTTAAATTGTTTTTTTGTTTTTATTAAATAATCGGTTGAGAAGCCATGAAACTTTCAGCGGAACAAAATGATAAAATTATGGCAAAAATTCTAAAAGTTAATATATTTTTTGTCCCTATTGTATTGCACAATTTAATTCTTTTTTAATGACAAGCCTAATTTATAATCTACTATTACAGAAAATGTTAAGTAAATTTTTTTATATAAAAAGCATTGACAGAGGAAATCATGCATTGATGATACTATTAAGGAGGTCTATTTGATTACAGCAGGAGTCGGGACCATATTTTCTTCAGTGACCATAGTGAGGATGGTTGGCAGACAGTTACTAAATTAATTAATTGCTGTGTCCGTCAAGTTTTTCGTGTTAATTCGTTGCGAATCTAATTTCATCAGCAACGAATAGTATGTCAAGGTCTTTATGAATTGTTTGATTGGTAACGAGCCAAGGCGCGAAAACTATTGCGCGAAGTGTTTTATACTGAAATTGTTGCAGCGTTTTAATTTTAGTTGGCTTGACACATCCCCAAAGTGGTATATCAAATGTTTAATGTTGCTTTAACATCATTTTATAAAGTGATGGTTTGTTTCTGATTTATAGCATTGATTTTCTGTATTTCACGTAATTTCGGGGTTAATTACTTGCGTTTAGATCGCGTGTACTTGTTTTATGTGAGCCGCTGGTCAAGATGTAGTATTTAACTTCCGTTTTTACCAGTACCCTGGTGTTACTGATGTTAACTGGTGAGCTTTAACGGTAGCTTTTATACTTAAAATTTTTTTGTATTGATTTTTATCGGCTTACTTCCATCCACCATTTGTTGAGTCATATGCTAATTTTGTTCAGATGCTGTTGGAAATTAGCAGTACCGCGGTGTCATTGACGAAGATGGTAGTTACCGTATTATCAGTTTTTGGGAAGTCAGCTGTATAGATAAAGTAAAGTAGGGAGTCTAAATACTACCTTGAGAGACACCGGATTTTACAAAATGATATGAGGAGGGTTCATTAACGCATTTGACCAATAAATATCTAACTCAAATTTAAAAAATCTGACACACCCGTAATATTAAAAGCAGTTTTTGGGGATGAAGCTTTTAGGGTTATTTAAAGTATTTTTTTTGTAAATATAACCAATCATAAAACTTCACTGTTATTAATACAAAGTCGTCACTTAAAAATAAATAAACAACAAAAATTATATTTAAATACAAGAAAAATTAAATTTATTTATATAAAACTTACCACAATTATAGTGAATAGTACAAAAAATCATATTATTCAACGTGGTCTCCATCAGCGGCGACGACCTTCTCCAGTCGGCACTTAAACCTGCCTCAGGCTAGCACAACTTCTTTCTTGTCATTATATGTCATTTCCTTCATGATAGAGCCCATTAAGCTGTCTTTGGTGCAGTTGGTAATAAAAAATGTTGTATAGCCATACCTAGGTCTTTATTGCCTTATAGACTGGAGCGGGGTCTTGCTGGAACACTCACTCCCACCCTTAGGCCTCCTTCTCTATTCAGAGCTTAACAATTGTCTTCAGAACAATCATATAACTGTTGGAGGTTATCCTTAAACAAGTGAGGCTTTGTGGCATTTCCTTCGCTACTCAAAAGCCCCAGTACCATCACAGAGGCGTAAAACTTTATAAGTATAACGGTAGGTAGTTCAGGAGTATTTAGGCAGATCCAACTGTCATTTTAAAGATTCAACTTCCAGCATAAAGTTTATTTCGTCCGAAAAGGACCTGAAAAAAATCAGTGTTTGATGTCGTTTAGCAGTGTTTGCGCCTTTACCTTTCTACGCATCTTATTTTCTCAGTCAATAATTAGCAGATCCTCAGGACGATAGACTTGTAATACGGGTCCTGGTGCATTAGCTGACCATTGGCCTCGCTACGGCCATTACTTTTGCCAGGTCAGTCATGCTCTGTCGAGACTTCTGTCATCTTGTAGCCAAACGACGCAATAATTTCTGTCGACAATTTTCTGGCAGGAAGGAATTTGAGTGTAGCAACTTTGCGGTGATATTCTTCTCTTATTATATCGACTACCGTAGGTTATTGTAAAATAAAGTTAACTGGTTGTTACCTAATAGGGGATTGTGCATACGGTCCTTCAATTTTCTAAATAATTACGGATTATCTCGACGACCCTGAATAACAGTTTTAGTTTAAATGAAAACCAATAATTCTCAAAGTAAACATAACCAAAATATTTAAGTATTAATAATTCAAAAAACAATGACTTAGATAATTTGTTAACATAATCTGTTATAATGACTGATCCAACTATTTTGTCAGATATTTTTCTTATCTACAATTTTATTAACCATTGCCACATGCATATCCACTATTTTGAAAAGTACCGATTTAAATTTTAAAAAAAACATATAAATGCCTATAAACAGGCATCTGTAATTAGTTTTGTATGTATGGTTTGGCTTATAGTTCCAGCTTTTGTGTTGTGTAGTATCTTAATTACACAAAAATTATTTTTCTAAGAAAACATTATATAAATGCTTAGATTATTTAAAAATTTGTGTTATGCTTTTTATTTTAAATGCAAAAGATTCTTAGCAACGGCTTGTTGCTTCAAATGTTTTTAAATGCAAATAAGAGAAGTCGCACCCTTTATAAGTTTTATGTATTAGCTTTTGATGATCCTCGTACCTGACCAAGATGCGGACATAAACCTAATTAAAGCCGTGATAAGGAGCCCTAAAACTTAATTTATTGCAAGCATGAGACGACATGTAGGTCAGAAACAGAAAGTAATTAAAAACGGGCTATCTCTCATGTTACCGCGGTAATTATGTTTTATGGCGGTTTCGGCTAGGCCGGCCTTATTAGCTTTCGGTGCGCGCCCGGCGCAATCCGAAAGCCATTAAACCGGGGTCGTTAGGAAGAGGGCCACTTTCACATTTTTATCAAACGGAAATAATAAAATTTCATCTACCTGTTTTTGCCCGGCCTGTCGACGAAATTAATGATTCGACACTTAGTTCTTCTCGGGACTCGAGCTCGGTCGCCATTGTCTCTAGGACTCCAATATATCATTTCATATCTCTTGAAACTCGGCTCCTCCAGAAGGATAATTCTGAAAAATGTCCGTTTCGTATCTATAATTTATTATCGCCGCCTCGTTGTGCCCCCGGCGGGTCGGCTCGGGCGCGGAATGCCGGGACGCGCGCCCCATCCGGCGATCGCAAGTGTGAATTTGGGCTATTTCGGGCCGAAATAAGAGCACAACCGGGTGCTATTTGCATAATCCCGAGTATGTATGCAATGTTCTTTCAGTAGCCTGTTTATTTTCGCGGCGGCTTGAATGTAGCGCTTGTGAATGTGCCAATCCTGTTTTCTTTTAATTTATTTTAGGGTTCATTGAAACCTCCGAAAGTGAGTTTGAAAGGGAATGCGTCTCTATCGGGCCGGCTGCTTGCTAAATTACCCACAGGATAACGGGATATTTAAATACCAGCTTGCTCTTTCTTCGTCGCTTCAGCACCGGCCTTTCAGCAGTGCGGAGCTGCTCGCCCGCGGGATAGGGGCTGCTTTTTCGACTTCCCGTTTCGCCAAACTGTAAATAGTTGTGCCGTAACAGACGCAGTAAAACGCATCTTCTATTTAAAACTTGGTAAAAACAATGAAAATAACTGTAGGACAACAATAACATTTGCTATTCCCATTTACAGAATGTTTACAATTTCTTTTTTTTTACTCTGCTCTCTTGCACATTGAAATTTCTTTCATAAAATTTTGATATTTTTTGTTGGAATATATTAAAAGTGCTTTACATATTTACGATTTCATGATGTGTAGACTTCATCATCCGCTAGTTCTAAAAACGGCAAGCTTCTAAACGCCGTTAGTTAAAGATATATATCTATTTATTAAATTGCTTTCATATGTTTTATAAACAGTTTACACTTTTTATCATTAAGTTATTTTTTTTGGTACCTACAAAATAATTTTTATTTGAGCTTTAGGTACTTGTTATTAAGATCTAAACCATTTCTTCTTTATGTAGCCTTGTTGAATTGTTTCTATTTTTTTTTCTTGTTTTAAATTGGTACTGATATTTTAATATTATTCTATTCAAAAGGTAAGTATAATGTGCTAATAAAACACATATTTATTTAATTTCTCAAACTTTATTTTATATCCTTCAAAACAATTCCCCATATGCCAAAGTTTAATTCAATCTGTGAACTCTTTTCATATTCACTTTTTGCAAATTCCACCAGCACCTTCTTCAGTTTTTGTCGAATTGGATTTCTGGAAGTGGTTTTCTAATCGGCTGTCGCAGATGATGTATGGTAACATACATATATAAATAATACGGGGATTGTAGAGCAATATTTGTTTAATTTTTGGCGAAAAGCTCACGAATAATAATTGCTAAATTTTGAGGACAAACGTTTCAAGCCCAAAACATTTTTTAAAATTTTGTCTGCAGAGCTTATTGATGTGCTAATATCTTCAAAAAGTTCTCTTGCAGTCAAATGACAAGTCCCCATTAGTAAACGATGTTTATGTTCTATTATCAGATTTTCTATCTTATTTAAGACATTCAAATATGCTCAACACTTCTCCGGAGTACTCCGGTTGGTTTAGGCGGAAATTCGCACTACTTTGCTTGTAATTCTACTAGATGGCTTTGTTAGAACGCGTAAAAAGAAAGGCAGTAAATTATTCGTGTTTGAGTTCAATTGTAACTAAAGCAAAAACTACAGAAACAGATGATGAAAAGCAATAATAAACTTAGATAGCAAAATAAAAATACTAGCGTTTCTATTATCTAAAAATAATTGCAAGGGTATTGTTCTTTAAGGCATTCAATCTCTCTCAAAATACCAATCGTGTTGCAAATTGGAATGTGCGCCTAGTGCACATGTGGAGATATAATGCCAAGCGATAAGGTGCCTCAGATAAGGTTACTAAAGCCTACAAAAAAGGAGAGTATGTTATACGAGCGCAGTTGTGATCAAAGGGTAAAACCAAGAAAGCAAAAATAATTTGTGGCAATAGACAACGCGGAGAGGGGAAGTACATACGTCGAATATCCATGAGTGTTTAATAGCCTTAAATAGAAACATAATTTCGAATTACAAAACTACACACCTTAACTAGCGTGTTTCAGACTTAATAACGGAAAATAGGCAAATCACATTCGATGCATTGGCGAGTGAAACAAATATGTCTAGCAAAACGTTTACAGATTTAAAGGTAAATTTGGTGCATAAAGAGTTCTCTATAAAACCAGAAGCGTACGGAAGTAGCAAAATTTTGCTAATCGATTGATTGCTTCCTTACGAGAGCTTTACAAGTGAGTAGTACGGCTTTAACATGATAATGCGCAGTTAGACATTACGTGATAATATCGTTGCCATTCTGTAGGCTTTATAATACACCCGCTTTCTTGCCAAACATTGCGCAGAGGAACTGAGCTTTTTTTGAGACAATTAGGAAAGCAATGCGCAGTCAAAAGCTCCTTTCTAACAACTGCCCACAAAACGTATCTTACTACATCCAAGCATTTTTAACGCCTCAAGGAAAACCTCTTAATTATTATTTACTAACTTTTATATTTTTTATATATTTGTACTTTATATACAAGAACATGTATAACATTGTAGAATATTTTATAAAATTTATCAACAGCTTTATTCAAATATTTTCCTTTGTTTTGATTGTGTCTTTTTTCTAAAATTCTTTATTATCGTATTCTTGTTGTTTTAACTACATTATAGAAAATATTTAACTAACAATCATACCTTGTAACATAAAAAAATACATTATTTAAGCCTGTTAGTAAATCACAGATCGTTTTAATGTAGTTTATCGAAATAATAGAGACATAAATTGATACCAAGCACATATAATGCAGTAAACAGGAACATAAAAATTATTAAGTTTGTATAATGGCAGAATGCGCAACATAAAGCTAGGCATTTGTGAAAAATTGACATTTTGTTATTGTAAACAACATCTCACATCCTACGAATTATTATTTTTTAAAATAAAATAATGAATAATTAGGAAAAATGCTACAATTACATAAAGTAAATTGCTAATATCTAGTAATTAATTTAAAATACAATTATCATCTAATATAAAATTTATTGAATTGTATTTAAAGTAAATTACAAATTATATTTAAGGGTTCTCTCAAAATTATGGCAAGATCAGGGTGCTAACGCGCCTTTCCGACATTAAAAGGTGTAAGGTAAGATGCCACACAACCCAAGTCGAGATTTGAATAACACAGTAAATCTCCCTGAATACAGAATGTGGCCCTTTTACACTAAAGCGAGGATGTGTCAAATCAACAGATTAATTTCCATGTACTATATTCGTGAGAGCACTACACAAATTACTTTTCAAATTTTCCCTTCAAGAGTAGTGTGCCCTTACTAATTTTTTTTACACTTTTTTAGACAAAGAAATTTCGTTCTTGCGATTTACAAAATTTAACTGAAGCAAATTCGGTAACTCTGCTTTAATAAGTTTTCAGCGTAATTCTGCGTAGTAGAATAACGAGTATTTTAGTTAATTTAACATTTTTGTGATTTCCAAACAGTGCTAGATTCTGAAAATCTCATCCAAGCTAAAGAGCAACTGCGCTTTAATCAGAATAGCAATTCTATTTGAAGTATGTTACATTTAAGTTCTGGAGAGCGCTTAAAATTGTAAGACAAACATCAAGCTCTCGTAAAGGTTTTGTTTGCGAGGACCCGGTTCAAAAAAACTAAAGTGAAGAAATCACTCTGTGCCAGTCAATCTAATCAAGTGTGCGAAAGTCACATAACTCGACACGTGTAATTTTAACCGCGGAATTCGCAATTCAGAAACTTCAAGATGTTTATTCAACTGAACACTTAAAAATCCGAATTGACACTAATAACATTAATTCTTTCTGGCTGTAATAGGCTATTTAAATTTCTTAAATACACTCCTGGTAATTTTTTTTGCTGTTCAGATAGCAGCTACTTCCTAGTCTGTCATGTTACATACTCCGTTTATCGTGGATTTTTTTTATATCAATCAATTGTTACATATTCTATCCTATTTACAAGGGACAATAAGTATTTTGTGTTCTTTTGGAAATACCGAGTAGGGTTTTAATATGCCATTATATTACAATTTTTACTAGTCTATACTACAAGTGACTGTTGAACAAGAAGCAAATTTAAAGTTAAAATTAAAAATTAAAAGTGTGTTAAGGACTTATTAAGTTTAAATCGCTTCAGACGTTTTGGTTTATCAGTTTCTTCGACTATATCAATTAAAGACAGTTTGTCTGCCACATACTGAGAGCACAAACTATGATACATAGAACTGCCTTTTTTAAACCTTTCAATGATAGCCAGGTTGGAAATTCTAATAATTCTCCAGAGAAATACCATGCGCCCAGAAAGATTTTAATGTAAACTCGTGCAGTAGCAGCTCGTTTTTAATGATAGTTTAGGTCTTCTTCCCATTATTTAATGTAACTTTCTGAATTATAAATCAAGCTGCTCTCATTTATTGAAAATATGGGTTCTCCAAGTCAGGCGTCGGTCTAAGTGGAGTCCCAAATGTTGTTGTCCGTTAAATGTTACCATAGGACTATTATTAAGATTGATGATGAAGGTGGCATATTAGGACTTATTTTCACTGACTTTAATACTCTAAACTTTGACCCATTGTTGGACATCATTGAGAGAGTTGATATATGAGGCCAGAACAGCTGCGTCATCTACTTGGGGAGTATCTGATTGCAAGAATAACGTTGTATAATTTGGTGATAGGTCGAGTTGCAGTTTTGAGTAGTTGTTGAAGGATTTTTCCGGTGATAAGGTTCAAGCCTAAAGCCCTTTTAGGTTTTTTTACTAATTATTTTCTGAAAGATTGAATGGATTGATCGGTAGGCTTATTTCGTAGGGAATTTTAGTAATTTTTAGTATAACTTTCCTTGGGACACTGATTGGAAAAGAGTATGACTATATGATAAAATCAGCTGGATGATTTGCTTTCTCTTTGCTGCAGCGAGTCCATTGGCTCCCTGGTTTGATATGACGTGGTATGCGTGTTATAGTTTTTCTCATTTTTTTTAATAGTTTTTTACAGAGATTGCAGTAGTTCTAAGACTGGCTGAATAATAAATGTATTGATTTTTATATTCTAATAGAACTTTCGTTCGTTGTTTTGTGGACTAATTTGAAGTTCGTTTATCCGTTTCTGATCGGATAATTTGCCAAAATCTTCTTAGATGTCTCTTTTCAATTATTTTATCTTGTATGATAAAAGAACCATTATTAGTGTTGGGGCTTTTCTTGTCTTGGGTGTAGCGTCCCGCCCAGCAAAGATTACGTTAGTTAACGCTAGTGCGGCCTTTTCAATAGCGTAATTAGTTTTTTAATAGCATATTTAAGTTAGTTAGTCTGCTTTAAAAGTATTTCCAGCCCCCCTTAGAGTTGTGAAGTATGGGTCTTACTTGAATGTACGTTATATCTTAATAAAGTGTGATTATAATAGATAAACGGTCTACAGGTAGTTCTAGAATCTATTTAATTTTAAATTATCCGGTGTTTAACCTTTTAGTTATTCGAATTCGATTACGTCATGGATTTGTTAGCAACCTCTGCAATACGTAAGTTTATTAGACGATAAATAGTGTAGGTTATTTGTATGTATAGTTGCTAGGATTTCACGCTAGCAAGTTCTTGTAATACGAGAGCCTTAATCTTGGCGATTTGCATTAAAGTCTACGGCTATAAATAATCTATTCCTTAAACCTTCAGCAGATAGGCATAATCTTTTTTCGTCGAGTGTTTGAGAAGTCCATAAATAGTAGAGATTTTTGGAGCTGTTGTTTTGTGTTTAAACGAAAATGTAGTGGCTTATAAGTAATTCGTGTTGTAGATATTATAATTTTAAAAATTGTACATAACTTTTGCTGCTGAAGTTGAGTCTAGATATAAGGAGTATATCAATTTTATTATCTTTAAGAAAAATTTGACCTCTTGTGCGTACTGAAAAGGCCCACTGGCGTTCCAAAGAAGTATTAGAAAATTCGTAAAGTTTTATTTTCGTTATTAAATTTTTCTTATCATTTAGCTATTGGTTTTAAAGTAGCATGCGATTGTGGAGTTATGTTGGTATCCTAATTTCATGTAAATTATGTGTTTTGTATTGTTTCTTTTGCATATGTAATCTCAGGGGCTCGATATGCTAGAGTAGCAGATCATTTAGGTGTTGTGACTGCACGTCATAGTCGTGAAGGAGTTGTTGTAGTTTCCCGTGTATTATACATCCTTTTTAGTTGATGGGGCAGTTTTCACCACAAATTACACATTTAACTTAATTATTTTTATTTTCCTTGGATATTGTTTGGTCGAATGATATCTGCACACTTCTGGCAGTTTTCTAGCAACCAAGTTTTTGGTGTTTCTACAGTTTTGGCATTTAACACATTGTAGAATTACTCTTTTTATATAAGCTAGACAACGTTTTGCGTTCTTGAATAAGTTAGTTTTTAAAATATTTTGTTGAGGTAGAGGCAGATTTTTGGATTTCTGTTTAAAACGACTGTAGAAAGAAGAGTCAAGAGAAGGAATGCACCTGGTAGACCAAAACAGCAATACATCTCACAAGTCGTAACCGATTTATTAGGTTGGGGCAAAAATAATGCTTTGATGCTTAATTTTAAAAAAAACATTTTTATTAAACCATATTTATGTAATATACAATTTGAAAGAACAAAGTTCGCTTTACTTATTTATGAAATTCATTTTGATGTAACTTTTGTTTTTGGATATCTGAATAACAATTGAAGAAACGGAATTTTATTGCAAATCAAATTGGGAATTGAAGCAGCAGAAGCTGCTTGCAATATTAACCATGTATTGGGCCATTAAACATACAGCTCAACAATCGTTCCAAAAGTTTTATCAAGGAGAAGAGAGCTTTGAAGATGAGGATCGCGGGCGTCCTTTTGTGATTGAGAATAATGATTTGAACATGACCCACGCAATACAACGCAAAAGATTGCAAAACAACTTAACATTGACCATTCAAAAGTTGTTCGACGTTAGGAACAAGTGGGAAAATAAAAGAAGCTTGGCAAGAGGATGACTTACCAATTGAACGAAGCCTACTCTGAGCTTCTTCTGCGAAGCAGAAATGATCAATTTCTTGAGCGCATTATGACATGTGACGAGAAAAGGATCCTACATGACAACCGCCGGCGTTCAGTCCAATAGCTGTACAGAGATGAAGCAACAAAGCACTTTCCAAAACCGAAGCAGCATTAAAAGGAGGTAGCAGTTACTGTTTGCTGGTCGGCACGTGGAATCCTTCACTACAACTTCTTGAACCCTGGCAAAACATAACATCAGAGAAGTATTGCCAGGAAATTGACAGAGTGTACCAAAAATTGCAAAATTATGGCCAGCATTGGTCAATCGAAGGGGACCATGTCTCACAAACGACTGCACAAACAGGAATACACCTCACCCAGCTTACTCACCATATCTTTCTCACATCGATTACCACATTTTCAAGCACCTAGACAACTACCTGGAGAAAAAGTTCTTCAACAACCAAGTAGAAGTCCAAAATGCATTCGAAGAATTTCATACTACCGGAATTAATGTACTTGTTTCTTGTTGGCAAAAATGCGAAGAATTTAATGGTTATTATTTTGAATAAATAAATTAATATTAAACGGAAATACATTGTTTTAAGTTTTTTAAATTATTTTTTCATCAACCTGCTACAATGCCACAATTATACGAAGCTAAAGAAATTGGTCGAGGGCAGAATAAATTGGAAAAATACCCTATCGAATCAAACCAATCTCTAAAATTAGATATCTGTAAGCAGCATTTGTAATAATCCAATGATACATTTCAAGGTAACCTAATTGTATTCTATGCCTTAGGCATAAACTGTAAAGTGAAATGTTTGCGTGGCCGTTTAAACGAGCGATACTTCTGTTAGCCGACCTTAATCCAAGGATTCTGCAGAGCACACATTAGAACACGGCGTAATGCATGTAATATGCATATGTAAACTTCGGCGATAAATTAACGCAGCGTGAAACGCATAAATTCGGCGGATTTAACCGCTAAAACTAACCTAATTAACAATTCCGTTATGCGCCGGGCTCGATCCTAACGCACATTTGGAGTAGAAACAATGGCAACAGCTAGTTAGTTAAGAGCCGATGTAATTTGCTGTAATCCGATTGCCGCGCGCGGATTTGATTATGATAATCGAGATTCTGTTCTTGTATGACCCTGAGGTTGGCACTGCCGCCGCTTCCTTGAAATTCATATCCCTTATCGCGTTATTCCTTACGCAATTACGGCGCCGCTCTTGACTTGTGTATTAAACAGAGCGATTCCGCCAAGTGAGGCGCTGGCGACGCGCGCGGCGCCCACGCGGCCCACGGGATGCAGCATTTTCGTGGACCGCCTAATGATTTCCATTTTAAATCGCCCCGGTTTATCCGACTAATCAGTCTTGCTCGATTTCAGGCGATTTGTCTGCATCCCAGGCAGATGTGTCCAGTCCTCTTGTTTGTTATTCAGCGCCTTACGTAAGCTCTAACGGCTTATTTGTGTGCAATGGGTTACGTAGTCAGCAACAATGATGCATCGCAATGCAGATGATGCAATTTGTACTTGAAGGTCCTTATAATTAGGCGCTTTGCAAGCTAAATATAAGCGGAAGACTACTGCAAGCCTGACCTTTCGTTGCTGCAGATCTGGCCGTTTTAAAATGAAACTTCTTTGTTGTTACTTAAATAAATAAAACTCAAGTAATTAAAACTGATGAAGCTATAATTGAAAGAATGAGATCTGTAGAATGCGAAGAGTGAGTACGGGAAAGCAAAAGAAAAAATGATTAGACAAAAAATGCTAAACATAATTACAAAAAAAGAAGAAAAGTACGACTATGTAGGTATGTTAAAACAAAAACCGAACAATCGAAGACAGAATATAAAGAACAATACGGAGAGAAGAAAAGAAAATATATTGAGCATATACATAATCAAATATAGGAAAACTATAAAGCTAATAAAATAAGAACTCTTTATAGAATAGTAAAACAAGAAATAAAAGATATTGAGTACAAATAGTGAAATTATCGGAGAGGAAAATAAAATATTGATTTGTGAAAAACCTATTTTGATTATCTACTAAGTGGTAAAGACGAAGAGAATAGGAAAATCACAGATGAATTAGAAAATGCTGGTATGTAGAAAATAGAATAAGCACCCACCTTAAAGGGAGTTGAGGATATAATAAATTTAAAAAATAATAAATCCTGGAAATGACAAAACAGCTACAAAAATGTTTAAATATGGCAAAAATAAATTAGCTAGATTAATAAAAACTCTCTTAGAAAATCCATAGATGCAAGAAAAAATAGCGCAGGTCTAAAATAAAACAATAATACATTTGTTGCACAAGAAAGGGGATACAATGGAACCAACTAACTACAGAGGCACAGTTTTACTTAGTGTTGTCCACAAAATATTTGCCACACTTATAAAGAACAAAATAACAAAATCGGGTGTAGAAAAGGAAGATCAGTAGGTGATCTAAAGGAAATACGAGCAGAAAGTTATGAATGCACAAAAGATACTTTTGTGATCTTCGTGAATATCAAACAATTTTACTACAAAATAGAAAGAAGCTAAGCTATATAAAGCATTAAAAAAATTAGGGCTAATCAGAAGACTTATAAAACTAGAAAAGTTAACAGTAAACAAAACAAAAAACAGAGTAAAAATAAAACTTAAGAAGAAGTACGACAAGTTGCATCCTTCCTGTTCAACTATGCCTTGGAAAAATAATACGAGCAGCTAATATTAACAAGTCGGGCTTAGTCTAGAACAGACTTCATCAGCGCAATGCCTTCGTAAATGACATTATCTTACTAACAAGAAGTAAGCAAGAACTGCAGGTGGTAATAAGTAAACTAGAAAAAAGCCAGAAAAATAAACATGAACACAGAGAGCTAGGAATAAGTTGAGACCTAAAAATAAGGTTTGGCAATAGCTGATGTTCGAAATAGGTGTTAATCACGCCGTTCAAAATGCACTAATTATCCAACTTACATGAACCAAGAATGAAAGAGAAGTGTTTCTTTAACACTCTAATTTCTTTCTAATGAGACTACGTATACACATTTATTTTTACTCATATATATTCAATCGATATTATAGAAATGTACCGTCAAACTATTAACGCCGAGAATTATTAAAATGTAAGTGAACATAAACCTACATATGGTTAATGCGAATCATTGCGTAGTTAGGACAGATTTAGACGGTCAAATATCAGGGGGTTAGATTTATGCTAAAACTCGCAACTTGATTACGTTGAAATGTTTACCTGATTCATTGGCCAACTGGGGAACTCAAATTATAGAATTTTTAATGACTTATTTGATGTTCGCTCTAATTCAGTCAACAAACTTTTTTAACGGCAGCTAAAATGAGAAGATGAATAAACATAATTCGTTAAAAGTAAGAGAACAAGTACTTTGTTATTATTTCCTTTCTGAAGTTGCTGTTAAAAAATTTAAAATAAATGTTTAGGTGTTACCACGAAATTTTGGCTTTATATTTGACAGATTAATTGCAACACAAATTCGGTCAGTGCTAATGCAAAGTGAAATTGATTTGATCACTTATGAAAGTCATAAAGTAATCTGAGAAAATTTAACTCGAATAACAAAATTATCTGACGAATAGCGAAGGCTGCGAGTTTGTTACCGAAAAATCGATTTTCCATAGTGGACACAGAATAAATGATAAAGTACTAAGTGTTATTAATAAGAGGATGTGAAACCTAATACTTCTAGGAAATCTTAAGTTATTTTATTTGGAAATACCACTTTGATATTACAGGGTATTGTTTTATTATTTTCATTTCTTCATAGATAAATTAAAATTATAAATTTAAATTATCTGGAACATTAAATATTAAATAATGAAATATGGTCCGTTTTCTACCTAACGTTTATTCTTATTCAAACCAAGTTGAACTGCTTCATCAACAATTTCAACATCCACCTGCTTTGGAAGATCCTAAACCACCACCTACGTACGTGTCTGATGTTAAAAACATAAATTCTGTAATAATTAAAATGCTAAAGACAATTAATTACACAATTAAAGCATTTGGAAATGATCAAATTAAAATGCAAAGTAAATCCTATATAATTATTAAAAATCTTATACGTACAACACAAGCATTCAATAGTAGAAATCGAAGTAAGAGAACACGTTCAGGTTAGTGCTAAAAAACGTTCACAATTCCGCAGATACCACAGAAATCAAACAAAATTTCGAAGTCCTCCGTCATGAAGTAATACATATGGGACATAAATATTGTGCATAACGATATTCCCGATTTACAAGTTTCGTCTTTTTTGCATTTGCTTCGTTTTTTTTTTCTTAAATTCTTCCTAGCACGCTTTTGCTTATTACCCTGTTTCCCGTGTTATCTTTAGCATTCGTCTATAGCACCATATCTCAAAGGTCTCTAGTTTTTTCTGCTCGCTGGCAGCTATCGTCCAAGATTCACATTCGTAGAGTGCGATACTTCAGACGAGTGTTTTTAGAGTTCATTTTCTTTTTTAGATTAAGAGTCAACTTGGCGTTAATAATTTTTTTAATTTTTGCTTACTAAATAAGGTTTCTTTCCTTCTTTAGTAATTTAAGATTCAAGGTAATAGAATTTGTCGACTTTGTCAATAACTTAGACATTGGCCTTTTATTGCATACTCATATATAAATTTGCAGTATTAGTTATAAGTTTCTTTAGAATATACCAATAATATTCAACGGAATTTTCTCTACTTGTAGGTTACCGTATTATAATTTATCTACTGATATTTAACTTTCATGTTTTTCTGTATTTTTTAAATTTTATATTGCATAACAGCAATACCAAGTTATGGTCAGTATCTGCGTCAGCGCCTGAATAGCTTCTGTTGTTTAATGGATTTAATGGATCAATGTTCACTGCAGCCTGTGGCTTATTGTGATTACCCTAATTAAATAAATTCACAACCAATCTGTAATTGATGTCCCCTAACTCAGCAGATACAAGTCCTTTACAGAGTGTGTCTGGGAACTTCCGGTTCCAGAATTGGTTTCCCGAATGTATGTAGCCCTTTCCTATACAGCGCATCGTACTTGCATAGGATGCATGTCCTGTAATATATGAGAGCCTTAGTCTCTCACGAAATAACACGAGACGGCCTTCCCTTCTGTTCCTTTGCCCTAAACTATACTTCCTACTAATTATTCCTCAAAACATTTTTCTATTTACCATCAGAATTATATTATTGTCACATTTGGCATACTCATCATTTCTTCTGTTCGTTCTCCTCGCTTGGCATATAGCCTTGTATTACGGTTGTGTAGAGTAAAGAGCCTGCCAATTTTACCATAATCATTTGTTCACTTCAAAGAATATATTATTCACCTAGTGTTCGAATGTTCAATATACCAGTTATTTTTATTATCGATTTTTAATATCTTTTATGTGTCTCCACCTAGTGATCGACACAGAAGACATTTTTACCTTCAGAATTAATTACTAAGGAAGGTACGATACAATTGTATGATATATAGGCTTTCTTTGGATAATAATCTGGTTGCTATGACCAAAAATTTTTTGCGACTGTTTTGTGATCGTCATATTTATGCTGCCAACAATTAGTGGCCGACATATAAATTGCACCGCAGAACGGTGAGGCTGACATTCCAAATTCAAAATATTCAAAAATAAAGTTTCTGTATTGCGCATATTTATTCCTTGCACACCTTTATTAATTTAATTATTTATTTTAAATATTAAATAAAGTAAAGATGCGGAGCACACAAAAAGGTTTGTATGCTTTTGCAAGCTCTAAATTACAATATTAGAATATTTTGTAAGAGCGGTAAAAACAGTTCTCTTACAGTATATTAAAGAATTAAAACTGATATTTTGAAAAGCCATGAAAAAATATTTATGAGTAAGTTATTGTGTCCTTCAGTGTATATAATTGTTAAAGAAAGTTTTATTTTCCATAAATAGTAAATCGATCTAAATATTTAAGCTCCACAGATCTCTATAAATTTTATACCACTTTACGAAATACACAAAAATAATGGAAAAACGTCAAAATGCCTTTCCTACAGTTGAATGCGGCACAAACAAGCTAAAAATATTTCTGCAAGTTTACGTATGTATTTATATGGAATTAGTAGCTCAGCTCCTAAAATCCCAACTATGACCCAAACCCAAGCGTTAGTCGAGGCAAAATAGTAAAAAATCTATAAATTTTTTCTGGGTACAAGTATCGAGACACCATTTTTTTTGTTATAATAAGAAAGTACATTGGTGCACGCAAAATATGCATTTATCCTTGCGTTAAAACTGGGGCGATTTTAAAAAATCTTCTCAAATTTGTTAGTTTTTCGAGTTTAAACTGTCTATATAAGAGTTTTTGGGGTCACTGATTGCGAATATAATGCTTGGAAAGTGCCCCGATGCAGTTGGCGGAGCAGAATCCTGGGGCTGGAGTCAATTTTAAAAAATCATCTCAAATTTGTTAGTTTTTCGAGTTTAAACTGCCCATATAAGGGTTTTTGGGGTCGCTGATAACGATTTTGATTTTCAAATTAAGCTCCAAAGCACTAAAGTGAAAAGGTCCTAAGAAACTTTGGAGAAAGGATAGCCTGAGGCATCAAGGTACTTACAGGCATTTTTTTTATTTGAATATGATTCGTTTTACATATTATTCCAGACTATTACGAAAAAAATTTTACCTGCACACAGATAATCCCATCAGTGTGGCCACTTATCAACAGTATTAAATAAATAGAGGTTTTCAAAGTCTTTTCATGGTTTAAAAACTGGTTTCCAATGTTCTATTTTAAATAATTTATTATAAAAAGAATCAAAAGTAATAAAAATTTTCAAATTTGAACTTTACATGGCTTTCTTAGTCTTTCTCCTTTTTCAAAGTAAATTGAAATTTTAATAAAGCAATTGGTAACCCCAAAAACCCTTGTGTAGGCAATTAAAACTCGAAAAATGTACATCTTTGAGTTGGTATCCAAAAATCGCCCCCAGACCTAGGATTATGCCCCCCCCCCACCACACAAAGTCCTTCGGACAACTGCTAAGCATCATATTCGTCATCAGCGACCTCAAAAACTATCCGACATTTAGCGTATTTTGGTCAATATTAAGCGAGCAATAAAATATTCTTTAAGGTCTGCAAAAAATGCGTCGAATAAATTCATTTTTTGCGTTATAACGAAAAAATATGACATAACATTTTTTCCGAATCGAAAAAAATTTAAAGGTTTTAGCGGTTTTTTTACTAATTTGCCACTACTACGTAGTTTCTGCAATTTCTATTCCTAATTCTTGAGTAGAATAAACAAACCAAAATATCGTCATAACTTTAAAAATAGCATCGCTGATGTTATTTTGCAGTATTTTAGGTCTGTAAGGTAAATTGTCTAACAATTTGTGTTACTCATATAAGCAGTCCATATTCAAATCCATGATAAGCTTTGATAGATTATTCGTACGTAAAATTTTGCGGTTTTTTAATATTAATATCTGAGGTAAGTCGGTTATAGTCCATTTTTGGACTTTTAGGTTGTAGCTTTAAGAATTTATATCAGAAACACAAATTAGAGATTTAATACAAACTATGTATTTATATTAGTGTACAATTTTTTATGCCTAATCCGGTCATCGTAAATCTTTACCTTACTTTAGATATATCTAAAATATACACTTATATATTACAGAAAAGCTTTTACCTAACTGATATAGCAAAAAACTTAAATATATTCGACCTGAGGCAGAATAGTATTTCAGATTTGGCATTTTTTAGGGAAGTAAAGTAGGATAATATAAAATAAAGCTAAAAATACAAAAAAATGCATATAAAATGTATTTACTGAACAAGTATGTAACAATTGTACAACAAAGGTCTATAGGCTTATAACAAACTGTATAATTTATGTTGTGTAAATGTTAGTTTCTACTTTTTAACAATCCTTGGCAATTGATGCTTTTTAAATTAAATTGCATAGAGTCTGCAATAAAGCAAAATATATTAAGTCCAACTCAAAAAACATGATTTTATAGAATTTGAGTACGTTTTAAGATTTTGCACGTCATCTTTTTTTAGATGTTACTTTTTTTATTCATTTGTGTTCAAGTACAGTTTTATCATTTACGTTATGGGAAAGCGACTAACTACAGCAGTAGTCACAATCAAGGTAGTAATGTTATAATAATGTCCTCTGTGTAGTTAATTAATAAATATCATGCGCATGCTAATTGTTTTCTTTTGCTTACCAAATTTTCAACTTTCTATTTAATTGTAGATTACTTTGTGGAGTCAAAACGACCCCATCACATGTAATTATTGTTGCAAATTTTAAGCACAGCAATGTGACGTGGGTTATGTCGAGTGCATTCGCATAAAGATTTAATAGAAGTCCCATTTTACGTTATTAAATTTTTATTTTGCATTTTTGCAGAACGCTTTAAGTTACAAACGCGACAAGCTTATTTAGTAATAAAGTAATAAAAAGCAAAATAAGAGATAAAATGGAATATCTGCAGGAAAACCAGCACTCAGAGGAAGGCAGCGGCCAGAAAACATCTAATACTAGTGATCAAGAGTTCAGAAAATAGAAGAAAACGAAGCTGATATAAGTATAAGCAGTAACAAAAGTCTACTCATAACCTGTGTTATTTGACGACGTAATTGATATTGTCCTGAGACATACAAATTAAAAAAATTATTTTATAACGCTATTCTAAAATGTAAGTTCAAAGGAGACGTGAGCCTCTGGTTCTGGTTCTTAATAGCATATTCACGTCCAACTCACAAGAAGCTGTAAAATATTTGTGTAACTGATAGATTTAAAACAATAATAAATTGCAGAAACTTTATGTTTTTATTATTTGACGATGTTATAACATGCAAGTACTGAAAAAATTAATCGTGTTTTCTTAATTTCAGAGCTTCAATAGATATATTGCTGTCAAAAGTATTACTCTTATTCTAAAAATTTTACAGTCGACAAGATATTTTATCCGTTTACAGACTTTACAAATAACGTGTCTGTGCATAGTGCAGACTATATATCTTTATAATACTTTTATAAATTGCTTGACTGGAAACGTCAAAGAAATGGTAACTTAATGCTTACAGAAATAGTGTTTTGCAATAATTTATAGGAATATTGCAACTTATATTCGGTTATTCTTCTTATAAGTGATTTACCTACGTGGGTACTAATGACAGACACCGCTACAATTTTTGCTAAAATTCTCTATAATCATCGCTCTAAGCTTTTAAATGAACAAAATTGTACAGTTCAATTCAATCTATAATTTAAGTAGAAAAATCGTAGCCATTTTAGCTAAACATACGCCAATTAATTCTCAATTCGGTTTTTAATCATTATTCTAAACAAAAATGCTAATTTCACAAATAAAATTATATATATATATACTGTTTTAATTTTGAGACCTTATGAAAGTGATCCACTGGTATGTGTAGCAAAAGTTGGTACAAAATAAAACCAGGAATATTTGCGTTGTTTTAGTTTTGTGTATAATCATTATTTCAAAAATAATTAGTTCTTTACAAAATTTTAAATAATAAATTTGAATTACGTGTTATCCAGACCTTACTAATTATTTAGTACCTCAACTCACTTCTATTAATTAATCTATAAGAACGGCCATCTTATAAAAATGTTTTCCCTTTTTCAAGGAATACATTCCACTTTTAGGGGCTTAGCTACAACGCCGCACTCTTTGTTGCAACATTTTAAAAAACAACATTTGTGAAAGCTCTTAATAATCTTGTATTCTATAGGAATAATCTTAAAAAACATTCCCCCATTACTCATTTAAAACTCTTTTGTAGCCTTTCTGAAACCCTTTGAGCTGCACATTTTACCACAAAAACGTCCGTTTATGCAACTTTATTGTAAGCCGGATCCCAAATTTACTACAAAACGTACAACCCAAAAAGAGCTAGAAGGTTTTAGGTAAGTGTTTTAAACAAATAAAGGCTCCTTGCAAAAACTTACGCTGAAGGCTCCGCTTTAAAGCAACTGGCGAGCGTGCAAAAACATCTAACGATGTCGTATTTCAAAAAGTTGTAAGAAAGAGTACAAGGGTTGTAACTGAGCTAGCGGATGTAATATGTTCCTTGAGTGATAAAATTTTCGTACAATTGTTCCTATAGAATAATTACTAAAGAAAACCAGATATTTTTTATTTTTGATGTCGATTGTGATCTCTTAAAATATAATTATATGAAAATTAAATTTTGTTTAATTAGAAAACTACTGGCAATTTCCCAAATGTAGAGTTTGATATTAATAAAATTGAGGTAAAATTGAGGAATTATGACAGAAATAATTAAGTTAATTAGAAGCTAGTACCACAGTATCAGCTAAAGCAGTGCAATTAGGTGGTTTATACCAGTCGACTAAAAATAATTATAAGCTTTAGTTGGCGAGGCATGTTAAAATTGGAGATTCTTAATAGTACATTATATAAATAAAAAAAGTTGTCGTAAATCGTTTATCTTAATTATTAGTTGTCCTTCTAACAAAACCATTTTTTATTAAAATAAACAAGTATTTTAATGTTATTTGTAATAATAAATTCAGCTAAAAAAATGAAGAGCTAAACATAAGTTTCTAATGAAATTCATTATGGTTTTCACTTGCATTGCACATATTCTATGAAATTTAATATTTTTAAATTTGTTTTTGAAGGTAATACTTGCATATTATTCTAAAATAATACAGGTTACTTTTCCACAAACTTGTAGTTGTTGAATAAAGCCATCTTTGCCTTCCAGAGCATAATTAATACCCGTACGGCCGCGACGTAGAAGGAAACAAACTCCGCGGGGACAAGGCAGCAGCAACTGCTTTATGTGGCAGGAAGTTTGAGGTTAGCACATGGTTAGAGCTTACAAATGAATGCGTGACTACAAATTATTATCTCATGTCGCTGTACTTGGCCGGAGATAGCGGGGCAGTATTGGCTTTCCCATAAATTTCCCGGCCTCACAAGGCAGCCGTCATGAATGATGGGGCCATTTTTATGACTCCTCTTATCACTGCATGGAAGAGGCCGCGCATTAAACTCGCTTTTTGCCGTTCCGCTCCCGAACAAAGGCGGGGGCTGGGGCGCGAGTAAATAAGCCGCCCGAGTGCGGCAAGAAAGGCATGATAAATACAGCGCTGCCTATCAGAAAGTTGTGTATTTATTAAGCGCGCAATTACATTGTTCCTGCTATTATTGTTATTACAATTGCTCAGCATATCATAACGAAATAATTGCACCCTGCCGCTGCAACGACGACGATCATTAATAAGTCGCGCAGTTTTGTTTGCCAAGATCATGCTGTTTTGTGGCTTCGCATAATAGTAAATAATTATTTCAAACGTTTCCTGTAATTTTTGTTGTAACAACATCTTTGAAATTATCTGCCTACATAAGATTACTTTTGGGGAAACCAATTGCCACTGATATATAACATTTAAAGAGTTCGTATATGTCCTTTTTAGATGTACTAAGGGGATAGGAATGCATAATATACAACCCAAACGTCAACTCACCTACTCATTGTACTCTATATTTCGTTAACAAGGCTTTGACGACCGAACATGGGCGGAATAACCATATAACAAAGACATAGGAAATAATATCTTTAACACCTTAATCAAGGAGTTGTGGCGTTAGACCTTAGCAACCTAATCCACCTAAAAAAAAACTAAAATGGGTTCAAATAAAAGGCAGGAGAAAAAACAAAAGTAAGCATATATATTTTCGAATGACAATCTATATTTTGAACGAACGGAGTCTTATCAGTTAAGAAAAGGAGCGGAGAGGGGGGCAATGGCGATTAAAAGTTAATGAACTCATACTTAAATCCCAACTAAAAAATGAAACCGCAAAAGACAACCCGCAATAGGGATTTGGAACATAGATAGAGAACAAAAAACAAACAAAAGACATATTGGAGATATTGTTTACTATTGAAGTGGAGTAAGGAAGGGGCAGAAAGCAAAACCCATAGCAGTAAGTACTATAAGGAAAGAACTGATAAAAACGATACAAGGGTAGGAACGGATAAATGAAAGAATAATAACATTACGTATAAATATATTAGGACGAAAGATACTAATACCAGGAATACATGGGCCAACCGACGACGGCCTCATAAATGAAAAAGTAAAATTCATGAAAACGAAATTGAGACAGTGGATCAATCCTCGAAATTATAATAGTAGGAGACTTCAATGGAAGATTGGGAAAGAGAACATATAATACTATAATACTGTACAACCATAAGTGGAGGAAGTTATTATTATCAATGGGCGAAAAAGAGTGAAATTATGTAAACTAAATAATTTTGTAACTAATGGTTTTTACCAACATAAGGGCATCTATAAATATACATAAACACACGGAGACAAGAGATGTGTAATTCATAGTTGACCATATTAATTATATTATTACACCACAATAAGAGTAAAAGACGTCCGTGTGAAAAGAGGGGCAATGTTTAAAAGCGACTACAAGCTATTAGTACCTAAAATGAGATTACCGTGGTACATAAGAAATAAAACTCAAGTATCAAGACAGAGAAAACTAATCACAAAAATATTAAAATTAACCTACAAGATAAGACAACAAGAGATCTGTAGATTAGATTGAAAGTTAGTAGAGTTTAGGAATGACAGCATTAAAAAGAGTTAGGAATTAATATTATTAAGGCCCCAAGGAAAAACACACGCTGTGAATTAAAGAAGCCACCGATTTTAATGGTTGAGAGCTTTTAGATTCGTCTTGAAGAGACGGGGTGCGAGTTATAGTTTTGAATGCGATCTGAATTAACCATAGGCAGATACTAGCAGAAAAAGGGTGATCTTTTGACCGAAAATGCTATTGCAAGGGAAGCGCGCGTAAAATGACGCCAAGCGCAAGTAAATAAATTGTTTGACTCTTAATAAGACGCAAAACTTAAAAAGATAACTAAAACATAAAAGTTAAAGGCAAGGATAAATATACGTACTTGTAATTTAGCGTATAGAAAAAGGGGACAACAAAAGAAGATACAAACAAAAAGTGACAAACGTATTAAGGTTAGTCTACTCTGTTAGGCAAAATGGCGTAAATACCCATAGACAAGCGAGAAATTTGTTTATAGATTGTTGAAAACAAGTTGCAGAGTAGTGGTATACATGTCTCGAGTTAGTATTAAAAAAGTTCTCTGAATCATGGCTGGAGACATTGCTGCTTGGGGAGTGATAACCTCTTCAGTCATTATTTTTGCAACTCAACTCAGAAAATGAAGACATTGATGGATACGACAGGTTTTATCAGACGAACTTTGAGTCGGTAATAATGTCTTGGATAAATTAGGATTAGAAGATGCCAAGGGATTGCAAAATTGTTGACTCCCAGTACTTTTGAAGATTTATTTTAGATAGTTGAGGGAAAATCGCCAAGCAGTCCAGTTTCTCTCAAAGATCTGTCTATCGACAGTGGCAGGACTTTGTTCATAGACATGAGTTCCTCGATTTCGTTGTGGACAAGACTTTAAATGACTGCACTTATATCACAAAAAATACCAAACAGAATCCATTAGCATCCATGGCACTACGGTGCATAATGATTTATGGAGCAGAAAATTTTGAGTTAAGTAAACGAAAAAATGAGCTTAATCAAAGAAACTTTGAAATGACTCTAAAGTCATACTATCATCGTTCATCAACATATAAACTATTCAGACATTTTTAGAATGGTCAATCATCGTCCAAGCCCTTGAGTTCAAATTCTAGAACCTTCTGATTTGTTCTATATCTGATTATAATGCGGAGCAGATGGGCATTTCCAGCAGTCGAACAAGAGAAAGTCATACACTGAACAATAATAGCGCAAATAAATTTGTGCTATCATAGTAACAGTTGACCGTTGCGTTAGTAGAATGTAATTTATAATTATTGTACAGTACAAAGTACAAATTAATGAAAAAAACTATGGAAAAACAACCTTACTAGTATGTAAAGGGTTTAGTGATTGGAAAATTAACCATGCAATAAACGATGATGACAACTCTGGAGACAAAAAGTGGATTTGAAAATTTATTTGTAGAAATCGAGTTTCACTAAAAGTAGATTATAAAATAGAAGAACAGCACAAGTAAAAAGCTTTGTATTAGCGAAGTGTTCTTATAAAGTTGTTAAACCGTGAAGTTTGTAGTTTCTTGTAGATTGTTAATTTATGACGATAATGAAATATGGGGATTTGTAGGTAATGGTAGCTATTTTGTGTTGAAAAATTTCAAAATTCGATCCTTTTATGGTCAAACGTGTATCAAAATTTGGATATATGGGAAAATGTGTAGGTATTTTCTCATACTTATTAAGTACATCTGTTAATAAATTAAGTTAAGACAAAGATTGTTTAAAATATTTTAAATGCTAAGCATTACTACATAATTCCAGGCTCAACCCTAGACGAGTCGCATACAGATCAATTAACTTTTGCAGTACATTATGTGCTATTTATGGATACTTCAGTCAAACGATTTTTGTCATTTATTCCTAACTGTGATCATAAAAGGTAAAGAGGCCAGCATAGATTTTGTAGGTCTTAATCTAAATAACTGTAGAGGACACAGCTACAACAATGCAGCAATATGACTGAATGCTACAAGGTCTCTGGCTTAAAATACAAGAAGTAGGTTTTCTGGTCACACACATCCCTTGCGCTGGCCTCTCTTCACCACTAGTTGGTTCTGGAGCTGCAGAGAGCGGCAAGTACTATGTTGACTTTCTCTTTAGAACAAAGAAACTTTTATAGTTCTTCATCCATAGATGGGACATCTTACAATCTTATTTTAAAAAGGAATCCTTACCTTTGAAACTTCGTCGACAACCCGATGGAAGACCCGTGCTTATGTCAGTCAATCATCATACAAATCATAACAGTATGTCGCATCCGTACAGCAATGTCGGTAAGTACATGGTCATTTTTGTTTTATTACTGATTTCTTTTTTGTTGATAAATCCTCTATTAATACTATAGAACATTTTTGTCGTCGTAATTCTATTATTAATTTCTTCATCTAATTTTCTAGTGTCATTTACAGTTGATCCTAAATACTTTAAATTTTTAACTTGCTCCACTATCTGATTGTTGATTTGTATGCTTACTCTTTTCTCCCTGTGGTTTGATATTACCGCTACTTTTGTTATTGGTTTTTATTCCTTTTCTTTCTAGTAACCTTAGGTTAACATTGAATTGCAGATACTAGCCACTATTGCGACGTCGTCTGAAAATACGCAATCGCCCATTTCTGGCGGTTTCAATTTGTAATGCCCCACAATCATCTTATTACTTTTACTGCTAACATTTTTTATAATTTCGGCCATAAATATAATGAAAAGAAATGGGGCAAGGTTACCCTCTTGTCTAATTCCCTGAGTAGTACTAAATTTTTCAGTACCTCGGTTGTTATTTCTAAATATATTTTCTGTTTTCTAATATAATGATTTAATATCTTCCACCAAGTTATTTGAAATACCATTCCTCTTTAGAATATCCCATATATTTTATCTTATTACCTTGTCGAAGGCCTTTTCTGGGCCAACAAAGCATATGTATACTTCTTTATTGTAGGGTAATAATTTTTCTATTACATTTCTAATTGTAAATATGTGGTCGTGTCCAAGTGCAATGACCAGTTCTAAATCCTCTTTGTGCTTCATGCAATTTATCTTCTACACCTTTTCTTAATCTTTCTTCTAAGATCATCTCGTACATCTTATAGGCTGAGCAAAGCAATAATACTCCATGGTAATTAGAGCATTCCATCTGATCTTCTTTTTTGAAGATTGGAAATATTACCATAGCTTTCCAGTTTTTGGGTAATGTTAATGTCATCCATGCTTCATTAACAATTATGTGTAAAAGTACTATTCCATCTTCTCCCATGTATTTGAGTAATTCTGGTTTTAAGCCATTTACTCGTGGTGCTTTCCTATTTTTAGTTTTCCTACCGCTTTCCCTACTTTTTCAAATTGTATGCTGTCTCTTCCTTCTTCTGGCTTAATGCTTCTATTTTTGTTTCTTCTTCGTTAATATCAACTCCATCCAACATATCTTATAAGTACTGTTTACATCTGCTTATAACATTATTATCTTTCCGTCATAATTTGTTCATAACTTGTCTCAACCCATATTTTTCCTTCCTTTGTTTCTCATATTCTTAAGAACTTTATAAAATAGCTTTTGGTTTGATTTGCTATCTTTTTCTATCTTATTCCCAAAGTTTTTTTCATTATTTGGCTATTTTAATCTTCTCTTTTGCTATTCATCTCGCTGTTTTATAATTTTTATATGCTTCTTCATTTCTCTGTTTTAGGCAAACTTTTCACGCTTTTTTTTATCTTAATTATGTTCTCCTCTTGAATCCTTCTGCTGTTGCTAACCCGCATGCTTTAGTACCAGTTTGTATATAATTTCTTTGAATTTCTCCCATTTTTTCTCTATTGTCATATTTCGCAATTCATCTACTGCATCTTTTATTTTCTTCAATATCCATTCTACATACACCTCTCTTATCTGCTCTTCTTGTAGCTTGTATATTTTGTTAGCTTTTATTTCATTTTTGTTGAGTTCATGTGCTAGCCTCTCGTACTCTTTTCCCTTGTTATTTTTCATTCTTGCTGCTAGCAGGTAGTGCCTGTCGATAATTCGGCACCTCTATATACTCTTACATCCTCTATGATTCTTCTGTTTGCTTTCTCTGTAATAACATAGTCTATAATTGATCTTTCGTCCCTTCCTGGTTCTTCCCTAGTGTATTTGTGGCAATCCTTATGTGCTATTATATATGTCATCGTATAACTAAGCTTATATCACAAGAAAACGTAATTTTATCTACACACTAAAATAAGTTTTCTTATTTAACTCAATAATTTTTTGTTTCTAAATTTTATATTTCAATTTTCGTCTTCTTTTTATTACATTTTTAATGAATTATTTATTTATAATCCATAATATGTAATTAGATGAGACCTTTTTATTTTAATTTTATTTGTAATCCTTTTATGTCATTATGTACATTAAAATAGCCCCTTACTCCTCTTAAAAACCATTTTTCATATGAATACCTGCTTATATATTATAGAGTTGAGCAGAACTCTATTACAATTCAATTGTTTATGTACTTCAGTCTGCATAATTTGACCGGAGAAGCAAATAATTTACTTTCTTTTGCAGTAATTTTCTGTTCCATTATGCTACATGTCATATGCATTTCATAAGGAATGTTTATTTCTTTTCCATTGTCTCACATGTTATCTTACAATTTCACGTATGCAGCATTCAATATATTCGCAAAATGACTGTTGAAAGCAAATAATGCCCTGTGTTTGCTTCTTCTCTACCCATTTCTTCCGTTTGTTTATTTGTGGGCGATGTATATCGAAATGAGATGTCAGACAATGTACTTACCCAAAGTGCATCCAGCAAACTGCACTTGCAGGACATCCAGCTTACAACAAAATGGAAATGTTATTGAAAATCGATTTCAATCGCATTAAGTTCGCATACTTAAACTCCATATTTTATATTCATGATCTGAGTGCATAGTTTCATAGCCGGTGCCGTCAAAGTTTATTGATTGCACCATTAAAGCGCGCCAGCAGTTTGTGTAGAAGAATCGAATTGATGCGATCACGTAAAGTTAACTTTAAGTAATATAATAATCTGCAGTACATCTAATTGCAGTTTAGTTTCGCTAATGATGCCCTCTAATTCATGTGTGCCGCTATGCGAATTACAATTTAACGTTTTGTGCTAGCAATCTTCTCGCTCGGCAGTAATGTAGCTTTAATGAAAATTTTAAGATCAAAGCAGTGTACTCCGGGTTTGTACGTTCATCAGGAGCGTTTTTAGTGTGTAATGAAACATCCATAAACCTCTTTTTACTGCTCCGCTTTTATAGTATGTCATGTGTATGCTTTATACTTTCGTAATATTATGTTTCAAGGAATATGTACTAACCCATTGCATTATTCCATTTTTTTTACAACCGATAGTGATAGCCCATATTTATTCTCCTTTTCGTACTTTCGTTATGTTAAAATACAATTTTTTGGGATTGTATTGTATTTACAGCGTACTTAACAGCTGTGTTATAAAATATTATTTTTAGTATATTTATTTAGTGTTGAATTTATAAAGTCAAATTTGCTAGTTTTAGTCTCTTGTTTAAATTAAATAATTATATCAAAATAAATTTGTATCATAAGTAATGTGCATAGTTGCAAAATTATTATGTTTTAATATTTTCAGAAAACAATGTACCAAATAATAAATAAAGTAAATATTTTGGTATTAAATATTACTTCTTCTTCTTCTTCTTTTAAGTAAGCTGTTTCTAACCTTATAGAGTTGCGGTACTATAAGCCATGTTAAACGTACCCCGGGTAGGGTAGCTAGCCCAATCTGTTAATTTCGAAAAAAGAGAATGTACGAGGTGCGTTCAAGTCGTAACATTTCCAAATTTTTTTCTAGGTAGTGCGAGTAAATAGGAAGATAAGTTAATTTTAAAAGACGTGGGAAATATTTCTGAGTTTGTAATATAAATAGCAGAACTATACAATGTACACGAGTCGAATTACCGCCATTGCAGTGTTGTTTTGTATACTTAAAACTGCGACGTTTAGCGTTCAAGAGCAAAGTGCAATCATCCGTTTTCTCGTCTTGCGTGGTGAAACGCACATCGAAATTCATCGCCAATTTACGGTAAAGGCGTTATGGATGATAAAAATGAGCGTTCGTAGGTGCGAAAGTTTAAAGGAGAAGGAAAGTTGTGCGACAATAAATCTAAGCAGCCTCGGCTACGAACCAGTCGAACCGAAACCATGATTGCGCAAGTGGAGCAAGTTGTTCCGGAAGACCGTCGGGATATCGCCTCCAAACTTGACATTTTCGTAGGATCCATCCTACATGATGACCTAAAAATGCGGATAATTTCTTCAAGGTGGGTCCCACGAATGCTAACCGAAAAATACAAGGATACGCGGATGGCAATGTCTCAGGGTACGTTGACACGTAATGCTGCCATGAATTTTCAACCATGAAGTAAAGTTCTCCGTAACCGATTATTTTCCAGTCAAAGGCCTTTACTCGTACATTACAACCGCCAAAAGCGTTTGTATGATGGCCAGAGAGCATTTGATGTTTGGCTTTAAATACTTGAACTTAATTTAGTCTTGCTTAAAAAAAATTTGCAAAATACGTCAGAGATACTTTAATCAGATTTAAGTTTGGGAAATTCTCAGACCAAATATATTCTTTAAATATTTTAATCAATTTCATATTCTATTTATTACTGGAATATTGGCAAAAAGTTGCATTTAAATAATAAGGTTTCTTTAGGAAGGGGAGATCGGTAGAAAAGATATAAGCATATAGGAGCGTAAATGTTATTTGAATATACGTAGAAGTTATAGTTTTTATAGACGATATTGTGCTATTGACAAGAACATAAATTAAGTTAGTAAAAAATTTTTAAACAATTGGAATATAAGCAAAAGATTATAGATTAATTCGTCACCACTTACGCAGTTTTTTTATCTGGTTAAGTTCACCCGCCCTTGCAACAACGATTTTCGATTGATTACAACATATTTGTAAAGAAGCGTTTCTGTGACGGGCGTGTAATCGTATTGTCATCTCTGTGAAAAATATGTAAGTTTACATTACAGTTATGCTATACCTACAGTTTTCTAAGGTAAAAATTGTAAACCTGGTCATTGATTTTCTCCTTTTTTGGATTAATATGTAATTCTGCATTCCTTTAGTTCTAATTTTATAGACGATTGGAATAAACCTTGATAAGATTCCTAAGTATACCACATATTACAAATTTATCCGTTGATACAATCCTGGTGGTGTCACCAACTCCCCATTGGGTGCTTGCATATGTGAGAAATAGGAGAATACTTATTAGAGAAAAGTACACAAGACGGACCAGTGGTGTTGTGACTACCTGGATAAGACTATCGAAAGTTATATTTCTTATAGACTTATTATCGAATACCTATGGGCAAAATATAGTAATGCACTATTGATCTTAGTGTGGCGGCGCAGAAAGTAAAAATAAACTAGTGTACTATTTATTTGCAAAATTCATTAATAACAACAACACAAAATAAAAAACAAAATGATGTTTCACTTATAGGCGAATAAGAAACCGAATACCCATTTTAGAATGGGTTTTCGGACGTGAAGAGCCTATTTATGGTTGGAAAAGCCCATAATGTGATCCAAGACAAAAATAGGCTTAACGTAGACATCTTGGGAACATCAAAATAAAACGACTAGAACGTGAAAAAGTAATACTAAAAATTATTCTTTAAATTATTCAAGAAATAACGACGCAAACCGCATGAACGGTGTAGTCATTATACTCAACAGAAAAAACAAAAACTAATTATACTTTATGCTAAATTAGGCCTTTCCGCACCATACTGTCACTATGTAGGGCCCCGGTGCCGCGGTGGCTTGGTGGTCAAGATCATCGTTCCTCTGACATCGAGTCGACACGGGCGAATTCGAATCTCGCTCAACTCATGGGTGTGTATGATGTCCTAAATATTAGGTACATGTTAGAAGGCACAATAAGCAGTGCCTGTAAGTGCGCAAAAAATATAGGATCCCTCAATAAACTTTTTCTAGATTATTTTTTGACCAGTACCAGTAATTTTGCTTGTTTACGGCACCTGATAAGTGAAAATAATCTCGTCACTAGTTATCAAAATACAGTAATTTTTGAAGGTTTCCAGCACCGCTTCTGCAAACGTAAATCGCGGCACATAGTTATTTTCAGTACTTGAACCAGCATAATTTTATAGGGATGAAAATGGAAGTCAAAGTATAAAATTCGGACTGACCTGTCTAGCATGCGCAGAACGCAAGCGTGTCGTACCGTTGGACGGTTAGCCTCCACAGCCTGTCGAACTCTTTTGATGTTTTCTGCTGTTCATCATCTGCCCCATCACCTCCCCGAGCTGTTCCAGGTCTCACAGTTCCTTTCGTTCTAAAGCTGTTAAACCATTATAGTATTGTTGGGCGAGATGAAATGGTACTGTGTCGACTCACATTGAAGTCAGTTCAAAATCTTCGTTGTGTCCGTACCACCGAAGTACCGGTTGCAATAAAGATGTCGTAAACAAAAATGTGTTGTTCCATCGTCTACGGCTCCATGGCTACTAAAATGGCAGCTAACAAGTGTTTATCAATTACACATGCGCTAGTTCCCCTATCACCAATGTTACACCCGTTTCAAAAACGTAACGCTTCCCTGCCGGACCTTGTATAAATGAAAACAAAGTATTTATTGTTATAAACCACTTTAATGCTAAAGTGAGCAAAAAATAAATTACGTGGTGTGAAAATACGACTGAAGAAAAGAATAGGCGAAAACGATTACTACAACTTTTTCAAGAAGAAGATATGATGACTTTAACTATCACTTACAAGGCTTTACACGTGAAGATTTTAACGACACAGCCGAACATGTTGCGCAAAACTATATAAATTTTATTTTCATAATGTTAAGGTACAGAAACAAATTAGGCGCAGTTAAGGCACATCCTAGAAGCTAGAAGAAACTGCAGATCTGTTTATATATATATATATATATATATATATATATATATATATATATATATATATATATATATATATATATATATATATATATATCCAACTCAGCAGGTAGATTAAAGTACTAATTAAATAAAAATATAAAAATAAATGATTTAACAGGCAGCAAAAGTAATAGAATAAATATAGATCAATTAACACTATTATTGGCCAAAATACCAAAAGTAAGAAATTTTAGGTGATGCCATAGATGTTACCATTAATAAATAAAAGCAGTTATAAAAACAAATGCCAACAATAATACCATGTAATAATTTTATAACAAAAGAAAAACTTAAAAAGGCACAAGAAACAGAACTTCATTAAAATTCAATTAAATCAAAGAGTTAGAAGAAAAATATGTTGTTTTCAATATACGTAAAAAGAGAACATATTATAGGTTGTTTTAAAAAATACTACAAAGAAGAATTATAAATATAAAGAGTGTATAAAGAAAAAGTCTGGGAACAAGGTAACAGGGCTCTAACACTTAACACCTTTAGAGAGTAGAGAAAATGTAATAAATTCAGAATCCACTGTACTAGAAATATTTAAAAAGGATAAAATTATTGGGCCAAATTGGATTAATAATTAATTCTTGAAATTTTTAGATGGTAACAGTACTGAACTACTCATTAAGTTTTTTAATTTCTTTTATAAAACTGACAAAACACCAAATGACTGGCGACTTCCCTCTATTAAGAGCAATGAGTTATGTACCTAAATTATTTTTTAAAAACCTTACAGGGCAAAAAATATAGGAAAATGTGAAAAATAGCTAAAGTACAACATAATTTGGATTCAGTAAGGTGTTTGGTACTCGTAAGCGCAATTCTGCTGCAAATTTGTAAAAAGCAACAGAAAGATGTATTCATTTGCTTTTCCGACTACCTGAGGGCACTCGATCGTATTGAACATGACAAATTAATAAAAACACTGGTGAAAAAAGAGCTAAATCAAGTATAAATCAAGGTTATCAACAATTTCTACTGGATGTAAAATGCCAAAGTGAGATTAGATAATACTAAAAAGCATGAACAATGCTAGAAGTCTTTGCGATTTGACTGGATTGTTCTAAAAGTCCTAACTCAGTTACAGAAAATATAATTTTTATGCATTTTTTGTTCCTTCGTGCTTATAGTGTTGCAACCACTTTCATCTTTTTATTCCAAACAAGTTTGCAAGAAAGTGAGCTTCGAATTTTGATTCGCTATTGCTGGAAACAGAATCATTCAACAAGACCATCCGAAATCAAGTCAAAATGAAGCACACCCTCAAAGTTCCACCACTTGCAAATTATGACCTTCTTGGCGAAACAATCTTTATGAAGAACTGACGGAGGATTTTGGCCTTTTGGAACTCCGTTCTTCTGTCGACTGTGATTGATCGAAAATACCCACTCCTAATCCGACGTCACCATTCGCTCATCGTTCAACGGACTGTTGAGCACTTGGCGACAAATCTCGACTCTTTTGGTGGCTTGTGCTTCGATGGGTTTGTGCGGATCTTATCGGGCCTTCTTGTGGACAAAATTAGCTCCACGTTCAAAATCTAGACCTCGAGTGCTTGATTAAGGTTCGGCGTCCAAAGCAGCTTGCAAGTCACCATCATCAAACTTTAATGGTCAACGGAAACGAGACAAATCTTCCAGACTGAGATCATTGGATTCAAAGCGCCTGTGACAACTTGAAATTTTTGACTGACTTACAGTTTCTTTATCTTTAGCATCAAAAAAATTTTTACGGCTTCTCTTGTTGAATGTTTTCGTTTCCAGGAATAGTAGATCAAAACTGGAAATTTAGTTTCTCGCAGACTCATCTAGAATACAAAGATAAATGTTGTTATAGCGCTATAAGTACAAAGAAACAAAAAAATATACTTATAAATTGAATTTTTTGCAGCTGACTTAGGATTTTTGGTAAAACGTGATAATTGTGTTTCAAGTTTGGTATTCTGCTTGGTACTTCCTTCGTTAATACTTTTATTTATTCTTAAATCTCCTGCTAAATGCACACATTCTTCAGAAAATGTTTTATCTAAATTAGAAGCATAATTTTCCAATAACTGATTTGTTTTTGGCCGTATTCTGTCATTTTCTATTTGAGCGATTTTCCTTAAAAAGTCAAAATTATTATGTATTTCTATATAAATTATTTTTTCTCGTACTAAGTTAAGCTTTAGAGAATTTAATTGCAGCATATTACGCTTCTATTACACAAAAGATTGTTGTCTAGAAAACTCGTAATTTTAATCTTTGTTTTCAACAAAAGAACTTTCAGCTTTCTTTGTTTTGTAAGGTCTAAAAAAACTAAAAAATTTTTTAGATTTGATGCTTTAAAGAAAAAAAAATTAACAGAGTTACTTCTTTTATTTTAACCCGAAAACTTTTATAGCACTCCGACATGTTGCTGGCTTTGTTGAAGCTATGTTCCCTACAGTGGACATTGCAGCATTCGCCATCTCTTTATCTTTATGATTGCTAAAAATAAACATCAAAAAGAAAGAAAGCTAATTAGTCTGAATGTGTATAGTTCGCAAATCTGAAATGATACTATTTATAACCTCTTAGACAATTTTTGTTCTAACTTGGTCTGTTAATTGTATAGCAATATTAACAATTAGGAAAAGATCTTTTGCTACATGTTCGTGTAGAAAAAATCAAACTTTGAAATCAGTTCTGTGCAGCTAAGAAAGCTGCAATTTCTTACAGAAGCTGTTATTAAACTAAAAATTCACAACTTTAGCGAGTCTTAAGACAATTTTTTGCCAACACAAAGCAACTTTCTTGTGCTGTTTTGTTATTTGCAGCCCACTTTTCGTAAAACTTGACTTCTACTAATAAATTGTATTCTTTGCTTTAGTAGTTGTCATGATAGTTTATATGGTTACATTCGTTTCTATGAATGTCCATAGAGTTGAAACGGAGCACAAAATACTCGTCCGGTTGATTTTGAATAAATCAACCAAATTCGCTTAATGCGTTCTCCATTCATTAACTTTTTATAAAACCACTGATGTACAAAGTCCTTTCTGAGTGGCATACCGTTTTCAGATTTATTAAAGTCCAAACCATCGTTCGGTTGAATATTTAAGTTTACATCTTTCAAAGTATTTTGATCTTGAAGCCTCTTGCATTGTACATTTGATGTACTACAATTTTGGCTTTAAGTTACTGAAGTCAATGGCGACGATAGTAATTGCTGCATACTACATGAGGAAAATGAGTTTAGCTCCGGTGTTTTCTTAATTAAGGCATCCTGGTGTTTAAGACAGCCTGAAACGTTTTTTATTTCTGCTCCACTAGGTGTTTTTTACAAATCTCGACCATCTTTGCCATTAATTCACTACAGTCTTTGTAATAAATGAAATGTAAATTAAAGGAGCTTAATTCGAAACTAAATTTATTCACGGTGGCTGCACTGTTGTATACTAATTATGAATTATAATATTCTTAGTGCAACGGTCTACAGAATGATTTCCTCTATTTTAATGCTACGATTGTCCATCTGTTTCAACTTATATTTAATGGCGCGGACAGTGCCAGATCATTTTGGAAAATTCCTGAATAATTTCTTTCTGATATGTTATTTTTGTTACAATATAAATATTTTTTAAAAATCTATTATACGTTGATAAACGATATATGTACGATTTTAAAGTTTAACAGTTATAATTTATTCAAATTTATCTAAGCCCACATTTTCGTCTACTCAACTCAAAATTTTGCACCCCCCATTTCTGTCGCCCTATGCTACAGCTTACTTAGCCTATGGATTTATAAGGCCCTGGAAACTATTGCTTTCTTTCTTTCTTTTTTTGTTCTTTTACTGGGCATCGGATGTCGACTCCACCATTTCTTCTATTCCTTTCTGTCTCCCGCACCATCTCTCATTTTCTCTATGGGTTTGCATTTCTTCATCCCAGTTCTTCAATTCTATCCCACCAGATTTTCATAGGTTTCTACTCTCTGGCTTGTATTACTTTCTTCGCCAGTCTGTCGTTGTCTATTCTGTCTAGTTTTAACTTCCCTGCTGTTCTTCTGCGGTGATTCATTTCCGCAGTTCTTTTAAGTTGGCCAGCATTCACTCGCATATAAAAGAGTAGGAGTTACAGTTGCTTTGTATGTGTAGTTTTGTTTTCGGTTTTATACATATCGTTTTATTTAAAGCATAGCATAACTTGTTTGTTCTATTTTTGCTGTTTGCTATTTCGGCATCTATTTTTCGGTCCCTAGTTATTATGCTTTAAAGGTAAAATTGGTACTTGTTTTAATCCATTTTCATTACACGTTACCTTTATTGAATTATGTTTTTCAGATGGTCCATTTATTACCATAACTTTTGTTTTATTTGTGTTTACCTTCATTTTCTTCGATGTCAATATATTCATTAACTTCGATACCTTATCGAATGTGTCTGCTATTAATACTGTGTCATCCGCATACAACAGATTGTCTATTTGTGTTGAGTTAAGGTTTGAATTTAAACTTTTTTTCGATTTTGATTATTTCACATACCTTTTTGTAGATACTTTTCACTACCCTGAGTTATTTATCTGCAACTTTTTAATTCCTTTAGGTAGTTCCATAATATGTTTCTCTCTATATTGTCGAATGCTGCTCTTAGGTATATGAAAATCATATACAGTTATTTGCCTGATTCTTATGCTCTTTCTATTAGGTTTCTAAATATACTTATCATTGCTTTCTTTCTGTGATCTAAAATCTGCCTGTTTGTCTTCCATTTCCTCGTTTTTCATTGCATATACTTTGAAACACAATCTAGAGAGACATATTAGCCTGTAATTAATTTTCTGTCTGCCCTCGCTTTTTATATATTGGGACTATAATGTTCCCTTAATAAGCCTTCGGTATTTGTTGTTCCTCTTAGTAACAGCTATGCTGTATATCATCCACAACTATGTAGTGGCCTTATGACCCCCCCCCCCACGACTTTATCAGTTTAGTTTCTACTTTATCTTTTCCGCAGGCTTTTCCTATTTTTAATCTGCCAATGGCTTTGTAAATTTCCTCCCAGTTATATTTGTACCTCCTACCTCCTTTATTAACTATTCTAAATAGTCTGTTTCTTCTATTCCTTTGTGTTTAATTTTTTCTATAGTATTCTGCCCACGCTTCCAGATTTTCGTCGACTTCTTTCGTTATTTTCCTATTTTTATGTTTAATGTTACTGATTAATTTCTCTCTTTTTCCTGAGATTCTTCTTATAATGTTCTTGTAATTGATGCTCTTTTTCTAATTCTTTGAAAATTATTCTCGGGTTTTAGCTTTAGCCTCTTTTACCCCTCTTTTAATTTTACTTCTTCTTTTGTTATATTCTTCTCTGTCCTGTCCCACTTTTGTTCTGACATACCTTTTCTATGCTAGTTTTTCCTTCTTACTAATTCTTGTACTTCTTCGTCCCAGCAACGCGTTTTCGCGTTCGTATCAGTCACTTTCCTCCACATATCTTTTCACTATATATTTGATTACCTATTTAAAACTATTTATCAGTTCTTTTAGGTTCCGGCTTTATCATTTGCCATCTACTCTTTCAAACTCTATTTCTAATTGTTTCTGGTATTATATTTTAATTTCTTCTCTATTAGCTTTTCCACGTCAATTTTATTGTATTTTTCTCTATGTTCTTAAATGCTTAACTTATGTTAGTCTTTATTATCACCAGTTTATGGTCTGTTCCCAGTTTTATTACCATTACAAGGTTTTTATTGTAATTTAGCTGAATGGTGACTAAAAGTTGAAGTTGTGTTTTTCAGATCTTTGGTGATTTATGGTTTGTAGCAGTTACAATCTGTTTAGCAGATAGAAGTATCTTGTAAAAATAGCCTGGGTGAAACGTTGTTGTTTATACAAATCTTTTTTTCCAGTCGATAACCAGTAATCAACCTAAATCGGAACATAAATGTATGACTTTGATTTACCGTAAACCAGGACAACTTTGTGACACTTTTTTACAGTCCCTTAAAATACATTGATGTAAATGTATACTTAACAAAAATACTTATGGTGAAGGGTGCTATTATGTGTTATCTGATAAATGTAATATTGTTTAAGCCGCAATTTTAAGCGGGATAGCCAGAATTTGACTTAATAGGTGTCACAAAGTTGTACCTATATGTAGGACAACTTTGTTACTATCATTTGTTAATACAGCTTATGCTTTTAATGTCTATCACAAAGTTGAACTTGTGAAAGGCTTCTTTAAGGCAGCTGCAAATCATATAAAGTAACTAAACAGTGGGTTGAGTGAAAAAATGTTAAAAAAGCCCACTTTATTGACACGCAATGCTTACAATGCTTAGTTACCTGCTGATACATTTGACATAGAATATTGCCACAGTAGACTTCAAATCTCAGTCATTTCTGAAACACCAAAAAGTTCACGTTTTCCTCTTTTTCTTAGAGCATTTATTTTACAAACTATGTCCACATCTTCGTACCAGATTTCATCTTTTATTTTAGGCCACCTCCAGTGTTTCCCACAGACTCTATAACATTAACAAGCGCACCCTCCTTATTAATTTTTGTTATTATGCCTGGATAATACTTCCCTTCATATGCTACCACTACATAGATATCCACGACCTTATCTTCTTTCTTGAAAACCTTAATTTCCTTTCTGACTTCAGATTCTGATTCAAAGTCTGAGCCTGCAAGCCAGCTATCACCTGACTCAGCAGAATTCGTCACTTTCTTTTCATTGTTTTTGCATCACTTGAGGAAGGTTCTGGCGCAGACATGGCTGATGAACTCTGCAAATCTAGAGCGCGGAAATAATTTTTTCAGGTGTTACATTGATTCGCCTCTTTTGTGATCTGCTTTCTCTCTGTCACTTCGGTCCTTTTTTGTACAAGCTGTCACTTAGATTTTTTCGTACCAATTCATTTTCTTTTTGATGAATGTGATTGCATAACCTACTTAAGACCTCTTGTCTATTTGTAGGATAAATTCCACATTTCCAAAATCCAGCACGCAGATTGGTTGCCTTATTGTCTTCAACTTTATCCACCAGTTTCTTTACCAACGCAAGGGAACTCCTGTTTAGGTATTGTTACACTCCTGATACCAACAGTAGACTCCTTCCACTCTGTCAAGATAGTCTTCCATTGTTTCTTGAGTAGCCGGAAAAATGCAACATCTGCATTCTAGCAGATGGCAGCACTAATCGTGCACACAGGTCTTCTAACCTTACACTCTGAACCGCCACAGAATGCCCGCCAGTTTAAAAAATTTGGTGCTCGGTGTAGGTGCCACAAAGTTGTACCCCTTGTCGCAAACTTGTCCTGGTTTACGGTACTACTTTGTCTAGTAGATGACGTATACTTTGGGCTTTGTTTTTTTAAGTACCAGTATATTAATTGGCTGTCTTTCTATTATTTTGATTATTGTTAATGTTCTGCCGTGATCAATAGTTGGCAACTTTTCTTTAAAAACGAATGGACTTGGTTTTATCTAAGTTAATTTATACGAATCAGAAATATTTCGTAACATAAACGGCAAAGCTTGTCCCAATTTTCACAAAGGTGTCGCACAAGTTGACATTTGCGGGCTGGTTTTGCCTTTTACGAAAACTAGATTTGTCAATGTCCGATCCGCGATATTTCATCCTGTCTATGAATCGTTTTGAGCGGCGAATCGTCTGTTGTCAATACAATAAATATCAACCGCGAGGTTACGGGTTAAAAAATCTGAAGCCTGTCAGTTTCGTACAAACCGCTGGCCCCAGATGTTGTGCCATACTTAATCATAGCCAACCTTCAATAACTGTAAATATCCGTACGTGTATCTGCCAAGTTGGCCGGCGTTCCCGTGCGGACCGTGCGAGCAGGAATTAACGGTACCGCGCTTGCCTTGTTTCAAATCCAACGATTCATTTGGAGACGTCGAAACTGTAACGGCCGCTGGTCGCGCTATTCAGAAAGGGCCGGGTAGCTGCCGAACCCGGCTGCGAAGTATCACAATGCGCGGAGCTTTCATCTATCATCTTAGTCCAGAGCTGCTGCCGCGGCAGGAGCGTAAAAATAGGCCCATTGAAGCTGGGGTCACATCTGCGCGTATCTGCCGCCGTCAGCTTGGGCGCGGCTGAAATTCGGGACGTCGGCCCTTGGCGGCCGTGAGATATTCATGAATTCGCTGTCATTCGGGCACACTTGCCGTGGCTCTTTGTTTTAATAATAATACGGGCCGTGATATAACGTTCTTATTAAGTATAAAGCTCGAGATAAGAGAGGTTAGTTCACAATACCTATTGTATTTCGCGATTTCTTACTGCAGATAGCAGTGCCCCTGCGTTTGCAAACGGCTTTGCGAAATATCTCCCTGTGGTGTGCTCGAGTAAGGCATGTGAGTGATTTTTATGCACTCGGACTTCTTGCCTTAACTGGTGGATTATTAAAATAAACTTATGGCACCCTCTCTAGTGTATTTGTTCGTTAATTAGTTAACCTGCTAAATTTAAGCTCCATGTTATTTATCAGACGACATGGTCAATGCGAGTAACTTGTTTTATTATAAAATTGCCTTCGCTCGTAGAGCTTTAGATTGGAAACGTGATAGTATTCTGGTATGAAATGATTTAGCGCAGCCCCGTAGCTGGATTCCATAGGTCCAAAGTGGCTTCAAAATAGTTATATAAAGCGGTGTTTTGTTGACAAGGATAGTTGAACGCGTCTTCCAAGTAACTAAGTAAGTCATTTTCTTGAGTTTTAGCTGATTTTGTCTTACTTTGATGTGTGCACTCTAAGTGAGTTTATGGTCGAGATGTAAGCCAAGACGTTTTACCGCAGTTCTTATCAGTGATTAAGGCGTTGTTGATTCGGGATTGTGGATATTCAACTCGTCTGGTACTAAAGATTACTTGCATAGATTTTTTGACGTTAACTATTATTTTTCACTTAAGGATCTAGTCTTACAGATAGTTGGGGTGTCTTTGAAGATGTTCAGTGGACCCAAGATGTTGTCTTGTGGACCACCAGCAGTGATTGGATACTAGTCCAACAATGAATTGTTCACTTTAACTTGATAAAATCGATTCGTAATACACGACTCCAATAAGAGGTAGAGCTAGCTGGGAAGGTGTAGTTTGAGTTTGTATAGCAATCTGATATGCCACACATTGTCAAACGCCTATGCATATTGCTGCAAAATGCTTATTCTCAAGATTTTTCATTAAATGAGTGACAATTTGATTACTTTGAAGTATAGTTGAGTGGTACTTCCAAAATCTGAACTGGTGCGATGGCATAAACTAATCGAAATTTACGGTGTTTTTAATTCGTTGTAATAGAAGTTGTTCGAAAAACCTGGAGAGTTGGGAAAGGGGACTTATTAGTTCACAGGACTGTGGTTGAGTGAGAGATTTTTCTGGTTTAATGATCATAATAATCTGAGCATACTTCCACTGAGCGAAAAAGTAACAGACTCAAAGTATACTGTTACAGCTGATAGTAAGTAGAAGCCAGGCTCTTAAAGGAAGGTTTTAACAACTTCGCCTACTATGAGATCGTATCCGATGAATTTTGTGTATTTGTTATTTGAAATTGCTGAGAGACCTTTGCCGCTGAGAAGGGTTTGAGAGATAGTGACAGTTGACACGACACATCAAGGAATGTTTTTATTTCTCTATCGCTGTCATCAATCTGAGTGCTGTAAAAACGTTTGCAAGGTGTTCAGCAAATGTGGAGTTCCATCTTGACTATGTACCGTCTAGATTTTTAATAGGAAGAATTATTATAGTTGGCCGCTTACATTTTTTCTTGTCTTCTATATAGAGTTGTTATCAGGTGAAAGGTTTGTGAGATATTGTCTAAAAGCTTTGGGGACTTCTGCTAAGGTTTTATGTAGCTGGTGGGTAATCCTGTTATAGGAGTGTCCAGCCTATCTCTAGTTTTCTTCTTGCCCTACGTTTCCCAATAATGAGATCTTGAATATATCTGAGAATGTTATTTGTTGTGGATGTAGTGTTGTTTGTAACCGGGGTGGCATTTTATGCAGCTTTCTGTATTATCGTGGTCAGATACTGATTACCTTTATCAAGATTGTATGCATCTCTTATTTTGATTGATCTCTTGTTATAACTGACTTTGAAAGTAGTCCCAATCAATGTGTTTGGTGCAATACTTTACATATTCTTTTTTCATAAATTTTGATTTGGTTGTCATGATGAGTAGAGTGTGGTCAGACAATAAGTCGTAGCTAGATTCTGCTTGGTAGTAGGTTGACTCGCCGATTGAAAGATTATCATAGTTGTGATTCTGAATTGCCCTATCAAGTTTACGACTTTTTGTGGTGGTGATTCTTAAACCCCAGGCTATGTTTTTTGAGTTCTAATCTCTTCAGGTAATGAATTTTGTGCCTAATGTTTGGAAGTATTTTTTCTATTTCTCAGTGGAAGTAGAATGCCTTAGTGGGCTTTACACCGATGCAATTATCAGAAGATAAAAAAGTACTTGCACTTTAATTTTGCACTTTGAATTTTGATGTTATATATCGTTCCAGTTCATAGTAACCAAATGAAATTTTAACAATTACAGCTGATCCAAAATGAACTGTACCATCCGGATGATGAAAAAGTAGTGTAATATGAAATTTTAATTACTGCTCTTCTTGTGCATGGGTTTCGGAAATTAGTAAAATGTCGGTATTTTGGAGTTGTAAGAATGTAATAATTTCTGATTGATGTTTCATTTAAGTTCCTCTCGGGTGCTGGGAGTTTATTGCTTTATTTTATAAGTTTTTGTTGGTAAGTTACTTTGTTTGCAGAAATGTTTATTGTTTTGTTGTTTGTGTTGTTATGATGGTATTTAATGGAGAAAAAATAGTTTGTGTTTTATGGCAACTGTTGTGGACGTAGATTGCTGGGACGTGCTCTGAGTGGAGCGTTTCTGGACCTCTGTAGGTTCTTGTATACCATAAAGCATTTGTAATTCATAGGATGGCTTCCTTCTCATAATGCACACCTGGTTGTGGGGTTTGGGGGTTTCTTACATGCAGCCGTACTATGTTCTCTAGCGCATTTTACACATTGGAAGGGTTTAGTGCAGTAGGTTTTGGTGTGGCCATAGTGTTGACAACGTAAACATTGCGGTATGGTCTCCTTTTCTTAGGCGATTCAATCGACACCTTTACGTTGCTTAAGTATCCTACTTCAAAGATCTTTTTTTTATCTTTGGGCTCTAGGCCTAAATAATGGTATCGGCTTTTTTGATACTCTATGTCGCGTGTTTATAATGTTGAGCAGTTAGTTTATCTATGATTAACGTAGTTGTAATAAAGTAATTAAGTTTTCCTGTATGTGTCAGTAGTTCGAGTATTAACTTTAATAGTGTCATTCGCCAGGACTGTAGTATAGAATTGCTTCTGTTCTATGACTGCGGTGAGCAACCATTTGATCGTAGTTGTTTACTCTATAGATATATATAGAGGTGGTTCGGGAACAGTAGGTTGTTTATTGGGCATGCTTTGTTGTTCATTAGACGAGCCCTGTTCAGCAGTGCTGCTTCTAATTTGTGAAAGCATTTTGTGTTGGAAGTTCTTTTCCGTTTCTTTAATGTTTGCCATGGGTGCTTTCCTTACATGTCATTATCGCTCAGGTCTGAAGGATCAGGTTCTTTATCATCCTGTGTGTTTTGATGTTTGTTAGTGTTTACTACTTTGGTTGTTTGTTAAAATGTTACGCCTTGCACTGTTTGCAGATGTTGAGATGTGTTTACGTGGGAGGGAGGCAGTATAGATTGATTTTGAGATGTAGGTAGAAATTGTGAAGTAGGTTGATATATATATATTGACTACGTGGCGCGAATTTAAATCCTTGATTTATGGACAGTGGGAATGTCAAACCGTAATTATCTGGTGCCGTTTGTGTATAATGTGTTCAAGACCCGGGACCGGGCGGGCCGAGCCTGTTAAAACATAGGCCGTCTTTCTCTGCATTCTCTGTTGATTTTGTTTCTCAGTTTTTGGTACTTTTTTTGCTAATAATTTATTTGCTTATTCTTCTGCTTTTAATTATGGATAATATCCTTCGTGATCTAGGTTACCCGTCTTTTTTTCTTTAAAATGAAATATCTCATTTGCTGCGTGAACTTGTCTTATGATGTTCTAAGTCTTATCCATGTCTACCCTTGTGCGTTGTTCTGCAAAATCTCTAAGAATTCTACTGTTTAATAACTTCTCTACATCTTCTTTTTTTCATTTTATCTATTTGACATGTTTTCCTTTCCTTCCTGATCAGTTCTTATATCTTAAATTACGTGTCTTTATTACTAGGTTGTGATCACTATGCTTTTGGCTGTTTTACCTGAATTTTGAATCTTTGTTTCTCAAACATAAAGTCAATCTGTTTTCTTCTGGCATCACCAAACTGTCAAGTAATAGTGCTTTGCACAATACATTATTAAACGATAACCTTTCGCATTTTTCCCCTAATCCGTATCGGCTTGCTTATATTCCTTTGCCAACAATAGCATTTCAATCCTCGTTAATATTAGATTCTTCTCTTATCGACTTATTTCATTACTTCCTCTATTACTTCATATATAGTCTGTATTTGGCATGTATAATTATCTTCTGATTTGCAAGCTATTTTTATTAGTATCACTTTTTATTTTTAAGAATATAATGTTTTACATTTTGTTCTACTTCTTTCCTCATAATAACTACTACTTAGGCTTGTCCGTTTACAGTAGCAGAGTTTATTATCCTGTATTAATTGTTTAACATGACGCCTTTTTATGACCGTCTTCCTTGACTTATTCCGAGCAGATTTACGTCATTGTGTTCCATTTCTTGTTTGATATTTTCTAATTTTCCTCTTTTTCATAATGTTTTTAAAATCCCACATTCTAATACTCCCCAAGCGGAGATCTAATTGAAGGACAGTGTTGCCTCTGGATTTTTAAATATTAAAGACTTTGTGTCATTTGTGTTGATAAACTTGAGAGAGCCAGCTTCAACGTGTCTGAAGACATTTTCTTCTTTAGTATTTCTTGTATTTGCTATGATTATATCCCCGGTATCCAGAGCCTCAGTGGTAAGAATAGGATGCACAAAAAGGTAGTGTTGGTGTTAGAGAAATACGCAACAGTGAATTAATAACTCGGTTTAATCTTACACGTAATAAGTGACCAATTCAGTAGAAATTTAAAATTAATCATTTGATTTAGAACTGTTTTATGCTTTTGTTAAAACTATTTTTATTGTTAGCTTGGTTTAAAGCAGAATTTTTCTGCTAACGTGTATAATAATGTTTTCAATTTATTCTAATAAATTATAATTAATTAACAAGGGAATAAAGGAACAATAGACGCATTAAGTTATCTCATAGGATCTTATTTATTTTGCTCAACATTGACTTTGACTTGAAACAGTAGATAAATGATTTACGTAAAACTTATCTCCACAGTATTCATTTGTTAGACCGCTAGAAATAAACTGGAAGATTGCATGCATAACTTTTTCCGTTTGTAGTAAATCGGTTAGGCAAAATAATGATGATTTATAATCATATCGCATAGTATTTTATCTCTCTCAATATAGATAATTTTGTTATATATTTTGAAATTAATAGTTACGGAAATTTTGTTAGCATAACGGAAATACAAACAGATTTGGAGATTTTTAATGATTCTTTCATTAGGCTGTAGCTAAAATGTCGAAGTAGACATCCTCCTCCTTTCTACGACTTTATTGCTAGTTCTATCCTGTGGTTCAAAATAATTTAATTTTTTGTGAAGCGTGTGCGATACATAACAACAAAATATAAATAAATGATAATTGATAAAGTGATTTTTGTTTTCAAAAGAAGAAATAATAAATATGTAATTTGTTAAACCAATAAATAATTCATAATTAGTCCCCGAAGCCTTCGATAACTCTTTCAAAAATCACATAGTGCTCAGCCTTCCTCTCGGTAACATATCAATTGAGTTATAAATAATAAAGGAGCCCCACCCATAGCAAAACCAAATTTGCACGTAGTGCACGGCCAGCGTGCAATTTCTATATAATATTACACATTACTCGGCAGTATTTTATACGCGATTTTTCACGGTCAGAGCGCGATTATCGCATGCGCGCTGCTACGTACACCACGTGTTTAAGCAAATATTCGAGGTGTAATCGCCAATAATTCACCGGCTATCTTGCAGAATCACTATGATTTATACGTCGTATTTTAGGGTAAACATTCGAGTACACGAGGGCAATTAAACCCCGTCCGCAGCGCACTGCACCGGCGACGCTGATGTCCGGAGGGCTTCTTCGATTCCACCACTACTTGTTTTTGAAAATAGTGACACATAAAGCATTACATATTGCAAATTAAGATAATGAAGACATAAACTAGCAAAATAAATGTTTAAAATAAATTAAAAATACATCCTACATCGTTTTTACAACTTTTTTTTTTCATTTAGATGATCGAATTTTGACAAAACCACATACATAATAATATAAGCGCAGGGCATACATTTTGTTAAAAACGCAATTAAAACCATTAAATATTCAGCAATTTAGGTACAATAACATCAGATGAAAGTAATGGTCAAAAGCTATCACACATAAAATAATACCAGTCCAAACAAGTCACACAAATATTAAACCCAATATTATGCTTACAATAAATCTACAACGAGAAAAAAACAGAATAAAAAATACGGTTGTCAAAAGTATTCTTACCTAAGGTGGGGAAACAGGAACAAAGGAAAAGTTGTATTGACAAAAGTGGAAAAAGGCAATTGGAACATGTCAGAAATGAGGACGACACTAGGGAAACTATAAAAAAATAAAAAAGAGTTCTAGAGAAAATTGAAAAACAGATTAAAATAATGTGGCCATATAAAAAGAATGGCACCGAAGAGATGGCTACGAATAGTTTGAAACTGGAAACCCTGGGAACAAAAGAATAGAGGGCGACCTCCTAGATGCTGAGGCAATAAAAAATCAAAATTTAACAGATGAAGATTGGAGCTTTAAATGCAAGAGAACTTTGGGCTGTAAATAAATTTACGGTTTTCCAAACTGAAAAATTGTTGGAGTAGCTTATTGCGGAAAATCGTCGAGGTAAAATACAAGAACAATTTAATTTATTTACATAAAACTTATTATAATTAAAGTATACAGCATTGAGAATCATATTATTAAGTTGCGAAGCGAAGCGGAGTCACTTACTAACTTCATGTTGTCCGTCTGTCTGTCCGTCCGTCCGAGCAAAAACTCGAGAACGGCTGAGAATTTCCAAATTCTGTTTTCACCAATCGACAGGTGACCAAAAAGGCTTGTTTGCTAGTGATTTTGAAACTGGTTGGTCAAAGATCAGCGTTAGTGCTTCGCCTCTTCGCTATGCATTGCAAGCTTTGCAGGTTTATTCAAATGTAACTCTATCAACGGCTACGATCTTCCTGAGCCGGAACCCAAATCTGCTGTAGGCTGACGCAATTTCCTCCTTGTCCATATGTGTTTTTCCGATGGAGACTCTTAAGTTGTTCTTGATGTTATAACATCTCTCACTGACCTTGGCCCCCGTCAGGTGGTAGTTAGGGGATTGCAGTCGAGACTAGAGAATAGCCACAAGTCGGGGACCCAGTGACAATACAAATTAATGTATAGAGTCCAGCGGGCACTTCCTCTATCCAAAGCATGACAACTCCTTCCAGTACGTTGACATAGCTGTCTGTAGTCACCTTCAGGCTTTCTTCAAAGTAGTACACATGAAGGTAGGCACTTTAAAGATATTTTGGCAATTCATCTTTCTGTCCAAAAAGAATCTTAGAAAATTGGCGATGACGTCCTTGATGTCATTTAACAGTGCTTGAGCCCTTAACTTCCTGTCCATCTTGTTCTTCCTAGTCAAAAATTGGCGGTTTCTCAGGACGATAAACTTGTAGGGCAGATCCTGATGCACAAATAATTTGACTGTCAACATCACCACGCCTATTTCTTTTACAGGAGCAGTCATAGTCTTGAGCGATGTTCTTTTTTAATTCGCCGGCAAATTCATCACCTTTTTGCAATGAGATCGCTTGTTATGAGTTGTCAACGGTTACTTCCTTCTGGAGGTCATACTTTCTGCATTTCTTAGTTACATTGTGATATTGGGCCTTTTTGTATCATACTACCCAATAATTTCTGTTGGAGACAATCCGCCGTGAAGGAGTTCGAGTATAGCAGCTCTGCGGTTGTACTCCCGATTTATTTTATCAACTATCGTAGGTTGTTGATTATATAAAACTAACCTGTGTTATCGAATAGAAGATTGCGTTGGTGCATAAGATGGCCATTCGGCTCTTCTCTAATACAACCTAAAATAATTCCAGATTTACCTCTATATGCAATATGAATTTTCTAGACAAAATCTTATAATTTTTTCATTATTTGTCTGGTATTATTCAAATGAACAATGCACCACGTCTACTGACCAAAGGTGGTTGCTTTTTTAGTACCAGTTTAAGTCGGTGTCATTCTTGACAATAAACATCCTAGATATACATACGTTTGACTAGTACAATTTCAAAATTGTTATACCAATGGTCGTACCGTAGATTATGATATCTCTTGCGCACTCATCTAGTGGCAACATTTTTGTATGAGATTTATCTTTTGTCCTAAATTATTAGTCTATTCAAAAAAATTTAAATTTTAATTAGCAAAGTAAGCCACATCAATATGAGTTGCTGCAAAAGCATTGTTTATATACTCAATTTTCAAAGTTTAGCAAATAGTAGCAGACGAAGAATGGAATTATTCAATCAATTTTTTACCACGGTAGGGTTTTGTTCCCGATTACATACAGCACGTCTTTATAGAATTTAGTTGTTCCTCCAAGTCGCCTTTATCTGAAACTACAATTTCTGGAAATGAATTTGTCAAATCATCGCTAAAATTGATATTTGCTTATGATCTGATCCTTCTCTACAACTGATCTCATAATTTACATTTCGAAATCACCACGCTAACATAGAGCTTCCATTTCAACATCTTTAAAATTGCATACTTCACTAACCACAACTATAAGACGAAACTACGATTTTCGATATTTAGACTACTTTTGATGACGTTTTTTGTCCTGGTAAGCATAAGCCACAAAAAAATATTATTTACCGACTAACAGTATTTTAAATTAATTAAGTTTCCTTAAAAATGCATGACCTAAATTCACTGCACGTAAAATAACGTGCAAATTACAATTTGCTTCACAATATATTTATTGAAGCTATTATACAGTATAAAGCTTATAAAGCTTGACCATATCGCAAATCGGTGTGATTAATTAAGATTTTTCTCCATAATTTAATAAAACACGGCGCATCACGTCGAATTAGTCAGTAGGCACACAAACCGCGCCCATTTAATAACCGATAAACAGGAATGATGTTTGCATGGAGCTTCGGCAAATATTTATTTTGCCGTGAGCATAAGGCAAACATTTTTAACAAATTGCGTTACCTACATTATTGGTTGAATGTTTTATTAACCTGGATTCCAGATTTCAGTTTTGCGAGCTGATGGAATAAGTTATTTATTAGCAAACAAGGCCCCAGGAATAGAGGGCGGTATTTTTACACTTAATATGCTCAGCCGGATGAAAGCATCACGTTGAATATACCTTTCGCTGACATTTAAAAATTAATGTAGTGTATTTGTAGTTCAACAGCTGCAAAGCTTTATCACGACATTTAAATAATAAAGACTTATCATCGATCTGCTCACTTCAAACGGAAAATACCAATGAATACTGTTAGCTACCGACAAAGCTAATTTTTTAGAAAAACTCAAACTGTTTGTTACAAATGTTATAACTCGAAATCGTATATTTTTAGGGACCCAACTGTGGACTTCAAAATAAAAATAGCATAACCATAACGTACAATCTACAGATTAATCATGTAAAAAATATGGTAATTTATAAACAGAAATAAATTGCGTTTTTAATGAGAAACAATCTATTAAATATCAGACATAAGCAGCTGTAGGAACAACAGTACATTTAAATATGGTATGTTATAAAAAATTACTACAGACGGTTATATAAATTATTATTTAAAAAAATGCAATTACAATAATCTGAATTAAATAATACAGCATCACTTAACAATACTACAGAATTACTTAAAATAATGGGCCCAATTTTGTAAATCTACTTTTTAAATTGGAACTTGTGTCAAATAATAGGGTGGTGCAAAAGTTTTTTTGTTTTTTGAGTTGTAAGATTTGGCTCTAAATGTTTGTCTTCTCATTTACATTGGTTTGTCGCAGACTTCCATTTCTATCGATTTTCTAATAATTTCTTTAGCCCATTATGATTTTGGCAACCGGCCTCGTTCATTATCTGTTTTATGTATTCCATTGTTAATCTCCCTCTTGCATTTTTCCTTCCACAATGGATTTTAATATTTTTTCGTGTCCCAAAATGTGCCCCACTAGTCTGTCTCTTTTTTTTGTATCTGTGTGTAAAAACTTTTTTGTTGTTAACCCTTCGGAGCACTTCTTCGTTGGATATCATATCCGCCTATTTTATTTTTAATAATTTTCTGTAGCACCCATTTCTAGTGCTTCTAGTCTTCGCATTTCCTTTTTCCCAACAGTCCGTGTTTCGTACCTACACAAATCCGTGTTTCATAAATATGCTTTCATTTGATTCTTCTTGCTAGTTTAATGCTATTTGATGTCAGCAGATGCTTTACTCTATTAAAAGCTACTTTTGCTTGTATTACTCTGCTATTTATATCTCGTTACATCTTCCGTCCGTTCTTATAATGATCCCCAGATAGCAGAATTCGTTAACGTCTTTTATCCTGTCACTCTCTATTTGTGTTCCAGTATGTCCATGTCCACGTTTCTCACATACCATTATCTTTGTTCTTGATTTATTTAATTTGATTTTATATTTTTGTTTAAAAAATCGTTGCATTTTGTTTATCTATCTAAGTCTATTTTATTTTCTGTCATCACTGCAGTGTCATCGGCATAACGCAAAACTTCTACATTTTTACCTTGTATTGTTATCCCCAAGTTCAATTTTTTTTCAATTCTTTTGCATATGATTCGGGTAAGTATTTTTGATGAATGTGTAGTCAGACAGATTATAACTACTTTGTATTAGTAATTTTTTTAAATTTTAATATCGCTTTCATCATAACCAAGTTAGGGTGGCTGTCTATATCCACACCCGGATAGCTCCTGCTGTCTTTTATTTGATTTCTGAATTTTTGCTTTGTGAAGATGATGTTAATTTGATATTTTTTCCATTCACTGGCATGGTCTAAGTATATCTCCTTCGTGTATGATGTTGCAACAACGTATTAGCTCGAGTCTCGTGCAAAATTCCACTAGTCTCTCTCTTCTTTCATTTCTTCGTCCTAGACCATATTTTCCTGTATTTTTGTTCTCATTTATTTCTCCAACCACTGCATTCCAGTCGCCCAATTTGATCAAGTTTTCCTCAGCCCTCACTTGTTCTACCATTTTATTTAGTGTACTTTTTCTACTTTGGTAAGCATGTACGCCTGTATAATTAATGTGTCTATTAGTTTTGTTTCTAACTTAACCACCATGATTCTTTCATTTTGTATAAGATAACCCTTAAATTTTCTTCCAAATGTCTTGTTTAGAATTATTGCTGTGTTTATTATTCTGTAGTTTTCACTCCAAAAGTCTCTTTTTTGTAGCCAGCAATGTTCACTTGCGCCTAAGATATCTATCTTTAGTTTTTTTATTTCAAATTTCAGGTTTTCTAATTTTCCACTCTTAAGAAGCGTTCTTACATTCTACGTTTCAATTTACCGTGTTCATGTTTTGTGTTTTACCATTCAGATCTTCTCTAGTTGTCCTTGCACAGAGATCCAATTAGGAAGCTGTTTTGGATCCAGAATATTTAATTCTAGAAGATTCTGTCATTATTATTATTATTGTTGCTGGTTTATCTTGGGATGTATTACCAATGGGGTGGTTTTCCTTTGCCTTCTGCATGATGTCCAGTTACATTGTGTGGATTTCCTCTATTATCATCACTAGTATTGTGGTTATACCGCCATTACTCAGTCATCAGAGTCTCATTCGCGTGAAGTAGTGTACATCGGTGCAAAGGTGAGGTTGACATTTGGATGGAAAAGGCTATGACTTGCGCTTCATCATCCTTTATACCCTCTAAATAAATTTTTGAAGCAATTTAAATATTTGATAATTATCATGCAGACGTTTTGATCGTTTTTTGGCATTATTTATATTATCTTGGAACAACGATACTTTATTAGAAAAATGGCGCTGCTACAAATGGACAATTCCATATGCCATACGGCCTAAAAAGCCAGACAGGAATTAGGAAAGCTTGATATAATCGAACTGTTACTGCACCCCTCCTATAGTCCTAATTTGATATCATTGGATTACTATTGGTTTTAATTTATGGCTTATTATTTGACTGGATATTAACTTTGCCAACTTACAGAAAATATAAGACCCATAAATCAGTTTTTTGATTGCAAGCCACAAGAGTGATACCAACGGGACATAAGAAACTTGGTTTATAGCTAGATAGGTACAAATGTGTACATTTTGAGTTATAATTTTGCCTTCTTCAGAATACTAAAAAATAAAAAGCTTTTCACCACCCTAATATGGAGTAAATTATATTTGGTTGTACTTCCATTCAAGTTTATAAATGTTTAGTGTACCCCCATCAGCTGCATACATATCTAGACAGTAGCAGAATTCACTCCACACAAAATAAAAAATACCTCTAGTTATTGCTTCTTTTACAAAGCTCCACAAAAAAGTTGCAAAAAAATCTTAAAGGACAGAATATAAGTATCACGTCTTTATTTCTTATATCGCACAGATAGACATTTGTTCAGAAAACGTTCTGCACCCAGGTGCTAATGGAGTGGAGCTCCATATTGTTGGGAAATAAAGTCTTCTGAATATTTACTCATTTAAAAAAGAAACCAGTTTTGCAACAGCTGCCCCATTGACCGTTTTACCATAAAAAAAGAATTGTTTATAAATCTTTTTTCTCCATACGGCACAAAACACATTAAATTTTGAGGGAATCTCTCTCCTGCTCCGATGATACATGAAGATTTTGTAGCTCCCATATCCGAACATTGTATCGGTTTACTTTTCTACTTTCTATTTTTCTACCTCGTTGCTAAAAATTTTCTTCTAAAGATGTTTGCCACAGTTTTGAACAAAAGGTCAAGAGTTTCCCAACTCCGACCACGGCTTCATAACCCGAGAACCAACCACACGATGCACCAATCTTATCATCAGACACTAACTCTAACAGAAGTATCTAAAAGCTGTAAAATCATCTAGATGTGTTACACAATTGGCTACGGTAGTGGAAAAATAAGTAATGCTTAAATATCATTCATAACGAGACTGAACACTACTAAACTGATGCCCGAAGGGCTAGAAAGTCGACATTATATTTAAAAATAAATTAATAATATACAGTCATTCTTATACGAGATTTCGACTTACAAATTTGAACTTTGAGATTGCAGCAAATCAGCCATTACCAATATATTTCAAACGCTTCTAATAACAGCAGATACATTTTGGTGCCCTCGGGGAAGCCTGTAAACCCTAAAGGGCGCGTTGCTAAGTGGCGTATCAGTAAATACCAGGAAAGAGGAAAATAATATACCTCCAGCGGACCCATAGGTAGACAGCGTGGGCATTTTATATATCTTAGAAGTAAGAAGAAAATGATAAAACCGATTACATTACAAACAGAAAATACTTTGTCCTGCAGCGATAACAATGATATTGCATTTTTAGTAAAAAAAAAAGATAATCCTTCACATTTAAATGTATAAAGAACTTTTATATCGAACTAGATAAAGCCTGAGCTATAAAAATACCCACCGGTTGATCTATTTTACAATTATGTAACAGCAGCTATTAAAAACCACTCAAAGCTAACAATTTTGATGGAGGATTTTAATGCCTAGGTGGACGAAAAAGGCGAAGAAAACGAAGGCAAAATTATGAATTATGGCTATGGCGCTCGAAACCAAACGGGCGATAAATTACTGAACTACATGGAACAACAGCACATGCACGCTATGAATTTTTTTTAAAGAAGACGTAGAGGAAGTAGACGTGGATAGGTACAGATGGAGCAACCAAAAACAAAATAGATTACAACATATTAGCCGCTGTAATACAATCATTTAATACAAGATGTAAGTACGTGTAAATAAAAAATTACAAAATTAAAATTGACCAATAGGACGGAACTTATAAGTACACAGGTACTTAAAGAGAAAGGTGGCGAATAAAGAGAAACATTAAAGCAAGAATGAGAGAGACAGAGTGAGAACAGAATTTCTAGCGGAGAGATAGATGGCAAAAACGAGAAATTAATGAACACTATTTTAAAAGCGGGAAAATAGCTCAAAAGAAAGAAAAGCAAATTAGCAGCAGTATAAAGAGATAAAATTTAATAGAACAAGAAAAAGATCACAGTAGAGCACATATAAATAAAGAAAAAATTAAAGAAAACGATAAGAAAAGACATTAAATAATATAAAAGACAAAGGATATAACGAGTACTACAGATTAATAAAATAATAAAGAGCTCACGACCAACACTAGGTAGCATACAAATAATTTCATTGAAAAGTCCATATTGTAGAGAACACGGAGGTAAACAAAAAATAGACACAGCAACGGAAAGGTTCTACGCTGATCTATATCTAAGATAATTGCAGATGATAAGATAAAACAACAACTGACAAGAAAGGTCATGAACGTGAACCCTGAAGAATTACATGACAAAATCTCAAGAGAAATAAAAAACAGCAAGTTATCAGGACAAGATGAAATATTAACAAAGCTGTTGAAGGAAGGCGAGCAGAAACTACTAGAAAATATTAAACAATAATCTAATGATTGCTTATTTATATTGCTACGGAAAGATTGTCAATAGTTGGAACGAAGCAATGCTCATCTTACTACATAAGAAAGGGGATAAGTACAAACTGACAAACTGTCTAAGCAATAAAATGGATGGTTACTAAACTAAATCTAATACATAATATTTATAAAGAGACATCTATGATAATAAAACTAAAGGTTACCAGGAAGGCCATTCCAATTTATTGCAGTGTAAGACAGAGAAACGTAATATTTCCAAAATTATTTACGCCGTCACTGGAAGATCTATTCAAAACTTTATTCTGGGAAGAAAAGGGCATAGCAATCAATGGAAAGCGAATAAATCATCTATAATTTGCTGAGCAGTTTGACACTGACAACTTTGAGGACCTACATGCTTATACAACTAGCGGAAGCTTTTGAGAAAGTTACATTAAACCTAAATTTAAAAAAACGAAAGCATTAGCGAATAGTGAAAACAAAAGAAACATCCAAGTAAAAAGTCGAATAAAACCAAACAAAAAATTCAAACAGCTGAAATTGAAAGAAGAACAAGAATCTCATGAGCAAGCTTCAGAAAACTCGAAAATATTAAATTACCACAATATTTGAAAACTCGTGTTTTTGACTAGTATGTGCTATCAGTATTAATTTATGGTTACTAAGCACGGACTCTCACTACAGAAAACATGAACATACACATTAAAATGCAGAGAGCAATGGAGAGATCTATTTTAGGTATCAGTTTAAAAGACAGGAAGACTAACACCAAAATTCGGCAAAGTGCGAAAGTAAAAGGTATAGCTAATCTAGTAGCAAGACTAAAGTGAAACTTAGCAGACCACAACACAAGGAAAAGTAACGAAAGATGGAATGTTGTAATAAAACGGTGGAGGCCATATATGGGCAAAAAAGTAAAGAAAGACGTATAATGAGATGGGACGATGACCCGAAAAAAAATCGCTGGCTTCGAATAGATGAGAAATACTTAAAATTGAAAACATTGGCATGAATTAGCAAATATAGACAAAAGAGGGCTAAAGAAGAAGAAGAAGAAAACACTTCGGATCTCCGAATTCTCTTTATAAATCATGTTTGATAATTAAGCACAGTTAAAAGTAACTCAATGAACAAAACAGGAAATAAAACAAAACAGAGCTGTGTAAACTATATAAACAAGGGCTGTCCGGAAAGTAATGCGCTCTATTTTTTTCTTCCGCGACTATTCGTCGCACAGCGTTACCGCTTGCACAGAAGGGCAGGGGGAGTCTAGGGAACCCAGCGCGACCGGCACCAGTCACCTACGAGCTCTTGGAGCGTCACAGTGTCTGTTTTAGTGAACCCTTGTGTGAGTGCTCTGTCGAAATTAAGATGGAACAAACTCTCGAGTAGCGATACACGATCAAGTTTTGCTTCAAACTTGAGAAGACGCCGTTGGAGACTTTTGAGTTGCTTCAGAAGGCTTCTGATGAGGACTGCATGTCATATTCACAGTGCAAAAAGTGCCATAAAATGTTCAAGGAGGGTCGTCAGGAGGTCGCCGACGAATAGCGATCAGGTTGCCCCTCAACGTCACGAGATGCAAGATGACAAAGCGCGAATTATTGAACCCTGATCGAAAAATGAGTGTCCGCCTAATGGCAGAAATGCTTGACATTCCGAAAACCAATGTGCACGAGATTGTGGCGAAAAACTTTTAAATGCGGAAGGAGTGCGGCAAACTTGTCCCGAGAGTGCTCACCGATGACCAAAATAACAATCTCAACGCTCCCCCAGCCGCCCTACAGTCCTGATGTGGCCCTGTCCGACTTCTTTTTGTTCTCGAAGATTAAAAAATCCTTCAAAGGACAGCATTTGGGAACCCTGAAGAACATCAAGGCGGCTACAACGAGGTTACTAAAAAACATCCCAGTGTAGGACTTCCAGGACGCATATAAAGCATGGAAATCTTGTTAGAACAAGTGTGTTGAAGCAGAAGGGATGTATTTCGAAGAATATGAAGTAATTGTACGAATTGGTTTAATAAATTTCTTAAAACAAGAATGGGCGCATTACTTTCCGGGTAGACCTTGTATTGGGCACAAAGAAATTAATCACAAAGTAACAATAAATTACGCAAAACAAAGAAATTGAGAAAGAACAAAAAACAATACAACTATGAGTAAATAACTACAAATATAGTGGGCGGCAGGTCAGTTGTGAGCTCTCTCCAGACTGAGGGAAAAGTGCTGTTGGGAACAAATGCACGACGGAACAACTAAAACGAGACTTACCGCAAGTAACGTTGTCTGGCAGCCTGGGTGGCGGATGTCTGCGTGCTTTGCTTGGCGGCTTTAACCCGGGGGGTTGGTTTCCCTTGGCCAGATGTACTGTGGCACCACGGACGGGGCGGAACGTACAAAAGGCAATCGACAGCGCGCAAGCAGAGCGCAATAATACAACACCTGCTCGGCTGGCTGGCGGCTCCGTCGCTCACGAGGGTTCGAATCGGAATGCCGGGCGGCGGTAAAAATCCCGTTTAGTTGTGACTAGGGTGGGTTAGCGTACAATCAAGGTTACGGGTAGAGATGCGATTCGGGACAATGGGGTTTAGAGATGTCCACCAAACAAATCATGTAATCGCTCTGTTTGTCAACAAATCTAAGGAAAGAAGTGCGGATCATAAACTAAGCTACTAAGTATACTCTAAAGTCATCTAGACGGAAGACAACTTAAAAGAATGTAACCAACAGACCTAGTAAATTAGATGGAGATTAGTGAGCCTAACTCCATGTCAATTCCTCACCCCCACTTGGCCTTTCTCAAAACATTTACTTAATACTCTGTACAATATAACTTTAGAGTATGTATATTATAAACTTTCAAAAACAATGAAAATGAAAAAGTAGGAGTATACGGTCGACAAACCGTGGTGGAGCACGAGCTCGAGTTACTTCGACTGTGCAAGTAAGTGATGGCCACGTTTGATGCCATAAATCAGGAGTTTTGGTCCATGCAGATTATTGGGGAGCGTGTTCGGGCAAAGCCCGGCCGCGGTCTTAGCGACAATTGCAGCTCCGGCGTAATATATTGCTGTGCATAAATAATAATGATCCCTGCTTAGCCCCCGCCGCATCACCTGTGTGCATCCGCTGCAAAACATTCAAACAAATCGATTTATCCCGCGCCAAACTCGCACTCGACGAATCGATTCGGGCAAGTCGCGGCGCGCGGCCGCCGCATTAACTAGATCGTAAACAAAACTCATCCTTTTTCATTAAATAATTGTATGCGCGAAACAGTACCCGCCAAATCGGCTGCGAGAGGAACGGCGCTATAAATTAAATCATGCGTTTATTTTATTCGCAACTCGCGTGGACCAAAAACTGGGCATGTTTTACTGTCGCGGATTGCTTTACATGCCGAGTTAATGTCGCCATGTTTCTACCTTTATGTTTCCCTGACGTTTTAATGCGGTTCTAATAAAAATACGCCGACGGACGCGCCTAATCCCCGATAAATTATGCGGGGCAGTGAGGCCAGCGCCGTTTCTCCGGAATAATTAATAATAATTAGCTTTCCTTAATTACACATGCAGGTTTATTCCCGATAGTATCGAAAGTGTAAAGCTGTCCTGCAGCAGCATTGAAGTCACTAGGCAATAAAAAAGCAGCCGTCTCGCGGGCAGCTGCGAGGGAATCGATCGAGACGCCTAAAAATTCGAAAAATTGTCATTAGAGATGCAGACGATGGCACGTAATAAATTGATCGACAAATTCGACTTCGGTGTTGACTAAACATTGAGCCAGGTGTGCTTTCTTGAATTTCGGCTGCTGCAGTGAGGTTTGTTTTGTAGAGATTGAGGTGTAGATTTTCATAATGGGTGTTTAAAATCTGATCAAAATAGTGGATGTAAAAGAAAATAAAAAACTGGAGCTAATAGATTTTGGTCAGAAATTTTAAGAATCTAAACATGTACTGCAGTAATTTGAATTATTGAGGGTGATCCAAATTCAACTCTAAGATGTTTTCCCGAATAACACAAAATATTGGAACAACTCGAATTTTATTGCTATTAGTGTAAAGTATAGATTTGGCAGTTTATAGTTTTTGTGTTGTTTTAGTGTCAGGTTTTGTTACACATTGTATGTCACGATTCGTTTTGGTTTCAGTTGATAAGTTTTGTTTTTTCATATACTGTTATTTAGACAACCGATTTTTCTGTTTGATTCATTAGTTTGTTCCTACTGTTTCTTCTGCTTTGCCGCATAGATACTTAACTTTTTTTACGTGTTTAATTATTTTATTTTCGATTACTAGCTTACATATTATTGGTTCTTTACTTATCACTGTTGTTTTTGTTTTTTCACCAATATTATAAATTATATTTTCTGAGGTAATTTAAAATTGGTACAGTAGTCTTTGAAGGTCATTATTAAGAGATCGCCTACATAACAGACAAACTTTAGCTCCTTATTTTCCATTCTGTTTTTTCTTTTTTGACTTTTTGATGATATCTTCCCTTATCAGACTGAACAGCAGGGAACTCAAAGAGTCTCCCTATGTAATGCCGCTTTTGTAGTTTATGGGTTCAGTAAATCAGTCTTTTGTTCTAAAGATTGCTTTGTTATCTTTGTAAATATTTCTGATAGTCTTTATTAGATCTAGAGGGATATCATATTCTTGTTCTTGTGGTGCCTATCCGTTTCGGTTGTTAGCAATCATCATTTCAACGCATACCTTATCAACTACAGCTCGGAAAAGTCCTATGCTGTACCATGCATGTAAGTTTTTCAGCCACGATATCCTTCTTGCAACCTTTTCTTGCAAAATTAGTTGTGATAACTCGTGTCGTTGGTTATTTCTCGTAACATGTCTAAGATATTCTAGCTTTCGTGACTTTATTATTGAAAGTAATTCTTTTCCTTTCTGAATTCTCTCTCGGACAGATTGATTACTGATATGATCTGCCCACGCAATTTTCAGAATTTGTCGGTACAACTACATTTCGAATGTTTTAAGTTTCTTGCAAAAGGTTTCAACTCCAAACAGCAACACCGCGAAGACACTTCAATAGTTTGATTTTCAGCGGTAAGGATAAATCATGACTTCTAAGTATTCTCTCTGTTCGACACCTGATTTCAAGTAAGTGAACCCTAGCTTTGTTAATTGTTGTTCCCAAATATATAAATGTCTGCACTTCTTTTACTTGTTGGTTATTTATAAGAAGGTGCCAGCCTGATTGCTATTTTTGACACTATCATGTATCTTGTTTTCGTAAAATTCATTAAAACTGACTTGCCTCCACTACCCTTACCATTATTTCATGCAGACTTTTAGGCTGTCCAAAAGTGCCGCTGCGTTATCTGCATATTTTATGGTATTAATATACTCGCTGTTTATTTTGTTACCGCCATTAAGCTCGTTCAGAACTTCTTAGAAAATTCTATCCAAGTATACATTAAACAGCAAGGGTAACAACTTATTCAGTCCAACTTTCTTAAGTATATCAATATGTTTATTATATGTTGTTCATTATTAAATGCATTTTAATAATCAATAAAACACTTAAAAACATCACAATTAACATCTCTGTAACGTTAAATAAGAACCTGAATACCAAAGAAAGCATCCGGTGTACCTAACGCATTTTGATATCCAAACTGTGTGCGGCTGATATGTTCTTCGTATTGTCCAAAAATTATCTAATGTATTATCTTTAGCAAGAGCTTTAAGAGGTGACTTATAAGGCTAATGGTATAGTAATCAATGCAGTATTTAGCTTTTGTTTCTTAGTGATATTAATGTTAACCTTAGCTATATCTTTGGTAACACACCTTGTAGAATATATATTATTAAATAATATTGTTATCTACCTAATAAGATATTGAATATGTCCAAAATTAAGATGTAGAAATAAACAATTGCGTTGGAGGGTTTCTATTGTTTAACATGTTAGTTTCATACCTAAAAATGATAAAATCACAAAGTACTACTAAATTCCGGAATGCGTTTTTCAGGACTAACCAAAAAAGACCATTTTTTATTTTATTCAAAATAACTCGAAAACAATGCAAATTTGGCGATTTGTACAACAATACTTTTTTGTGAAACATTAAATTTCCTATTGAAGTACATTTACAAAAATTCCCATTTTTAGTATCAAAAATAATTAAAAAACAAATTTAAAAATTTAAAAAAAATTACGTAATTTTATTTTTTACTAATTTGCCCATAACGTTTTTCACGACATTTTAGATACACACACACACACACACACACACCACACACACACACACACACACACACACACACACACACACACACACACACACACACACACACACACACATATATATATATATATATATATATATATATATATATATATATGTTTTTCGAAAAATTGCTTTTTTAATGGACGACCAACGGTGACCGAGATATCGCCATTTAAAGATGACCATTTTTTCGCAATATCTTAGTGAATTTTCTCTCAGACGTTTTTTCTTTTACCTTTTAGTGAACTTTGTGCAATAAAGCAACATTTCCAAGATATGTTAACAATAATACAAATGTTTCTTTAATGATCTGAAATAAATATTACGGTTTTTACGAAAAAGCAGTATTGCAAACAATTAATATTTGGGGCCTAGCTTTCCAATATTAATATTAAATGTAAGTTATTATTAAAAATAAATTAATAAAATATTGTAAGAAAACGTAGATAACAAACGCATTTTAAAAATCTGGTGTGAACATCACACGACTTTCCTTATCCTATTATATATATATATATATATATATATATATATATATATATATATATATATATATATATATTCGGCCCTGCGCTGCTCTCGTCCCAGAATTTGTTATTTTAAAAGGACGAGGCGCGAGTCCAACACTCAAAGCTGATTAAAATAAACAGTACAAGACAATAATTGAATCGTACATACAATTTTGCTACGTCACTGAAGGTAATGGAGCTCGGTCGACAGCCTGCGTGCTCCTCACGGCCAAGCGCTCCCCTGTCCTCCCGCAGTCGGCCCGATAGCTCACCGAGTGCGCTGTGATTGGTCCGTTTAATTAATTTTAATCGGCTATAACTTATTTATTTGACCTCGGATCAAAAAGTTTCATTTTAATTTTATGTTCGTCTCGGTCTGATCTATCCGGTAATATAAATTTTCCCGAAACATTTTATGAACACCCGGTATATTAAAAATCCTGAGTTTCAATTTTTTCGAGTTCCTATTTTACCAACTTTATTTTAAATTCATGTTTATCTCATTGTAATAAATCATTTTTATTCTCATAAATTTTTGTATCTTCAACTGTTTAGATTCGCGACCGCTTTGCGACCGATTTTGCGACCTTGTGACCAAACGGCTCAGCCGATTTTTACCAAAAGCTTCGCACTGCGTCCCCTACCTTCAAGTAACTTGCATACCAAATTTCAAGTCTTTAGCTCTTACGGTTCTCAAGATATCTTGTTTACTGACAGACCGACAGACACAGACACACACACACACACACACACACACACACACACACACACACACACACACACACACACACACACGAACCAACTTTTTTGGTGTCCTGAGGCTAGATTTCGTCCAGAAATGTGAAAAACTGGGTAGGTCAAATTTCCGCCGATTACATTACTTTCCTTATTATAGGATAAGGAAAGTAAAAATAACATTTTTATTTGGATGAGTAAAAATATTGTACATTGCACAAATTGACAGCTACTAATATCCATACGAAGCAGGCTGTCGAAGATGCCGATGTATTGATTGTAAACACTGCTAAAAAGAAGGCAGAACAATCAGTCAACGTTGTCGTTGTTGGTCAAGATGTAGATCTTTTAGTTATACTCTTATTATTTTCTGATAAGTATAATAATGTATTTTTATTAAAACCCAGGACTGGAAAAGTGTCTGCTAAATTCTACAACCGCAATAGCTTTCAATATCCGTAGTACTAGCAATTTATTGGCCTTATACGCGCATTCAGTAGTTGTGACACTACATCTTCCATTTTTGGAACTGGCAAAAAAAATCGTAAATTTCTTTTTGAAAAAATTTTAAAAAAATATGCAAAAAATTATCTAATAGATAATGCAAAAGAGCTTGCAATTGGTATTGCAAGTGAAGCAACTGCAGCTTTACTGTACGGTTTAAAAGCAAATGATATATGCTTAGCTAATGTCGCTTACAATCATTTAAACGACTATCAAAAAACGCAACATTTACATTTTATATACATCAGGTAATAATGATATATAATATAATTTGGGCAGACTGATTTTCCATCTTTTAGTCATGATATTATATTTCTCACTTCATCCATTGTAGTAATATATAATAATACATATAATAATACATAATATCTAAATAGTTCAGTACTGGGGGGAAGGGGGGTTGTTCCGATCTATTGTCCTCAAAAAGGTCATTTATATATTCTTTCCAGATGTTCATCTGTTTTCTGTCATCTTCGATGATTTTTCCATATCGTATATATAATATCCCAGTTGTACTGGATTTATAAATCCCAGCTATTTGTTTGCCTGTTTAATGTATATTAAATAGATCACATTTTTGTTCCAGTGCTTCAATTTCTTCGCATTCTTTTTTATGCCATCTTTAATTTGCCATTCTTATTTTATTTTTTATCTGCCTTTGAATTTCTTTGTACCTATTTTCGTTATTTTTCGCTTTCCTTCTTTCCTCCATAAGTTTCAATATATTGTCTCTCTTCCACCATTTTTTCCTTGTTTTTATCAAGCATTTTTTTGTAGCTAATTTTATTAAGATTTTTGTTATCTTCTGTAGTATTTTCTCTGTCGTTTGATTGTTTTATTGATTTTAATTATTCCGCCAGCAGTTCTGTCACCATTTTCCTTGTTTCTTCTTCTTCCAACTTCTTCATGTCCTACCGCCTCTTCGACGTATTCTTCATAACTTTCTTGAGCTCAATTCTAAATCCTCCAACTGGTGGGCAACTATTGCGGAATCGTTTGCTGACAAGTATGTAGTCGGCCTGGTCTCTCATATTAGGTAACAGATGTATTACTTTCTTTATTTTAAATCTGTCAAACGCCCCTATGAGGTTTATTAGGCATAAACATACCGGTACGTTATACATTATATGGTTTGAAGTAAAGTGAGTATTTCACGTAAATTCATCTTGTTGAAACTACATATCATTCAAGTTCAAACCGTTGGTTTCAATGAAAAAAAGTTGTTTAGCATCTTCTAATACCATACACCATTGACAGCAACAGCATTGCCAGCTTCGTTTACATAAAAACCACAATACACACCAAAGACTGAATTTTTGTGGATTCATTGGTTTTTCGTTAATAACACGTGAATTATTGCGACAATTTTGACAATTCTCAAAGTAATTTGAAGTAAAATGAGTTTCATGGCTCAATAGCCTGTTTTTGCAATAAATTGAATGATATTGATGCTTTGCTGCCCACTATACGGTGCCATAATGATTTTGCCGTGTGTTTAGATAACATCTGTACAAATGCAAGGTTACGACGTTCACAGAACGCAAACGGCGCGCAATTCGAAATCTAAAGTTTAATTTGGATTATCTTAGATACCAACTTAGAATGTATTTATACTTTAACTTACTGCTTAAATTTTTTTTCTACCGGCAACATTATTTTAATTAAAATATACATAAATATTGTTGAGTTCTAGTAAATTTGAAATAGATTTAAAGAGAAAAACTAATTACATTGTGTGGTGTTAAACTGCAAGCAATGACGCAGAAAGCGGGTACGAAAACGATGAGCTTATTGATTGACACATCGAGGCAGCCCGACAAATATCGCGAACATCCACAAAAATTAATTCCGCCGAATGCGGCAGAAGAAGTAAAATTTGATCGGACATAAAAAAGCCATTACTGACAATGAGTAATGGCCCCGGGAAGGCAATATAATTGACTCCTGTAAATCATTAGTTACTTTTCCACCCCGCGCAACCTGCCACCGAAATTTTAATCCGGCATGTCCAAACTAAATTAAGATGGAACAGGTATCCGCCGCATTAACTATCACTGCGCGAATCAGGTAACGTGATGCGGAACGAAAATATTCCGCAGTGTCGCAGCGCAGTAATAACATCCAAATAAAGCAAAACCGCCGCCGCAATCTTTTTAAACGTGTTTTTCATCTTTGCTTGTTTTAAATCCGACGCGAACCTGCCGTTATTATCCGGCCGCGTGCACTTCGTTTTGGCCCGTGAATCCCCAAAAAGGCCAAAAGGGGCGCGGGAAGTAATAACGCGATGAGCAAAACATACCAGAGAGCGCCTAATTGAATTATTATTCCCTTAATAATTTACTGTTATATGTTATCTCACCGTGCCCGAGCAGTAATTTAATTGGGTATTTGCTCGAATACTCGTCAGTTCGTGCAATAATAAATCGATTTACAGTTACTGCTATTTGGTCACTTCAGAGAGGATTTTTATTTGAAAAATAAAACGGAATGGAATTCTTTAAGTATTTAGCATACTCTCGAATAAGTTTGGATAATTTTCTGATAGTTAGCATACGTTTTCCCTTTAGTCTGTGCTTGTTGTAGGGCAAGACATTTTCAATTAAAAATATTCCGTTTCTTCTTTCCAAGTAGTACACAATTGGCTGCAATACTTTGGGTCATTAGCTTTTTATAACAGCCCTGCTTAACTATCGGCTCCTTATCATCTTTAAGCAAAGCTTAGCAAATATTTAACATGTGTTTTAACCATTTGTTCTGCATTTAATCTCGTTAAAGAATTGTAATAACTAAAATTTGTATTCACTGAAACAACTCCAAGTTTAATGGGATGTCTATTAGAGAACTGGGTAGTTTCTTTCTACGTGTAAATCAAGACCGCTTCATAGAAGACAAATTTAAAAAGGACCCTTTGTTATTAAAAATAAAATTGTCCCTGTTTCTTCTCTAAATTTTTCTGTCTGGAAACGTCAGCTTTTTATGTGCTTTTTGCTACGCAAGTGTCTTACTGTTTCGTACAATATTTTAGATCTCTAAAGATTGTATGATTGTTGTAAGCCTTACTCTTCCTCCTTTTCGTTTTTCTATTTTAGACTAATGCCTAATCCTTCTTCGGTTGGGACTTTCTGTTATTGTACGTTGAGGTTGTCACCATCTCTTCTTAGGCCTTCCCACTGGTGATTTATCTCTGAAAATCTTAACGATTCTGTTGTCGGCAATTCGGTTAATGTGATCATTCCATTCTTTCGTTCTTTTATGGATCCACTTATTAATATTATCTTCTTATATTTTTACTTCTCTCTCAATCGATCAGTATTTTACCAGCTATCTTTCTCAGGGCTTCCATTTCTGCTATTTCTAGTTAACGGCATGTGTTAACTGAGGTGGGTTGCGTTTCAGCCATGTAGGTCGTAATCCGTCTCACTGTGGATTTATATACCCTTGCTTTCGTCTGTTGCCTTACTCTAACACCCATTTTAGGCAGCTACATGTGAGGTCAACGAAGTGTTAAGACTAAGTGTCTTTCAAATAATTTTACTATAGCTTAATCATCTTTGCTAAAATTGCTTCCCTTGACTTGAGTAATACTTTCAAAGAAAAACAAAAAATTAGGAAAAACAGCTAAGAATCCTAAATATGAGAATTAACTGCAGACAGATAATATTTACTTACATTTTAATTCTTTTAGAGCACATAGTAAACGTAAATGTTCAAGAAAATTTATTAAAAATATTTTAGATGAGAAAACGAAAGTTTAAAAATAATAAATGTATAAAAATGCTAATAATTGAGTAAAATCAAGAAAGGAGTAGAAGAGAATATTTAACTAAACAAAGATGCATGCATATGTCAATGATATCATCTTACAAATGGAGAAGTAAGAAAAGCTACAGGATACATATAAAATAGATGCATGAAAAAAACACTAAACAAAATAATCAAGAAAATTTAAAAATCAGAAATTCATTCGAAGTAAAGAGTAGTAAAGTAATTGTATTATATATATAATCTACTTTTAAGTGTAGAGAATGTAATCCTTTTAAAATAGTATGTTGATGTACTTATCTTCTTAATTACAATTATCCTAAAAATTTGCTTTCACCGACTGTTTCCTTAGTTGTAACTCACAATTTTTCTACATATTTATTACCCTTCTTGTCACCTTTCGATTCACATATCACTCACGATTGCACTCACTCATTTATTAATTTATTTGCACTCACTATGCAGTTTCTTCTTTTCTTCTCTATTTCACCACTTCTCTCATTCATTTCTTTATCCCACGTCCTGCTTGGTCTGCTTTCTTTCTTCTGCCTGTAGTCCTTGTTTCCATACTTGTCTTACTTGCCTTTCTTCCAGTAGTCTTTCCATGTGTCCCCACCATCTTAATTGTATCTTCTTAATATACTTTTGACCCTCTCTATTTTCAGCCTTTTCTTATATCTTCGTTCCTTATTTTGTCCATTATCGTAACCAACTACTTTTCTTAGATACTTCATTTCTAATGTCTGTATTTTCTTATGTAGCTTCTCTGTTAATACCCATGTTTTGCTTCCGTATAGTAAAGTTGGTAGATATACAGTTTTGTATATGGTAAGTTTTGTTTTGTTGCTGATTTCTTTTTTATTAATAAATCCTCTGTTGATACCGTTGAACAGCTTTGCGGTTGTCGCAATTCTGTTGTTAATTTCTTCTTCCATTTTGCCAGTTTTGTCTATAGTTATTCCCAGGTACTTTATGTTGTCTACTTGCTCCATTGTCTGGTTATTAATTTTTATGCTTATTCTGCGTTTTTTGTTATTTGTGATCACTATTACTTTTGTCTTGTTAATATTAACTTTCATTTCTTTATTTTCCAGCTAGTTAACATTGCATTGTAAGCTTCTTTCTGTGTTAGCCACATCATCTGCGAATCCGCAGTCATCTTCTTCTACTGGTTTTAATTTGCGGTATCCCATAACCAGCTTCTTACGTTTGTTGCTTGGACAAAATATAAAAAAATATAAGCAAAAGTAATTGTATTAATTTAAGCTAAAGGCCACTGGAAAAAGCCACCAGGAAATCTTAAATCCGGAAAGCTTTCCACAAAATAACTGTCTAATGGGCCGTCGATTAATTTAATAAAAACTTGCTGTGGAGGTGATGTAGAAACACTTAATCCCGAAGATTTCGTCTCGTTCTCGTTCATCGAGAAGCAAGTTATCTCAGAAATCTTTTTTAAATTTGTCTTTAAATTAATTTTAGTGTCCGCCGTACTGCCAAAATACCAACTTGTTTGATCATTCTTGCGAATTGGAAGTTTGTGATTATGCTCGATAGTGTAAAGTCACTGGGTAAGCTTTAAGTGAAAGTTTCCTAAATAACGTTTTGCCTCAACGACGCTTCCCACCCTTTTTAGTCTAATTTACAGAAAATGTGCCAGTGTAATTACGCTTGCAGTATTGTCTTCTGTAAGAGTCACTTAATTTATTTTTTCTAATGTTTAAAAGTTTCTAGTTAATCATTGTACTTTTATTTTTTCTCACAATGTACTTGAATATATTGTTTTATTATTCTGTTTTTCGTATTATGCGATTTGTCAGTCACGTTTCTTTTTAATTTATTCATTTTCAAATTTTTATAAATTACATCAATGTTAAATTTAAAATAACATGCGTCTTCCAATGTAAGCAAATGCTTCTGTTCTCAATAACTAGGAAAAGTGACTTTTGTTGCAAAACATACCTTTTATTTAAAGTTTTTTTCCTTGTGGTGGTAATCATAACAAAAATTAGTAGCATTGGCCATAGCAAAATTAAGATACACTTTGTGGATGATGAGGACCAATAGCTTGGGCTTTAAGGATTAGGTGATTAAAGAATACTTCAAAATTTAGAAGAAACAAGTTTTAATTGCGCTCAACAATCTGTTCTACCGAAAAAATGTGCTTATATGACTAATATATATTCGATGAACCCTAAATAAGATAAAAGGCCCAAACGTCTGAATGTCTAATACTACATAATGAGAAATAAAAATTAACTTTAAGTTACAGATAACATATGGATATATATGCAGTAGGAAATTGTTTGGATCATTTGCGAATAATAAAAATAATGTGTTTACTGCAACTTTTCAAAAAAAAATTTAAAGAAGGAACAAACATTGAATTGTACTCTTCTTTAAAATGCACTCCCTCATTATCAAGGGCTTTAAAGCCAGCGCTCTACCAGTTGCCAAATTCGTCCACTTGATCTGTCAACTACCAAAGGACTCACAAAAAGTATGCTCTAAGTCTTTGTGGCGCTTTGTTTCGAAGAAAAGCTCGTTTACGCTTGATCAAAGTCGAACATTTTTGTTTCAATATTTTGCAAACATGTCCTAGTTGTTCTCTATAAAACTTGGTATGTACAGCTTTTCTGTTTGAAACTAAATCACACATTATCGTCCTCGTTTCACCAACTTGACATTATGATTTTTTTACCAAACCGATTCTATTAAGCAAATCTAATACGACTAACTAGCGTTACTGTTACTACAAATTTATTTTGGCGTTCAAATTATTCTTTCTATTAAAATCTTATTCTAGTATTTAGTTATATTGTAACATGGCACTAATAAATCTTTAAATAAAAAGCTGAAAAACTTAAAATACTAATTTTATGGTTTGTTTTATATATTATTGTTTATTTTTACATTTATTCATAAAATTATTGTGCTTCTCAGTTATTGGTTTAATGAATTATCCTATTCAGTTTTTTAATATTTTACTTATACTTCTGATATTTTTTATTGTTTAGTTGAGAACTATCTCTGTTATTTCTAGATTTAGTGGTGAGCTACGTAATATTTTGTTATCGCACTTTTTGTTATTCAGTTAGTCAGAAACTTATGCTTTTATGATTTTTTTATGATCCCATGGAAATAAATTTACTTCAAGGTAAAGACTCTACATTTGTTACTTTTATTCTCAAATCGCTTAAGATGGTATAGGTTCAAATATTCAAATATCATATTCACAACACGTAGCACTTTATTTTATTTCATCACTTTATATTATTAACTATTGATCTGGTTTATTACTTTATTTGCAGTATGATGTTTTTTGCACTATTCCTTGTTTTTGTTTTTGCCTTCAAATACCTTTCAAAATTATTTTTCAAATTATTAGCCTTTTTGCTTATTTAGTTGCAATGGGAACTACTTAGTGAATTGTTTATGCGCTATGTACCCTGTTACGAATTAACCAGTATAAAATACCTGTTAAGATATCCTTAATTAATTTATAATAAATAAATTTGTTACCTTTAATTTGGATAATTGATATTCCTTTGGACTTTATACATGTATTTCTTTATTGTGTTACTCATGCTCTAATAATGAAATTGGTTAGAACGTTGTTATCTTCTTTAAAACTGTTATTTTTTATTGTATTTCAATTACAATCCAATTGTACGTAGTAATTTATATTATTTTGCACATCATTTCTTTGTTAATTTATTTTACCTTATTGTAAAGCATTGCGTTTATTTGACTTGTTTTATTTCTAAACTGTGCTATTTATCTTTTATAAATAAACATCAATGATTTACGCCATTACAATAATATGGAATGCTGAATAATGTAAAATATTTAGTATTGACACCGAACCCAGTATTTATTTTGATGAAAATATTGTAATATAATTTAAACCAGATCTAGCTTATTTACTTAAAATTGTTGTCCTAGCTAATACTTCCGCCGTCACAGTCTGGATTTCTTTTTGGCGTTTGATTATAAGACGCCTACCGGTAATAGTTACTGCGGTACATTCTCTATTTCAAATGTCCCCATAGGAAATATTTAACGGTTTAAAATCGGTCATAAGAGCTGGCTAAAGTCTCTTCAAAATAATGCGGTTGTTGATAAATGGCTCATTTTTAATCAATAATCTTAGATATTCCGTGATTATTTTTTATTTTCTATTAGTTATTTGTTGTATCATATTATTATGTTACAGTTTTTTCTATTATTGTTGTAATTTAATATTACATTATTTTTCAACATTCTCACAAATTTTATTATGTATAAAATTTATCCCTTTTCTTTATTCTACCTATACTCTATTAGTACAATATTAGCTAGTAGTGTTGCTACTTAGGATTATTTTTTGTTTTAAGTCGGTTCTTCTTTAATACTTATTAATTCACTTATTATCGATGTACTTTTTTCTATTTCAGTAGTCATTCTATTTGCGTGTTTGGTTATATGTATTTTTTTTAAATCCACTTCATGAGGTAAGCTCGTGTTCTTTCCACTACTATTACTACTTCTGTTTTATTTGTGTCCTGCTTTAGTTTTTCGTTTCGTTTATAATGCTTTAAATAATATTTACTGTTGATTTCCGCATGGGCGTCTACACATCCCCAATTTTTTAAAATTTTCTTATTTAAAAATCCTTACGCAATACATGAGGAACTCTTTCACTTAGAGATGATTGGTGTGGTATGTCATAGCCGTTACATATACCAGTAATAGCAAGTTTCATTATCTTCGATACCACCATCACAATATTTGCGTATATAAAACACTTGTGTAAGTCAATTTAAGAACGATAAACTTTTTATTAGATATCTTCAGCAGAATGGCTGAAATTGAGTTTCTCTACAAAGCCATTTCAAATGTATTTTGGCTATCGTGCTCACCCGATTTCTACAGTTTAATTAATTTCTGCAAAATATACAAAAAGAATATAATCTTATCACGTTCAATGAGGTAAATCAGCTTCAAATTGAGTTACAATACCTTAATTAATGTTAGAATTATTAAAAAAGGTCGAATTCAGTAGCAAATAAAACCTCCTGTATTTATTACATCATAAGCGCAGTTACTCACCGTGAAACTATGATAGATAATGAACTTTATGTTGTCCCTACTATTTATAGTTATGTTAGTTATTTATTAACTCAATGTTCAATATAAAACTAAACCAGAAAATTTTATGCAGTTTTTATATGTTTAAGTTTTCAAGTCGGTGATTACAATAAATTATTATTATAATTGATCTTGGTGCTTATTATAAGCTAGTGCGTTTTATATTAAATGTTAAATATTAACAAATGTATCAAATTTTTTAATAACTTTTGTAGAAAATAAATACAAAAGAAATTGCATTATTTTGAAAAGAAAAACTCCAATACACAAACAGTTCAAAAAAGCATTCAGAGATTTGTACAGCATACTACTGCAAAAAAGAGCATAAAGTTAAAGGTCAAAATAAACTGTGGATAACTGAAGAAAATAATGGCATTTACATAAGTAGGTCAAAATGGTCAATTTTAGTCAGAAACGTGATAATTAAATTTAAAACAAGCATCGCACCCATTTAGGAAATAAGACAAAGCTTAAAGAAGTCAGAACAACCAAAACAATTAAAAGCTTTATCAGTTATTTTGCAGATTGATATCAAGGATTCGTTCTCCATTTTAATATTTTAAATATAATATTCTTTCTAGTTTGGTTGGACTAACGAGCCTTTTTTGTGAAGGTGATATTTACATAAAAATGCCTAAAAAATATTTACTACATTTTATAAGGCAAAATAACACATCAGTTATCTTTTATTTGATTTGGTCAAAACATATTACGTTAATTATAACAAACTTAGTTGTCTATATCTTTAGAAAATCTGCCAAATACACCAAAATTTCATTGTACTTAGTGTGTTACTAAAAGGAATTGCAAAAAGAGAACCGCGTATAAATTTCTCCACGGAAATTTTCAAGTATAGAATTTTGCTTGCATAATTGCGACATTTAATGTGTTTTAAGATGACAAGAAGAGTTTTCAGTTAATAATTAGTAAATTTATTATAATTTTAAAATAATTTTTAATATAAATTATTATTTTTTTATTAGCTGTTGCATTAATTAAAAATCAAACTATTTAGGTATGAACGGCATGAATGATGAGCATTTGTGCAGTGTATAGCTTTCCGGCATATTAATGTCAGTGAATTTGTTATATTTACAATAAGTATAAAATTCCTGAAGCGATACGAGGCAGTGTTTTTAATAAATGATACGAAACGACCGTAACTGGCCTATGAATAAGATCCAAAATATATGCGAAAATCAGAGGCATTTATTAAGAAGCGGATAAAGCTATATTTGGAAATTGGTAATATGGACGATCTGCTAGATAAGGAAATAGCCCGCGTCACAACAATAAAGAAGAATAAAACAATCTTCTGTCGCTTTAAAGACTAGTCAGGTCTTTTGCTGTGTTCTGCTAGAAAGAAATTCGAGTCTCTCAAAATACGATTCGGAGTCGTTTGTCTGAAAAATGTTTCGATTAACTTTGAAACTCCTATTATTAAAAAAGTACGTGGAAAAAGACTGTCGTGAGTAAAGAAAAATTTGAATCAAAATTGGAGCAATTTTATCTTCACAGACAAATCTTCTTTCTAGACATTATCTTTCTTATCGAAAACGTGGTCAGTGAAGAAAAATAGGATTTTCCAGCGAACAGTAAAACATCCTGTAAAAGTGCTGCAAGAAGGCAACAATCCTAAGTATTGCAGTAAACTGTACAGTGCTTGGAAATAACAAAACAACCCTAATGTTCCTAGATGTTAATATCATTAAAAATGTACGGGCGTAAATAAAATAAAGCTCTAGCAGTTGTCATTTCAAATTAAAAGATATGGCGATATTTCCAAATGGCTATGCAGAAAGCATAATAAATGTGTGAAGCAATGGGGGTGATTTGTAAGGTAATTGTAGAATAACTCATTATGTATACTTCAATAAAAGAAAAATGTTATCAACATTTTTTTCAAGATTACAGCAGTCACTCTATTATTGAATTGACTGTATCTGAGTTTGTTTATGCTGCATAAATTCATATATCAGCCAGTCCACGAGAAAAGTAATAGGAATCAACAGAATCTAGTCTAAGTCAATTAAGTGAAATTAAGGAAATTAAATCTTCTATTTTATGTGTGAAGCAGTTTTAGGATCATTGTCAGAATTTTAATTTTAATATTACTTATTGTTTCATATATGCAACTGTATTTTATTTATTTAAGAATATTCAATTGTAATCAAGTAGATGCTTGGCATGGTTGCTAGAGGAATTTAACCAAAAGCGAACGTCATTTTACAGAGGTAACATTGATTGCGTTTTTAGAGTGTTTACAATTTTGTTAAGGTAAGTATAATATTTTTTTCCGTGTTAACTAATTCAATTATTTTGTCCCGTCCGTTCACAAAAACACTTAAAAATTCTCATCAAATCTTGTGTAAGGAAATTACAAGTTGGTTTTCCCTCTTATTGCTTAATTCAAATAAATGTTGCCTGAAATCCTAGGTTTAGTTCATGTTAGAAAATCATTAATATTTTTTTTTTGAATTAATAAAAATGTCCAGTTTGTTATCATTTTGTTCATGTTGTCATATTTTTAGAACTGGATGCTGGTAATCGAAGTGTCCAAGATTCGGAAGCTCAAAATGAGAAAATAAAAATCGCAATGCGGAAGTACAGAGCGAAAATTAGAGAAAATGGGGAGATATAGAACAAGTATAGGAAAACATATGCAGAAAGAAAGGTTTAAAAAAGAAGTTTACTAAGAGAAAATGATACATTAGCAAAAAGTGCCAGACAAAGAGAAAGAAAAGAAACAAAAATACACAAACTGAAGCAAAGAAAACTAAAACAAAGAAACAGTAGTTTGAATACAAGATATGAATGCAAACAAACATTAGAAAAGGCACTGAAAAAAAAATAAAACGGATGCTCATTGAAATCAGGCAATAATAACAGTAAGAGAGTTAGTGAGTCAAATGCATAATACGATAACCGATTTGTTTAACAGAAATGATGTTAGCAGGCAAGCTCCAGGGAAAAGAGATACAAAAAGTGTGAAGGATATATCATCAGGGAAGAGAGAAATATTCCAAAAGCGCAATATGACAGTAAAGGAAGCATTTGCTTATTACAAAGTCCTTTATCCAGAAACTTCAATTAAAAAGAGTGAAATTTTATAACTTAAAACCTAAGTATGTGTTACTATCTTCAGATATGCCACATAACGTTTGTGTATATAAATACCATGCAAACTTTAGCTTTTTAATTGATGCTATTTATAATAAATTTGTAAATTTTTCTGAATCTTGTGCTAAACTGTCAGAAACAGTCTGTTGCGACGTAACTAACAAAACATGCATGACCAACGACCGATTTGAGCTTGTCTTCATTATCTGTTTTTCAATATGTCGATATGGATAAATTTATTTTAGTATGGAAGCAATGGCAAGATATTAATGGCCGTCCACAGAAGCACCACTTCAGATTCCAATTTAATACTCTTGAGAAACAATTAAACTAATTCAAAATTTATTTTTATGTAAAAACCGTCTAAGAACAGTACTTTCAGTCGACAAAAGAAAGTATCAAATTGAATGAAGTTGTGATTCAAGTTGATTTTACCGAAAATCGCTCTTTGGTGTCGCAAGATGAGATACAAAGTGCTCATTGGTCACACAAGCAAGTAACAATTTTTACACGTGTTGGCACGGAACCATTCGCAATAGTTAGTGATGACCTGTCCCATGGTAAATATGCCGCCTATGGTTTCATAAAGAGAGTTTTAAGGGCACTGCACGATAAATTTAAAGGTATTAACAAGATTAAATTTTTTGACGGTTGTGCGGCATTTAAGAATAAATACACTTCAAAATTATGCTTCTTTTTCGGCTGATTTCGGCATCTCCGCGGAATGGATTTTTTTTTTGCCATGTCCCATGATAAAGGGACTGGAATAGGAGGTCTAGTTAAAAGATTGGTGCGGATGGCTTAATGAATCTGCACCAAGTACACATATCTTTTATTATTTGTCTTACCAACAAGCTTTAAATAAAACGTATCCAGTTCTTTTATTAACAGAGAAATACTTAACATTTATGTTAATTTTCCCATATACAGTTTTTTAAATTACCTAAGACCGCATTAGAAGATGCACACCAGGGTAATATTAGGTATATAAACAATGAACCTTTAATTCTATATTTAAAACATAATCGGTTTTAATACATCTACTACAAAAACAATGTCGTAGTACAAAGTACATTTTAGGTTTTGAAATATTGCGTTTCAGTGGTATAAAATCATTAACGTAGTAACTACTTTCAGGCATGAAAAGAAAGAAATCCCTTGATTTGACTTTGTGGGATGCAAATGAACAATGGCACTTGACTTCTTTCATGCACTTTGACTTGATTAAGGGCTACAAATCATTAAGCTAATTTACAGCAACAGTTTTCAATATTTTCAAGTATGCAGCTGCAGCAGTAGAAGCGCTTAATGCGCCTGTTAATTCCATTGGCAGGCCATCAATGCCGCCGCATAGAAACATTTTGTTTATACCAGGCGGCTGGATATTGTTCACCATTATAACATGTCATCATAAAACCACCTGACTATTAAACTGGTGAATAGAGCAGTGCGGCAATTTGCAGCCGGCATTATGTACTGCCGCCTAGTTTATGGTCCTTTTAATTGCGGGGCGTGCAGGCCGCGATTGCAAAAATCCCATAAAAACGGGAGCAGTAATTAGACTGTTGCAGGGATGCAACGCGAAGAGCAACGCGCGCGCAAGCACCCGGCAAAAAGCCGCGGCGTTTGCCAGGACCAGATGACCAGGGAAATCTATCGGCTCTATTACGCATGCAGGAATTTAATTATCGGCGGCCGTAAAATGGCGAACGAAATGCCCGCGCAAAAATCGGCGGTAATATGATAGAGCGCCGCGCAGGAAAATTTATAATAATTGGTTGGCCATAAATAGGCAGCAATTTAAATGCAAATTCGATAGTTTTTACGAATTATTCCGCGCAGACGCTTTCAGGTCCCATTTGCTGTTGCTAATTCTATTACACGTATTGGTCGGCATACATTAGCGTTTCGAATAACAGAGATTGTTTAGTGCCTGCCTTCCATGTAGAAGAAAAATGCTGCGAACAAAAAAGGCAGCAAGCACCACAGAAATAATAAACAATATCTTAGTCAACATCAAGTTTCATTTCAACGTATCTTAATGTTAATGACTATTGTAATTTAAAAAATAACTTATTTATCACTATTTATATACATTCAAAGTTGTTAACATGTAAATCAAAATTTAAATTTCTACTAATTATTTTTAATAAATAATATTTTAGTATTCTTTATTTCAAATACCTCGTGTTTATTTACTCAAAAGATAAGTACAAAAAATATAAAACACTAATTAGCATTGAAAGATTTACTGCAAATTTATTTCTTCTTTTATGGCTATATATTGTTTGGCTTTTTAAATTTGCAAAATAAACAGCATTCCTTTGTATACCAAAAATTGGCTTAATTAATTTTCTAAACAGTAAAATATACTACAAGTTTTTGTCAGCAATCAGAACATATTTACATATATATTACAAGCTCTATGAGTTCATTTGGTGTTTATATACTTGCCTCGCTAAGAATAACACCCGGCCGAGTTTAAAAAATTTAACAGATAATAGAAACGAGACATATTTGTGATTAATGCAAGTCCTATTTGTAGGTAAAAATAAACCTAGGCTTCAATATCTGTTGACAATTTTCTACCTAGGTGTCGTTGACAAGTATTATCTAATAAAAGCCGGATACTTGAGTTTGGATGAGATCGAAGTTACCGTACGTAATTGGGCATCTATTGGTCTATAACTTCTTTGAGGCCCTTATAAAAAATCCTATTTGGTACGTATTAAGCAACATCTACTATAACACGTAAGCTTTCAAACTAAAACTTTTGTAAAATATTGGAGGAATTAAAGCACCTCTAAAGTTCAGTCCTGTATGTCCAGATAGGTTTGACGATTGTTTTATAGAGTAGGATCTTAATTTCTAGCGAAAAATGAGATTTTTTTCCTACAGTTAGTATAATTTTTTGACTTTCATGTCAATTTCATTTCTTTTTCTTCAGATATGTGCTTTCCATGTCTATTCCTGAGTATTTTGTGTCTTTTGATTGTGGTATTTCAATACCATTTAGTAATATTGATAAATAGTGTTGCCATTACAAAATAAAAGTGACCTGAGAAAATTTATTTTCATTGATCTTTATACGCTACTTCGTCAGTTGCTTCTTGAGACTATACGGTTTTATAAGTATCTGCTTCAGAGTCTCCATGAAAAGAGAGGACGGCAGTATCGTTACGAAAGTTTCTATTACACTGATGTCTAAAGTAAGTAAAACTGCAGTGTACATTAAAGGTCTAAGAACACTACCTTGTGAAACAACAGAGTTTAGCTTTCTTCTGGAATTTACCAGGAAAGAACGAAAAGAATTTTCTGATTTTGGATATAAAAACAACGTAATAATGCCTATATTCAAAAAAAGAAGACAGAACTCAATGCGATAACTATAAACCAATATGCTTAGCATCGCCAGCATACAAAATTTGCAAAAGAGTAATATAAAACAAACTAAAAATAAATATAAGAAGTAAGCTAGAAGATGAGTAAACATCATTTATAGAAAGAAGAAAAACAACAGATAATATATTTATAATAAGGTTACTCAGAAAAGAATGGAAGAACTCATTCTTACATTTATAGATTTAAGGGAGGCTTTTGTCTCAGTACAAAGACTGTTTGGAATTAATAGACACAACAAAGAGACTAATACGAATTATAAATTCAACACAAGAAGACACACGAGCTAAAGTGCAAGTAAATGGAAATCGATCAAAAAGGGAACAAAACAAGAAAATAGTCTGAGCCCATATACATTTATAATAGGAATGGATAAATTACTCAAGACAAAGAATGGACAGACCGAAAACTGCAGTGGGGTATAGAAACATAATATCAGTCGGAATAGATAACTGGCAATCTAGTGCTCATAGCAGATAGAAAGACCAAAATGCAGAAGCTAATAAATATATGGACAGAAGAAGTAGAAAAACTAAAACAGAAGTCAATGTAAAGAAAAAAACTAGAACAAGAAAGTATAGCAATAAAATTGAGAAAAAACAAATAGAATGGTATGAATATGCACAAAGATTGAATAGCAACAGACTACCGAAAAGTACACTGAAAATGAAAACAACGAAGAAACGAAAAAAGAAAAGACCAAAACTAACGTAGATGAAAGGAATTGCAGAAATAGGAAAAACAAGAAGAATATGAACAAAATGGGGTTAGAAAAAAGTGGAAGAAATCAGTCAAGAATATCCGACACCTATGAGGGCAAAAGGATGATAGAAAAAGAAAAAGAGATTAGTAAACCTGGGAGCTATGTTTTATCAAATTCTTCTTAAACATCCAGAAAGATTGCATAGCAGCATTTTTCGTCTTGCATGGCTTTATTTATTGCATCTAACATGCGATGACATACTTGAACAGTGCAAGTGCGTAAAGCCAATTTGTTGTTGAGAAAACCATTCTAAAAATATTTTTTCATAAATTCCAAAAGTTTACATATTACGGATGATGAACACATAAATGTGTAGAAAGTTATCTTATTCGATAATTTTCCTCATTTTGGTATTATAAAAATTGGACTAAATTTGAGCTGTAAAGGTCAGTATGCCAGTCGAAGGTTTGCGTTAAATAGCATATTTAAAAACATATCTCTTCTTTATAGGCACTTCTTTAAAGACTTGTTCAATTATGAGATCATAACCTGAAGCTTATTTTCTATTTAAATATTTGATATTTTTTGCTTATGCGGATGAAAAGGGTCGAATTGGTATTAATATCTGCAATGCTATCGTTAACTTGTCTTTCACTTTTGGATCAGGTTTATTTTAATGATGATTAAAGACTTCTGCTAATTGTTCAGCGGAAACAGTTACTTTATCAACGTGTTGGCTTGCCTAGCATCATATTTAGTCCATTATAAGTAACTACAGAGTCTTAGGATTTTTGTAGCTTTCTAGAGAAAGTGGTTCTATTTTAACAAGGTGCCAAAGCATGTTTCACACTGCTAATTTTGTACTTCCTTTAGATTTCCTTTTAAATGATTACTTTCTTTGTCCGAAAGACCATGAGTGCCTTGCCATATCTCTTGTACTTTACGCTTTTGGGCTACCAGTCTTTTAATTGCAAATGAGATACCTGTTGAAGCTTTGCGTCCTGTGACGTTTTAATTGGGCGGTTTATATTTTCGTTTACTTCCGCTGACTCGTTTAAGCTAACATTTAAGTGAAGCTCCGTTCAACATATTTTCGAAATCTGCACGCCAACTGTATATTGCTAGACGAGGTTCTCTAAAACTAGTGGTATTGCTAATAATAACTGCTACTGGTGAGAGTGTTTGATGATAAATCATAACTGGGTTTAACATTAGCGTGATTGTTGAAATATGATTTGTTACAAAGAAGTTTAACAAGTCTGGGATTTTATTTGAACCATTAGACCAGCATATGGGGGTACATGATTATAAATAAAAATAATGTCCTTTATAAATAACATAGTTCTCTACCCCTTGTTAGTCTAAATCCCCAGTGAGTATGATTTGCTTTGAAGTCTTCTCCTACGAGAAAGCAAAATCCCAGTGCAATTGTTGGAAGACAATAAATTACAGAGACAACTAATAAACTAAGTAATCTTCTAATTTGTATTGTTAAAGCTTGCAAGAATAGCTCTGCATACTTAAGTGATGATTGTTTCTCTTGATAGCTGAACCACCATGCGCTGCATCACCCGCATACTTCACATTGAGGTATTCTGAAATAAGTTTTGCGTGAAATTAGTTTCTCATATAATCATTACATCGATGTTGTTTACGATTAAAAAGATTATTAGCTCATTTCTGTGTTGAATTAGACCGTTACCGTTCCATAAAAGCCATTATAAAAGATGCAATCTATTGTGATTCATAATACGATAGCAGAAGTTTATATTTTTACCAGTAAATCCAGATCAGAACACACCGTCTGTTGTGTATGTACCTGCCGGAAAGCAAACTTCTGTATATATATGCCGGTAACCAGATTACTGTGAATTTCAACCGGTGGTTTGTATTTTTATAACGTAATATTAATAGTAAAGAACAAGTTAAAAGGGTGTCGGTTTTCGACGACGGAATTCTAGTTTTGTTAATAACATAGTAAAGATAGACAATATTATGGTGTTTTGACAAACAATTAATTAAATAGATTTTTAAATCTATCTAGAAACATGGTTAAAGGTGTTTTTGATTCTGTATCTAAGTTTTTCAATGTAGTCGAAGAGAATGATAGCGAAGGATTTGTTAGCATATCTTGGAAGTTGGAAAAATGGAACGCTAGTATTATTTTGTAAGTCCTGATATATCATACACGCTTTTTAATTTTCACGATACGATCCTTCACATAATGTATGTTTAGCAGAGTGTTTCATATTTTTTTACAATCATGAGTGTTGTGTGCCTTTCCACACAGGTAAATGTATGATAGCAGTATGCTTTTGTATGATTATATGATTAACCCCTTCTGCACAAAACTAGTTTGTCTTCTTACGTGCGGGCTTAACCTAACTTAAGATATTTTGTAGGTTTTTAAGATTGAAGATTTCCTTATTATTCTCTACAAAGAATATTGGAAAGGAACTTTTATTATTATGGATCATTCTAGCTAGAAAGCCATAATTTTGTAGTTTTTAGTTTCTTCCACGAGAACTATAGAGTGTAGATGCCTTACAACTACACAACAAGCTCTTTGTTGTTTAAATTGGTACGTGTGGTGCTTAATATTTTGTCTTGCAAGTATTTATTTAATTTCTAATAATGTTCATTAGATTTGACGTTAATTGACGAATCCGTGGAACATACATTTTTAATTATATCAGGGTAGTTTGTAATCTCTTATACATATAAATATCGGAGAAGGTATTGGGGTACTTTTAGGAAGTTTCAGTTGCATCTCTATTGCCATATTCCATTTGATAAAGCGAAACTTCTGTTTTTTGCGGTCGAGGAATTAACTAGCTTTTCAATATTAATTTGCTGCTCTTTAGGTTGTTCAGATAATCTTAATGGTCTGGCTGCCGGACTTTGAGGTTGATAGTAAAAGCCGTTGTGGTAAGGATTAGGAACAGAATTAAGAATAAAGCCCCGCATATGACTTAATTTTAGAGTTTAGAAAACTAAAAAAATTAAATGCCACTTATCTGCGGCGCCAGCTGACCTATGTCCTTAAAGAGCTTATTAATGCCCCTAAAAATACTGCAAACCTACAGACGATACCAGTAAAGTAAAAAATTGAAATCAAATGTATCAAACATTAAGTGACAGGAATGCCTGAGCTACACCAGGTGAGGCAATGCTGCGAGCATTCTGCGCACGTAAGCCCGAAATTAATACCTGTTCCAAAATTCAGAAATCATCTGCGGGCCACCCTTCCAAATGTGACATATCTCGGATCTCGCCACATAAAAAGGCGCTGTCTTTGGTAAATGGACATGTCCAGCTGGAAGCCAGCATGTCGGCAAACAAAGGACATGCTGCCCCTTTGTGGTCGCCTAAACGGGACGGCCAGATTTTAAAATTTCTCCTCCGCTCCGAATTCGGGGCCTCGGGCACCCGGCCGGCAGCAGGGCAATTCGCCGAGCTTCCCGGCCCAAAAAACCGCAGACGCAGCATCCCCGTAGCTTATCCGTAGTAGTCCGGAATTCGCCTCTTCCGGGTTTCTAGCTCTGCGCTACTAAAAATTCCAATCGATTAACTCCACATTCTCATAAGAATTTTAATATATAAATAAATACAAACAACAAAAGGCGCCGCAGCCACGTAATTCCTAAGCTAAACGTTAACATTCTTCGTACAGATCAGACGCCGAGATTTGCGAAAAAGCTCGGAAGGCAAGTGCAGACAAAAAACGCTTACCCTTTGAATTTAAAAAGTTCGGAAACAAAGTTTTCCCTTACAACTCTTAAAATAACATTTTGCCGAAAAAGGCTTAAAAGCGATAGCTTCGCCCAACTTCTGGGGCTTTTAAGAAGTTTTCGGAGCGTTCGTGTTATCACCTTGTTTTTTTAACTTTGATTTTTTGCTTAAGAAAGAATGTAGGTGATTTACATCTTTATTTCGCAATTCTGCGGTTTTGGTATTTGTGAAATATTTTTAATATGCAACCAATTTTTTAACGCTTAATTAAATAAGCTGTGGGATAGTAAATAATTTGTAATTGTAATTGTCAAAAATATTTCAACTTTTTTTGACATAATTTTTTCATTTCTTTGTATTCTTAGCTGAAATTTTCGAGGTAGTTTACACGGTTGTCTAACCAATTTTACAAAAACAACTTTATTAGCACAGCAAAAAACAATCGAAATACAGCAACAACAAAAAAACAAACAAATAAAAACACCAAAATAACTCTAAATTACCGGAAATCAACTAAAAGTGAACAACAACAGTCTAATACTTAGTAGCATAACCCTCCTAATTATCGACGGTCTGGCATCTATGAGGCATGGAATTCAGAAGAGTATGGTTAAAGGGGAGAGGAATGATCTTTAATTCTTTCTTGAGTTGGGCATGCTTTTTATCTGCATTCTGCCACTGATGATAATCAGGTCGAGAGATTGGCTTGGACAATTAAGAAGGCTCGTACGACGGCAAGTGGTATGGCGGCCTTTTCGCCCTTGAACCGCTTTATATCGCGGCGGCATGCGGACCTTTGATATCACCTACGTTTTGCCGTCGCACACAAACGGCATGGGCTTTTGCTCACCCGCAAGCATTCACGCCCCGCAGCGCGGCCAGTTCGGTAGTGTCTTAACCCGCATAAATATACGCCCCGCAGCTCGGCCAGTACGGCCGTGTCTTCACCCGCAAGAAACATTTCGCATCCCCGCAAACATTATTAATACGGTCGTGTCTTAACCCGCATATATTCACGCATATTCAACACCCCGCAAATATTCACGCATCGCAGCTCGGCCAATTTGGTCGTGTCTCAACATCCCGCAGATACCAGATCCGCAACGCAGAGGTGGCTACCTTGGAATCGCCGACGAAGCCGAAGCCAAAGCCGATTCAGGTGAGCGATTTGGCAATTCATTGGTTGATATCGGTAGCCGCCCCATCTCCAACGCGACGGCCGTTTAAGGGACGATTTTGGCCTTATCGGCTGACCTTCCACTACGGGCCGTACTACGTTTCCACCGCACCACGAGGCGGCTATTTACACGCCTGCCTCTCCATTTTTGGTCCTTAGAGCCGCATCGGTATCGTATCCCACACCGCATCCACGAGAGCGGCTATTTACACGCCTGCCTCTCCAGCAAGTGAATGATGTTTGGGATTATTGTTCTGTTAAAAAAGCCTCTATCTATGCTCTTCATAGGATATAAATGCCGTGTGTTCTCAAGGATGCTATCATGCAGATCGTGATCCATAATAACACTTTTACCTCCGTGTTTTATTGCGGAAATTTGGTACTTGGGATTGAAACGAGTGCCTTGAGGACGGTAACGAATCCACTAAATCCCTTTCGTTTCTATCTACATGTACTCGCTTTCGTTACTCCATAGCACATCTTCCAACTTTTTTTATTCCAATTTTTGTGCGCCTATGCGCACGCCGCACGCACCTTCCTGTTCTTTTCTAAAATCTCGGTTTCTTGATCGGACGACTCTCTGCAGACGATGTCTGATAGTACGGACAGATCGAGTCTAGGGCTAGAAATATCAGCGGCCGTGAGGTGGAGGTTACCGCGGGACTTTGGGAATGACGTTCCTATCTAAGAATCTCGAGATAATCCTGGAAAAACCGGCCTTAGACTTGCTTACTACCTTAAATACTCCAGTGCTTCAGAAAATGGGAAATGGTGCTCTTGTGGAGTTTTAATTGTGCTGCAAGTTTACGAAGAGTTCGACCTTGGCACGACCATTGTCAATCAGCTTCTGGATAACTGGGAATATAGATGCGAAGGCTTTCACGGCCGGTGTTATAAATTCCGACCACGGTCTTATATCCCGAGAACCAACCACACGACACACCATCTGGGATATGTTGCTACTTATCCATATCTGACATGACTAGTACTATTTAAAATATTCAAAAAATGCAAGAAAAAATATGAAACGACACGAATTACGAGTTTTTCAAAAGTCAATAAAATGGTGATGTTCACTGATTACAGTAATTTGCACGTCATTATCAGCAGACGTTTGAAAACAAAACAGGTGTCAAAAGATTGTCCGAAAATTAAAAAAAAAATTATAAGCACGAAAAGTTATAGAGAAAATACCAAAATTGATATATTTTTGTCCGGTACTGCATGTGTTTGTTAGTATAGGAAGTCAATTGTTTGAAAATTATTAAAAATCTTGATAGTTTTTGTAATTAAAATGTAACAAATTAAAAATTTAACTAGACCCCCTCTAGCACCAAACTTTTAGCACAGAAACCGAAACGATACTTGAAAAGTGAGCAGCGCTACAACATTCTGCAATAAGAAACCCAATTTTTCTGAAATCTAAATTTATATCATAGCCTGAACAAAAGTTTGGGGACAATTGACAACAAAGATTAAATATTTTTGTAATCTGGCCACATCGTTGACGCCAATTTAGGCACTGTCCCGCTTAAACCATAAAAAATATAATAATTTGTTTAATTATAAAAATTACAACTCATAAATAAGCCATAGTAAAATTTTATTGATTTATAAACATTGTTTCTATGTTGTAATATAAGATCTAGTTTATTTCAGTAAACTAATAAAATTCATTTATTTTCAAGAGGAAACTAATCCCATTTTTCCTAAAGATTCTTTTCTATCACTTTTGGACCGTCCAACAACTACTATAAGTTTTCTAAAAAAAAATGTAGCTGAAATTTTTAATAAGTGGTTGTTGAACATTTAAAGATTTTTTTCTATAAGCACATATTTTAATGTTATTTCCTTTAGTTTAATATCATACAGCAAGATCTAGCAAGAAAATTCTCTCATTATGCTAATCACAATTATTAACAAAAGCAATGATTTTTGAAAACATATACAAATATAATTGTTTGCATCTATAGCTTCACTTCTAACTTTTGCGACGTAGAATTTTAAAATTTCTGCTTTATATGGATCAGACAGAAATATTACCAGTAGAATATTATTCGACTTGTGTTTTGAATTCATTGAAATAATTTTCAATATTAAAAGTGTTAAAATTATTATTACATTTTATTTTTAAATTTGACAACGTAAAATACTTTTCCAATGCTTGTCCCAAGCCGATAAGAAATAAAGGATGTAAAAAGTAATAACCTCGTAAGAACGGTATTGAGCTGGCTAGGCTGATAGCTTTCTGTAACGGCTCGTACTCAATGTTGCAAGTAAGATAACCAACGGTTGTAACAGCAAAAGAGAAAGTCAACTTCCAGCGGTGGAACAAGCGGAAGCGTTATCAACAGACAGGGGCGACAGATCTCTTAGTAGTAGTGGAAATAATCTGTCTAGAGGAAAATCATACCAAAGTCAAAGCTTCTGGTCCTCCAAGTTGGGGAGGTTGGAGCATTGGACAAGCAACTCATTATCTGTAGAATAAATTTAAGCGACAAGGAAAGCCCATTTGATCCTTGAATCAAAGTAAAGTTGGACAAAAAAGGTTAATGAATGCCGCAACTTGAAATGTGCGAGGAATACAAACAAAAATAATAGATGAAATTAGAAACCAAAAAATAAATATACATCAATAACAAAAACAAAAAAGAAAAACTAAGGAAAAACAGAAATAGTTGCATTTATGCTATTATTTTCTAGAGTAGATGTAGCACTATTAATAAAGAAAAGCTTAAAAGAGACAACAAGTTTAGAATCTTTAAATGGAAAGATAATTAAAATACATATTAACCTCATGGTAAGAAAAATAGCAATTTTTGGGATAAACAGGCTAACCGATAATAAACCAATCCATATAAGAGGAGCATTTTAGAAAGATCCTTAAGCATCCTTATAGAAAATTAGAGAAAAGCGAAAAACGTTCTTATTTGGCGATTGTAATGCTCGGAAATGGCAATAAAAATAAACTAATAAACTTATGCGCACCGAACAACTTGAAAATAGCAAATATTGTCTTCCAACATAAACACATTAGCAAATATACTTCAACACAACCAACTAGAAATTAAAATCAAAACAGATTACATTATAATGGCATCAAACTCTGCCATCGACGTAACGGATGTCAGAGTATTTTAATGAGCAGAGTGCTGATTAGGTCACTATCCTCGTACAGTTAGAGGAAAAATATATTATAAAAGGACAAACATATACCAAAAACAACAAAACTGTGAAAACGGTAGATGAAAAATATTGGGAATAACAAAAATAAAAGTAAAAGTAAAGAAAAAAATGGCGCATATATTAAATAACTAACTACTAAATCAATTGGGGGCATACAAAAGTATAAAAAATAGCTAAAGTGAGAAAACTAGTTTAAAAAAAAAGGAAAATTAGGAATAAAAAGTGCAATTAAGTACAAATCCTAGTTGGAAGACAGGTGCACAGAGACCTAAAGGTTCATAGACACCATTGGAAGAGTTCAAAACCACTACTACTTCTTCTTCCCAGAGTGCCATCTTCGTACGAATTTCGGCAATCATTAGGGCTATTTGAATTTTATTTACAGCTGCTCTGAACAGTTGATTAGAATTGTAATTATACCAGTCTCTTAAGTTACACTGCCATGAGGTCCTTCTTCTACCTATGCTTCGTTTATCCTGTATTTTTCCTTGGATTATTAGTTGGGCCCACTGGTATTTCTGACCTCTCATTATGTGACCCAGGTATTTCTTTTTTTTATAGTGAATATTAACTCTGGCTGTTTGTCTCTTCTACGCAGAATATTTTCGTTTGTCCCTCTCTCTCTCATTCTCTCTGTGCAGGGAACTTTTAAAATTCGTCGGTGTAACCGCAACTCAAACGATTGCATTATCTTCAGATGTGCTTTGTGTAGCGTGCTTGCTTCTGTTCCATATAAAAGTATTGAGAATACATAACATCTAAGTAATCTTATTTTTAATGCATTGTTTATAGCTTTACTGCAGAAGAATTTTTTCATTTGCATGAATGCACCTCTGTCTATTTCGATTCTACTTCTAATATCTTCTGTTGAATCAACAGAACTGTTTACCCAAATTCCTAAATATTTGTATTTGTCTACTCTTTCTATTAACTTGTTATGAATTCTTAATTGGGCATCTACATTTGGTGTTTTTGTAACAATCATGAATTTGGTCTTCTTTAAATCATGTTTAGACCGTATCTTTCGCTTACTTCTCGCACTCTTTCCACTATTCTCTGTAGGTCTTCTATGTTTTCAGCAAGTAAGACTGTGTCATCGGCATATCTTATATTATTTACTGGCTTTCCATTCACTTTAACACCTGCTGTTTTTTCATGAAGTGCTATTTTTATGATTGCTTCGGAATATATATTGAATAAAATGGGAGACAATACACATCCTTGTCGGACACCCCTTCTTATTTCGATCTCATCGGATACTTCGCTTTCTACTTTCACAGCTGCTTTTTGGTTGCAATTTAGATTTTGTGTTATATGTAGGTTGTTTTTACCAATTCCCTTTTCTCTTAAGATTTTCATTAGTTATTGGTGTCGGATTCTGTCGACTGCCTTCGCATAGTCTATGAAACAAACATAGACATCTATACTGCGTTGCATTAATAACCACCAAAAATCTGGAGCTCTAAACTATAAAGAATATCTTTGAATATGTAAGAGAAAAATAACGTTTAATGAATTCTAAGGAACTTAAGATTTATGTACAAACACAACTACAAATATTATATATCAACTATACGAAATTTTGGTTTGGAAATCAAGGTGATAAATAAACCTTAAAGCGCAATGATACACTATTTTTAGTCCATCAAGATTAATGTACATCTAGAACAGCAGTAAACTTACTAGGAAAAGGATATTCATTTGAGCGCTCTGAAATTGACAATAATAACTATTGTTTATAATGTAAATATAGTTGAAATAGAGTGCATTAGTTCAAGTAAAAGAAGCGATACTTTTGAACAACATTAAAGTATAGAAATTTTCAATTAAATTACTTAAAGCAATTCTACAAAATGATAAACAGAAACCTCTAGATTGGTTCTCTTGGTGTGGTAGCAAACAAGCATTATCTTTTAATAAAGTTCTGGTGTTATAGGTTTGTTTCGTTTTGAAGTCGGTATGTTCAGCAAAACATAAATAGAAGAAAATATACAAAAAGTTCCAAAACATCAACGTAATAGTGTTAAAATGCTTTACATGGTATGGTGCAATTTAAAAATTCAACATAAAAGCTGTAAATGTATATCTTCAAATAGGTGCTTTGACTAATATAATTAACAATTCGATTTTGATAACATAATCTAAATATTCGTTAGCACAACAGTCAGAAGAGCGCAATTATAAAATATATGTAATTATTTGTAATGCAACAAAGTCATCAATGTATTATCTTCTTTTTCATCCACTTGCTTTTGTCCTTTTATGGAGCGTCGGAGTGGGAAGTCCATTTATTCCATGCTTTCTGGTTTTGTGCTATTTGTTTCATTTCATTTAACATCTCCTTCTTGTTTTTTCCTATGTCTGTTATCTGTTGCAACCATGTATTTCTTGGTCTGCTTTTTTTCTTTTTTTCTGATCTTCTGGTTCTATAACTTTCTTGCGAAAGCTCTCTTTACCCATTCTGATAACGTGCCCATACAAGTTTAATTGTTTTCTTTCTACTATATTGACTAGTGTCTCTATTTGTAGTAAGTCTCGTATATCTATGTTTTTAATCCCGCCCATTTTAGTTTTTCCCGCAATTTTCCTCATTATTTTCATTTCCACTGTTGCCACTATGTTGTTATGCTTAATCTATTTTAGTTTTTCTGCTGATTTCTTTTTCCCCCAGCAAACATTTTGTTAATAAACAGTATATTCTATTAAAAAGCTGTTATTTCTTCTAGTTATTTTTTCTTTCAGTATATTTTGTTCTAATTACCTTCTCTTTATTTATCAACACAGCCTTTATTTTTTCTGTGTTTGTTTGTCTTATCCCTGGTTTCAGCTATTTATAACCAATTACTGTTTTTGGTCTCTGTCTTGCTTCTTGAATTTTTAATTACTCTATTCTTAGTTACGTTAAAAGTATAGGGTTAAGGCAGTCTTCTTGTTTACCCTTTTACTGCATTTGAAAGTCCTTCGATGTGGCCACGTTTATTTGTTTTCCATTTTTGGCTCTATCCAAATCCTTAAGATGAAGGAGCTAAAAGGGTTTTAATATTCTGGTGGAAATCTTAGATGTTGTCGGCAAGCAAACTACCCTGTAATTCCTACGTAATTACAATCATTATTCCTGTAAGAATTGAAAATGTAAAAAATATAATAAACATAGTAAAATTATGTGCGCCAATAGAGGAAACAATACATAGGTTCTATAGGAAATACAAAAGGTGGTAGACAATATAATGGATGACAATGAGAACATAGTATGTATATGAGTAGATAACGATTAGAATAGGGGCGGAGGCTGCACGAGCAAGTACGGAGAAAATATATTAAACAGAAATGGTATTATAATAGCAGAGTTTAGCCAAATAAATGATTTGCTAATTAGTATCACATTAAAGTATCAAGATATAAATCAAAAATATACTTTCGTGACAAACGAAACTGGAGCAAAAAGTTTGATACAGTACTTAGTGTATACACAGGAAATGTTGCATATGATAAGGAAAGTATATACAGAAAACGAGGTTGAGTTAAATATACCCACCATAGACTAGTCGAGGTGAAATTAAATATAAAAAAGGCTTGTAGAAAAAAAACACCCAAAACTAGAATAAAATTGTATAAAATGAAAAATACTGAAATTAAAAAAAATATCAGATTCAAAATGACAAATTTTGAGGAATTGAAGAAGCATTTGAAGAATCAGAAATAACTATGGAAAGACTTTAAAGAGGTAATGTACAAAAAGCAAGAGAAATATGTGTAATAAATAACAGCAAACATAAGTTAAAGAGAACAAAGTGGTGGAGTGACAAAATTAGAAGTCGCAATTTGAAAAAAAAATAGCATGGAGAAAATACGTAATAACAGGAAAAGCTGAAGATAAAGAGGAATACAATAAAATAAAAAAAAAACAGGTTAAAAACTTAATAAAAAAGCCAAAAAAGAAAGCTGGGAGAAAAGACAAAGTACAGCTCAAACACAAGGGCGTTTTGGAATAAAGTAAGAAGCTTTAGAAGAAAATGAAGAAAAATAATTAAAGGAACAAGAGATAAAAATAACGAAATAAAAACGATTTGAATTAGAGGGGAACAATAAGAAAGAGCTGGGTAATAACATACTAACCAAAGTGAAGAACATAAAAATAGAAAAGCAAAAATAAGCACTAGATAAAATAACAATAGGCAAAACGGGGGGACATGGTAAGGTCAATCAAGAAATAGGTATAGAAGGAAAAAAATGATTATTACAAATATTACAAGAAGCGTAAATAGAAACCACCCCACAATGTTGGGAAAGGAACATAATTCCACCGATACATAAAAAAGGAGACGCTCCTATGTAGCTACTTAGGCATTGTAAGAAAACTCATGAACTATTTTGCATCACAAGCTAATACTACGAGAACGAAATTTTCAGTTTTAATAAAAGGTGTCCCAAAATTAACGCAAGATTTGAATTAAATAGAAAACACAGTTTTTAGTCTTTTGATTGTAATTTTTTTATTGAATCATAAAGTACATAGGATAGGGTTATTTATGGAATAACACATCGGGCAAATGGCCTCCACGGTTTTGCATACACATACGCACTGGTTTGTAGAAATTTTCCAGAACCATTCTGCATAAATGTGGCTGAATTTCGTTGATACAACGTTGAATCTCCTCCTTTAATGCACGCGTGGTTGTGGGCTTGTTGACATAAACCTGTGATTTTAAATAACCCCATAAAAATAAATCTAATGGTGTTAAATCACACGATCTAGGGGGCCAATTCTGATCACCAAAACGAGAGAGTACACGACCTGGAAATGTCTCATACAGTAATTGAAGTGTTTCACGGGCTGTATGGCATGTGGCACCGTCTTGTTGAAACCACATATTGGCCACATCAATATCATCCAATTTCGGCAAAAAGAACTGTGTTCTCATGTCGCGATATCAAGCACCAGTAACAGTCACTGCTTGACCAGCCTCATTTTCAAAAAAATATGGTCCAATTATGCCTCCAGCCCAAAATCCACACCAAACAGTGACACGTTGTGGATGCATTTGTTTTTCGACAATCACATGTGGGTTCTCAGAACCCCAAAAGCGGCAATTTTGGCGATTAACAAACCCATCAAGGTGAAAATGTGCTTCGTGGCTTAGGATGATTTTGCTCGAAAAATCATCATCCATTTGTTGATGCTCAATAATCCATTCAACAAACTCTCTTCGCTGTGCATGGTCTTTAGGCTTCAATGTTGTGTTGATTGAATTTTGTAAGCACGGAGACACAGATCGTTAGTGAGTATACGCTGTAGAGAGCTTGAAATTTGCAATTCCTGTCCACGACGCCGAATTGAGATTCCTGGATTGTCACCGACACTCTCACGCACTGCTTCGATGTTCACATTTGGAACGGCTTGTTTTTGGACGACCAGTGTGTTTGGCGTCTCCAACGGATCCTGTCTCTCGGAATTTTTCAATTAATCTCTTCACAGTTGACGAAATTAACACACTATTCCGACCATATTTTGTATGAAATTTTCGAACAGTGGCCGCCAAGCTTTCATTATTTTTGAAATATTGTTCAATAATGAAGACACGTTGTTCTATCGTGTAACGCTCCATTTTTACTAACCCTAAACTGTCAGCTGTCGATTTGTTTTTGTTTTAGGGTTGTCCACACTTTACTGCATAAATGGCAGCAAATTTAAATCTTGCGTTAATTCTGGGACACCCTTTACAACATCAGTTGAAGTAATTATTGAAAAACTGAACAATCTAAACATTGTTCGCATTCTACTAGAAAGATTTTTAAGTCAATAATCGGCTGCTAAGTAATTGCACGCATTACCATTTGCAAACAATTTGTCCAGGCTCCCTGCATTTGCATAGGCATAATTTACGCCTCCGATTTGCAAAGGTAATTCCAGACTAGCGGAATTTCGATCATATCGTGACACCTCTTTTTAAATCGGGTGAAATAGGTCGCGCCAGATATTAGATATGCATCGTGTGCTACTTGCAGCGCGCTGGCCACAATCGCCTATAAATCATAGGCGTTTTTAAGTCGATCGCGAGCCCCGCGTTACACTTAGGAAGCAGTGCGACCGACAGCCGGGCAACTGCTAATTACCTCGCCTTGATCTATTAATATGTATCTCCCAATCGGACTCGATTAATATGCGTGTCCGAGGGCCCGCGCTATGATTTATATTTTCTTTATCCGCCAGCAAGTGCGAACATTTCCCGGCACTTGCATTTATCACCTCGAATATTCGCCGCGCGGGCAACTTTCGCAACTATCATGTCGGACATTCAGGCCGCGGCGATAAATCCAGGCGCTTGTGGCAGTGCGCCGCTAAATCCGCTCCGGCACACAAATATTTTAATTAATTCCCCGTCGGATACAAATTGCCGTTCGCGATATTTATACAATACCGCCGACTTAACTAATAGAATGTGACTCACGGCGCTGGTGGCGCGCAAGAAAACCCAACAACCTGAAACTATCATTGTCGGTTGCGTCATCGCGTGGCAAATTTATGCGGGAGGAAGTCGCGGTCCAAGGTGTCGGGTACGAACAATTGTCCAAACTTGTCCAACACTACCAATAGAACAACACAGAAACGATGGGCGGATCCTATCATCAACCTATTAAAATTTTTGAGTAGGTGGAGCACCTCTGGCGGGCTATTTTGTTATATAATAAATTTCGGGCGCGTATTACATGGCTGCAAACATTGGTAGTTGCATACTCTACGTTTTTAAACATCAACTCTGTTTATTATCTTTGTTTAAAGAAATTGAAATTGAGTGTGATAGTTTTAGAATTTTCACTTAAACGCTTACATTTGTAAATTTCTATACCATTACACCGGATTTCTAAGCCTAAATTTAATATTCGATACCGAATCAGAGAGCATATTTTTTGGTCCTTACAATTTCTTTTGAAAAAGCAACAAATTTACATTTAATCGAACCTAGACTTTGGTATTAGCACCAATATAAAAGTGAACAATCATAAAGGTATATTCCCCCTTCTTGCGTTACTAGCTGCTTAAAGTCGACGAGGGGTACTTTCAATTATGTTGAAAATCACATTCTGGCCGATGTCATTCCACTTCTGCAATAGCAAGTCTTTCAGCTCCTGGGCAGTTTTTGGAGCGTCGTTCCAGCTCATCCTAGACATGTCCAATGGGATTCTTGTCTAGGCTCCACTCTAACCGCCCAATTCCCACATTATCAAGATGCTCTGGCTACCTGAGGTCTAGCATTATCTTGAATGAATACGCCTATAGTGATCATGAAAGGATTAACATGATTTTGTAGAACCTCGGTAATGTGCTTCTGAGCTGCCAAACAGCCATTTTGTATGGAAACCAAATTGTGCGTGCTTGTAAAGAGATTCCCGCCCAAACCATAACCGAGCCACCGCCAATGGAAGTCGTTTATGAATACAAACTGTGGCGTATCTTTCTCCGAGTTTTCCCAAACTCGTCGGCGTCCGTCTGATCCAATGAGGCAAAAACGCGACTCATCTAAAAACAGTACCTTGCTCCAGTCCTCATTATTCCATGCTAGGTGATTTCGGGTAAAAATCAATCATGCAATTCGATGCCGGCGTTGAATAACCATTCTTCTACAAGACATTTTTTCAACACAAACTCTTCTAACGGTCTACTCATTAACATTTATATCTCTTGACTTATTGGAGTTAATTTCATTGTCAAACTACAGAAGCTGTTCTATTCTGTAAACTAGCGGACACCGAAACACAGTCATCACTTTGGGTAGTGACTCTTTTTCAACCAAATCCTGGTCTTTTGGTTATCAGGACAGTCTCCTCAAAAGCTTGGTGCACCTTTTGTACATAATAAAAGTTCTTACTAACAGTTTAATTTTGTCTTCGACCATCTTGTAACAACGCTGTAATTTTTGACACGACAAGATTTAAAGGCATTACGACCTATTAAATAAATTTTACAAACACTTCACCATGCAATTAAAAGAAATCAACACACAAACACTAAAATTGAAAATTTTCAGCTGGAACAAATGCACGCTATTTAATAAAACTCGTAACTCTGGTGACAACAAATGTCAGATAATAATATCATGGATAAAATTTCTTGGAAAGCAAATGATTAAGCAAAAGTTAAGTAATAATTTAAATCCATAAAAATATTTAAAATTTATTTCAATAAGACTATTGCACAAACAAAATTATTTGAAATGCTAATCTCAACTGCACGGGTGGCAACTAACCTGCCCGATATACCCTGCCAGATAACAGATGGGGCTCTGGCGACCCAGCATCAGGAGGTACAACCTGATACCAGTTGTCTCTAGATAACAGAGCTGATGCGTCTGGGCTAATTACCCGCGCATTGTAAAATGATTTAGAGAAACACTATGAACCTCAGAACTAAACGGTCACAACGAAGACGACAGGGGAGAAACAAGACAAAATTTGAAATGCAAAACATGATATCTCTTGCAGGGAAAGAATGCGACATTATAGATGAAATAGAGAAATGTAAAAAAAATTAGAAATAAGGTGTGATAGAAGAAGGGATAGAGGAAGACCCAGACAAATCACTTAGAGAAAGAAGACAGGCCCGACGAATCCAAACTCATGCAAGGGATAGACAATCTTTCAAACAATGGCTAAAATTTCCAACACCATGAGGTACGATGGAAGAAGAAGAAGTGAAGTAAAGTGGAGTGTAGTGAAAACCTTTAATTTATGATACCAAGAAAATAGCGCTTTTCTAGGAAATATTTTATCATTGTTTACGTTGACACTTTTTAATATTTCTGCATTATTCTACTTTCTCACCTTCATAGAGTAATAAACGAAAAATAACCCTCTACGAAGTTTTCTATAAAATAGTATTCTTCGTCAAAATTCAGTAGTATGGTATAACACTGATCATTAGCAGCAAACTATTCTATATCATCTTGATATAATTATCTATATTTGTATGATAATATCTCTAGCTGCTTTCAATCTTCCATAACTCGGAAATGACACCTACGCCAAATCTTTCCAAGAATTACAAATTATTTTTACATAGAGCCGTGGTGGTTTAATGGACAGATCGCTAGACTACGAAACCAAGAGTTGCGGGTTCGAATCCCACTCTCGCCAATTCGATCGCTGGCATTTTTACGGCCCAGCTCGACTCAGGCTGCAATAAATGAGTACCTGGAGGTTCTACTCTGGGGTAATAATAGGCGGTCGGTAAGTAGCGCTAGCCACGTTACTACCCTTGTGTACCGTAGGCTCTAGATTGGCAGACCTATCCTGTTACGACCCCAAAGGGCCTTCAAGGCCTGTTACGGGGGAACTATTATTATTAGTTACAACAATAAAATGAGAATTTATTAGCTCCTTCCAAATTGAACATTCCTCCGTCACTAAACATGATCGTTACTAATAGTCACTAACAATCGTAATTTTTGTTACATTTTCTGAATAATATAACTGTTTTTGGATAACATAATTTGTTAGATTAATCTAATTTTCTATTATCTCACAATTGTAAATTAAACTCCTAGTATGGTCAGCTAAATTATTTTACTATCTACTAATGGAAACATTTTTCACTTGATACTTTTATCTTAACATTCTTTACCACATTTATGTTTTACTAATTGTATATTAAAATTGAAGTTACTTGTTTATGTAAAGAATAAACAGTTATTACCTCTCCTGCAAGTAAATTTAAATATCTCAAAAACAATCATTGATCTCACCTTCTAAACTTGAGTTCCACAACACACATGTTTGTGGCCATCTCCACCTGCTTGTGATCGGGACCCTCTCTGTGTTTCAGGCTAGCAGGACGTGCATAGTGTCGTTGACTTCCCCACATATACATTTGTTTTAGTTCACCGTCAGTTTTTGGATTCTCAAAAGGTAGTAGCGGAAATTGCCATGTTTAGTGATAAGTTGTATGATGTGTTGGTTAAGACAGTCCACAGCCTGTTGCCTTGTGTCGACTGTGGGAATGAATATCCGCCACGTCATGTTGTTTCCTCTGCTTGCCACCTCTGCTCTTATATTCCTCTCTTCCCAGCTTGCAATCGGTTCTTTACGAACCCAATTGGCACCGTAACAAAATAGGCTGTCCTAATCTTGGCTAAGCCTTTTTGGCTAATTGGTCAGCACATTCATTGCTCGGAGTTCCGACATGCACCTTGGTCTAATGGTGTAATAGAATCTCGAACTCCGCCAACTTCGACTCTGCAAGGCTCCAAACCTCTTATTCTGGCGAGAGCAAGTAACGCTGACTTGCTGTTAGAGGTTACAGTACATTTTGCGACAACTGCTCTGTGAAACAATCAGGATTTTATAGTGGAAATACTACTGAAGCGACTTTTGTTAGTTGTGCAAAAACGCGTTAATTAATATTACACGTAACGGATTAATGGCATCGAAAATGCGCAGGAATGGGGTTTTAAATAAATAACTTAATTAAAGACACAAAAAAATTATATTTCATAGTATAGCAGAGAATATCACATTCTATGGGGCACAATTGTGGCCAATGACAAACTATGTTCGAGATAGAATTAGAGCAGTAGAATTGGATTGCTTAACAATATGTATAAAAACTACCAGAAGAGCTAGCATGAGAACAAAAGTAATATGGGAAAAGATGGAGGTAACCCAGTCAATCACTAAGAGTTTAAAAATCGAGCACTACGTTGGTATGGTCATGTAAAACAAATACCCGAAGATAGATGGCCAAGGAAGATTACAGAATGGTCTCCAAGAGGTAAAAGAGGAAGAGAGCGACCAGTCTTGACTTGAGAAACATATAAGAACGATAATTGAAGAAAAAGATCTGAAAGAAGAGACTGGTTGGATAGGGACATATGGAAACAAAAAATGGAAAACCTATTTGAGTAATAAACCGAAGAATAAGAGAAAAGTAACAGATTTATTGGTAAAAAACAAAGCGTAAATACTTTAAACACTTGTTGAGATATTCTCCGTCGTTGGCAGCTGAACTTGAACAGTCCATTTTAACAGCAATTCACTTTTAAAAATATGAACTATTAAAAGAAAGAATTTTTCTAATAGCAACAACGTTCTTACTTCAGAGAGTGCAACAACGACAGTAGTTACTTGTGGATATACCAGTTGAAAACACGAAGTAAATACGATTACTTTATTTCATCACGTATGGTCTAGTATGTTGTAGTTTAGAATATTGTTAGCCCAAATACAACCACTCGACGGCAAATGTAATTCTGATAAAGCCAAAAATCGTGAATACATAACATCTTAGTAAAATGATTGTCCAATAATTCTTCTGATGGTAGTAGGAGAAGTAACTAAAGGCTAACGTGCTTAAGAACCTTTAGACAGCAATTACAAAGTGTGATATTATTTAAACAAAGCAGTTTAATAATAGAAGCCGTTACTAAAGATTTAAACAAAAAATTATCGGCACAGTTGGTTGCGCTCTTTTTTAAATTTAGAGCTTTTCCGTCAAATAAAAGTGGACTAAATCTTAGAATAAATCACTGATTGCAGGAATTTCTTAAACTAAACTGACATCAAGTATACTAAGATAGCGTCATGCACCAATGGCGTACCAAATTGTATTTGTTACAAAAGGTGGTAGATTAACTTGAGAATTCGTTTCTGTTGGCTAGCCAAGTATATAGTTAATTTTTGATTAATGTATACTATGGAGTAATTGCATATGGTAACATAAAAGTCTGTACTATCCTTCGTCAACTTTAAATTAATGCTAGCGCGCTGAAGCATTGAGCTCTAAACTGCGGCTTTATTAGTGATAATCTAACTTTATCACTCTTATTTTATCATAATCAGAAAAGCATTGGGCAACGTCCGTTATTTTTTTATTATTCTTGTTTATATTATAAAAAAATATATTTTGTTCTAATCTGGATTATATAAATATTTGTTGTATATTATATCCAAATGTCTTCGTTCGTTCAAACGGCCGCGACTTGAATTTAAATATTTGGTACTGGATAAAAATATAGAACAGCACATAAGTCAAAATAGAATCATTTATAAAAATATGTAAAGCCAAGAAATGGTAAACGTCAAAGCCTGTAAAAGGCAGAAAAGCAGATGAATAAGAACTTATATATTCTAACATTATTTTAAATTTATGATGACGGAAATTATAAAAAAGTTATTTGCTCTGTAAGACAACCATAGAAGAAATCGAACAAAAGAACCCAAAGTAATATAAAAATAAATAACATATAATATAAGAATTAAGAATATATTAGAAAATACACAAAAAGATCGAAAAATAAAATGACAATTTGGCAAAATGGAAAGAAAAATATTTCTAATAAACACAGAATAAAAAACTTAAAAAATTTGCTAACAAGTTATAGCAACAAAAAATAAATAAATATGTTAGAAAACATTATAACAAAGTAAATTACGTATAACTAAACATTCTGTCACAAGAAAAATACTAAATAAAAAAACGCAATGTAACAAATATCTAAAGCATGAAATTAATAGATAAATTGATATTATTTTCAACCGTCCACTTTCTTATTGTGTTTTTAGAGTAATCCAAGATCTTTTTTAATAACATTATATTTTGATAAATATCTTCTAAATAATTTAAAGTTAAGTTTACATATGTAAAAATGTTTTTGCGGCTTTTATTTCTCTATGCTTTACAAATAATAACGGTAAGGCTCCATATTCTGTGTGAAAGCACGGCCTACAAAATGAAGAATTAGGGCTTTGATATGTCAGAAATATTAATGTCCACCATTTCTGATGTGGGGCAATGTAACAAGTACAGCACCGTATACAACCGCATTTATTACCCTTGTTTAAATTGAATAAAATAATTTAATGACTGAGTAGACCATCCGCTAGACATCCAGGATCAAACTCGGGCTTATCTACACTGCAGCGAAGCGTCTTAGCCGTTAAACTATAATCTGGCAATGTACTCTAAACACTTTGACATAAATAAATCAAAAGTTTGTAAAATTTAAATAATTTGAAATTTAGACCTTTACAAAAAATCTTTGTTCGTAAAATAAATAATCATTCACTCAGAAGCGAGGATGTGATAAAATTAAGATTAATATTAACCTTTGGATATGTATAAGCTTTAACATATAAATGGCAATCTCTATAAAAAAAGGAAAGATATATATTCAAATAAGTTTTTTGCATTTATGTTGTTCCATTTTGAAGTGTTAATGTGATTTCAAAGATAGAAACTGTGAAACTGTAAGAAGCGTAGTGATAACATCTGTTTGGAGGTATTTGGACAATAATTACTATTTCAGGTCAAAACTTGTCAGCACAGGGCAGAGAAAAATAGTTAATTAGTCAGAACAAACCAAGGCATTATAAAGATTTTTTAAAAATATAATAATAATATAATGTACAGACAGGTTAATAGGGATTCTTGAAAAACTTTACACAAAAATAAACATGGAAAATACTAGAAACAGAGTGAAAATAAACATAGATAAAACTAAGATGTGGTAATTGGAGAACAGGATATTAGAACAAATATCAGAATAGAAGACATCAAAATAGAACAAGTAAAGGAATATAAGTATTTGGGAATAACATTAGACAAAACAGAAACAAGTTGCAGAAATAAACGAGAGAATAAATAAAACAATAAAACTGTACTATGCAATGAACAAAAATTCATAAACAAGAAAGAAATAAGTAATAAAACCAAGTTAAAGTCTTTAATACAATATACAGACCAGTACTAACCTACGAAGTGAATCGTGGATACTCTCAAACAGTAAAAAACCAAATCAAGCTACAGAAATGAAATACCTTAGACGAATACTAGGAGTAACCAGAAAGGACAGGATTAGAAACACAGAAATAAGAAAAATTTGGTGAAACCAATCATACAATTTATAGAACAAAAGCAACTCAGTTGGTGGGGACATATACACGAATGAATAACAAAAGACAAGTAAAGGCAGTATACGAGGCCAAGACACAGACAAAAGGAAAAGGAAGACCAAGGAAACAATGGAACCAAGTGATAGAAGAAATACTACAAAAGAGGAAAATCATGGGAAGAGGCAAAAAGTAGCAATAAACAGAAAAGATTGGAAGAAATTTATAGAAGAAAAATAAAAATAAAAATAAAATGTAATTATAGATATATAATGTAATATGAATAAATAAGAATGTAAACCCGACACCGAAAGGTATTAGTAAACGATTATAATAATAATAAAATAATATAATGTACAGACAGTAAAGGGTATTTTGACTATTTCACAAAAACTAAAAGCTGGCAAAACTTACAAAAATTTGTAATAACCTTTCAGGACAAATACTCCCACAAGTATAGTTTAACTTATGTTAACTATGAGTTAACGGAGAAGAACTCCTACGCCCTAACTGAATATTGCGCCGGCTACAACTGGTTCCATAAAACTATAATAATTCTTAAAGAAATTAAATCTCAAATTAGTTACCTGAACATCAAAAACTAGACCTACCAAATAATACCAAAAATACTGAAAGAACCTCTAAGAAAAGGCATTTAATGTTTACCTATTGATTCAATGCTATTTTACGTTTTATTTACTTTCCCAACAATTAAAAAGAGTGGATGTGGTAATAAGAGATAACCATAGCAAAAATCTCAACCACATAGTCTCTTACAGGCCTATAATTATTTTACCTACTATATCTAAATACCTAGAAAGGCTAATACTTCATTGTATCTACAATCCTAGATTAGCACTTTAAATATTATCAATATCACTAAACGGTTTAACGGAGCCATAACGTCGTCCACACTATAAACAAATCTTTTAAAAATAAAAAATGTTGTATTTCTATATTTTTGAATATCCGTAGGGCATTTGATAAGGTATGGCATAAAGGTTTGCTTTATGATATTAAACTATCACTTTCATTATATTTCAATTTCTTTGTATCATACTAAAGCGACCACCAATTCAAAACTAACTTAGTGATAAATACTTACAGTTACAGTAGGAGTGTATTAGGCCCATCACTTTTATATACACCTGATCTACTCACCATAACGGATACTCTTCGCCAAGGACACAGTCATTCTTGTAAATCGCGCAAATCTGACAAGCACATCCTCATACGTACAAGACCTTCCAAACCTCTTACAGCCTTTGGTTATTAAGTAGAGAATCAATATTAATCAAATATTCGCACTAAGAAACGGTCTTTCTCCTCCAGTTTTTATCAACGACACATGTCAATTCTACATTGTCAGTCAACAGTGTGTTGAGATAAGAAATTCAATTGAAAGAAACATATATTTAAAGAAAAGAAACAAATAAACGTTAGATTCAATGATTGCACTGGTTACTTGGAAGCAGATGCCAACTATCCTGGATTTATAAGGCAGTTATCCAACCTATATGGACTTACGGCATCAACTATGGAGTTGTGCAAGCGATTCCAATATAGCAATTCTCAAAATATGCCAGTTAAAGATCTTCCGTGTAATGGCCGACGCACCTTGGTATATATCTAACCAGATGCTTCACGTTGACCTCGACATCTCATTGGTGAAAATGTCATTCAAAAACACAATACTAAGCATCATGCCACACTAGAATCCCACAGTAATCCGCTAGTACAACAAGAAAGCAGAATATTAAAAAAGTGTTGGTCAACCAATTTCAGATGTTAAACAATTGGACTTCTCACTAGAAAAGTTCACATTCTCCCACAAGTAACGTTTAGGTCCTATGCCATCATATTGGCTTATAGCATGTAAAATTTTGATTGTTGATTAATAAAGTTAAAAAACAACTTTATATTAGTCTTACTTAAGTCATTTTGCTTCTAATTCGACTTTACTCATGTATCTGCCAGAAGTTTCTTGTACTTAATTTTTAATAACCACGTTTCGATTATTATATTCGTTCGTAAACTTTCCAGCTTTTGATAATATTTGTGTTCTTGTGTACGTATTTCCTTAAAATAAGGTTTAGACCTTGATACTAAGAGCATCTTAGTAAATAATTGTTCATTTAAGAACATTGGGGAAAGATTATAATTTGTAAATAAAAACAAAGTAATTTTAAATATTCTAAAATTTTACATTTAGCAAATAATCGTTATTTATAAAACAAAATTTATTACATCAATCATAACAACGTTATTTCTATTTTTATTCGAGTTACACTGTGCATTTTAAGAATTAGCCCTGTTTGAATTATGTTTTATAACTACGTAATCATCTTGTGTCACAGAATATGGCATTGTATTTCATTGGGGATTATCTGTAGCTATTACTTATTTTTTTAGTTGTAATCCTGGGACTTTCTCAGTAAAGAATAATTCAATCTGAGACGTACAACTCAGTATATGCTTTTTATGTATGTCTGAAGCCGTTTGTTGTTGACGGCTATATTATCTAAATTCACGCTTTCGTCCCACGGCATTGTCTCCATCTTTGCCATGAAAAAATTACATATAAGATTTAAAAAATGTAAAATTGCGTGAGAAAAAATAAATTTGCATAACTCAAGCTGGACAAAAGCAATAATTTTTGATTGTGTTATAATTTGGAGTCTTATATACAAAATGCAAGGAATATGTAATGGGTTGTTACAACAGATGGTGGTACAACTTGAATAATAATTACGGATGTACACCTTAAGTTAGGAAAGATGAAAAATTAGGAAAATACCAATTTCGTCAATTGCTACAAGATATTTCAAAATTATTTTATTGAAAATCCTACATTTGACAAAACGAAATATAATGAACAAGAATTATTAAAAGTTATTTTTTATTTGAAAAGAACCATAAAGCATAAATTACAGCACACTGAAAGTAGCATTAGCGACTCCGCTTTACCACCCGGATTGCGATGCCTTTTCGGACAAAGAAATGCCCTTTGCTCGGTTAACTCTAACGCACCCAACCTTAATTTGGCCGTGTTTCCAGAAATCGTGTGTTGAACACTTAATAAAAGTCGCCGATAAAAATCTCGCATAAATTCTACACGGGTCGTTTGTATAATTAATAATTAGTCCTGCAATGTTGCGTGTCAAATAACACAAACAGGGCAAGATTTGGGCTGCTCGTATTCGCTGGGTACGCACGGCGCTTCTATTTTCGTCCAAATACATTTTTGGCATAATTAAAGCGCGGCCCCAGTCGGGCTTCCAATTTAATTCCAGCCGATCATTAGCTTTACAACTCTTTTGGAGCTCGGTGTCGCCCCGTAATTACCAGAATTAATTGAAGTAAAGGAAACCGGGATAATTAAATTATGCAGTCGCATGCATTCGGAACAATACAATGCACTTAATAAGATTTCCCGACGTAAAAGGATTTAAAAGAAGTCATAATTAGAACCTCGGACGTTCCCATCATTAAGCTGGAAGTAATACAATGGCCTCGAAGCGCGATCGCCGGGAACGCCTCGGTGTGATTCTATAAAGTTATTGTAATATTTAGAATAGCTGCCGCAGTTGCACGACGCCGTCGGGGCGTCCGTAATTGTCGATCTGGTAGGAGGAACTCCGCAGCTGATAGATTGCCCATATAAATCAATAAGCTTTAAAAAGGCAGATATGCAAATGACGTGTTTGTGTTACTAAAGAGCGTGATTAGCTTGAAAAAGCTGCGCCCGCCGGCGGTCATGCTATTTCGGTTTCTAAGCGCAACTCATATATTCGGTTGATGGATGCAGTCTCGGGCCGTTGTATCTTCTGGCTGGCGATACAACAAAAGATACGCCGAAACAATCTCATAGAGGCCCGCATATGATTTAATGCCGTTTGGCCTGCTGTGTTTTAGTTTGACAGTATTAGTTGGCTCGGAGGATACAAGGCTCGACACGGAAGTGGAGAGACCAATAGATAACTATTACAAACAAGTAATGACATGGAAGATTTTCTGTCCTAACTGTATTGTTACTTTTTTATAGAGGTTACAGTAATATTTTTTTTATGAAGTGAAATATTAAATATGGTGGCGAAAGTTCGTCTTTGGAAATTATTAAGTTAATCAAAGGTATACTGGAAAAGTCGAAAATACCAGGTAACTGGAAGAAAGGTATTATAATACCAATATTAAAAAAGGGCAAAAATAAGTACCGAAGGATTAATATTCTTGAAACTACATTAAAACTAAAAACAAAAATAATTACACTAAAATTAACAGAAATTATAGAACTAAGAGATGAACAACGCGGTTTTAGGACGGGCAGATCGTATAATCACGCAATATTTCTGGTAAGACAAATAGCTGAAAAGGCTCTAGATTATAATAAACAAGTGTACTTATGCTTCGTTGACATAGAAAACGCATTTGATGACATACTACTGCATCACATTCTACAAATATTGGAAGGGAATAAAGCACTAAATTTAATTCTATTAATAGAGACATATCTAGAAACAACACTATTAAAATCAAGGATAAAGAATAAACTCACTAAAGAAATATCTATTAATAAAGCCCACTGCTATTCAATTTAGTAAAATGACACATCTAGAGGGATATAAAATGGCTGATGAGCAAATTATGATGGTTTCTATGCAAATGATGAGGCGTCAGTCGCAGATAGTGAGGATAATTCACAGAGACTGTTATTTCGTTTTTCACAAAGATGTAACAAACATAATTTAAAAGTATCTACTTCAAAAACAAAATGTCTTACAAGTGGCAAGGAATCCATATGGTGCAAGCTCCAATTATAAGAGCAAACAATCGAACAGGTCAGTAGTTTCAATTACTTGGGAGTGGAAATAACAAACGCAAAAATACTAAGCGAAGCAGTACAAAAACAAACAAACAAAGCGTTCAAAGTTTCTGGATGTTTGAATGATTCTAGTAGGTGTATAAATAAGTTCTCAGCTTTAGATTTCACAGGACGCAAACCACCGATTACATGTAACGTATTAAGTCCGCCCTCTTGCGGTTTTAAAGCAATGACATTTGGTCCTTCAAAACATCATGCGATTTGGCGTTTGATGCACATAACCTCAATAATCAGCTGTGTTCACGATGGCAATCACAAAAGAGCATATTCGATTTTCTATCCACTTCGCGTTTCATCTTAAGAAAAACGCTGCTGAAGCCACCGAAATGATTTGTGCTGCATATAGTGAGAATTCTGTAAGTCAAGCAACGTGTAAAAAGTGGTACCAAAGATTTCGCGGAGGAGAGTTTAGTCTTGAAGATCAACCACGCGCTCAAACATTTGACATGGATGAGCTGCAGACATTGCTGGATCAAAACAATGCGGAAACTGAAAAAGAGCTTGCAGACAGCTTGTCAGCCAGCCATTTCCATACGTTTGCATGCAATGGGTAAGATACAAAAGGAAGGCATAAACTGTTCGAAGACAATAAGAATCGACGTCGTTACACCGCACTCCATTTGCTTTCAAGGAACCGAAAAAAGGATTTTCTGCATAAAATTATTACGGGCGAAAATGGATTTTGTACGACAATCCCAAGCGCAAAAATCATGGGTAGACCCTGGCAAACCTTCGACATCCACTCCAAAGCCCAATATCCACGCCAAAAAGAATTTTCTCTGTATCTGGTGGGATTGGAAAGGTGTGCTGTACTATGAACTCTTGAAACTAGGTGAAACAGTTACGGCGGATCGCTAACAACAGCAACTCATCAATTTGCGTGACGCAATCGAAGAAAAGAAGCCATTTACTGGACAAGGAAGTCGCAAAGTCGTCTTGCTCCATGATAATTCCCGACCACATGTTGCGAAGGCGACGCAAGAACACATCTTCGCGTTAGGCTGGAAACTTCTCCCACATGCGGCGTATAGCCCAGACATGGCCCCTTCCGATTATCACTTATTCCGGTCGTCACAGCATCACTTGGCTGATACGCACTTCAAAACAGAAGAAGAAGTCCGAAAATGTATCGATAACTTTATCGTCTCGAAGCCGGTGAGCTTCTATCACCAGGGAATTTGCAAGCTACCCGAAAGATGGCAAAAGGTAATCGATGCCAACGGAGAATACTTTGATACTTAAGCTTTTTTTGTTTGTTTTTAAATAAAACTTTAATTTTGCAGAAAAAAGCTGAGAACTTATTTATACACCTATTATATGGAGAAATAAATATTTGAGAACAGAAGCGGAAGTATGTATTTGTAATGCGGTCGTAAGGCCAATACGAATATACGCTGTTGAAACTCGTACAGATACTTGTACAGTACAAAGCCTCTACAAATGTTCGAAACGGCGGAAATTAAAATGCCAAGAAAAATTACTGGACGTACTAAATACAGAGCGAAAATATACGAGAGCAGTCTTTAAGATTTTATTTTTACTTGTTAAAAGAGTTTAAATTGTCAGAGTTTGTTTTTGTATATTAAGTTGTATTTCTAACAATTGTTTTTTGTTCCTGAGTATTCTCATGAGTTTTCTATGGTCAGTGTCTGGAGATGATCTTTAATCCTCATTTATATGGCTTGATTTTTTTGGATGATCTACATGCATGTGTACCTTTGTAGATTTAATATTTAATTAAGCTTTAATTGGAGATCTATTAACCCTAGTGATTGACTATGATTTATTTTTTAGGAAACCCATTTATATTTTTATTGGCCGTTATCCTTTTGATGTCTTATAATACATAACGTTATTAACTTTCGACAGCGGAACGCTATAGGCGAAAGTTAATGATTTTAACATGGTATCTGTCTGTCTGTCTGTCTGCCTGTGTGTCTGTCTGGAGACACGGTAATTTCCGTTATAATCATCAAACTTGGCATACATATACCTTATGTCAATACCTTCTTCGCTATTGAATTTCAGCCAAATCGGCCGAAGGTCAAGGGGTCAACGGTGAGGTCAAACTTTTTCCATCACAAATGTCATGTGATACCTCATTCGAAATCAGACGTCATAAGGAACATTAGTTTATTTCACCTCTCGCTAATTCGCCACACCGCTGTCGAAAGTTTCATTTATGGTTTTACACCATTTTCGTTTTTATTTTATTGATTTACATCAGTGAATCCCCAACTCTTTTGGCCATGATCCACTTAAGCATCTCTCAAATCCTGATTTTCCCCCTGTGACATACAATTCTTTTAAAATATGGATTTTTATCGACGTGGAAGAAGCCTAAAAGGCGTTTAATCTGGTTTAGACCAGCTTCCAAAGAACATGGCACACATGAAAGGAAAAATAAGAGAACGGAAGTATTTCCAGTAGACAGTAAGATATGGAAAAATGTCTCTGTTCGAGACTGACGAATTTTTGACGATGACAATGTTGAGCATAGAAATAGAACAATTATTACGTGAACACTATTCTGTATCGAATTCAGAGTAACTTAGCGTCGAGAGAACAAGGTAGCTCAGATTATTCAACCAGTTGACTCTGTCCTCTAGCCGGCGCGCGCGTTTGAGTCTCGCTCAACCCATGGGTGTGTGTGAATGTCTTAGAATAAGTGCATGTTAGTGGGCATAATAAGTCCTTAAGGCTGGCAAAAAAAAACTTAGCGTTGAACTTCGTCGCGTGTATTTAGTGAGCCTGTCACCTGACGTTAAATGTCTTGCGGATTATATTCTTTTTTTATTTTTTTCATACAAAAATACTTATAAAAATAATAATTGCGCTTTAGATTTTTCAAATTTCTTGTTATATTCATATACAGAACAAAAAGATACATTGTATATTTGTACAGCTTGTAATATTAAAAGAACATTAAGGTACTTAACAGTGTTTCAATTGTCTTGGCCAATAACCTATTTCTCTAAAGATTTTGTACAAAATAACCAAGTTGTTAGTTACATATGTCTGTTAATTTTGATTCAAAATAAAAGCTCCTCTGTTTCAATATATTTTTTATGCGGCTTCTTAATGTTTCCAATGAATATAGAAGGTCCCTTGGTAGTATTTCAAATACATCAGCTATAGATCTAGCTATAAATAAAAAAATATAAAATAACTACTTGTAATTTAAATGAACTCATTTTTAAAACTAATTATTTATTTATGTACCAAATCTGTCTTCTTTAGCAAGTTCCAAATTCAATTCTTGTATAAATTAATCTAAATACAAAATGTTTACACTTGGTATTAAAACTAATTATATGTGTTTTGGATATTCCATCTATATTATTGGGTCACAGTAAACAATCATATTGTCGGTAAGGCAATTTAAGTGTTAATAATTTTTTAGTGTTTGTTGTATTAATTACTAATTTAAAGTTTGTTTGAAGTTTTGAAAATTTATATCCATGACCATAAATCTCTTCAAAGAATAGGTGTTGGGGGATGACAAGTCCAGAAATTACGCATGTTAAGTCACGGATATGCTGTTTGTGCAGAAAGAGTATTTTTAATAGCCAACCTAATGGTTGATCATTTGCTTTATTTGGTTTCTGAGCCTAACTTTAAGGACACCCTTTACTATACCGATACCATACTTTATTTTGGACTGTTTATCTGACTGTTTTTGTTGAGCGTACATGCTGTTGAGCGCGTTAACCATGTTATAGTGTAAGACTTTTTCATTGGGGATAAAGGCTTCTGACTATGTACAGATTTTGAACGACACTGCGGAGTCTTTGGCAACGGCAACATTAATTCAAAGCACAACTTCAAACTCGTTAAGTAGTTCCTCTGCCTCTTCACTGTTCTATAGTGACCCTTCCAGAGCCCAGATCTCAATCCGATTGAGGACTTATGGAAAACTCTTAATAAGACTGTCGTGGGAGAGAACTCAAAGCCACTCGATAAGAATTTCAAATGCTTTAAACGTGATCGCGTCACGCAGCAGTGTGCATGTTTAGCAAAACCATATACATCTTCGCGTAATCTTATGAAAACCAATAATAATAATTTAAACATTTGCATATTAATACGATGTTGATCCACCTCTAGCATGCAATACAGCTTGAATTCTGGACGGAATAGACTAATATAAATAGTGATGAGTGAAATTCGAAGCTATTCTTTATGCAGTACAGCCTCTACCTGAGGTAGAAACGAAAGAGGTGGAAATCGGCGCCGAATCCCCTTTCTAAAACAGCCCACAAATACTTGATGATATTTAGGTCTGGGCTCTTAAAACCTCTCTTGAACAGGGCCAGCGGCATTATTAACCTGGAATATGGCATCTCCGCCTAGAAATAAAGTTTGCACCGTTGCGTGGACCTGCTACCCAAAAGTTCTTTACACACTGCTGCTGAATACCATGATACAGCGCTCCAGACCATATAGACCCGCCACCATGTCCGACAGTCGGGCAGAGACAGTTCATATCGTATACTTCAGAGAGTGTTCGCCAGACAAACACACGTCCAATGTTAGAGAAGAAGATAAGGCGTGACTCGTCCGACCAAACGACACGTTGGCAGTTTTCCAACGACCAGTTTTTGCGGGAATTGCACAATGCACGTCGCCTTTGAGCATTCATATCTGTTATTAGGGACTTGGCAAAAGCAACACGCCCATGGATACCAATTTTATGCAGTTTCCGCCTCACTGTTTTGAATTAAACGGAGGCTTTCAAACTCGGTGATCTCTATCTTTCAACTTCATATTTTGACCACTATTATGTTTCGTTGACCCTGTTTTACTGTGCACCGTGTATGAGGTCAAGGCTTTCGAGACCATACCTTATGTAAGTAACACCGCTTAAAGCTGCTGTTTTGCTCACATATGCTCCGGCTAAACGGTGTTTAACAATTATACCTCTACCTGCACAACAACTACAACTACACTGATTTACTCTACTACTAGTGCTCACTCCATACTACCTGCAACAAACAAGAGAAGGTTAATTTATGTGCCCAGTGTTACCAGGCACAGTTAAAAATACTTTTGACAAGCGTTTCTATTATTTTGTCCAATACCTGTACATAGTATAATGGTATAAATGCACTCCTATTTTTAAATTTCAGGTTTAAAAATATATCACCAGCAATTTAGATTGTAAATAACTATATTTCAATACCAGTAAATAAATATGTATATTGAAAACAGTATTTTTATTTGTACGTACACGACAACCACTGAAGCCACAAGGTTATTATTACACTTTTTTTTAAACGGTGTTTCTGCTATCTTAGCGCAAGGTGCTAGACACTGAATATCACTAGTAAGGTATATATACCACTTTCACTACTTATCACTAATTATCATTAATAAATTATCAACCGCACTTTATTAGGTCAAAACAACTTTATTATTCTGGCGTGGGTATGGTTTCTTTCTAGATTAAAGTGGGTAGTTGTACATAACAGGTGAACGTTCTGCTAAAATTTAGTTACCGTTGTGCTCCATATGCAACATCCCTATGCAAAAATTGGTCAAATTACTGATGTGCAAATATGAATTGGATTTTAAATGACGACCCTATCATTTTACGTGAAGTAATATTTGTATCTGCACTCAAAAAATTACGCAATATTTACTGCGTTTATTAAGGTGAACAATTTTGGTAAAATTATAATAAAAATATATTGATTTTTAAGAATACTGTTTTATAATAGTGACACATAACTTTTTTAACTACTATATTATTACTTAATTTAATATTTAACAATTTAATAAGATTACCTTGTTGTATAATCCCTAAAAGTAAATTAAGTCTTAATTTGAGCAAAATTATTTTTATCGGGTTTTTTTTCAACAACTATGAACTAACCATACATAAATCAGGGTAATGTAGTTTTCTTTAAAGTTAAGAAAGATCGAAATCAGCTATCCTCAATAATTTCTAGTGCTACTTTTATGTTGTACAAATCAAACTTGATTAAAATTAGATTCCGACATTATGAATAATGCTACTCATCAATTGTTGTAGTGCATGTACAGGTATTAACCCATGTAACATCATTACATGAACAAGAAGCTAACAAAGTGCATATAAAAACTAATAAAGGTTATGGTACAATTCATATATGCACTTTTCCCTCTTTATGTGTCTTCATCTTTTCAACTGGTTTGTTGCAGCTCTCCATTCCTTCCTATTTATACATTTATTTTTTATAGATCTATGGGGGACACATCCTGTGTTTTTCATTATTTGTTTAGTATATTTCATCTGTGGTCTGCCACGAGCATTTATTCCTTCTATACGCCCTTCAATAATGGTGGTTAATAGTTCTCCCTTACTTATGATTTATCCCATTAGTATTCTCCTTTCTTTTTGTATGTTTTTCCACAAACACTTATGGATTCATACATATCTTCCACTTCTTGATTGATATGTTCGCTTATTGACATGTACACTTGTACCAATAATGGTATCCTCTGGTTTAGTACGTATTTTTATCATCATTGTTGTCCTCTCCTGGAGATTCGAAAGGGGGGCAGTTTTACCTCCGGACTTATTAACTATTAAAGACTTGTCTATATTTATTGGGAATTGCTTTCTTAGGAAATTTTTTATAAGATGGTTTCTCTTTGCCTTCTGCATGATATTTAATGCATGTTTTAGTGTATCAGTGATAGCATTTCCTCCTTAAATTTACCTTAAATTTATTAGAATTGTAATTATTTAATATTTGGTTATGTATATGAGATAACTGTTTTCAAAACTAAAATTTATTTGATTTTATCGAAGTGATTTAAAATTACATTTCATTTGTAATTAAAGTATATTTTTTAGATTCCATTAGGAAGATCTTAAGCTTATACACATTTTTTTTACATTTTTAATTACAAGAGATTCACATGGTGAATGCTTAGTTCAGTTTTTCTCACTATCTTCTGGTTATACGTTTTACTAATTTATGGAAAATCTAATTTGTTACAGATTAAATTTCAAATAAAATTTTATGGTTAAATGACTTCAGTTTTTCAGGAACGCGGAATGATAACAGTATCCGGCACAAAGTTGTTTTACTTAAAAACCGGAAATCAAATGTAGAACTTCATACTGCAGACATGCCAATTAGTTAATATATTGTCTTCTGTTGAGGTGGTAGGATCTGTAAGTAGTGCGTGTGTGCTCCTAATGTGGCTTATGGCTTGTTCTATATTATTGTTAATTTGAATTGGATTGTCTTAAGGTCCTGATAGGAAAAAATAAGGTAATGTTATATGATTATTATCTTATGTTATTGTCAATTGATCCAATTAACTTTAACTAGTTTTGCAATGATTTGCGTGAGCTATTTTTTAAGAACTTTTTGTATTTATATTAGAAGTGCTCGATTAGTTAACGGTTGGTGCAGTTAATGTAGATTTTTTATTATCAACTGTGATGTGAAATTATATCACTAGGATTAGATGTTCTACAATTTTAGTTAATACTTTTGCTGTTGAGATCGCCAACTGGTAGCTAAAGCCTTAGCTACTAGTTAGCGTGCCTTTAAATATGTTTTCTAGTTATTGCAGATCAAGATGGTTCTTTGATAGTCTATATGTAGACGTAACTATGGGTAATGTGTTGTTTGTTAACGATATTTAATCGTGTGAATAACTATAATTTCTAAAGTACAATTTTATAAAAAAAACGAGTGTCATGGACATAGTTGTTAAGAATGAACAATAGAAGAATTAGAGATAAATGCTTCTTTAAACGAAAAACAAAATATTCAACATCAGTTTATTGGTAGAGCCAACAATAAGCCACTTTTAATAGATTTTGCAAGTAATATACTAAATATTCTGTTAGGGTGGGTCGTTTTTAGAATACACCTTTGTATTTAGGTAAGACTATCATTTTTGTTAACAAGGATCATAAATTGCAAAAAAATTATAATTATTAATAAATCACTTACTTTCTTCTATATAAAAATAAATTTAGAAAAACAAATTTTGAACCTTTTGTTATTTGTCTAAGATTATAAAACAATCTTCATAAGTAATAATATAAATTGTTTATTTTTGTTGAAAGTTTGCAGCTATTATTTATGGATACAGAAAAATATACTGCAGAATTTAATCGAAATGGACCCACCAAATAAAAAACCACGAAACACCTCAAAAAATTAGTAGAATCCATATCAAATTCATGAAAATAATGCTGAAAGCTAATGGTAAACATTTTGGGTATAAATTTTATTAATTTGTATTTTCTTTGAAATATTATTTATTCACACTAATGTAAACGATATTGTATTTGGAAGTTTGACTTTTTGGAGTATCTTCTAATTTTTTTTAATATAATCCTCTACTCTTAGTTTTTCTGTTCAGTTTTTGGCATACAAAATATTAAATAAAAATAAAAATTTCAACAATATCAAACAAAAAATAAAGCCAATTTAGCAACCGGGGAATCTGACGTTCATTTTAGATTTAGAGAGCATGCAAAATATGTCCTTTAAGATACTAACAGTAAGTGAAGTATGAATGTATAGTACGTAGTTAAATGTACAACTTAGAAATTTAAGTTTAATCATTTCATGATAATCATTATAAGCTGAAGTAACATTTGTATCTGCACTCAGAAAATTACGCAATATTTACTGCGTTTATTAAGGTGAACAATTTTGGTAAAATTATAATAAAAATATATTGATTTTTAAGAATACTGTTTTATAGTAGTGACACATAACTTTTTTAACTACTATATTATTACTTAATTTAATATTCAATAATTTAATAAGTATACCTTGTTGCATAATCCCAAAAGTAAATTAAGTCTTAATTTGAGCAAAATTATTTTTATCGCGTTTTTTTCAACAACTATGAATAAAAAGTGATAAATCACTAAGCATACATAAATCAGGGTAATGTAGTTTTCTTTAAAGTTAAGAAAGATCGAAATCAATTATCCTCAATAATTTCTAGCGCTACTTTTATGTTGTACAAGTCAAACCTGATTAAAATTAGATTCCAACATTATGAATAATGCTACTCATCATCTGTTGTAGTGCATGTACAGGTATTAACCCATGTACCATCATTACATGAACAAGAAGCTAACAAAGTGCATATAAAAACTGATAAAGGTTATGGTACAAGTCATATATGCACTTTTCCCTCTTTATGTTTCTTCATCTTTTCAGCTGGTTTGTTTCAGCTCTCCATTCCTTCCTATTTATGCATTTATTTTTTATAGATCTATGGGGGACACATCCTGTGTTTTTCATTATTTGTTTAGTATATTTCATCTGTGGTCTGCCACGAGCATTTATTCCTTCTATACGCCCTTCAATAATGGTGGTTAATAGTTCTCCCTTACTTATTATTTATCTCATTAGTATGCTCCTTTCTTTTTGTATGTTTTTCCACAAACACTTATGGATTCATACATATCTTCCACTTCTTGATTGATATGTTCGCTTATTGGCATGTACACTTGTACCAATAATGGTATCCTCTGGTTTAGTACGTAACTTTATCATCATTGCTCTTTCGTTGTATTGTTAATATTCGGTTATTCTTTTTCCATGTGCTTTGTTAAGGTTAATACCAACACCTGCATTTTCTTGGTTAGCTCAAGTGTGCATTATTCTGTAGCCATCACACCAAAAATCTCTTGTGGGCATCTCATTTTACAAAGACCTAAAATTCTAAATTTAAGCTTTTCATTTCTAACTTATGTTTTGACTATGTACACTTGTAGAATTAATCCAGGTATCCTACTGGTTTAAGTTACGTATTGTTTATTGGATTTTTTCATTAGTTGTCGTCTCCTGGAGATCCGAAAGGGGGGCAGTTTTACCTCCGGATTTATTAACTATTAAAGACTTGTCTATATTTATTGGGAATTGCTTTCTTAGGAAATTTTTTATACGATGGTTTCTCTTTGCCTTCTGCATGATGTTTAATGCATCTTTTAGTGTACCAGTGATATTTCCTCCTTAAATTTATTAGAATTGTAATTATTTAAGAAAATTGACAACTGTCATAAAAATGCTCACTAATAGTATTAAATTTCCTATACCACCATTTTCAACAAATGGTTGGCAAAATTTTCTTCGGGTAATGTTTTCAAAACTAAAATTTATTTAATTTTATCGAAATGATTTAAAATTACATTTCATTTGTAATTAAAGTATATTTTTTAGATTCCATTAGGAAGATCTTAAGCTTTTACACATTTTTTTATTTCTAACTTTCAATGACCTACTGGTTAATTACAAGAGATTCACATGGTGAATGCTTAGTTCAGTTTTTCTCACTCTATCTTCTGGCTATAAGTTTTACTAATTTATGGAAAATCTAATTTGTTACAGATTAAATTACAAATAAAATTTTATGGTTAAATGACTTTAGTTTCTCAGCAACGCGGAATGATAACAGTATCCGGCACAAAGTTGTTTTACTTAAAAACCGGAAATCAAATGTAGAACTTCATACTGCACACATGCCAATTAGTTAATATTTATTATGTTAACATGCAATTGCCCTGTTTAGTAGCACATTTTTTTTAATCACTGAAGATGTATTTGCCCAAAACTGGATCTTGTGGCTACAATGCAATAACGACAAAGAATTATAAATTTATATAAGAAAAACTAACCTTGTATTACAGCAAAAAATGCAAGAACAAATTTCTGTCGACCAGTTCCCCAATTATGCATTTATCGGCCTTTTTTAGGAACGAATAAAATAAAAAATAAAATGAGCCGTTGCTGTAATGGATACGCTATTAGTTTACCAGTTTTTGCCTTTTACTAATGCCACCTTAAGAACTGCAAACATTTTAGCTTGTCTCTGTTATAAATTTGATTAGAAATAAATTTATGTGTTTCATTAAGTCCTGTTAAGAGCCTTGACTATTTGCATCCATTTGCCAAACTGGTAGGAGCATAATAAAGCAAAAGCAGTTTTCAACGTCACTCACATATGTCTGCCTAATCGTAAGCTATCATTTTTGCAATTTTATTGCATCGAAATTTATTCAAATTTTAAATTAAAGAGTCAATTAAGAACGACAGTTTTTAACCCAAGAGTAACTTATAATATTAAAATTAAAAGTTGCCCTCAAATGCAGAAATCGCTTTTAAATTAATTCGCTTTATTGTAACAGATTTTATAAAAATAATTTTAAAAATGATAGTACGTTTAATGTTCTTAAAGCAGCTTGTCTTTTTAATAAACGTTAAAGATTATTAGTCACTTCATTCAAATATTGGCGACACACACATAAAGCATCTGCATTTAAATGTAAATTATACTAACTTTTTCTCCACTTAACATATTCGATGAAGGCTGTCCTCTCATTGTATGGTGCAAACATTTACATTTTCACAGCTTGGCAACGTAAAATAATTTTAGTTTAATGTTATCTTAAAAATTTTTAATATAACAAAAAATAATTTAGAATGATAAAATGTTATCTTGAATACTGATTATTTATATTTGTGCTTCCATTTTTATACCAATGTGATGAAATTCCTTAATAAAGCAAAGCCTTATTGAAACATTTCAGCACATTTCTTGAAAACAATATTTCTTTCGTTCCACTCTTGTTTGCCTCCATTTATTATTTTTTGTTTTTTTTTTTATTTTTATATATTACTATATCTTGAAGCATAAGACATAAACTCATTGCCAATTCATGTGAGTGCATTAGCTACCCAGCGACTATTAGAGACAAAGATTAAAAAGTCTTTTTGAATAAGACACCAATGGCCCAGGCTTCAATAACATTATAAGGCCGTTGGATAATAATAACATAGAAAGTCTTACTAATTTGCTCAATACGTAACCATTCGTGTAATATTTTTCTAGAATGGCTCAGCAAGTACCAAAAAAAGTACTTTCAACCAATGCAACGATCACCGAGCTTTTAGTATAATTTAGAAACCTTTAAAAGTCTCCTTGAAAAGATGTGGTCAAACGTTTGTATGCAGCCTCCAAATAATATATAGGAATCATCTTATTTGAATTTCGAAAAGCAAAAGAAACTCGAAAAGCATTCAAGTTTTCATATAACAACACAAAGATGTCAGTTGTACTATCTATCAGAAAGCATTCGATAAAGCATACACAGATATATTGAAACCAGATGAAATAAGTAATAAAGAACTATCTATTATAAAAAATAATATACAATATAAAGAAAAACACTTAGACTCTACACAAATCTAACGTGGCGTGCGTTAAGAGTAATATAAATTAAAAATAAATAAAGAAATAATCAACGACATAAGATATGCTGATGACTCCGTGCTATTAGCAAAATATCTACACAATCTACGATCAAGAACTAATCTAGTGGCAGGTAAGAATTTTTTTAAAACGAGCTGTTCTACTTGTTAATAAAAAGGCAATTGAAAAGGTTAAAATATTCACTTGTTTCTACAGCACAATAAACGTCTAGTGGAAACTCCCCTTAACGATAAGATGTTGGATAGAAAGGGTAGGTTTTGAAAGTCGGGTCCACTCTACCATCCACCAACTTCTTTGGCTGGTAGAACAAATTACGAAGGACTTCAGCAAAAAGAAATACATCCTTGCAGTCTTCTACTACGTGGCCAAGGCATTCGACAAGGCACACCAAACTAATCTTCAAGATGACTTCAGATTCTATTACGCTGACGATGGTACAATCAGGATTAATAATGAAGATGTGAAGTCATCGTAGAAGCGTCTTCGAGCCGGCGTCTTTCAAGGCTTAATACGACAGGTGGAGGATCAGGATCATATCCTCCACCAAGAAGAAGATCAGATGGAGCAGTGATATAAGCAACATCAGAACTTTCGACCGAGATATAACGGGGAGGGAAGAGCCATCATACCTCGGAGTGACCTTAGTGTAGCTAAAAAGTTTGTATAGAGAATCCTGCCAAGAAAACCCAGGCAGCCTTGCTTATTTTGCAGCACCCCAACAACAAGAACCTATCTAGAAATATTGATCATCTATAAAACAGCCATTGGACCAATCGTGACTTATCCCTGTTCTGTTTGCGGGTATACGAGAAAAACTGAATGAACTGCTTGTGGTCTTGAACCAAGCTCTCAGGTCGATCTTTATATGCTTTACGGCAACGCCGAATGTTAACTATCCAGAAATATGACTCTCACTGAGCCTTATAACTTTTCTACCTTTACAACTACGACGTGGATAAAGATGTTCACCACGAGTGCCCAAAGGTTCTGATTGAGGGTTAGCGGCTTGGCCCAGAAACCTCAATTTAAATATATAATATGTGTGTGCGAGAATCGGAATTTAAAGATGAGAACTAAAATTAGACTCCTTCACTACTACTTGCTCTACTCTTTATGAAATTGGACAGACATCTATTAAGTAAATAATAATAAAAAAGTATCAGATCAAGTAGAATAAAATGAAAATCATAAATATAGTAAAACCAAAAGAACTAAAGTATTGAGAAATAAACGACATACGAAAAAGGGGCTCTAACAGAAAGAAACATGTTCTAATTGAATAATCTAAGGACGTGGTTCAACAAATTTATGAAAAACAAAAATATGAGAATGTAACTATCTTAAGTCATGCTATTAACAAACAAATTTTTTTACGTTATTAACAACAAAATCTTAAAATTGAGTGTCAGTAGTATTAAAAAGGTTTATTTTACTACTGCTACCCTTGAGAAGAATGTCGTTCGCCCAAACAAGGAATTTAAATTTTATATTACATTTACGTTTGCTCTTATGTATAGCGGACTAATCACGCATGAAGAAGAGCGATAATAAGAGCAGCAAGATGAGCGACGACCGGCCCGGCCGGAATTATTTAAATGAAGTATTGTTTTAGGGATAGGCCGAGAGGAACGGCGGCCATAATAAATATTGCAGCGCGTAATCTACTTATGTTGACTTTACGAGATTAAAATCTGCTAGAAGTCGACAGTTGTTTCAATAAAAACAGCGAGGGGACATATCTAAAACAATATAAGTCTGATTCCGGAGGATAAAGGCCATAAATAAGAGTTAGACTGATGATACCCGACCAAGGCCACACACGGGAGCATAACTCTTTGGCCTATCTGGCCTATCTGTGGATAATACATGGCGGACAAGTTGAAGTTTGTGAGCAATTTATGGTCTTGCGCTGACTTAGATTTCCACAGCTTCTTCGGCCGATAGCGCGGCGCGGCCAGGAGATGGTGTAAATTAGCGGTCGTTAGCAACTTTCGGAATCATTAATATCTTCGGCCGTGGTAGGCAGCGGGAATAAAAGGAATCCGAGACCGCTGGGCCGGCGCTGCTCCCCACTGTTTGCGTACCAGGAAGGATCCCGAGGTGTAAATTATAAAGCCGTGTTTGTTTTTTGTGGCTTTGCACCTGAAGATTTTGTTTGTAAACGCTCGCCCTTTGTTCGGCCAGCCAGGGGGCGAGGCGTGTTGGTTTTGAGCTGTTTCTTCCTTTGTCCCGGCCGAGACGTTTATTTTCCAAATTATGCCGAACAATCGAATTCCTCCCGAAGCGCCTCCGTGGCGACTTGGCCAAAAACGCGAGAGGCAGTTCGCCGGATTTAGTGCGCCCCGATCATCCGGCCCGCCGTTTGCTAATCATCCGGCGGCCGCCCGCCAGAATTTATTTTATTCAGATCGCCGTGGGACGGGGAGCTTAAAGAGCTTATTTGTATGATGATTATCTGGAAGACTCGAGGACAGCGCCGACCCCTTTAGGCGGTTCCAGGCCAGCGCCAAGCATACTGCGAATGTAAATTAAATTAGGACGCCATTGCTCGATGGCCTTTAATGAGCGAATGCAGAATACAACGGAGGAAAAGATGTACTGGAGATTAGGGAGAAGTTAATTCGCCTGCTCGAATTTCTGCCGGAGTTGCTTTGATAGTGAAAATCTTCAGAAAAGTTGCAGTATTTTAAAAATTGTTTGGGTACATTATAAAGGATGGTCCTAATTAAACTTTAGGATGTTTTTTCTGAATAAAACACAAAACATTACAGTGATCTAAATTTTATTAACTACCAAAAGCGTGCTAACACTTAAGAGTTAATTAATGACATTACAATCTCGTGTGTGTGTGTGTGTGTCTGTCATCACGATAACTCAAAAACTAAAGTCCTGATTGACACCAAATTTGGCACACAAGCACTTCATACCAAAACAAACCATAAGCTCAATTTTCAGCCAAAAAATTATGTTCTTTTGGTAAATTTGGATTTACACCCTTTTCGTTGGTATTAGTGTAAAGTACAGATTAGTACTTACGTATAAAATGTGATGTCATCCAAAAATCCTTCACGACTACGCTGCTATGCGACCATTCTTTAGCAAAATTTTTCATAATGTCTTTCTAAAATGCGGCTTTATTTCAGCAATTACATGTCTGCTCTCTTTAGCTCTAGAATTGTAGCAAGTTTGTTCACATAAACCCTTTACTGCGAACAGGTGCAATGGAAAAAGTCGAATGGGGTTATCTCAAGACCGCGGTGGCCAATCGATGTCATTCCTCTACGAGATAACACGATCAGGAAATTTGGGTTAAAGTAAAGTGAGTATTTCGCATGCCATTTCAGTTCAAATAATTGGTTTAATTGAAAAAATTTGTTTAGTACATTCTGACAACATACACCATTGACACTGACAGCGTTGCTAGCTTCGGTCCCAAAGAAATACGGGCTAGTGATTCCTCCAGCCCACAATGCACAACGTCCTTTCATATATGGCGTATGGATTTTTATTACCCCAGATGCGACAATTTCGACGATTCACAAAGCCATTTAAAAATCTTTATCGCTCAACATAGGTTTTCTACGAAAATCAATATCAACTGCTGTGTTCTTTAAAACGCAGTTCACAAATGCACGATATTTCTGGTGATTTGCTTATTTAAATTTGTGGGTCAATTAAAGTTTATACACCTATAAGTGCAGATTCTTTGTTAAAATACGTTAAATAATGCCGTATTAAAGATTTGTTTGCTCTGATCGACGATGAATTGACGTGCTTGGTTGTTCATGCACACTATCACTTTCTCGAGCAAAAACACCTGAATGACCATTGCGCTAATACCAAACTCTTACTTTATCATTAAAGATACTATTTGTTTCAAACTTTTGTACTAAGTTACGAATTACACGCACCATGGTACATTAAATTTTCTTCGCGTAATTAGAACTATTCGCCTATTTTCAAAACAAACGTAAATGATGATGTGTTACTTCTTAGAATACGGTACCTTGGTGACTTTCGCATGTGCTTAGGTATAAATTATACACATGGAAACTTTACAAAACGCAAACGGCGAGCAATTGAAATCCTAAAGTTCAAAAGGGATCAATCTATAGAAGTTAAAATCAGTTACAAGCAGATACTTTTAATACATAAATAATTCCTATATATTTTGAAATTGAAAATGTTTTTGATGGAGTCGTCAAAGCTGATCAAGGACATGTGATATTTGTTATCGAAGATTGAATTACAACAATAAAATGCTGTTTCATATATGACGTTTAAAGTTTAAGCGTTTACTGCCGCCGGAAACATTAAAGCAACTTCAGCTACAAAGTCATGGTTACTGACCATTTCAATTACGTCAATCACTTTGTAGAATATGTACAGAGACAAGAGTCCCAGAGACACACAATACCTGCATCCTGCCAAGAGATTTTCCAGATGATATGTGTGACTAAATTGTGTATTCGTACATAATAAGCTCTCCAAGAGAGTATCGTGTTTTCCATTTATTAAAATTATGCTCCTCTAGCGCTTTTCTATCTCTTATAAAATGGTGTATGACATGCTTTTCAAGGATGAGAAATTTAAAAATCTTTCTCAGTCACTACCTACCTATCAGGCTTTGTTGATTTAGAAAAGTACGGAGTACGTGATATAAAAGCGTCCAAAGGCAACAGTCAAAAATCTTGAGGTGAATTTGGAAAGTCAATTTAAATTCTACTCCAGCCATTTTACTAGTTACAGTTGCAATCTTCCTTGGCCCTTCAAAAACATTTGATAATTGAAGCATTAATGTCTGGTCTCTTAGACGACTTTAACTTAGACTTAGCTAATGATGATCCAGTTAAAAAATTCACATAGATAAGATGGTTAACCCTGAGAAGACAATTTCGTCTGTGTTCAACTTATGACCTTAATATGGGAATTGATTGCAAATAATAACGTCAATAAATATAAATTATCCAATAATTTTTAACAATTAATAATTTTATATATTAGTGCATTTAACACCTAAACGGCAGCGCTCAAAGAAACCAAAATTATTTATTTGCAACTGACAGTACAAGCCCTTTAATATTTTAATTACTTTGTGAAGTAAGACAAATGCAGTTATTATTATTATTTATATTAATAAAATTATTTTTTTAATACCTCAAAAATTTGCAATTCGATTTTATGCAAATTTAAAGAACTAATTGAAATTAATATGTAGTTCCATTCTTTATCTTTATATTTTGACGAAAGAAAAAGTTTTTTAAAAATGGTACAACACACAAGAAACCAATAAAACAAACATCTTGAGATCTCACATACTTCTTCGAACGTGACGAGTCAGAAGATTTCTATGCTGTAGGTAAGATTGAGCTTTTTGCTATAAACTCATGTTCCATCTACCCTTACAATTTTTAAAAAATCTAGTTATTGTAAGCAACCCAAAACAAACTATGAACAACTGCAACACACGTTTCCTCTTTTCTGGCGGTAGCAGCTCCGGGACAAATTTTGCCGTCACACGTTTGACCATAAGATATTCTGTTAAAATTTTACATTCGTTAGTTTTTGTAATTTTCAGTTCATATTTTAATTCTCAGACTATTGCTAATTATAAACCGCACATGTTTAACATTTTTCAATATTGTTTTTGTTGATAGTTTTCCAGGTTGTAGATTAAAATCAACTAATTCCCAGTCATGTATAAATCACTTACGTTGTGCCTTTATTTATGCTGCACTTATTGCTTTCTTTCCAAAAGTCTTATGAATCGATCAAATAGTTTCTATAGATGAATATTTAATGTTCTCCAACTAAATTTGATTTAAATTCGCTGCTCTACTATCCCACTCATTGGAAATACAACAATCACACACTGCATGTGATCCGGCGTCTAATGGCTAGTTAATCTGGCCAGTGTGGTTATCCTCATATATACATGCGCACTATAGTATACTCTCATCGGCTACCAAGTTACATCACAGTCGCGTAAACTGTTGTTATTTCGTAATGTTAATTAGATAAATGTAATATGTTCACCACCTACGCATTTGCAAAATACAGCACAAAGAAGTAACAATAATTAATGTGACATAGAAGTTGTAAATCCTAGAAACACTGATTTGATTAGTCATAAAATATTATGTAACAAATGTTTTGATATTAATTACTCAAAGATATAGAAAACAGTTTTTATAGGCCCAGTAAAAAAATTGTCTCCAGGCCAGGAAGCCAGACTTTCGACGACTCTGACTAAAAGAAGGTACCTTATGGTGACTGAGCTTAGGGGTTACATTTAAGTGGGTACCTGGCATTTCAGTGAAATTATCATCATTGTGGGATGTTATACACTATCATAGTTGTCTCGTTACCTAGGAGCTAGGATCAATGTTATTTAACGTTTTCCTTTGACTTTTACATTTATCAAACTTAATTCCGCTTTTTCGAGATAACATCAGAATGGTTTTTAAACTGTTTTAATGTTTTTTACTCTATTTAGTTCAATTTACTGCGTAGGGAAGAATTTTGAGGTCCAACTATTCAGTACTGTGTAGTTTACTTAGTTTTTAGTAATATATTTATTTATTGTAAATTTGCAATGGTTTTATAGTCATTGTGCATATCAATATTTTTATATCTATTAACAGAGGGATGCATAAACAGAGAAATTTTTATCTTTAAATAATTAGAATATTTTGATATATCAAATTAACACTCAAACAGAAAAACAGGGAAGTAGTAGATATTAAAAATATAAAATTTTAATGAAACAATTCTTTAAAAAACTATTTTTGCTCCTGCACTTATTATTTACGTTAAATAGTGTGGTTTTAGAAAAATTCAATACTGTTAATATTTGTTTATATAAATATAACTCAAATTGTTCTTTGTCCTATAACTTTTCCTATTAACTCCCCTTTGCTTGTAATCTGTCCATTTGAACAATAAATAATTAGTATAACTGGCATAGTTATAACTTGCAGAAAATGCTTTCAATGAAGACTCTCCTTTATAGTCCAAAGTATAAAGTGGCATTAACTTTAAACTAAATATGTTAATTATATATCTTTTTTTTTATTAAGTTTATTGCCAGTTCAACAATTGTACATTGTTATTCATGGCATTGATAAAGTAAGGTATACATGTCATTTGGAATACATAACATAAGATACACAATTATCGTATCGGGTAATCCTAAAGGATTAACAATGGGTCTAGGATGTTGGCGGGTTAATTAGTCAGTTTTTGTGTTATCCGTTGTTATACATACAGATCCTGGGGGGAGTTTACGCTTTAATCTTCCATGCAGATTCTTGCGTCCTAGTTTATAGTGCACAGCGCCTTCGCAGTTGGTGATAGTAATTATATATCTAAATAAAGCTGTCAATTAATTTATTGGAACTAAAACGTTTTAGTCGTCGCGTTTTTCCATTGTCTTTAAACACATTTAGTAGAACTATAGTTCTGGCACTATATTTTTTTTATTTCTTCTTTAATAGACGGCATTTGTAGATTTCTTGTAATTGGATAGTTGCGGACATACCATGGGGGTATCAAACATCGTTCTCAATCCCGATCTCCGGTCCTCCTGCCGCGTGAAAAGCATTGGTTGTCGGAGTAACGCGTTCGGGTCCACGCGGAAATACGCGAATGATTGTCGTATTTTTAAAGCACATTGCAATTTTTAAAACTTAAATTAAAATTAAATTATTTATATTCTACTGTTTTAGTTTTTCTGTTCTTTTTTTGCAAATAAGCATTCTTTTGTATGGAACGGGTACAAACAGCTGAGCACCACAGAAATTACATGAGAAAACGAAGAAGTGAGCAGACTGCGGATGAAAGGGCAGCAATAATAAAACGAGGCGACGTATATGCGCCTAAAGAACTCCGGAGGAAGTTGAAGTAGAAAACCAAGCAAGGCGACTGCGACGTGCTCAAAGAACATCGAAAGAAATAGCTGCAGAATAGTAACGATTGCTACAGGAAGTTCCTAACACTTCCATTCTTTATAGCAGCCAAGCGTAGCTGGCTGGATTTTGTAGTACTTTACTTTAAAAACGTTGTAGAATTTCAAGATTTGGATTAGTGTTTGTACGACATGGCTGTTTCTCGTTTGTCCATACAGATTTCGTGGTAGAACGCTGTAGACAGCGAGCGCGAGTGGATATGCTATATCGTGTCCAATTAAGTTATTACTAGTGCCCGCTCTTGACCCTGCAACGATTTATATTTAATTCTGTCGAGTTTTACACCAAATGTGTAAGTTACTACATTTTTAAAATTTCCTAATTAAAAACTCGCAAACATCATGGCAAATTCTGTAAATACAGAATATGTACAACAATGGCTCAAATATGTATATAACCCAGTCACAAATTTTATATAATCCACAACAACCTCAATTTGGAAATCAACAACCACTTCAATTCAATTATGCGCCGCTCCCGCAAACCAGTAATGTCATGCCGACGCCTCAACATCAGAACCCTCTGCTACTACCACAAAATTATACTAATATAAAATTCTTCTCTTCTGTCTCAACCCCTAATCAAAATCCAAACCCGCAACTAATAACAGAAGCAACAGAACAAATAGATATCGATGACTCCTCCGAAGAAGAAGTAACAGAAAATCAAAACCAACAAAAATGGCAACAATACAAAAAACGTAGAAGAACTACAGAGGAATGAACACAACCAGAAAATGCAATTAACACTCAAAATCGATTTAATGTACTAGCTAGCGGTAGCACACAAGAGACCCAACAAGATTCTAGTGAAAGTTCCGTACAAAAAATTCCCAAGCCCCCGTCTGTATACCTATACGGTGTTACGAATTATGCCCAAATGATCGAAAATCTAACAAAAGTCTTAGAGCGGGAACAATACAGCACTAAAGCACTTTCAAACAACACAATTAAAATAAATACTAATATTGCTGACTCCTATAGAAAACTAATCACCCATCTAAAAATTGAACGAATTATATACCATACCTATCAATTAAAGGATGAAAGAGCATACAGAGTGGTAATTCGAAATCTACATCACTCTGTTGACACCAAGGAAATTAAAGAAGAACTAAAAAAGCACTGCCACACTGTACGAAATCTCACCAACATCAGACACAGAGCAACTAAAGAGCCTCTGCCTATGTTCTTTGTTGATTTAGAGCCGACTCTGAATAATAAAAAAGTGTTTGAATTGACGCACGTTAATTACCAACTAATAACCGTAGAACCGCCCAGAAAGAAAACCACAATAATACAGTGTACACGATGCGAGGCATATGGACATAGCAAAACTTACTGTACCAAGCCCCGACAACTATAAGGGTTGTCAAGTGTATCAGCAACTACAAATAAATTGAAGTAAATCGTCTAGTCTTCCAAGAACATCTATTGTAAAGACATCGAATATACCAATAACTGCGCAGCATGCATACACCTTAAATTTAAACAATGCAAGTTATGCCCAAGCAGCATCACAGCACCGCACGAACAGCCAACTCGAAGATAACAGCAAAAATGACATTTCACTATCTTAGTTTTTAACTAAATTTGAAACAATGTTCACGCAGCTTATGAACCAGAACAGCACGATGCTTAATCTGCTCACCATGTTAGTCAACAAATTGCAGTAATAGATACTTTACGCGTAGGATTATGGAATGCAAGTGGACTAGCCCAGCATCGCATTGAAGTCGAGCTCTTTCTTAAACAACATAAAATCGACATCCTACTGATCTCAGAAGCCCACTTCACTGAATACAGTTACTTAAATATCCATAATTATTCAAAATACTCTACAAATCACCCAGACGGAACAGCCCACGCTGGCTCAGCAGTAATTATCAGTAATAAAATCTCTCACCACTCTCTCCACTGACTACTTACAAGGTACCATCCTCAACGTTAAGAGTATTACCGGTCCGCTAGTGTTTGCAGCCATATATAGTCCACCCAGATATAATATTCGACAACACCAATACGAAACATTCTTTCAAAAATTAGGGAATAAATTTATTGCTGGGTGGGGGGGGGGGACTATAACGCCAAAAACTCACTTTGAGGATCCAGACTAACTACCACCAAAGGCCGAGAACTGTTTAAGACGCTGCAGACACACAACTATGGCATATTGGCTACTGGTGAGCCCACATGCTGGCCGTCAGATCCAAACAAGGTTCCTGACACAGTGGACTTCTTTGTCACCAAAGGCATCTCCTCAAATTACTGTAAAGTGGAAACCTGCTACGATCTTCTCTCTGATCATTCTTCCATAATCGCCACATTGAGCACATCAGTTATAACCAAACAAAAGAAACCCTCATTATACAATAGACACATGAAATGGGACATGTGCAAAAAGTAACCGTAATTTATTTTTAGTTAAAAACTGCTATTGTCTGCTCAATTGTCGAGTGCATTTATATAAATTTTCTGCTAAATTTCTTTGTTTTTGGTAAATTAATGCTTCTTTCAAGTCTCTCCATATCCATCCAAAATTATTTTGTTTTATTTGTTTGTTTCGATTAACAACTTAATGTAAAAGTAAGACAAATATCCTTGTTTAATATAACAATTCACTTGCTTAAATTTTCTAGTTGGTTAACCAGGTTTGTAATTTATTTAAGTTTTGTTAATATGTTGCGATAAAATGACTGGGTTTTATGTCCTGCCAATAGTGCAATGCTGTTGTTGTTAATCCGCAGTATATAAAAATTATAGAACAGAATCTGAGAGACAACCCTGTGGTACTTCAGATTGTATCTATACCAGTCCAGTGTGTTTCTCCTGATATTTTTAAAGCATCTGTTTGTTAGGCAGAAGTTAAGAATAGTAGCAAAAGTGTATGGAAGACTTTTCTTGACTTTGAACAGAATTCCTTTGTGTCAAAATTTGTATAAAACTTAACTAATGCCAATAAATGCTGTTGTGTAATGAATTTCGTTTTCAAATGCGTTGTTTATCACATTAACTAGCCGATAGACTTGTTCAATAGTTCCACACTGTATTCTAAAACCAAATTGGCGATTAGAAATTAGTTTCTTTTTAATTGTCTCTTGAATCTAGTATTTAAGGAATATTTTTAATTAACTGCTATTTCTTTTTGGTTTAGGCGATCTTCGTCTACTTGGTTTTTTGATGACTTTTCACTAATTAGCAGATTTGAAGTAGTTTTGCTTCTCGTAACGGGTTGTGCATTATTCAATTGAGTAGTTACATATTTGGGTGTTGCTGGTTGTTTTATCAGCTGGAAATAAGACGTATGGCTGGCTGATATGTATATATATATATGTATTTATTACGCGTTTATTATCTTGCACTTCATATCTCAGAACATGGAACTTGAGTTTTTGTTTCACTCACACGCATTCACCATAAGGGTTTGCCATATTTGTTTTGTCGCACTTGGCAGCGCTCGGACTTATCGTAGATGTAATCAGTACAGCACGTCCGCTCCGTTTGAATGCATGAACCGTTATCCTATAGCTTATAATACTTTTATAATTTACGGTCTCTATAAATTATGTTAATACTAGTCCAACACGAAGTTATCTTTCTTTCGCCTTCCCCATCGTTGTAGACTTTATTTGTAACCTTAGACAATGAGCCTTCATAGAGTACTGTCAGCCGGAACCAATTGAACCTAGGTTTTTAGCGAGATTTTATTCCTCGATCACTCCTTCTTCCCTACTTCTGAGTGGTAAGGTCTCTGGCTTGGGATGGGCTTAGCGGTAGTACGACAGAGTCTATGGAATAGCGGGATATACCACAAATATATGACGTTTATCAAAGACATCTACGAAGTACAATAACATCAGTTAACTAGTCAGAAAAAACTGATCCAATCCCGATTCAAAGAGGAGTTCGTCAAGGCGTTATATAGAAGAACCAAAAGTTACCCCAACATCTTATGTCAAAAGTATTCGATAGTTCTATACTACCTGTAATGATTTATAGAGCTCAAATCTGAACTTAAACAAAAATAATTTAAACAAGTTTAACATGGATAAGAGAGAAGACAAAAATTACAGATATAAGAGAGATAGTAGCCCGCCAAACAGATACCAGGTGAAACGTACGAGTGTTGGATTGCAGACTATGGTTAGACAAAAGAGCAAGGGGACGACCACAAATGCGTCACACCGGTCTCGCATGGAAAAGAATCGCCCAGAATAGGACAAGGAAGGAACAAGCTGAGACCTACATCCACAAATAGAATGATGCAAAATAAAGAAGAAGAAAAAAGTCCAATTACTTCATTGTAAATTTTTGCTTTAGTGAATTTGCAACCACGGACGATGTATTTTATCGTTGGAAACAGCCAAAAGTCGCTAGGAGCCAGGTCAAGTGAGTAGAAAGCATGAGAAATCACCCACCTGGACACTTTTTGCATTTCTTGTCTTCATGCAGTATTTTGTTCACGAAAATGCCAATTTTGGAGGCGATGTGTTGTACACTTATTCGACGATCCTCCAAAACAAGTTTCGCGACTCGCTTGATCATGTCGTCAGACCGGCTGGTGCGAGGCCCAGGTTGTCTTGGTTTGCTGTCACACGACGTTCAGCCTTCTTTGAACTGTCGCACCCACAAACGCACGTTAGAAACATTCATAACACCATCACCACATGTCTCACTCAACTGGCAATAAATTTCTATCGGTGTCACACCAAGCAAATGGAGAAAACACGCTGTTTTAGTAACAAAAACGTCGCCATTTTAAGTATCAAAAACAGTCTTCACTCTCGCCGCTGCCTCTAGAGTACTGTGTGCCGTGCAGCGCTACTATTTCTGTCACACCTTCACAAACAATGCGCGTATCTTGAAATAAACCGCATGTTTCTATCTGTTCCCAGTCCTGATAAAAAATTCGGAAGTGTTATAACTTGAATGCACCTCGCACTTTTCTTGGTTTATATTTCTTATTTGGTATATATTTACTTCAACAGTACTGTACCAAAATCATACATCTGTTTCTTAGCTTTTTTTTTTAAATCAGTTTCGGATTCATTTGGTCGCTGATAAACATATTGTTCTATTACTATATATTTGTTAAGTTTTAATAATAAATAAAAGAAACAAAGCTATATTATTTTTAGCAGAACTGGATAACTTTAAAAACAACTGTGGAAAAACAAACTAAAAATAAAATACTCAGAAAGAGATAAAAGGCAAAAATAAAAGCTGAGTGCGGAAAAACGGCGACAGCTGCGAAGAAAACCGTCATGTACGTATATGTCGGCTTGTTTGATTGCTCTAATTAATAGAGTCATTCGTTACTATTTTTTGTGTTCCGTAGTAAAACTTGAAACGTGTCCAGATTGTATCTGGAGCATCACTATTCCTAACAAACCAACAATTAAGCCGATTTCGTAAAAAAAGCGCGCGATGCCCATCGGAAAGGGCAGACGCGCGATCGCCTGCCCTGCGCTGGCGCAGCCGTGCAGCCAGTCCGGAGCCGACAAAAAACGCGGCGGTCACGAAAGGCAGCATTCCTATAACCTACGTACTGATTGACATCGCACTAATCTGATTGTTTCTGAAACCCGATAAGGTGACAAGCTGTTGAAGCTCGCGTGTTATAGAATCCCCACAACGTGGCACTTCGCGTCTCGCGGCAAAAAGCGGCGCGATAAAATCGTGGAAAAATCGCCGTCTCCACGGAATCGGCGAGCCGTAAGGGCAGCCTTGTTCTCATGCCCAATTAATCGGCGCGGCCCGAGGACGACGCGGGCGCTCTGCTGGGCGGCTGATGGTAATTCGTCCTGATATGATGTCACGTATCCTGCTAGACGCGAGCCTAGATGGGACGGATCGCGGCCGCCGGCCGCACACGCAGCACGGACGGCCGATTCCAATATATTTCCTTACATTATTGATGACTCCGGCGTGAAGACGTTGCCGATTCTGATTTGATTCTGATCCGCTATTGTGTAGGGGCAGAGCGATATGCCGTCGTAGATGCGATATCGGTGGGACATCGGGATATTTGTCTGAGCTCCTAAGCGGGCTTCGGACGGCAGTCAGAAACAGATGGCTTGCGGTTTTCTACAAAAGTTAATTAAGTCTTCTCTAACATTCTATATACATGTGTATTCATTTTTATATATTTTTTAACGTTGTAGTGTTTTTAACTTAATTTATTATACTTAATAATAAAGTTATAAATCACGCAAATCCGACAAATGCATCTCCATACGTACACAATCATCCTAAACCTCCTACGAGCAATTAATTTTTTTCTGATACGAAGAAAATATTGTTTCACTGCGACAATGTATCAGTTCTTTCGAATTGTTCCACTATTTGTTTCCATAACTCGAAACTTCTCTTCCTGTACAAAAAGTTGTGGTTATGGTTCCTTATTGGAAGTCTATTTCTGCCATTACGTTTGCTACATGAGTTTTCCATTTGTAGCATGGACATCCTCTTCGTCTTTTTCCTCTCGGCAACTAATTAAAAAGTTTTTTTGGACACCTGTGGTTTTGCATTCTTTCTAACATGCCCATACCAACGAAGGATTTTATTTTCTAGGTTCTTGGTAAGGGATGAAGTTATTCTCATTTCTCTTTATATATTTTCTGCATCTTTCTCGTATAATAATTTGTAGACATCTTCTAAAAAAGTCTAACTCGACCGTTCTTATTTTGTGTCTTAAGCTTTATGTTACTGGCCAGACCTCTCTCCCATATAATGTAATGCTTTCAGTTATACTATAAAATATATTTTTATGTTCTTGTTCCATAGAACTTCGTTCAATGCTCTAGTTGCTATAAATACTTACAATTTGACAGTGCCGACTAGTCTCATCCCCAATGCGTATATCTTGTCGTTGTCCGCCTATAAACATGTATTTTATCTCGTTTATGTTAATTTTCAGTCCATAGTTTATTAGTTTGTTTTTAGTGTTTCAATCATGAGTGTCATATTTTCTTTGCCTTCCGTAAAAATTATTTGATCGTCAGCAAAAAGCAGATGTTTTTCCCCTTCCTTTGCATTTGTGCTTGCAACTTTCAACCATTTTATTTATGTATATGTTAAATAAGAGCGGCTTGGTGTATATTCCTGTTTTAAGCCTTTTGTTATTTCAAGATTTTGAGTAAATCTATTTGCTATTTTTATTTTCTCTGTTGCATGTGTATAAAGTATTTACTATTCTAATTCATTTTCCTTTTATTGCTAATCTTTCCATAGCTGGCCATATTTCGGATCTGGAACACTATATCATATGCTTTCACTAAGTCTATATATGTCACATGCATCTCGATGTTTTTGGCTTTTTTTTATTAATTGTCTGAGGGAAAATATAATATCTAAGCACGATTTGTGGTATCAAAAGTCGCTCTGGTTTTGTTAAATATTGTTTTTAATTATACTGCTGAAGACGCTTAAACCTCTGCAGTTGTTACAATTTTAAATTTTTAAAAATAGAGGATATATACGATGTATTCCATTCTATCGGGACTTTTTCGTCTTGTTCAATTTTCCTAAAGATCCTCGTCGGAAACTTTATTACATTTTTTCTCTCCATATTTCCCTAACTACATTTTAATTTCATCTGGCCCAGGGGCTTTATTATTTTTGACTCCTTCAGGGCTTGTTTTACATTTTCTACTTGTATTTCTTCTTGATTGTCCAAAGCGCAATTTACGATTTCCCCCTGTTGGTATTGTTCACGTTCTTGTTGTAGCAGTCTCTTGTAATGATCCATCCATTGATACATAGATATTACTATCTTGTTAGTTTTGTTTGTTGTTTTAACCCGCATGCTTCCGTAGATCTGCCACAGCTTAAAGTATTATCAATGTGTTGGCGTAGATTATTCCATTTTTATTTTGTTATTCTTTTATTTCTCTGTTAACTAACTTTTTCCATCTTTCGTAATTCCCTCGTGGCTCGTTAGTCTTGTTGTTTAGCCAATTGGGATATGCCCACTTTTTACTTTCTATAATGTCTTGTATTTTCACACTTAACTTCGTGGATTGAAAATTTCTCTTATTTGCTATCCTTATTGCTTCATAGACTGGCTGCGTGAATGGAGCTTACCATATGGTCGTTCATTTTTCTTTGAGACGTGTTTGGTGCAACAGTTTTATACTATCTTAGTATAGTTTTAGGTTGTTCGGAAATTATCCGCTGTTTGGCTATTTTAATATATACTTTGATATAATTTTACAATATGATTGCATGTTTGTGGTATGATTTAAAAGGTCGCGTTCTCCTGCACATTTGGATATATAAGACCTATATATTTGTTCCAGATGGAGCTTTCCAGTAAGCAAAAGCGATTGTTGATGTTATGTGAGTACAAGTTTAACATAAAAGGTTCTAAAAAATTAATCAAATAATAAATCTGAAATTTACTCTTAAACTAATACTTTGCAATGAGATTCATACAACAAGTTAAAAAAAGCTAAAGAAGACAGGCGCGCCTAAGAAAAACCCAAAAATCATAATGATGTAATTGCTTTCCATTTATATTGAAAATTTAAACAAATGAGTTTAATTGTTGGAGACAAATTTTGAACAAATTTTAAGAGTTACAGTTTAACTTCATTTAGATTGAATTGGAAAAAGTGGAAAATAAATCTTATTTGATATTTTAAAATCCCAGTTTTGCATATCCTTTAAGAAACAAGCTTTACCTAAGTGAAATTTTTCGAATCACTTTTAAAAAGACAACCCCTAAAAGGTTACACGATAAAATTGGCAAGATTCTTATATCTATAAGAAATAGGCTATTTTCCAGAAATATTTATTTGTACATATAAACTCGAATTATGCCAAAGAAAACACAAGTTCACCCTCTAGCTCAAAAATAACCAAAATGGCATAAAAAATAGTTAAGAAATTTTGAATTTGTTTGAAATATCGTTTAGTACAAATACAACGATTTGGAGGTTCAAGAAGTGCATCAAATAACTTTTTATGTTGTTGATTGGAGTGGTGTTAAGACTGGTCGCCGTTAGTCGTTTAATTGTTTTTTTTATATCGCCAAATGCAGCTTAGGGAACAGAAAAAAGCAGCATTTAGAATTGTGCTAAAAACGACTCACTACAAATTAGTTTTAGTTATTTTTAAGAAGCTTTCCTTTCTTTGAGCCTTACTAAGGATACCCAATTTGATATATTTTGTTGTCATCTGCCAAAAGTTTCAGAACAAACTTTAAATTGAGCTTTCGCAGACCAAGTTGTTCCGTTAAAATGCGATGAACTATTCGTATTTCGAACTCCCTTTACATGAATCTTGCTGAAGGTATTTCAAAATTTTTATAATCACGCTCTTTGTGATATTTTCTTCGATTATCGTTTAAATTATGGGTTTGAATGTTTACCATCGTCTAAATCTTCTTTACTTTCTCTAAATCCTTGACGTTACTCAAACATTTCTGTTTGTGATAAACAATTTATCAGAGAACTTAATGTTGATTCTTTTTTCCTTATTCATCTTTAACAGATGTGCTCGTATTTTAGCTTCTAATGAATAAAATGTAATAAAACGTTTACAAAATACTAGAGAAGATTTCATAAATCAATTTTCACTATTTTATTTAAAATGAGCTTTTACAGTTATTTTTAAGGCAGAAGCTGTGTAACATCTAAACTGATATGTGAATATCAAAAAAGGCATTTTTAAGTAATTTTCCAATTTTTACTTTAGAAAAGGTATTTCCTATATATGGCAATACTAAAACTTTGCGATTGGACGGACTTTATAAGGATGTAAATATGATGGGGTTAACCTTTCCACATAGTTTTATCAGTATAAGATTAAATAACCAGTGCCTAGGGTCATTACACAATGTCGTATAATGGGTTTTTTAAGACAAAAACATTATTAAAGCAACATACGTTTTGCCTATACTACGTCACAAGTAGAGTTGAGACATATTGTAGGAAAGCTAGGTGTTCAAATGCCATAAAAGGTTTACTACTGGATGCGTTTGTACCAAAAACATTAAAATAAACTTTACTCTAATTTGTGAATATATTGAAGTCAACTGGCAGCTAACAGTTAACGAAGTATGCACCAAAATGCCATGGTAGTGTCCAATCAATAGTCAAAAATGTTCTTTAGTTCCTTAATCCTGAACAAAAGATACACGACATAAACATAGTTTTTAGTGATATCTTAAATGAACGAAACACAGTCAATACAGAGTTTTCTTTTTGCACCCAAGATTCAAGTCATAAGACCTGCTACGGTTTCTTTAGTGCCATATTTTTTCGGTCTACCCACGTTTTTTTTGTACCAGGGGGTTATTTGTATGCCATCTTTGATCTTCCATCTATTAGATGTGTACTTTCCAGTTCCATTTTTTGACTTCAATTAGTTCTAAGACGTGTTACTCTGATTTTAGTATATTCTTTAATGACTTCAAAAATTTTGTTTTAGAAGCATTTTATTTTAAAATACAAGTCTCGCTATTGTAAAGTAAGACATAAATATCTACAATCTTAAAAAAGTTGATTTGTGTTCCTTTCATAGCATTATTGCGGAGGGTTTTTATATCAGGGTTTATATAGTATCCTACATCACATCCTAAATAGTTAAAGTAATTAACTTGTTTCACTGGTTAGAACTTCAAGAAGATCTAAAGCGATTCTTTCCGTCTTTTTGTATAAGATGATCAAATATTATTTTTTGCCTATCAAGTAAAGTTGTTGGTATATTTGTTTCTATCCATTCGAATACCTTTGGTACTAGTATCTTTCTATTTACGAAAGGCTTTATCAATATAAATGTTACAAAGTGTTAGAAAGATACTACACCCTTGCCGTACATCTTTGTTAGTAAGGAAAAGCTTAGTGCAGAGGCCGTACAAGTCTATTATAACATATGTGCCATTATACACGGACTTAAGGCATTCTATAAGTTGTGCTGGATAATTTAGATTTTTCGTTACACCCCATAGTTTTTTACGATTAACATTGTTAAATGCTGTGATATGGTGCATAAAGGAAATATTGCAAAATTTTTGCTTATTGCTGTTACTAGTGAAATTAAAGACTTTCGTATGTCTGCTGCATATGGAATTTAATATTCTGATACCCCTGTAGTTTTTAGTATGGCTTTGGCTCCTCTTTAAGGACTGTTGTTACTTTAGCTTTTAGCTGTTTGGTATTGTTCGTTATAACCAACACATGTTAAGTAGATGTAGAAATTTATATTTCAGTAAAAGTCTGCTAATATCATTAATTCCACATTTATTTTTCGTAATCCCAGCTATTTATTTTTGCATTTCGGTAATACGACCTTTAGTTCTATTGTTATTGGGTTACCTGTGTATGGCGCTTTATCGGTAGATTATTCTTTGTCGTTTGAGAGTCTATTACTACATTACACTTGCTTGAGGTTAATTAATTGGTCTTCTTCTGTAGTATTTATATGTGCTTATTATTTCCCATCGCTGTTAAAAGATATTAATTTATATATAACGTCTTGTATTTCCCACACGTCACATTTTACGTTATTTATATATCGATTTTAGCTATTTTGTTGTATTTTGCCTAAAAAATTGCATTAAATATTTTGTTTTTTCTGTTTTTTGTATATATTTTTAATAAGTTATAATACTTTATTTGACTGCTTCTATATTCGTCTTTTTATTTAATATTCCCGCACGGTTTCGTAAGCTATTTGTGTTGGGTTTTTAATTTGGATACAGCCAGTTCATTGTTTTATCATGTAGTAGATGAATTTAGAACTTCTAATTAGAAGGTTGTTGTGATAAAGAGCTTCTTCCATGTACTAAAGATATGTATTTTTAAAACTTTCAAGTGATGAGAACCTACGTCAGTAATTCTGAAGATATGTGTTTATGTGACAAGAGAAGCTGTTTTGCTGTTGGCTATAATATAGTTTATTGGTAATCAGCATACCCAAATTTCTCCAGTGAATTTATGAATGTGTTTCTTTCAGAAAATGTATTAATATAATAAGTTGTTATACATACAAAATTCTCTTAGGTGATATCTATTTTATTTACATGTTACTCCTCTTCTGTTACAATTATTATAAGTATTGGTTAGTTGCCTACTCATGCATTCAGGTCCTCATATAGTAAAAGATAATAATTTATATATATGATTTATTTTCCGTTTCAGTACAGCATAAAATTGTTTAAAGTCTTTTGCTTTCCCCTCTCCTTCTAGCTTATAGCCACATACTTTCGCCATATATCTACTTTTGGTTTGAAACTTTAACATTATTATCTTTCCATTAACGATTGAGTAGGTATTTTAGCATGTTTTTAAGTTTTTTATTAATTATTATATCTACATTAATTTGTACTCTTTTATTCCATTTGATTAATATACAGCTTTCAAAATTCTCAGATTGTCTTTGCATCTTCTTAGTTTTTGTTATAATGGTATTGTCGACATTTCTTCCTTACAGTTCCTTTTCCTTAGACAATCAAAGTGGCTATTTTTAATCAGTGTGCCATTTCGAATTGTGTTCTTCTTCACGTATTTATTGTTATCATTAGATATGTTCGGTTTTCCATAGCAATATTGTAATAGAACATTTTATTGAATTTTATACTCCGTTATCTTCTGCTAAAGAGAGGCATCTCTGGTCAGTTATGGCTCTTTACCACGAATCATAGTTTTAAATCGGAAGAAGCTTTCGTCCAATTGGCTTTACAGTTGCACCGCGTTTTCTACCTCTGATCAGCAGCTCACCGCAATTAATACACAGGAATCTGCGATCTGTTTATGTAACTCATATATTCCCCAAAATAAGATATATGCTTCTTGTTCAAGATAATCCCCACTTCCATACCTTCACGGTAAGTATTCTTAAGACCGTGAAAGGCGCTTTAAAAGAACGGAAGTTTAAAAACAATATTCATATGGAGAATTCAAGTTTTTTTTAATGGAATAAAAAATTTGCTCGTTTTCTGAATTAAACGCATCTAAAGAATGAGGACGAGTTTATGTAAAAAAGTTACATTGTCATATCCTGTTTCAATAATACTTTAATATTCTTTACACAGTTACTACATATATTACAATTAGTTGTGTCTATCTTGCAAAAAATTTAGCTCTTTATAAACATAGTTTATTAATAGTAACTATTTGTATTGCATATTAATTCCAATATATATTTCTGTTACTCGTCAGTAGAAAAAAAAATGTTGTTTTGTTTGATTTCCAATTAATATGTAGTATTATAATGTAATTATTATAAAACATTGAGCAAGCAAGCAGCAAACGAATATTCGTACTCTTCCGATACCTGTTTGTCGGCCACGCAGCTCCCCTCAACTTTCAAACGCTCGACGGCTACTGCTCATGGCTATCACGTTACAAAAATTAATAAACGGCGGCATCCTCCTGTTACGGCCAATCAGTACTGATTACACTATCATAACTGTCGCCGTGAACATTGCAATAATAATAACTTTGGTTCCGACCGCTGCTCCCGGTTGCTTTTGGAAAGCGGTTTTTATTCCGCCTTAATATCGGTGGGCACTAAATTATAGGTTTTTTAATATTTAACACTTCGCAACGGTAGCCTCAGCCGCAACACTACTTTATTTGCCGTTTCGGAAATAAACACCTGTTATAACGGCTTGTTTATTTGTGGAAGTACTACAGCTGTGCATATTAAGTCTTCTTATAAATACTGACTTTAAGTTTTTAGCGAAAAGTCTTAGTAATGAGCCCAGTGGGGTGTATTCTTTAGCAAACAATATTCTAAAGATTTGACTGTGATTTACATTTTGTAGAATCTACTAGGCATAAAAAGTTAGTCGAATTATAAACGTTAGTTTCGAATCCTGCTAAAAACAGTCTTGACCATAAAAAAGTTATCTCTAAATGATGTAAATATTTACTTCCTACTACATCAAAATAAAAACATTAAGTGACATTTAGGACTAGAATATTCTTTTCAACTTGTTTTTGCAAAATTGTATATTGTAAGACAGAATTTCTCAAATTGTGGTGGTAAATTAGCTAGTCTTTGTGGTATACAAATATGTTCAGATAATCAGTTATTTATAAATAAGCTAAACTGCAGTTTATACTATACAAACTCAACTGCTTTATCATATAAGGCAAAATTAGTGCAATTGTCAAAAAACTAAAATATATATTTAGAGATCTAGAAAAGAAAATTATTGATATATTAGTAACATTGGAGGAGTTTGTCCAAATAATTTTGAAAATAAAAGCTTGATTATAGATTAGTTTTCTATAAATTTTTATTAAGTAACTAACTTAATAGTTATTAAGTTCTATAATGCATTATTTTTTTATTATCTAAAAATCAGTGATACATATTTGTTGTCTTCAAATAGCGCAACATTTAAAAATTTTGAAACCCCTGATGTGGAAAATTATCGGTCAACTATTCTAGGTTCTAAAGTCACAAGTGTCTCACTTTTTGTGAGTATCTAAAAGAATAATATTTTTGTACACGATATTTGTCTGTGATGTTGGAAAAATAAATCACAATTTGGGGAACAGGTTTTTCTTTATTAGTCTATAATTGGCATTATTACTATTCGAATAACGTTTTGAAGACAGATGTCACTATTTTTAATTTTTGTAAAGAATATTATATAACCTGAACTTTATGGTAACGGCCGATTAGCCTTCATTTCTTACTCGAGCTATCTTAAATTTTTGCACATTGAATTGAGGTAAAAGTTTTTCTTTTTTTAAACGTATTGATGACTGAAAGAATAAAATAATAAGAAGCCACGTCGAGAGTTAGTTCCTCTAGTTTGTTTTAATTTTTTTGCTACTCGGCTGTGCAAACAAAACATTGAATTTGTTGTCCACCTAATGCACCAGATCAGCATTAACACTTAAACACACACTCAATTCATATCTGCTCTGTCCAAACGAAAGTCACCAGGCCATGACCTAATAACTAACATTGTCCTTAAACACCTGACCAAAAAATGTATAGCATACCTCGCATCTATATATAATGCGTGTCTTCGCATTGGATACTTTCCACGGAGCTGGAAACACGCGCACATACTCATGTTTGCAAAACCAGGAAAAGATAAAAAAGATATTAAGAACTACCGGCCAATGAGCCTACTTACAACTTTATCAAAAATTCTGGAAAAAATTATTCATGTTCGATTATCAAAAATTGTAGAAACCCAAAATATAATACCAGCATTTCAATTTGACTTTAAGAAAGGACATTCAAGCTGCCATCAGCTCCAGAGAATTAGCGAAATAATCGAAAATGGATTTGAAAGTAAATGCTATACAACAATCATCTTCATCGACATTGCGAATGCTTTCGACAAGGTATGGATTGAAGGTCTAATGAAAAAACTACTTGACATTAATATACGAAGTTACCTGCAAGCTACAATATTTTAGTTTTTGGAAGATAGAACCTTCGCTGTTAAGGTCAACTCTGCCATATCTGATATCAAAGCTATACATTCGGGAGTTCCTCAAGGAAGCATTCTTGGGCCTCTGCTATTTAATATCTATACATCAGATATACCAGCAACCGGAGCTTCTATAGCCACTTTTGCGGACGACACGGCGATTATCACGCAAAACACGAACTTACACATTGCAGTACAAGAACTTCAACACGCCACGAATACAACTAGTAAGTGGCTTAAAACATGGAATATCCAAGTTAACCCTGCCAAATGCCAAAGCAAAATTTTCACGCTAAGGAGAGACACCATCCCGCCCAACATCGAAATTCATGGCAAATCTATACCATGGAACCCCAGGGATCAAGCGGTAAAATATCTTGAAGTACACCTCGACACACGATTAACCTGGAGCTACCACATAAACAATAAGCTACTCCAGGCCAACAACAGAATGCGTCAGCTATACCCTCTCATTAATCGCAAGTCATCTCTGAAGCCGGAGTGTACCATATTACTGTATAAAACCCTAATACGCCCTTAATCTTATACGCTTGCCAGGTTTGGTGTACTACGTCAAAACAAACATCAACAAAATACAAAGACTCCAAAATAAAATTTTACGAGTTGCAGTGAACGCGCCTTGGTTTATTCGTAATACCCAACTACACTACGAACTAAGAGTTTCATATGTACAAAATTACATCTGTGAAAGTGTTGAAAAGTTTATACAAAACGCGAGTGCGTGCGACGGGGTCACCTATTACAACATGTGCAAGCGAAATATACACACTAGGCTAAAACGAAGACTACCCCAAGACATCGTTATCGTAGAAGAGCATAACGATTAAACATTAACAATATTAATAATCAAGACGTTACAAATAGTTTTGTCGTGTCATTTACAGTAGTTATTTGTAATATTATTAAACATGTCATGTATAACATTTTAATTGTTGAGCTGACAATAAAGTCTATTATATAAAAAAAAAAAGAAATTTATTTCTCACGGAGTTAGTCTAAACTAACTGTCATCGTTCTGGAGTCACAAATGGTTTAAAATCTGAAATTTATTGTACGCAGAATGTGCACATAAAAGGGATCATGATTACAGGTTACTAAATTCTATAAAATTGATTTCTATTTTAGTAATGTTAAAAGGTTTTTTTAATAAGGTGTGTCAAAATTTTAAAGGTGTCAGGTTTATTGATAAAAATCGGTCACAGTCGGTTAATATTGTATCCAGTAATCTTTAGTAAGATTTAAGAAGAGGCAGACAAACACATATATATTTTTAAAGCAATTCTAAACTGGTTTTGTTAAAATAGTAGCATTTATGAGCAACTGCAATTATCAGTTATCCCAATTCATGGGGCTGAATGGCAACTAATAGAAAATAGAATACGTACCCGCAAAGAAACCCTTGATAAGACAATTCATCAAACCAACCGTGTATGGGTCGTTAAGTACCATTAAGGTAAAAACCAAAGTCTAAATCCTAAAGAAAGTTTGAAGTCATATATACCTATTACTTTATTTCCAGTACTATCAAAAGTATTTAACACACTGGACAATAACTTAATTTCTGATCACTAATTTGGATTTTGGCAACATGCTACCATTAAACAAATTTATCTAGCCCTATACAAAATTGCTAACAATTTGGGGCAGAAAAGTACTGTTCAATTATATTTATAGATCCAACCTCGACAAAATATGGTCATCGCACCATACATAGTATGGTAAAAACATATTTGATCAAACAAATGGATGAACTGTATTGGATTCTAAGTCGTAACTCAGCAATTATCTTTGGAAAATAAAATACTGCTTTTTTGAACCAATCAAAGCTATGGTGTACAGCAATCAATTCTAACATCGAAATTTTGAGGTGTTTTCAAGCGAAAACGCTTAGATCCATAGTAAATATACCACGCTACGTGCCCAAGAAAGTCATATGCCGCGATCTCAGTCTACTGGCAGTTAATATAAGAAATACAGCGATACAGTGTGAGTTGAATGTTTACAAAAAGAAGGAGAGCCACGATTTAAGTGATTTAAGAAATCGAATTTTTCAACAGATTTGAGTGTGAGTAGTATGTTGTCCCTTGTCTCTAAACTAATCTAACTACATTAAAATAAGAAATTTCTTCCTTTATAATATGCACGTTCACGGTTTTGTGATCTCCTAAATGTTTATAAAGCCACTAATAAAATTTAAAAATGCGAAAAGCATTACTTGGAAAAAATAGTGAAAGAAAATACTCGGAAACCTTGCTTTTTATTAATGTAACGCTCGACAAAATAATTAAAACAGTGGGCTTGAACATTCAGAATGAATAAAGAAAACTTAAATAAGAGCTCTAAAATGTTCTGATAGAACAGATGTGATGTTTAGCTACAAAAACTTCTTAAGAATGTTTTTAAACTTATTTTAACTTATCGACTTTCTATTTGAATTTCGTGGAGTAAAGACGTTTGCGAGTGGTCTGCGAGATATTAAGTGCCAAGCGATAAAGCGTGACCTGTGTCTCAGCTTATGACATAAACTTTAAATATTTAATAAATAAACTGCCATGTAATTTTTAATTAATTAAACCACTTTAAGAGACTTTAACTATAATAAAAATTTATACTACATAAGTAAAAATGCTACCGGCCAGCAACGGCGTTGCCGGCGCTTTTAACATTATTAACCAGCAGCAAATGAATAGAAATTCCTACACAATCACTACAATTGCTGTTTTTAACCAACACAAAACCCAACAGCTTTTATCAACAAATTTAATATTTATACCTACCACCCCCTAACCCACCTTATTTTTCGTCTTAATTATGCACAAGCAGTTCGGAATAAATCCTCTTCTACTGAAGATGTTAGTCTTAAACAATTTCTTGATGAGTTCAAAAATATATTTTACCAGTTACTGCAGTAGAACAGTATAATACTAAATATGTTAACCGCAGTCATTAACAAACTAATTTAATAATTGATAAGTTCTTAGAAATTATATTGTGCAACGTCAACGAACTACAACTGCGTTTTAGTAACATTGATGTTTTATTGATTTCAGAAACACACTTTACTCCAAAATCTTATTTAACAATACCCCAATACTCGGTACATCATACAGAACATCCAGATGACATTTCACACGGTGGTTCAGCCATAATAATACGTGTCTTTATGAAATATTATCAATTACCTTTTATATACAACGCATTACCTACAAGGTACTATGATAAAAGTTGAGAAACTGCCAGTACCCCTAGTTATAGTAAGTGTTTAATGTTCACCACGTTCTAATGTGACTAAACAAAAGTTACAATTCATTTTCGTACTATTAACACCTAAATTTTTTGCAAAATGGGATTTTAATATCAAAAACATACACTAGAGCTTACGTTTAACATCACCAAGCAAATGACTGTATAAACTTATAATGGATAACAAATGTGGCTTTTTGCCAACAGACAGCCTAACCTATTGGCACACGGACAAAAAAAATTCCAGATTTGCTAGACTTTTGTATTATCCATAATATGTCATCAAACTACATGGATATCGTCTCTAACTACGATAATTCGTCCGGTCATATGCCTATAATAACTACCGTAAGCGTAGCCCAGACCCCAGCAACACAAAAACCAACTGTAAAGTGTTTAAAGCTCATATTAACGAATTTCGTAATACAATTCTAAGCTTGAAAACAAACTATTGCCTAGAGTATGTAGCAAATCACTTAACGGCATTTATACAGAAAGTAGGATAGAGTGCAACGCCATAAATCTACAATCTCAGATCCAGTACTCCTAATATTCCTACTGAAATAATTGAACTAGCAAAAGAAAAAAAGAACAAGAGTAACCTGGCAGCGTAGCTACCAGGACTAATTAAACAACATACTAAGACGTAGACTGCAAAAAATTCGTAATGAAACCTTTAAATATTATATAAATTTACTCTTTGTCTATGACCAGTCAATTTGGAGAACAACCAAAGGAATTAAACGGCGCAAGAAACATGTACCACCCTTACGTGATGAAATTTACGGTGCACTTACAAAAGCTTTTTCAACAAAGTCTAATAAGCTTAATTAAGAAATTGAAAACTATTTACTAACGCTACTACAACTGTCGTTCCCAATACGTGGATTCATCCTGCAGAAAAGTAAAACCCAAATAAAATTATTAAACAATAAGAAGTCACCAGACTCTGAACACACAACATATACAATTTTAAAACATCTACCTAAGAAAGGATATCGATTTTACAAATCCTGTTTAATGGAATGCTGCGGCTTGCATACTCGCCCTTAGTGATGAAGTTTGCTCAAATTATTTTAATACTTAAACCGAGAAATTCCTAACCAAATCAAATTATATTGACCTATCAGCCTGCTCCCGATAGTTTATAAGCTGCTGGAAAACTAATACTGAAATGTATAAACAAAATGCGCTTCAAGACGAAGGTCTGCCATATTGGTTTTTGAACTAGACATTCAACAATACAACAACGCAATGATCGGTAAATATTATATAATACGTACAGCAGTTGAAGGCAAAATGTATTGTAGTGCATTCAATAAAGTGTGGCACAAGGGTCAGCTTTTTAAGATAAAGAGTTTATTACCGCACAATTACTATTTACTTTTACAATCGTACCTCACATATCGTTACTTTCAAACTAAAATAAGTAATGAAATATCCTAGATAAGAGAAATAAATGGAGGGGTCCTCCAAGGTAGTGTACGACCTACCAACCGCAGGGTAAACAAACCTAGGTACCTTCGCCGACGATACCGTAATACTTTCATGTAACTAGAATCCAGTTATAGCATCAGAATTGCTACAAGAATATTCAAATTTATTGGAATTTTGGCTGAAAATAAAAGTAAATGAAAACAAAACGCTCATATTACTTTCACAACCAAGCCTTCAACGTGTCCTCCGGTTGCACTCAACAGCATATAATATTCCGCAGACAGATGAGGTCAGATATTTGGGCTTACATTTAGATCGACGTCTGGATATGGATATGGATCTCCTCATTAAAAATTTTATTGGCTCCTTGGTAAAAACTCAGCTCTTACGTTGGATAGTAATCCCTCCTATCTGGTTATATGGTTTTAAACTTTGGGGATGTGCTAACAAATCAACTTTAAATATAATACAACGCTTTTAGTCTAAAACATTTAAAATGCTATCAATGGTATGTGTCAAACGTGACTATATACTGACCTCAACATTCCGCACGTGACAAATGTAATAAAAGCAGGAGAAATGAAACATCACGCTACTCCGGCAAATCATCCAAATGTAACAATAACCCCGTTACCTGAAAAACCAGTGGCCAATAGATTTAATAGACTATATTAGGGATAAGCTCAGTAGATGTCTTTCCCCAATTAGTTCATAGAATATTATTATTATTCTAATTGCTAACAAACACATAAATTTAAAAATATTTAACTTATAATAAGAATATTTATGAATTGATTAATTAAAATTTTTTAATTGAATTAGTAAGGATTTTAACATAATAGGAGAAATAATTAGTTTTTTGCCTTTCACTTCCTTATTGTTTACTTCGTATAATTTCGCTACTAAAGGCCTTCGTTTGATTGATTTGAGTTCTAAGCACTGCTTTTTGAAAAAGTAAAATTGTCGTGCGGTTGTCGTATCAATAAAGTTCATCTTTATCAGATCCTTCTATCTTTAACGTTTCCCGTATATAAAATTGATTTATGTCGCCTTACTGTTATAGTTCCGTAGTTTACAGTTACGATTCTGAACGGGTTTAATTATTAGCAAACTGCTTGCTGTAGATAGCTGGCTGTCATTGCTTTTTATAAAACGCAATACTTTGCTGAAACGAGCCTGCACATTTTGCTCCACTTTATCTTTTACTCTTTTTAAGATATCTTTATTTTAGCGGATTAATTTATTTATTTAATGAATATAGAAAGCAATGCCGTAGACATAGATTTCAGTGAGTAACTGTATGATAAAAGAACTATGGTTAAGCCAAGGAATTTCGGATGCATAAATGTCTTGAGCACATTACTGAACATTTATTCTATATCTCTTCATATAAAAATTATATATAAATATACTGAGCCTTAAAAGTAGTTCTACTGTAATTTTTATTTAATTTATTGTTTTTTAGGTAGACTAACTTTAAGAAATGTATCATTACAAAGTATATAAAATAACTAGGTGAATAAATTACGTGCTTATAATATTAAAATTGCAATTTTCCAAAAAGAAAAATATGTACACGGTATATCGACAGGTGGCGAACAAGGGCAAAAAAGTTTTGCATTAATTTTGCATATATTTTAACAAATAGTCGATTACAACAGAAATAATTTTAATTATACGTCATAATTATCATCATCTGCCTACATCTATCTATTGTCGGACGTAGTCCCCTCCAAGTATTCGCCGCTACCCTCTTTGCACTTTCTGCAACCAGTTACAATCAGCTGTTCTTTTTATTTCGTCTGTCTATCTGAGTTGGAGGTTTCTTCTATTTCTTTTCTCGATTATCGGTCTCCATTGCACTATTTTCTAGGTCTATCGAGTATCTTCTGTTCTCTCAATGTGCCAAACTCAAGACCATTTTACTTTAGACAATTTTTCAAATACATCTACCTTTGTTTTTGTTTTATCCTTATGTTTGTTATTTTATTTTTTAGAGTTATCTTTTTTGTATGTTCTTTGGCGTTAACTTCCGTTTTTCTACTGCGTAGATTGGTAGAGCGAGTATATGTTTCGTATCCTTTGTTTTTAGCTTCTGGTCAATTTTGCTTTGTCCATTATATCTTTCAAATGCAACCCAATCCAATTTTATATTTATAGTGTAAAAAGTTCTCCAACTGTCAATTATTTCTATAGTTTGGTTTTTCAACAATGTATATATTTAATATTTAAACCAAATTTATTTGTTTTTCCATTTATATCTGTTAACATTTCTTGTAAATTTTGTAAGTTGTCGGATATTAGTAGAATGTTGTCCGTAAATCGTAACTGGTTCTATCTTAACGAATATTTATAAATGTAACATAAGATGAAAATCGAATAAGCAATTGAAAGTGGAATAACAACAAAAATGGTAAAGGAAATATATATTAGAAGATAAAATTACAATTAATTGAAGAGATGCGACCAAAAAATCCTCTAAACAACAGAAAAATTCTACAAAAAAAAACCCTACAGACCAAAAATTTCTGCAAATATCAAAACATAGAAGGCAAAATAACAAATGTAAAAGAAGATATTTCCAAAATTAAAAATATGAAATAAAGAATGCATTAAAACAAATAAAGAAAAGAAAGAACTAGGAGGAGGGCAAGTTCTAATGGACAGCAACTACTACGACAACGTATGGAACTTCAATGTATGGAAGAAGAAAAAACCCCACGAAATTGGAACAATGCACTCACAATATTATTGTTTAAGAAAGATAACAAACTCAGATTAGAAAATTATAAACCGATCAGTCTACTACAACAAATATACAAGTGTTCGTAAGCATTATAACGAATATATTTAACGCTTACTAACCGCCAGCAGAAGCTGGTCCTCATAGCGCTTACAGTACCCTAAATCACTTGCAAGTAGTATGAAGCCTAACAGAAAAATTTAATGGATTTCACTTATCCTTTATAGATTATGAAAAAGTGTTCAATTGAGTGGATCGATGGGCTATAATAAAATCTCCAGATGCAACGAGTTGATAAAAAATATCTAAGAAAACACTCTATGTGAAAGAAAATTACAAAACCATAAAAAGGTGATAAAAATGGAACATTGAGTAAGACAATTTCTTCTAAATTATTTACATTCTGTCTACAAAATGTGTTTGTAATCTGTCCGTGAAAGGCAAAGGAATTAAGTATCGACAAAGGCAGATTGACACATTTAATTTTACATATTGATATCAACATTAAACGAATAGTTTAAAATATGGAACTTGTTTTAATTATTATTATTTAAATCAAGCTATTAGAATATAATATCAGTTATATTAATCCTTTTGGATATGCAATATTAAAGGCAAAGTTAGTAATTTTTAGATAATTCTGATATAATTGACAAAAGCAATTTTTCTGATTTATCAACAACTACCAAATTTGTAATACGCTTTAACTATAAAAACTTATTGTTCCTTCGTATAGCGTTCGATATTTATTAATAGGAATGGTAAACAACATCTGTCAAAGCATCAAGGTTACCGAACGTAAAACACAAGTAGGAGTCTAAGTTCTATGTTTAATTTGGATTACTCTTTACTAGCTTATAAGAGTGCTCACAAGTTTATTCAGACTTACGGTAGTACAGTCGCGAAAGTGAAGTTTAGCAGTGTATTGGCGAAAAAAGTCAGTAATAACATAAAAGGCTTACCCAACGTGCGTTAAAAGAGATAATCAAAAATATTAATGACCTTTATCATATACTGACAACTTTTATGTAATTATAATAGAAGTATGGCGTTTAGAAACACCAGACGGTATCTCCGATGATAAAAGCACAGAACCTAAAACTATGATTATGAACAACATACTTATATATAGAAAAATAATATAGAATATTATTCAGAACTAATAAAAATACTTTACAGAAAAGCATTATATAAAAATATTATAAAAGTTGCTTTAGCCTGACTGTCTTCGCAAAAAGACTGAATGATTCACAAGAATCTTTGCTTCTTATACATTTTTGAAAATCGCCTTTAGAAAATATTTGCGAAAGGACGTATAAGCATGGTGTAACATTTCTTAAAGATAATTGGAAAGATGTGTTTTATTACAACTTTTTGTTTATTTATAATATTTATAATTTTAGAAATTAACGTGTTAGGCAGTTGTAGAGTAGAAGGAATCGTGGTACTATTTTCAATAACACAATTGATAGACACAGTTTCCAAAACTTGCTACGTTGTTTACGGTTTGATAGTGAAGCAGCTCAAAAATCTACATAAAACGAACACAAAATTCAACAAATATTTCGCAATTTGAAAGTATATTTGAGAGCGTCATACAATTCAAGGTGGTGTAGAGTGGCTAACAAAAACTGGTGACTTATCAAGGAGGCTGGCCTTTTTTGGAAACTTTGCGATGGTGAAATTTTAGATGTACAGAAAATGACAAGACACATTTAGACAGGTAATCAGAAAGAAAGCCGTAAAGCAGGGAGAAATATTTTTAAATGCTTTGGTAGTACAAATTAAAAGAAGCACAAGAAATATTACTTGTGCTAACTCCTTTATTAGTTATTTAATGTGGCAATATTTACTCTCGTAAATATTAACAGTTGTTGGCACAAAAGAGATTACAAAAACTCTTGTTCGAAGAGTAAACTCAAGTATTTATAGATTTAAAAAGAGTTTGATGTGTTCTATTGCATTAAAAAAGCCAATTTATTAACAAACAATGTTACACTATAACACATTCAAAGAAAGAGTAGAAATGATGGACAAAATGGCAAGAATTTCCATAAAAATTTGACAAAAAATGTCTATTAGTAGTTTTCAACTCTTTCATGGGTATTGTGGAAATCTACGACATCCAGTAACGTGCAAAGTCATCAATTTATTATGAGTCTAGGTAAGACACTTGGTGGCGTGAGTGAAGACAATACAAAAGGAAGACAGTGTATGCTATCCTTAATAGAAAATATAAACTTATATACAAAAAGTGTAGTAAAATTATATGTAATAATCTACTACGTTATGTAACAATTACTACAATGAGTTTTTTCTTTTGTTTTATCTTAAGCTTTACTGCTAATTTTTTCTTTAGTGTTGCCTACTTAATATGCAAATTATCGCTTCCAACGTTTTCTAGGTCTTCTTAGCCTTCTTTTTTATTGGTAACTTGTTTCTCGTGATTTTTACTATTTTTTCTCGGGCATTGCTTTGATTTACGAACCCATTGATTAATATTTTTTTATATTTTTGTTGATTTTTCTACCTAGTAGTATTTTTGTAGATCAATAAAGTAAAGGTGAGCTAGTTTGTTGTATTCCAACAAGACTGCATTTGCTTACAACTTTCCAGTCTTAAAATTTATTATTTTTCTTAGAGTGTAATTATTATATTCGTTTTTTAGTTTTAACTTTAATTATTACTTTTGATTTTGTCTTTAATAAATTTATTCCTTTGTTTTTACACATTAGAATAATCGTACTTGTTCTTCAGCTATTGAATATTACATTTTTAGTTATGATATCGTTGATCAGTTTTATTAGTTCATTCCCTACATTTGTTTTGCTTAGCAAAATAATAATTTGATAATCCAGTTTTGTTTTTTATTATTTTCTTACATTTTTCGTGCGATTCTTGTGTTTTAAGAATTATAATTTTAGGTGTGGTGTTTTCTTTGCTCTTCTTGATGTTTTACTGTTTGTTTTTTATTAATATGGTGCCTAATAGTTTTTGATCCAAGAGCTTTTCGGGTCAATTTTTTATATTTGTTCTAGTCTTTTCCCAACTATTATTTTTTGCTTTATTTTGGTTGGGAAATTTTACATAATTTTTTCAGTTAACCATTTTAGTAACAATTTTTTGTAGATTTATTTTGCAATGTTTGGATATTAAACTTTGCCTGCTTTGCTGTTCCTTTGATATCATTTTTAATTTTATTTTGATCAGCAATGGACTGTGATCGGTATACATTAGCGAACTTAAGCGTCTTAATATCCTGTATTTCACGTGAATTAGTTGTCTTGTCACTTAGATCATCGATCATGCATTTATGTTTCGTTATGTTGTATAATAATATGTAGAACTCTGACTTTCTTTGTTTTTAAAAAATGTACTATTGATTTTTAAAATATTGTGAGCACATAAATTAATAACAAGTTTCTCGTTCTCGAACTTCTTTTAAAACTTTGCACCAATAATAAGGATTGGAAATATTTCAGAAAACATCTAGAACGAGAGGTCAGTCTTGACATTGCATTAAAAAATACCCAGGACCTAGAAGAAGCAGTTCAATATTAGATTACAAAGATTCTTCTAATTCAACAAATATTTAGTCTACAACAAAAATATCCCTCGCTATACGAGACTTTATCACTGCAAAATGAAGAGAAAGAAAACAATGACAAAAAAGCAAAAACTACAATGGACTTAGAAATCAATTGCGCAATACACTAACAGAACTTCGCAACAAAACTTTTAGACAGTACATAACTAAACTTACACCTGACAACTCGATTTAGAAGCCAACAAGAAAATTCAAAAGAACAATCGCAATCATTGCTCCTATTAAATGAACAGATGCTACTCGGGTAAGATCAAACATGGAGAAAGCAAATACATTTACCGATTAGCTCACAAACCTCTTCAGCACACCACAACCCTAAGACAACAATAATATTAGAAAATAGAAGCTTTCCTAGATGTATCATTTCAACTGTCACCAAAAATCAAATTATTCTCATCCCCTGAAGTTACCCTACAATTTCATCACTCCCACAAACGGAAAACCCCTATATATGATCTCATAGTAGGCTTAATACTAACAAATCTTCCTAAAAAAATTATAACTTTGATTACGGTAATCTATAATAGTGTGCTGCTACTCTGTTACTTTCATCTGCTATGAAAACATGCCCAGATTATAATAATTCTTAAGCCTGGACTTTCTACTCAACCGCCATAATGCCGACCAATAACTCTATTACTCCTACTTTCCAAAGTTTTTGAAAGACTAATCAACCAAATTAAACCATTGTAGACTTCGATCATCTGCCATAGAATAGTCAACCATATAATAAAAAGCCTAGAAACAGAGAACATATGTGCAGCAATCTCTCCAGACATAAAACAGGCGTTTGATAAAGTCTGGCATACAAGGTTAATATACAAACTTAAATTAATTCTCCACAGTGAATTGTGTCTATCACACAAATCATATCTAACAGACAAGACATTCCAAGTTAAAGTAAATAGTCCAGTGTCTGATCTGCGACCAATCACCGGTGGAGTTCCCCAGGGAAACGCATTAGAACCATTGCTATACCTGCTGTATACTGCGAACGCACTAATCGTAAACAACAAAGTCCTTGCTGCATTCGCAGATGATACTGCTATCCTGTCAGTCGATCTCTCATATGAAACGGCCGTAAAACATCTTCAAATTCATCAAACTGCACTAAAAGACTGGTTTCACAAATGGAAAATTGCAATCAACCCAGACAAATCCGCGCAAGTGAACTTTATCACAAAACGTACTGAATGTCTGAAAACCAGAATCGGCATCGTGCTCATCCCACTGAAAACAGAACCCTGGTATGCATTTAGACTGAAATCTCGCTTAAAGCTCACATATTGAAAACAAAAGGAAGTGCCTAGACGTCAAAATCAAACAAATGAACTGGTTACTAGAAAAACATTTGCAACTCCCTTTGACAAACAAAGTGTTAATCTACAAAGCCATCACGGTCACTCAAGTGACCTCATAAACCTACTTACCCGTCAACCAGAAGTCACAGGACGACTAAAACGACAATGGCCGCTGGACCTAGTGCAGTAACCTAATCAGGACGGAACAACCTCCACCGGGAGCTAATTAATACTCCTCTCGTGACATTTTTATTGCTATCAGAATTTCTAAATACTCAATAATGTTAAGAGTAGATTATAAGTTTGCATTTAAAAGAAACAGTTATACGGAGTGATTCTACCTAAACTAGAAATTTATGAAAATAATAGCATCATAATTAAAATACCCCACTGACCACAGCAAATAACTTACACAAAGGGATAAATTTACTCTTCACCCAATTTAATTAAAATTTCGTTTTTTTAATAACCAATTCTGGTTAGTTAACAAATCTTCATGGCAAAAAGTTACATTTTCTGGTCGCTGAATTTCGTTAGCATAATGTACACTTACCTTACGTTTTAAGTAGTTAATTATTTTATATTTATTAATATTTTATCGATTCATTTTCCCACAACTGCATAATAATCTTAATGCAACAATTTTACATTTTTATTCATATAGAAATAGATTAATGGGACTTTCTATTTGATCTATGATATTACAATTCAACGATTCTTTTTCCTTCACCATCAAGTTTGTTTTGCATGTACAAATTATCTTATCTTATTTAATTACGAGTCCAAAGAAGCGTAATATTTAAAGTTGAGTTGCCCCTGATAGGCATTGGTTGGTATTCATTTTGATTTTCTTAGACGAAGAGGTTAATCTTCGCGCAATCCAAGGGATTCTCAGAATGCGTTGGTAACAAATCTCTATTACTTTGATTCTTCTACGGTACGCTGCGTTGAGTGTTCAAAATCAGAGCCGCATATAGCAATTGTTGTTAATTTTGTGTTATAGTAAACTTTTCGTATTTTAATTATTTTAAAAATACCATATTACTATATACATTTTTGTTTGATCTCTTTCTTGCAGTTATCGGTTGCTCATGGTATGTTGTAAATATTTTTTAAATTGTTAGGATAAAGGATTTGATTCATTTACTACATAATTTGATGTATGTCAACGTTCTAATACAACATTATTAGCCTCTACAGTCCCAAGTGTTTACATGACATAATGATCAGGCACACTTTTAGATCTTTAAATTTCCTTATTTCCTTTTTAGGACTTTAATCTAATATATTTTTCCAACTCTCATTGTTACGAGTTCTACGCCATTTGTAGCTTAACAAATTTTATACATTTTTTTAAATTTAAATGTTTATTTTATAATTTTTGTTATCCATTGCTATAAAAACATAGAACTATAATTCGAACTATCAGTGAAATATATCATTAATTTTTGTGTCCTACTTCTTTCGAATGTTCTCTTAAGAGCAGGTACCGTGGTACCTTTAACCTTTCCAATAAAGCGGCCGTGTCTCGAGTTAATTCAAGCGGCTTTTCTTTCTGCCCCTGCCTGTTTGCTGAGCCGAAATGGCGGAGATTACAGCCACTGTTATCCTCCCATTCGGGATGTTGCCGTATGCAAAGACGTCGCGTCCTGGCAAAAACTGCATCGAAGCGCGACGTATTTATTAGCGACAGGGCGCGCAAAAACGGCGCGCCGCCGAGCGGACGCACCGACTACATGACAAATACACTTGCAGCCCCTACCGACAGTCAAGATTATTGCATTTGTCGGCCGGGCCTTGACATTTATCATCGCATATCAACAATCACGGCGGCAAGCACGCTCGCCGTTGCGAAACGGCGTTCGACGTTCTATAAATAAATGCTAAGCGCTACATTACGCCTGACATGCAATTATCTGGTTAACTGTGCTACCGGATAATTGTATTAAATTGCATTATACAAATCCGGGGCAGAAAAGTGCCGCGCGGCTTATTAGCCGTCGGCTTATCAGGGATCTGCCACGTCGCGCTCGCCGGACGAAATTCCGGGCGAATTCCGAAAAGAGCCGCGCTAAATAAAAACCTCCATGGGCACAACGATACCGATCAGAAATATGCAGAAACTGTTACGGTGGGGCAAAAAGAGGAGCGATTGCTTGCAGAAATAATTTATAAGGCAAAGCCACCTCTGCTATCTTGTAAATATTTTGCATAACAAGACAAAATATTTTATTATCACCTTTAACATTTTAGCAGAAGAAAGCTCATAAAAATGTATTTATTTCGATGTACACCAAGTTTTTTTTTTTATTGAACATAACTATACAATCTGTCAGTATTTGATATTCAGTAAGTAATTTAACACATATATAATTATATCCTTAACATGTACATATAGATTGCTGGAAATAGTCCAATAACAATTTCCCTAGAGTAACTGGATAGTATTTTGACGTACATATACATATACACAAGCACATATTAGTTATGCAAAACGATATGGCAGCTGCGATGGCTTAAACCTCTTCAGTCTAGGTTCGTCCTCCTCGCTTTCCAGTAGATGCTCTACTAGCGTGTTTGGATGGGCGGCGAGCCGGTCGTGGTAACGGGTACTGAATCTTCGTATTTCTTCATCTATTGTGGGAATGTCAAGGTCACGGCGTATGACCTCGTTTGGTATACACCATGGAGCATTGACTATTGAACGTAGTACTTTGGCTTGGAATCTTCTTAAAATGTCTATGTTGGAGTTACTGGCCGTTCCCCACAACTAAATTCCATATGACCAAACGGGTTTAAGTATGGCTGTATACAATAGTATTTTGTTTTTCAAGGATAATTGGGATTTGTATCCAATAAGCTAATACATTTTGCTGAACAAAATCCCCAATTGTTTACGATTTGTCCTTATGTGCTTTTTCCAAGTAATACGTCTGTCTAAATGGATCCCTAAGTATTTGGCGCTTTCTGCTACAGGAACTTGTTGATTATTAAGCCATACAGGGAGACAGGTGTCTCTTCTTATACTGAAGGTTACATGAATAGATTTCGTCTCGTTGATTTTGATACGCCATTTTGTAAATCATAGCTGTAATGTGTTCAGGTGGCTTTGAAGAATACGCGATGCTATTTGTGGGTCAGAGTGAGAAGCTAGAACAGCGGTATCGTCCGCAAATGTAGTTGTCGGTGTATCTCTTGTTGTCTGCAGTAAGTAGTTATAGGAAATAAATTTGTGTAGGATTCGCTATATTTGACCATAAAGTGCCTGTCGGCAAGGTAAGATTTGATAATTTCAAGGGCGTCTGAAGACATGATTTTATGCAATAAACCGATATGCCAAACTCTATCAAATGCTTGCGAAACATCAACAAACACGGCTGAGCAATCTTTCTTGTCTTCAAAATCGCCAAGAATTTTATCTATAACCCTGTGAATTTGCTCATTTGCGGCATGGTGTTGTCTAAACCCAAATTGATGATTAGGAATTAATTTGTTGGTTAAGAGTAACGGTGTTATTCTTTTCAACAGCAATTTTTCACGGATCTTAGACATCACTGGAAGCAAACGGATTGGTCGATATGATGAGGCGTTTTCTCGGGGTTTTCCCGGTTTGGGAATTAAGATAATGGTAACTATTGTGGTGGGAAGAAACGCAATCTTAGCATGGCGTTAAATAGATACGTTATAAATCTATAGCCCTTATCCGTCAGTTCCTTTAGAACTTTTCCAGTAATTAAATCATAGCCTGGTGCTTTACGAGGATTTAGATTAGAAGTAATTTCGAGTTTGACTTCATCTATGGAAAATTGTTTTACTAGAAGGCTCAACTGGAAAGGAGATTCAAGAAATTGGTGTATTTCATTCTCTTCTACGTTCGAGATTGCAGATGAAAATGGTTTAAATACTTGGGCTAGGTGATTTGTAAAAACAAGCGCTTTATCTGAGTCACTTCGGGCCCAAATTCCATTGTCGGCTCGAAGAGACGATTTGTGTTGCTGCGGTTGCTTCAGCTTCTTGGTTGCTTTCCAGATAGAATATTCGCTGGCTTCGGTTAGTGACAATTGTTTTAGATACTTTTGTATCGACTGGTTTCTGATGTCGGAAAGTAGTTTTTTAAGATCAAAAGCAGCTTGATTTAATATATGTTTGTCATTTGGATGCCTTGTTGTTTGCCATCGCCTGCGTAGTCTCCGCTTTTCAGCGATTTTTTGTTTAGCAATTACTGGGCAAGCAGTATTCGGAATATACAATGTATTGCCGGGAGTGGCTTGCCAGGCAGCTTGCTGAACGACGTTAGTAAAATGCTCTGTAGCTAAAATTAAATCATTTTCTGATTTTAAAGGAATGTTTAGCGATAATGTGTCATCTGCTATTTCTCGGAATAAGTCCCAGTTTTTGGTTTTATTGCTCAGAGAAAAAGCTTTTCCGTTAATGACTACATGTGACCCTAGCGTAATTATAATAGGCGAATGGTCAGTTGATAGATCTAGGCAAGATTCTACCTTCAAGTTGTTTGGGCTAATTCCTTTGAATACGCAGAAATCAAGCAGATCTGGTAGTTTCGATGGGTCTGACGGCCAATATGTTGGTTCACCAGTAGATAGGTGTCACATGCCATTACTATTAATTGCCTTCAGTAATTCGCGGCCTTTAGTTAGTGTTAACCTGGATCCTCAAGTTTGGCGTTAAAGTCTCCAGCTGATAAAAACTTAGTGTCCAGGGTACTGAAGTAATGTTTATAGTGACCTTGTTTGTTATTGTGGCGAGGTGGAGATTACCGAGATTACAAATGATCCCGTCCAGGCTGTTACCATCACGCTTGTAGCTTGAAGGTGATCTTCTTTTTATTTTTGTAGTTCATAGTGCTTGATACTACTTTTAATGATAATTGCTGTGCCAGCATGGGCTCCTCCATCCGGATGTTGTGTTACATACAGTATATAACCTGGGATTCTGATAAAACTTTTGTCTGCAAAATGTGCTTCTGATACCAACATGATGTCTATGCATTGGTTTGAAAGAAAGGATAGCAATTCATCTTGTGGTGTGACAGCCCGTTGGCGTTCCGTTGAGCTATTCTAAGGAGTTGACCCATTACCAATTTTGGAGATAATGGTTGTTAGAAGATTTAACATTGTTCCATTAAAGATTTCATCATTTTTTTAGCTCACTCATATCGTCAGTCTGGTTGTTTGCTTGCTGCAACTGCAAAGCGGCATTGGAGTTACTGTTCTTCAGAACTTGGGCATGAGTAAGATTTGGACGAACATATTGTCCAATATGTTGAGTAGCTACTGCAGGCTGCTTGACTCTGAGCGCGGGAAACATTTTTTCTTGAAGCTGTTTATAAACGAGGCAACCTCGATAATTGGCTTTTTACGTTCTTGCTTCTTTCCTTTCTTTGGCAATTAGAGGTTAAGTGGTTGCCGGCGCACTTCACGCATCTTGGGCTCCTGCTGCAAACATTTCTCATGTGGCCAAACCTCTGGCAATGTACACCAAGTGGAACGCAAATAATAAAACAATTTTTTTCCCAATTAATGCGTGCAACTTCTAACAGATTTTTCAATATAAAATATCTGTTTAACAAGAGACTATTACTAACATATTATTTTGTTGATCTTTGAGTACATATTTAACTTGTGTATCACTAAGATCAATGTTGAGATTTTGTATTTCTTCTAACTGTTATCTCTTTTTATTTCTTCTTTCTCCATCTTTCTCTACCACTTGCAATTTCTTGTGCCTTAACCCAGTCTAATTCTTTTTGTTTAAGTATCTTTCTATTCCACTTTCTTCTTTGTTTTTCTTTTGTTCTCTTTCGTTACTTTTTCTATAAACTACACTTCTAATCTCTTTTTATTTCCTCGTTTCTGACGTTATCTAACAGTTAAAAGCTGCTATTCTATTGCAAATCTTTATTTCGCTTTCCTGTATTCTTCTTTTTTGGATTTGGCTTAAGGTCCATAATTTTATGCCGTATTTTAAGTATAAGAGCAAATTGTAAATTCTTATCTTTGTCGTAGTTGTTAGTTTTGTTTGCTAAATGTTCTTCTGTTTAGAGACATGTAATAATCTCGTGTTAGTTTTAATCCCATCGTCTAGTTCTGCTTCTATTTTGTCATTATTTGTTTGACCACACTTAGACTTTATACCTTCTAATTTGCTTGATTTTTTCGATTAACATTTTATACATGTTTTGTGTCGTTCTAGATGTTACCATTATCTTTATTTTTGGCCCATGTTTTAAGTTCCCAATTCATTAGATTAAACAGTAACAGCGTAGTAAATTTTCTAATTTTCTTATCTCAATTAAGTTATCAGCAAATTCTAGAAGAGTTAATTTATTTTTTTTATACTATAATGAGCACGATTGGAGCATCAAAGCTACTCCACTATAAATTAACAGATATGCTTTCATTAGTCTACTGTCATTCCCTTTTTTGTTGTTGTTGATTCTACTACAATTTTTATTTTGTAACTCTTTTATTTATTCTACTTATTTGCCTTTTAGTGCTTTTATATTTTGTAGTCCTACGCTTACCGGGACAATTTTTTAATTCTTTGCCTGTTTAAGTTTTCTATTTATGTTACTCTCTCTTCTCTGATTTTGTCGATACTATTCATGGCTTTTTTCATCGCTCATGTTTTATCTTTTTTCCTCTTAGTTTCTTGGGTGTATAATTTGTTCCACAACATCTCTATACCTTTCTCTCAGGTATTAACTTATTAGAGCATACTTTACTTGTTTTTTTTTGTTATTTCTTTTCCTGTGGCCTTATTTTTAATTTTCTTTGAACTTATATAGTAGTTCTCTTTGTGACTTATTGGTAATGGAGATTTGAGAGTTTTTTACTTTCTGTTTAGCTTCCATATTCTGTAATTTTTAATTTTTTTGCTGTTTTAATACTTATCTGAATTTACTAATTGCTGCTCGGATCACATTGTTTTCTATTTTTCTACTCCTATTGCTTATAAACTCCCCTTAACTATCTTTAATTCGTTTTCATATTAATATTTATATTTTTGGTTGTTTACATTCTTTTTATTTTTTAAGACCTCAATTTTTATTAAAATAATTTTTCATTTTTCTAATTATTGTTGTTGTACACTCTTTTCGCTTTCCATCTTTGCCTTTATCTGTACTTATTTATATTCTCCTAATTGCCGAGTTTGTATTAAGATTTTTTTATTTTAATATTTTAAAGCCAAACCTGTCCGTTTTAATCTGTTCGATTATCGTTCTTCGCTTGGCAGCATAGGCTTTACTCCTAATCTTTCTACACGCGCGACCGTTATATCGCTCTTGAAGCGAAGTTCTACAGCGCGTGTATTCCAAAATGCAATTAATATGGCTTCTATTAAAATTTCAGCTTTATAACCATTACGTGATGTTTAGTGTGAATTTTAATATTAATGAGTAGTTTATTGCATTTTTGTTGCTTGTAATTGTTTAGTTGTGTCAATTTAATTACGAACAATTTTCGTCACTCACCAAGATCGAACTCCTTGGTCTTCAAATAATATTAAGTTAACCAGAAGTAGATTTTCGTTTTTATAACAAATAAAAATGTTTTATCAAAGAAAATTGTGTCGAGAATTTTGATGTTTAAAACTTTTACCATGCAGGGTGTTCTGCAAAATTAAAACAAATGTTATTTGAATGGTAACCGGCCTGGCAAGTATGATGAGTGTCTAAACTGCAACAATTTTGAAGAGTGACCTAATTTGTATGCTAGCGTTATATTAGTGGTTACAATTCACCAATTTTAAACGCTTCTGTTTGATTGCTTTGTTTAATTTGGTCGGTTTATATTTATGCACATGCAAATTTCTTCTTTTGGAGTAATTTAAAAATTGCAATACCCTTACAATGGCATCAGACTCAAATCACAAAATAAATATTTGCTTTTGAAGTGCTTTGAACAGGTTGCTATGCTTTCTCAACATTTTTTTTTATTTAACTTTATTATAAATAATCTATTTTTTATGGCTTATTACTTTTTTAACGTTTCAAGAGAGTTTAAGTGAGACGAGTTTCTTTGAGCTCACATGATACTCAAATATTAAACTTGCTAACGTATTTAAGATGCTTTAAATATTTTTAACACTGGATTTCAATTTTGTATTTTCAATTTGTACCAATTTTGTTTTGTGGATTTGCTTAATTTCTTTAAATTTATTAAACTTGAGTAGCCGGCCTTCTCAAGTGTGATGCGTAATTTTAAACCATCTTTACCCTATAAGTCGCATAGTTTTTTATAAACGTGCACCGTCCATTTTTTGAGATAATACAACACAATTCAACGAAAATGTTTCTTGAAACAGATGCCGAACAAGCAAACGTTAAGAAAATTTTACACCTTTTTCTATTTAAGAAAAGTATTTTATAAGCGAGCCACTAAATTGTTTCTTCGATATCATCAACAATTTAATTTTTAAGTGCAATTTAAATCTGTGTGCAGTTAAAGCGGCTGAAAAACTATTTTCTTTCTCACTCTTCTATTTTAAGATTTGCTCTTTGATTTCTTAATGAAAATTTATAATTTTTAACATACATCATTTGTAATTTACATTTTGCTTTCCTTGTTATTTGAACTTCTAAATATATTTTCTTATTATAATCTTAAGTATACTGTTTAAATTTCACATTACGTTTTGCTGGTCCACAGGTTATAAGTTGTTTTAAACCTATCGTTTTACTTAAAATAGCATATTATCAGTTGACAATATCGAATTATCTATGTAAAAATTCTTTATATGTTAAGTTTCTTACTACCAACCTTCCATATATTTTGAATAGTATACAGCCTTGCTTCACACATCTTATGATCCAACGTAAATCAAAAATGTTATCACTTACTTTTATCTTTTGAGTGGTACCTGTTACAAATACATTTACTTTATGGTCTAAAATTTTGCATTATTTTAAAATATCATTTCGTTTAACTTGCATAATTTAAAAAGCCTAAAATTTATTGTAAATCTGTTATAAAAAATTTCTTGCTATTTTGTTAACATGCATAACATATTATCTTTTAGAATTAATTAGCATTTCTTGTAAAGCTCTTCACTAATAATAGTTGGTACAAAAGCAAACATAGTTTTGTAAAAATTTTAAGTAGAAAATATAAAAAGATTTCTAATTTATAGGAGATTCCTATTAAACCAAAAACGTATACAATTTTGTTAACAGTTGTGTGGAAAAATGTTGTCGCGGTGTTGTTTTATTGCTTTTCAATGGTAAAAAGGGCTGTAAAAGCTCATAAACATTTGTGTCAGATATATAGTGAATATGCCTTAAAACTACAAAAGCGTCAGACTTGGTTTATTACATTTGGTCTGAATATTTCCATGCCCAAGAAAGTTCACTCAAATTTCATAAAAACAAAACTTTAGAAGGATTAAGCTTGCTAGTGAAAAGGCGTATTTTTGAAAAAAAAATTATAAATGCTTTAGTCTAACCCGAATTTTTTTAAAAAGTAGCATTTATACGTTATTATTTCTCTCTGGGCCATTAGCTTTGAGTAACTATCATCTTCATTGTGATTTATGCCGAAATAAATTTTTATTTGGACAAAGCAGCTCCTTCTATGTGTATAATAATCCTAAGTGAGACTATCTTAGTCTTTTCAGAAATAAGTTTTATTTTTCTCTAACAAAATTTAATTTAGTTTATTATCCTTATGAAATCCTCTTCGTCTACAGTTATTATCGACGCATTAATCATGATATATTGCAGTGTCCGTGGTTGATGCGATATGCTGACGGACAGGGTTCAATTCGGTGCTCTTGATGCCTGGCGGTGGCCTACTCAGTCACTAAAATAATTGAGTTTTCACTCGAACAAGAATAATGGCGGTCGTCTTACGCTTATCCTTAGTGGTGCGCAACGACCAAGCGAACGTATCGAGCCTTAACCTCTCAGTTCGCAGCCGTGATCGACGCAGCTTAATCATGATATATTATAGATTGTGTTATTTCTAGATTTATCACGTTATCGAAAACCATAACTACATTTTGAAAATGAGAATATTTACCTTTACGAACTAGTTTCCGTTTATAATGCCGACGTAAGAAAGTTTTGGATTTTTCTAAGATTGTTTAAAAAAAATCAGGCTGTCAATGATCTTGTCATATAGCAATCTGTAACAGCTTAGTGGTGATTTTATTGTAAGAATTTCTTTAACATATTCTTTCTAATTTTGAGATAATCATTTTTCCTTTGATTTTTTTTTATTCTTTATGTTTAGATTTTAATTTATTCAGTTTATTTTCTGATAACTTATGAGCAGTACTTCTCAATTTATTAATATTTCTCTCTGCATAAGCTTTACCTTAAAAAGTACTCTCACTTTGAAACATATTTTAGATCTGTAGGCAGCCCCTTCTACACCTTATTTCAAAAGTATAGCACAAAAGTTTTTGGACATAACTTTTCTATAAATGAAAATGTTGAAACACCTTCACTAGCGTATTCTTCATATTCAGTTTCCATTAGTTGCGCGATCAATTATTTAAGAAAACTAAGTTTCATACAAAAATATTTTTTACCATTGTTTAAAATACTCGTTTGTACATTCTGTCCCCGAAGTTTTCAGCATTGACTTCGAGATTTTGTTCCAGTGTCAGAAATGTATTCATTCAAGTCATATTGTTGGCCACTGACGTAAAATTCTTGAAAAATGATGCCCTGGAGACTCTCTGTTGGGCTCAAATCCGGTGAATAAGCTGTCAAAATATGACCTTGACTTTGATTGTCAATAGCCGCTGTTGAGTGCTGCGGTTCTTGTGAATATAAACATTGTCCTGTTAGAATTGGTAGGTCGACTGAAACATACATTGAACAATGACTTGAAATGCGTTTCCAACATTTTTGCTGCTCTTTTCTAATTATCTTGTGGGAGGTCAACGCCAGCTTTACCATTCCATCTTTATAAAAAGCCTACCAGTAGTATACGTAGACCATCCAAATCAAACTTTTTTTCATCACTGACCACAAATTCCAATAAAAAAACAGCAACATCATGCCTGGAAAATTTCCAATTTTTGTCTGTTTTCTCGCCACCAGGCCTTTTGCTTGGTCATTAGCCAGTCATGACGCTGGTGTTTTGTTCAGCATCTGGCGCTCAATGTCTGGATTAGCTTTGGGAATAAAATGTATTGTAAATTTATTTACAGGGAGATCTTTAACCGCGCAAGCTCTCGACAGCTGGGTATCCTGATCGTGGCGACATCACGAAAATTGTTGGACTTTGAAAAAACGTTGCGCTAGTTCTGTAGGCTTGGACAAGCTTTTACCCAATCTCCTAAGTTGTCATTCTTCTGTCACAGTAGGCAAACATTTGACTCTGTTAAAAATCCAACATCTGAGTTCTGCGCAGCAAAATAGTAAACACAACAGCAAAAAATAGTATCAAATAAAAACTATGGTAAACTAATGATTTTTGTTTGGTTATAAACATAGTGAGAATTCTTTAGTCAAAACCGTTTTGTACACGTTCACATTTAACAATCAATCAAATTGAAGTATTCATAAAGTTACAATAGTATTTAGGTTGCTCTGCAATGTTTTATATTTGCTATTTTTATATATCTAAATACTCTTTAAGATTTGTAATATTTAATATAAATTTATAGTACCACTGAATAAAAGCAATTTACATTTTTAGAAGACAAAATTGTTATTTTTTAGTATAAATTTGATAAACTACATACATTATGAAAACAACAATTGCAGTAGCTGTAAAATTACATCTCATTCTTTTATATACAGAATCGTATCATCATTAGTTTTCTATAATTTTACTTAACAGAGTTGTAGAAATTTAACGTCTTGCGTGACTTTTATATTACCGTAAAATAAGCATAGCCTTGTAAGTTTCTTTGTACTAAAAATACTCTCCACCAAGAAAGACCTATCAGATCAGTAGTAAACATTAATATTTATAGTTGTTTCACTTGTCGTAAAGCTACGTTTTAAAATATTTGGCAGTATGTTTGCTTTTGAAAAGTTTTATGCCTACAAGTAAGCTAGCCTATTATTTGCCCCGCAGACACAATTACTGTGTATTTGTTATCGACACAAAAGCTCCATAATAGTTTGCGGTAGTCACATCTGTCATACCTCCTTTAGCAAAGACCTTTTGAAATACACGTCGCTGTTTGTCATGACGTGCACGGCAACCGCTCCATATTCGAATTTTCGGCAAAACCGCGCCGCGCAATTTACCTCCCAAACTGCCAAAAACGTCTGTCGAAAGCTGCCGCGGACCCAATCGCTCCGGCCGAGCTCTTAATCACCCCAATTTGTAACCGTCTCGTAATTTTTGCTGGGAAACGAACAACTAATTGTGAGTGGCGACTGGCGCTTTCAGGGCCCGACACAAGCAGAACATCGCCGACTCCCCGAACAGGTTCATTACGCATTAATTATTTTTAATTAATTAAGCTAGAAGAGCGGTATCAATTACGCGGCCATAGATGCGCGGAATTGCAAGAAGCGAATTGATTGCCCCCATATGGGAGAGCGGCCGGGCGTCCATTTCAGAGATGCATATTACCTGATGGACTGGTTTCCGACGATTAAGATATTATCATTTCGCCTGACATTGATACGGCTCGGAGCGACTGTCACTGACAACTGCATGTAAATATTGCTTTCATGCCATAAGAAGCTAACGCAGCGAAGGGAAATATTTAGCGGGAATTTTTAAGGCGCTTTAATTATGATTTATGGAATCGCTGCATACGAGCCGCATAGCTATCGCTGTCTATAATGCGCTCTCCCGATTGTTGCGTCGATTACTTCCAGCGTGCTATTTTAATTAGGGCCGGAGGAAGTGCTCCATTACATTTTTCTAAATTAATTGAATTATTTACTGCTGACGTACGGCATTCGTTATGTTCATTGCGCGGCTACATGCTGCATATCCGTGTACTTGTAAACTGGTTCAGAGCCTTCACCATTCCAGAAAACGGTAAATGTACGCGCGACAAGCACTGGAAACGTTAAATCTGTCGGTCAGTCGCTCCGCGACAAATTTAGGTCAATAACTTTATATTATTAAAATATAAATAGAAATTTAAAAAATAATAACAAATATATAATGTAACTCATGGTGATTTCAATGCTAGATTAGAACACAACTACAACTCTGGAAGTTCAAATTTATTCTTATAAGAAATGCACGTTTCTTTCTTTTAACCTTAAATTAATTTCAGTATATTATATGTATAATGAAGCAAATAAATAAAGTACGGCCATATTTACAAATCAGAAATAAACTTAATATTTTATTTTCCAGTATATCCTTTTAAATATGTAAAATAACAATTTCCACTGTTGCTTGCGGAGCAGTAATCCACAGACACGATAATTTCGCCTCCCCCTCCCGCTGAAAATTGTGTAGCCGCGCTATTGTTGCCTAAAACAACGAATAGCTCAGTTCCGTAGGAGCAACCACACACCTACTGCATATGTGGCCGTTAAATTTGCTTTCATGATTGAAATGGCCCTGACATTCCGCTGCCGGTCAGTTAACCAGCTAGTTGGACGTCTTCGGCGCAAGAACACTACTGGTGCGATTTTCTGCGTTGCCCGTTTAACAAATTAATTACAGTTAGAGCCGATGCAATTACAACCCGTAATTATATAATATGCCCGCAATTAGCCTCCCTATTGTATTTCAGTGCTTTCTGCGCACCATTAGGCCGCTGTTTACGTCTGCTTACAAAACCAGCGTGCGTAATTGGACAGTAACATACATTTTATAGTTTTAGGATCGGAGGCTAATTAATTAGCAACTGATTGGCGGATAACTACATCAAAATGAGTAATAATATTAACCTTTAACCGCTGCGTAAATTTAAATGATTAATAACAATGAAATCTTTTAAAACAATAAAAATTAAATACTAAATTATATAATTGCTATCCATTAAAGATTAGGATAATCGCATATCAATAATTATAATTTTATATGATATAAAATAACATGTCAACTGTTACATGGTCTAAAACAACTAATTTTATAAGTAAATTTATACGTAGATTTTAAACACTAAACGTATATTAACTTATTAGTGGAACTAAACTATAAGTGACTTTATTATCTCTTGCGTAAGCATGTATAAAATAAACTTTTTAAAAATATTTGTGAGCATTAAAGCAAATTGTCTAAATATAGAAATGTAAACAGCGTTCTGTTCAAATTTCAATCAAACAAATTGGTAGTTATACAACAACTCTTCAATTTTTTTTGTAAATACAAATCATTAACAATGCAGATGAAAAATTGGCAGCCTTTTGGGGTGAAAGCCTTTTTCCTAAGCCAAATATAAACCGGTATTATTATTTTTTAAATTTATTGGAGAAATACAAACATACAAAATTATTTTCAACTAAATTTGCAGTTTTTACAATAAATGAGTAGTTTTTTGATCTTACTGTTGTATAATGAAGGTGGATATGACATCAATTAATATCATCGTCAAACTTATGCCGTCCGAGTGCTTTTTTAGTAGTCCAAACAACTAAATAATTTAAGGGTGTTAAGCTTTGGCTTCAGGGAGGATATTTCAGTATAGTTAAAACAAATCTTCAATATTTTGTCGAGTTTGGGCAGCTATATGAGGCCGAATATTATAATGATAACATCTGGGATTGAAAATGCGCATCTTTTCTGAAATTATGCGTTTTATATTGTCAAAAAGTTAACCGAAGCAATTTTAGTAGCCGTTGGTTCTCAGGCGACATCAGTGATATTCATTTTCAACTGGCTCCCCAAAAACTGTTTACGCTGCGTGTAATTTGAGCCTTCTCAAGAGTGTTGTTCTCGAATTGTAGTTTGTCTTCTTAAGATTTTATGTAATTTTAAGCTATTTATCTTAAGAAACTTAATTATTATTAATTTAATTATTATTATGGATTATTATCCATTGCGCAATAAACAAGGGTATCTCTTGCTACTGACTAAATAAGTGATGTTGTGGGGTACTCTAGACATTTCTACTTACAACGCTCAATTTGATTTGGTTAGCATTATTCGCATTAGGCAACACTTTAATGTACGACGCAGCCAATATTTATGTTGGACTTTAACCAAATCATACGTTTTTGTATAAGGAGAGATAGCACATCTATGTAAGAACATCTGTAGGCTGTCGGGGCAACAAGCCTTCGATAGTTTGGTTCAAGCATATTTGTTCTCACTTTGCACCCAACTCTCACCTATGGCTCCAAGTAGCTACCTACAAGTAGCGGCCATACCCCGGTAACCGTGTCAGCTCACGGGCTAAACTAGGTAAGGATAACCAGATATGGTGACAACAAAGATAGCGACTGTAGCCAGATTGGGCGGCTATCTCCATGTTTGGAGCGGCTGACAGAGTCAGGGGAAGGCAACGGAATACTACCCCGTAGTATTTAATATTCCCAGAAAATCACTATGGAGATAAATCTAAACATTACGGCCCCTAGTCCCGAGCAGCCCTTAAATGGACAAGGGGTGCGAAAAATCTCCCGGCTCAACATAGTGAAATCTACGCTAAGAATAGGAACGTGGAATGCCCAGAGCTTATTTGCAGCAGGAAAGATGTATAATACTGTACAAGAAATGAAGAGACTCAATACACAAATCCTAGGGATTAGTGAACTGCGTTGGCCAAACTCGGGCATATGTAAACGAGATGACGACACTCTCTACTACTCCGGAAATGATACAGAAGAAGACAGAAATTACAGGAATAGCGTGGGTATATTTGTCCAAAAGAACTATACCAAATATGTTACGAACTTCATACCCGTTTCTAATAGAATATTACTTATCCATCACCATTCAAAATTAATTTAATTCAGATCTATGCACCAACTGCCGATAAAAATATGACGTTGAGGTGGAAAATTTTACGAGCAATTAACAAGTATACTAAAACGAACAAAAAGAAATGACATCAACATCATTATGGGAGACTATAATTGGAGCCGGAAAACGAGGAGATCTAGTAGGAAGTTATGGACTAGGACAAAGAACGAAAGAGGAGATAGACTATACCAGTTTTGCAAGTAAAACATGATCTGTAAACATGGTATAAACTACCTAATAGACGCTTATCATAAATCAATTGAAGAAACAAACAACGGAGAACTTATAAGGAAAAGAAAATTGGATGATCAGATATGTAAGATTCAGAAAACTAAGAAAAAATTGACATACCCAGGAGCTGACGAAATTAAAGAATGGCAGAAATAAAAAAAGACTTATCAGACCTTAACAGACTCCGAACGACCAGTATTGGACGACAATGAGAAACAAAATCAATGGCAGAATAATTTTAACGGAATTATACGTAGATACTAGGAAAGAACTAGAATTACATCATAACTAAGATGAAGGAAAATACTCAAAACAGAAGTCCTACATGGACCTACATTGGACCTGATGTAATTCCTATAGAAATATTAAAACTAATTGACGAAGACGATATTGGTCCAATAGTGAAATTATTTAACAAAATATATGACACAGGTATACTCCCTGATGATTGGGCTCTACTCCACTTTTATCCCTATTCCAAACAAAACGAGGCCAAGAAAATGCGAAGATTATAGACTCATAAGCATTATGAGTCATTTGTTAAAAACGTGTTTAAGAATAATATATGCACGCATTAGAAACAAATGTGAACAAGATATGGAATCCTCCCAATTCGGTTTCCGGAGTGTCTTAGGTACTAGGAAGCTCTTTTGCGCTTAACGTATTATTACAAAATGTAGAGACCAAAGGAAAGATGTTTTCGTCTGATTTCTAGACTACGAGAAAGCATTCGATGGAGTTCGCCACGAGAAACGGATTAATCTTCTACAGACAGCGGGGATCGACTATAAAGATATTCGAATAATAAAAAATTTATACTGGAACCAGAAGGTCAACATTCGAATAGGAGAAACAATAACAAAGAACATCAGCATTCTAAGAGGAGTACGACAGGGGTACTATCGCCACTTTTATTTAACGTATATTCAGACTTTATAGTTAAAAAACCTAGATGGAACATCAATACGATCCGATATGCAGATGACACGGTCATTATTGCTGAAACAATAGAAGAGTTTCAAGAAATCATAAACAAAATAAATGTCACCGGAGAGGAAATGGGTTTAACAATCAATATAGACAAAACCAAATTTATGGTATTTATTAGAAATCAACATCGAAACATACAACTACAACTAATAGGCAAGCAATTAGGAAGAGCTGACAAATACAAATATCTAGGAAGTATAATAACAGACAACCTGAATCCAGAATTAGAAATAAAATGCAGAATTGAAACAGCACGTAGTTCCTTCCATAAACTAAAAGCACTACTCTGCAATAATAACTTAAACCTGAAACTACGGCAGAGAATGTTGAAAAGCTATGTGTGGTCTATACTACTATCTGGAACCAAAATATGGACTCTCAAGGTTGCTAGTATAAACCGTCTAGAACATTGAAATGGTGACAGGCGAATGCTCAGAATATCCTGGGTGGAAAGAACAACTAACGAGGAAGTCCTACGAAGAGCAAGAACCGAAAGACAATTATTTAAAATAATAAAAACCAGAAAACTTCGTACTTGGGACACGTCTTGAGAGGGCCAAATAATTAATAATGAAAGGAAAATTGGAAGGCCGCCGTGGAATAGGACGCCCGCAGATCTCGTGGCTGAGTAACATCAGGCAAATAGACAGAATCCACAGTGTCGAACAACTTTTTAGAATTGCAGAGGACATAAATGTGTTCTCCATTGTGATCGTCAACGTCGGGGAGACCTGATACGGCACATTGAAGAAGAATACGTTTTTGTTAGTATTACATCGAACTATATCAGTCAACAATTAGCTCCATCTCTAAAATAGTCCGGAAACAATTGTACTGGATAATTAGTTTATTAATTTTTCTTTATTGATCATGTATTGAAATACCATAGACTGTCTGTGATAGTTATGTACGTAAAAATGAAGCAAACTGTTTCCTAAGTCACTGCGGAAAATGTTAGTATGTTTGTCTGAGACCTGACTGTACAAAAAATTGTTGAAATTTACAAAACACTAACAAATTATGTGTTACTTCTATATCTATATGCTTTTAACATGCTACGTTTGTATACATTAGATATTTGGAAGAATAGCACTTTCTTTTCTTTTGTGTGAGATTTCTAATACTTTCCATTATTATTATTAATTATTATTGATAACTGTGCGTACCCGTTGGTGTTAAAAGTTTCCAGTACCTAGCGAAAAGTTAAAATTTAATCCTATGTTTGAAGAAGATGGAAATTAACATGTTTGTCTCTTTTTATCTTACAGTATTGTTGAGAGAGGTTTTAAATAATGTGTCATAACGCGCTGCAAAAATTGTTAGTTATATAATTTGTTTATAATTTATGTTCACTACAGGAAGAACTAAAATTTTATTTATGTTTTATTATTTTTTACTGTACATTTTGGCACTACTAGTAGTCAATGTCAAATATTGGTAATTTATTTTATTTGCGTACTATGTCTAAAAATATTGCTGAACGCTATTAGAAAACATACAAAAAGAGATACAAACAAAATTACTTTTATTGGTCTTCAAAAATAATAGCCATTCTTTTGACAATGTCTATGATAGAGACGTATTTAGAAATGATAGTTGAATTGCTGTTATAGGATTTTAGTTTGCATAAATTGGTAACATATTCTCTGCTTACGCAAATCTTCGCGGACAATAGTGCATATCATGTCTTTGCCAATGCCTACTTTACCGTTTCTCTTATTTTATAGCAAAACTCGATGTTTACTCATTGTCCTTCCTCTTACAGAAACTGTTTGACTGCTTGTAGCGCGTGTACCCTAATAGTCACATGTTACTGTTGACATATTAGACCATATATCAAACTTCAGACAAATCTACGTACTATAGATTATTAGATAGAAACTCATTCAGTAATAAAACGTATTTTGGCGTAAAAAGAATGTATAATGGGCAAATAACCAGCTGATTTAGTGGGAGCCGTTCAACCCCAAAAATTTAGAAAACATGATCTTAATTTTAAAACGAAGAAACAAGTGTTTAACACTAAGTACTGAAATTTGCTGCTAAGATAAAATGATAAGGCATTGGAAAAGTAGTTTATCTTCAGTTTATCCAGTCGGTAATTTTTATATCTACTAGGAAAAACCGTATGCATTGCTTAATACTTGATATATGAAACCTTAAATACGAATTGAAAACGTTTAAAGTCAATGACCTTCGATTGTGAGAGATATATCTGAATACAAACCAGTCGTTTTAAATATATGTAATGATGTAATGGTGCAATAATGTAATGATAATGGTATTCTCAGAGTCACTCCAGATCTTTGCAATTTTATTATTATTAGAATATCAGATAGAAAAATTACACAGCGATCCACAATTTTCTACAAGAAAAACAGAACAAAAAACTAAAAATAAAATCACCCCCTAAAAGAAATCCTTAACAGATCTAGGAATAATAAAAACCAAATAAATTCTGTTCTAGTTGGCAATAAATGCATGCTTCAAAAAAAATATGAACACCAACTTAGAATCATCAGGCAATAAAAAGAAAGTTTAATTTTAAATTAAATACAAAGTTCCTGAGAGTAAGAGTTTCTAGTTAATTTTCAATAACGGAAAAATACAACTAAATATGTAAAATTACTAGGGCTAGCATAAATATAGATTTATATATTTTATAATTACTAGAATTAGTGAAACTTTTGCGTTTAAACATTGCAAAAGCTTCACAACTAAATGGCATTCTTTAGACAAAGGAAGCTTTAACTTTTTTTGTTAGGCTGAGAAAATTCAAAAGCTTCAAAATCATTAAACTAAATTTTTATGTGGCCACTTTAAACCACAAGAAATTAAGTTTTAAATTGATAAATGTATGTTTTTGTTTAAATTAAGTTTTAAATGAATAAATAAAATATATAAATAAAAGCCGGTGCTCTAGTGTAATTATATATAAACGCATTATTATAAAGTGTGCATTTAAACCACAGGAATGTCCATTTTCTATAAAAGTAATTATGGAAACAAAATTTCATGTAAAGCACGAGCATTTTTATACTTTTTAAAAATTAATTCTATTTAATAAAGGAGAAAAATGAGTTTTTTATGTGCATTACGAATTAAAACACAAAACATATCAAATAGTGTATCACAATAACAAATAAATGATAACAAAACTAGTTTTTAAATTTAACTCGGCAATAGCAATTTTGTATTACTGTTTTCTTCTTTTTTAATAAAAATTTATATACCATGGTTCCAGGATTCTATAGTTTTATAAATACATTTTACTTTTATTCTACTTAGAGTAGAACTAAGTTGACATTTAGATATGGGAGGCTGTTTAGAATTGTATCGCCACTCTTTCCACTCAAAAATGATGTTTATTTGTTCAAAAAGTATTTTCGAGATTCTAGATACTGATACTAATAATATACAGCTTAAGTTTAACAGACTGTTTAATAATGAAAAATAATGAACAAAGTATTTTAAAAATTACCTTTCACCAAAGAATTTTCAAAATACATTTAATCCTGTGGCCTATCAAAGAAGTAACTGCGTAGATTTATTCTTAAGTCTACTCAATCACCCATAAGATTCAAAGAAAAAATTTCTTTCACGAATATATACAATTTCAGTTTTATAAATAGCAAGAATGTGTTATGCGTTATAATAATACAAGTAGAAAGTGTAGGTTCGACAATATCTAGAAACTGACCGAAATGATTGCTTGCACCAGTGATAAGAAAATGCTGCAGGCACAAATATACGAAATAGATGACAGAGTAGAGCGTATAAAGAATCTTATGTCGAAATGCAATTATGATTGTTTTATTTATTTTTATTTTTGTATACGTGTTTCTGAAGATACTATAAAATATACGAATAAATGTGCAAGAACTTTAGAAACGGTCGATAAAATAGCAAGTTTTTTGCATAATTACTTGGCTGGAATATAACGCTGTATAAAATTAAGCTTTAATTAAAGAATCGTGTCATGGCTATGTAATTACTACTACTAGTATTATTCATTTTATACCGTGTAAAATAATAAAGTAATAATGTGTAGACTGGCTGCACATTAACTTATTATACTAATTTATTTTAAGATTATCACGTAAAATGTGTCAGTGCAAGCTGATTATTTTTTTCTCGTAGAACTGCGACACGTTTGCTAAAAGTAAGTATAACTTGTTCTTTAATAGCAAATTTTATTCTGTATTACTTGTCTAAACAGCTAAATTTACAATAATTACTGTCCTAAAATTACAATTAATACAAATTGATAATTTTCTACTAAATAAACTTAAAACATATGGTAAGCAAAAGAAAGTAATCTAAACGTTATATTAGAAAAGCTAATGCTTATATTTAAAAATGCAATAAGCACTATGCACCTGAAAACATAAGATCTATTCCAAAAATATTGAACCAATGTTAATGCAATAAAAGCAGTTTAGCAAATGCGATGAGCTGAGCAGCTGATGAGAGTAGACTTTAATGCGCATGCGCGAATGAGAACGACAGCATTAGTCGGGTCAGTTGTAAGTTAGATGCTAGTGCAACTACTGAGTGAGTAGAGCAGCAAATTTATACCAAAATTTATGCGAAAGTGGCATGAAGAAACTATTCGAATAACTAAGAGACAGCTTTCGGAAACGATGCATTATGAGTAGCACAACTAATGTAGGATGCAAAAGCTACAAACGTGATTAGCAATTTGTTGAACGTGATCTACGCCCTGAAAGATCAGTAACCGGTCAAAAGTTTCTGTGCAGGTGTGGTGTAAGAACCGGAAGATGAGTCGATTTGTTGTCCTGTAATTTCTAGCTGTTTTCAACTTGGAAAGAACTAGAAACTGTTAATGAGGTGCAGATCAATACGTCGAGCTAGTTATTTAGCCATGCTTTGAAAAAAACTGAGGCCACATAAAATATTTTTTCACTCTAGTATTATACGGATTATATTTTTGTTTATTGGAAAACAGCAAATCGATGTCTTGGGGTTTATTTAAGCAGTTTTTTATACGACAAACAAATTTACTGCTTTTTGCACTTATTTAATTATACTCTTAAAAGGTTTTATATCTTTGTAATTTTTAATAAAATAGAAATTGTCCTACCGTTTTGCAATAAAGCGTGGAGTAAACGAACCTGAATAATTAGAAATAGTGGCAACACAACGTTAGATTATTTGCCATAATTTTAGTAGCCATGGAACAGCGATCCCGGCAATAATGTACTTTGTGACCGAAACATTCTTTAAAATTCCTGGGCGTGGCGCAGTTTTCAGCCGTAACACCATAAAGTTGTGGGTTCAAAATTTTCCGCAGATTATTCAGCATTAAGAAGAAACAAGCGGGTCGGAGAAGTCCAGAGGACAAAAAGAAACAGCCGTCCAACGAAATTGAAGTCTTCGCTGAATTTTACACACGGGCATTAACATTCATCAAATTGGTTGTCGTTTAACAGCTAAGTGCGAGCAACAATGAATGTGTTGCACGAAATGTTTCTTGGGCATTTAGGTTCAGGTTACGGAGATGTTTATCTTGCGCGTTCACTCAATTTAACTTGTTGCGACTACTGGTTATGCGATACCTGAAAAGCAAGTGATTATACCTAGATTTGTCCGCGTTCACTATTAAGAGACGAAATTGTAACAATTCAAGAGCAAATCATCGACATAGATTAAAATAATGCTCTAAAACATAAATTGCCATGAAAGTATATTTGGAATAATATAAAATATTTAAACTAAAGGTACAAACTTTGGGCTTTCTTTCACCTTGAAAACTGTCAAGTTTCTTTGCTCCATCTTTATATAGAAACAATTTATATTAAAGAATATTGTTATTTCAATCATTGTTGGCTGTTGGTAAAATAGTAGTAGAATAGTGACATCGTAAATAAAGTTATTTCATGTTTTTGTTCGAATTTTTTTATAAAAAGGTTTCCGAGAATATCTGGGATATAAAACGTATATAGACAAAATTGTATCAAATTCCATTAAATCCGTTACAATTATTATAGCTCTACAAACAGTAATTTTTTACTTTTTTAAGGTCCTGTTTGCTATTTCTGTGTGCGAGGAGGTTTCTATAAAACTAAATTCTACTTATTAATTTAAGGACAAAAGAAATAAGTATATACATTTATTGTTTTTAAAAGTATTAATATATTTTATTGCATTTTCAATCCAGGAGACTAGAAAGTGTCAAAAATGTTGCTAGTGATTCTTGTTCGGAAATAGGTGTAATTATTGTTAATTACGTATGATGGTGCTGTTGAATATTTATGAAATCCGCAAAGGGCATCCTAAACTTCTAACAAACTTCTTTGTTTAGTACCGCTTATAAGTTTAATTGCACTCGCTTAGATATTATATGAATATAGAAATTAAAAATGTGTATGCTTTATATTTATCGTTAAAAATTAATCAAATTGCGCTTTAACTACTATAAATTGACAAAATACAAAATTAAAAGTCTTATCAGATTTACTTGAATGCAAGAGCTTAAAAATGTCATAGTTTTCTAGAATCTAAAACAGTGGCTTAGTACCTGCAGTAAAATGGTTTTATATCACAATTATTTTAAAACAGCCAGTTTGCCATTTTCCGTCTCTAAATAATTATGTTTATATATTTATAGTTATCGTTATTAATGACAATTTAGTTAAGTAAAATTTTGTACAGGGGCATTAAAAATTGTCAAAACGAAAACATAACACTCAAAAACAAACATTAGGTTTCAAGTTGTGAAATTGGATGAAGGACAAAATTGGTTACCAGAATAGTGATAGCCCAAGCTCGCCATTAAAAAAGGGTTTTTATATTAAACATTGTTGTATAGTATCAAAAATTGCTGCTGAATTTAATAAACAAGTTTATACATTAACATATTTTATTATATTAATATATTATATATTAATATAATATTTGAGTGTCCATTAAGTGAAGCGAGAACATATAGCAGTCAAAAAGCGCCAACCAAAACTCGGTTGTTGTGGTTAGATGACCTTAAGTTTGAGTTACTTGATAGCAGATGCCAAATATTTCCTCGTAGATATTCTGGACATTCATAACATCTTCGTAAATTACAAAGGAGCATGCGACAATGTAAGACTTAGAGTAGTAAGGCAAGACCTTACCTTTGGAATTTCACAGAAGCTAAAGAGTTTAATAATAATGACTATCAAGAATGTACAATATAAGATAAAGGTAGAGAGAAAGGAAACACAGGCCATCACTCTCCCCCGTATTATTTAGCGTGGTGCTGGACACCGTTATTAATAAAATCTTTACACGGAATGAATACCTCTCCAGGAACTAAAACCAGATATTGGCTTACGCCATAATTAGCACTAACAAAAAGGACATAATGCAAACATACAAAACCTAACAGTCAAAACAAAAGTGTTCGGACGATAAATAGCGAAAAAGAAAGCAAATAGAACACCCAGAAAAAATATCCTGGAATATAGGAATAGACAGAGTGACTAAGTTTAAATATCTGGGGTAGTGATTAACGAAACGAATGATATAACTGAAAATATCAAAACCAGAATTTTCACTGTCAACAGGGCATATTTGCTACAAACGATATTTTTAAAACAAAGTTAATATCCAGCAAAACAAAAATACAGCCATAAAAAACAATAAGAAGGTCAATACATCATAGACCCTAGTTAAAAAAGAGGAGTCGCGGCTAAGAATATTAAAAAGGAGTATACTACGAAGGATATTTTGACCGGTATATGAAAGGAAGAAATAGAAACGAAGAAGTTAGGGCTTTTTATAAGAAACCAGTCATTAAACGCATGTGAATACAATGGGTAGGACATGTGATGCGAATGGCACCGTGCACAACGTGCTAACAACACGACCCAAAGGAAAACTGCGCATAAGATGGATCGACAATGTGTTTTAAGATCTCAAAAAGCTTAATATAAGCAACTGGAGAAGAACTATCCAAAATAAAACAGACTGGAGAAATGGTTGAGTCGGTGAAGACCCTTGATAGGTGGTAAAAACCGAAAGAGAAAAAGGGAGAGATATTATGGAGATAATTTAAAATTAGAGAAGGCAAATAAAATTTGCGGAAGTCTGCGAATTAACGCACTTGTCAAAATTGAAAGAAAAATAATTAGAGAAGGATACTTAAAAATATTGAATAACTTTGTACTAACAAGTGGCTGAGAGTTAGTAGATGTGAGGTTTATTTTTCATTACGTTAATGACTTTAAATACACCACAAAACTTATTAAGAGGTAATTTTCATAACGAAATCCTAGTAGTAATAAAATAGTCCCCGCAGAGTTCAATCTACAATTCCATAGAATTCCTGTGGGGCCAATTGAATGGTAAAGTAAAAAAATTGACAATAAAAAGCAAAAACTTAATTTGGAAAGCGCTGGAAATTAAATGAAAAGCCATTGTACCATCTTGTATGCAGGAATTAATTAAGAAAATGCCTGAAATTTGTAAGGCGATAACTACTACAAGAGAGGTATATGCTTATATCGTCAAAAAGAGGTTAAACAATAATTTACGTACATATTTGATACAATTTTAAGCAAATCAGTCTTGTGGTTTTAGTTATTTGCACTTTAAAAGTATTTGCAATCAAATATATGAAGGAATGGTTCGTAATTTACTATAAAAGCTCAATTAAAAACAATTTTAATAGCTGAATCTCGCCAACTCAATTTTTAGATGATCGATAACTCAAATAGTTTTGATAGTTCAAAATTTTTTGTAATTTTATAATTCTCTTTTTCCAACAAAAATTTAAGTTTATCAGTTTTGGAAAACAAATGATTATGCTTTTTGACCCCAATGTTACGGTAACTTATGGCGTTTTTATAAGTTATTAGTAATAATCAATAATACACAGCGATTAGTAGAGCACGACTTTGAATTCAGTTGAATACATTTAATTTAGTTAATAAAAATTAAACTCTGTGCGAGGACTTTCGCCAGATGTGGTGGGTACTGGAGAAATAAAATACTCAAGACGAATAAAAACTAGCAAGAGCGTCTGATTCCGAATGAAAGAATGATATATAAGATACTTCGTTAGGCATTAACCTCCTAGCAAACTGTACCTTCGGGTGGAAATTCATACTTTACAAGGAGTGAGCCCTATTAGATATTGAGAGTGGGATTCTGTTTCTAAATCTCAAATTCCAATTTATTTAAATTTAAACCCGAAGAAAGCAAAGTCAAACAGAAACATAGCTATGGCAATATGAAACATGCAGAACTAAAGTGAAAAAAATATAGAAGGAATCAAAGGAACAAACTTGGTCACACTGACAATTACATAAACAAAACAAAAATGAAAAAATAAATAGGAGCATTTATTGTTGAAGTGCTGTCCTCAGAGATCAAAGAATCGTAGCGGGAGTAGGAATATTAATCAGAAATAAATACGAAAAGGGATTGAAACTTGGGAACCTATAATCAAAAGAATTTTAAAAATAGGTTAAAAAAATCTATGAAAAAGATATAAATATATTATAACTTTATGGAACACATATAACAGCCTAGACGTAGAAAAAGAAATTTTAATAAATATATTAACAGAAGAAATAGAAAAAGTAAAATACAATATAAGAACTTATAATCATAGGGAACTTAAATAGAAGAACAGGTAATAAAAGACAAATGATACAGTGGGGCGGTTTTTGATAACGGGAAAATACTAACAGAAATGTGCCAGTTGTATAATTTAAAAATAGCAAATGGCTTTTATCAATATGAAATTGTACATAAATATTGCTTGGGTTCAAAACACAAGGCAACTTAGAGCAGTAACCGACTGCGTAATAGTTAAGAAGAAAATCACAATAACAATGAAGAATGTGGGAGTAAAAAAGCTGCAAAATGTGCCAATGATAATCGGCTGCTAATTGCAAAAATGACATTCAGGTGGGTAGCAAGAGAAAAAATAAAGAAGCAAAAATAAGATAAATGGAATAGGAAAAAAAATTTAAGTTGTATCTTTTTCGGGGCGAAACAATTATCTGAATTTGGACAAGACTAACAAACAAAGGACATCGATTTTGAAGTTTTTGTAGAAATAGAGTAAACAACAAAATAAAAATGTAATGTTAGTTTTAGAACTAGAGAAGCTACAAAAAAAAAGAAACCTTATATGAAATGATTAAATACTAAAACGGAAAAATAAAATATAAAAAGAAAGATATGAAAATACCTGTTGTAAAAGAAAAGAACGAGAACTGCCAAAGGACATGTGCAAACATAGACCAATACATTGCATTGACGGGACAAGAAACTCCAGGTTATAGGGAGTATAGGTGCACAAGAAGAAGATATCTTAAACTAAGCCGAAGATTAAATCTTTAAGGATCAGTTAGAGATAACCAGGACAATAAAATCTGTTAAAAAAGTAAATCAATAAAACCTGGATGAATTTTGCCTAAATTATTTAAATATGGCTCTACAAAACGATACAATAGAAATAAAATCATCTTACAGATTAAAAATCACTTCGAAACAACGAAAGGCCTTTTACAAGGTTGCTCATCACCTACCCTAAGGAACTGGAAAAAGAAATGTGAAGACATGGGCATTTCAGTCAAAAAGAGATACCTTTATACATTGAATTTTGCTTACAACCAGGTGGTAATTGCGGAGGAGAAAGGCGGGGGGATATCTGCTGCGAAAACTTAAAAAAGAATACGAAAAAGTCTGACTAGAACAAGCATAAGACAAACACTATTTTGTGGGATATACATATAACGAAAACAACTCAAACAAGAATATATTTCATGCTACGAAGCATAATGACACGGAGTCGCAACATAGGTAAATGCATACAAAAAATAAGAATAATATTATGGCATTAGAAATGATGTATTGGAAAACGTGTTGCGGAATAACAAAAAAAGACAGAATAACAAACCAAGAAATCAGAAGAGTGAATATTGAAAAAGACTATTAGTAGAGTGAAAAAAAAAATTTGTTACAGACACGTAAGAGGAGTGAAAGATGACATATGGATAAGAAGAGTAACATAATCGAGTATAACGGGATGAAAAAACGCAGTAGGCCAAGATCTTGGCGAGATTAGGCTATAGAATAAAAAAGCTTTTACATTGGGGAGTCAAAAATAATTAAGATAAAAAATGTCAGCCAATGAGTGCTTAAGCAGATAGCATAAGCTTGGTAGTTTTAAATCTTGTATATTTACTTATAAAGTTTTTTAAGTTTCTGATGTAGAGCTATAGGTGCATTCAATACCTGCACAACAAAGTCGCACACAAAAGGAGGACGAGAAACTTAAGCTTAAATGAAAAGTTCTGTTATAAGCTGTTGCATTATTCTTTTAATTCGTGTAATTTTATGTTTCTATACTTTTACATTTATTTCTTTCTTATACTTATTTCACTTTCTCAAAAGCTCTTTATGTGCAGTTTATTGGATAAGAAAATCCTTGTAGCTTTAGATGACATTTGAAAGTTTTTGTGGCATAAAAAGCAATAATTCGTCAGATCTTAAATCTTAAAACTGCGACAATAGCAAAGAGGATTAGGGCCCTGGGTCCCAAGAATTGACTGAAATTCAAGTGTCAAAGTGGCTCTAAAACGACAATCCTTAAAAATATCGCGCGAAGGAGACGCTAATCGCGGATTAGGCTGGATGTAAATGCGCCCCAACAAAGGGCCCTGTACTGCAGAGCGCTTCTAGACGAGCTCTCGCCGATTGATCCCACACTCGGCACGTATGCGCCATCTAAAAAGGCGCAGATATTGTCAACTGCAGCTGTTTGCAAATACGTGCCGCCGAGACAATGAAACGCATCCGGGCGGGACTTTTCATTTTGGGCTCGAAGGCCCTCGAGGGCGCTCATAAAGCAGGTGGAGTGCACTCCAGGTCCTGCACGGGCACTAACAGCCGCGCGGCCCTTCGACCCCGCGGCGCTGCAGCATCGCGAGGAAGGGAAACTCCACCCATCGGAACGGAAACTATAATGAGCGCGTATGTGTAATGCATGGCTAGACGGATCCGCCCTGCCACTTCCGGCTAATTACCTAGAAACAAAGAAAAAACAATGGGAGAACTTCCCAGCACGTGGTTGGCTGCCTGCGACAGGATGCGGCCTGGCCAATGGAGGTTTTCGAGTCGAGTGCCCGTGCGTTGGGATCAAGTGCCCATATGCAGGAGTTCCGGCGGCTCCGGTTCCTTTGTTCGGTCCCGTTAGCCGGCTCGGGGGACAGCGCCACCATGGCACTCACGCACCATATCATGTGTCGTTATGCAGATGTGCTGCTCGCTTCGATTGGTTATGTGGAGTGAACATGGTCGCCTCTTGTCGCGGGCTGGGGTCTTCGTGTCGCTGTCGGCTTGAATTACCCCTCGGAGGAGCCGCGACGGGCGCGTCGCGACCGCCCGCACTTTTGTGCAGGCGCGCTGCCATGTTTACTCGCCGATTTTGCACTTGAAGTCCTACGACTGCCATGAAGCTCACCCCGTCTCTCTTTGCGCAGGTCGACGCTTGGGCTCTTTAACGAACCCTCTTCTGTTGAACTTTGCATCGACATTCTATCCTGACGTACCCTAACAAGCCAGTGCGGGTAAAGGCTCGGCCAATATTGCTTGAGCTGCCATACAATTCTACCGGAACATAATCTGAAATATACATTACAGTCCACTTATAATGAAAATTCAAATTTTAATTGGAATCGAAACTAAATAAGAAACCAAAAACTTTCAGTGGTTCTTCTTTTCGAGCAGAAGATATTCAGTTCAACTACATCATCTAACTGGTCAACGATTATATTCAGGGCTGAAGGCAAATAAACAAAAAAGAATAATCTTCGCATGAAACATTTGAAAACAGTAACTTATGATTGGCTAACTTTGACTGAAGTAGAAGAATATGACAATCAAACATAAAAGAAAGAAAACGAGAGAAAACATATCACATCTACTTCGTGTTTCATATATTTCAAAATAATTAATTAATTGAAACATTCAAGAAGACGTATTATAAACATTTCATTGTTTCTTTAAATGTAAACTCTACTTTTAAATTTTAGAACCATCATCATCATCGCCGACTCACTTGATTTGCTAACTGCTCCCGTCGCTTTTTATTGTGGTTATTCTATTTTTGCCATATTTAAATAATTAACATTAAAGTGTGATAGTTTAAATTATTTTATTATTTAAACATTTCTTTGGTGCTACGACTTTTGTTTACAGGAAACGCGTTTTGTGTGCTCTTGTCCATTGACCCCATTTTTGTAATTTTTAGTATAGAGAAAAATGCTCGCTAGGTATTTATACAAATTGCAGTGGAATATGTAACTCTATACATCGAACAAAAATGACTAAGTAATAACTGAAAATAATGGTTGACGCGGGCGGATTCCTTCCGACGGAACGCATTATTTTCCGTTACTCAAACCAACCCATTTTTAGAGTTTTTACTTGTAATTTTTTAGTTACAAAATTATTTATTAAGTTAATACATATGTGCTTAACTTTATATGAGCTCATTAATTCATTTTTTATTAAGGAATCTTAAGTATCAGGCGATCAAAATAATAAAAATAAATATGAGAACGGGTCAGAGTTTGGAGTATGTTAACGATTTACGTAATTTTTCAATAAATATTGTGTTTAAACATATTTTGTATGGGTAGAAAAAGCAGAAATCTGTGTTGTCTTTATTGTGACGATTCAAAAATTAGTATATCTTTCACTGAGTTCGATAAAATATTTATATTTTTATATTCTATCAAGGATTTTGCATTTGTAGCATTAGTTTTTTTATTTAGTACTGGATAGTAAGAGTGCTATTGGTTTCTTTAATTGAACAAGAGATAATTCCTAATTTTGGACCGGTTCAAATGAAGTACCATTTTTGTTTAGGGTAACTATGTCAGAACGTGATAAGGGAAAATGGAATGAAGAATGTTTGGACAGAACTTTAGCTGCCTAGGCGACAGCTTTAAATTTAAGTTCAATAGCAAGATTTAATGCATTAAAGGCAACGATGGTGAGGCGAATCAACGTCAAAAATGAGTGTTTATGGTAGTATAAAGGAATTTGCCCGCAGTTTAGATTTTTGTCCAAAGAAATGAATTGCGAAAACTTGCTTATGATGTTGCAAAGTGTAATGGATTTAATGGTAGACGAGCCAGTAAAAATAGTACAACTGGTTTATGATTTATTATAAAGAATTACTACTTTGACAACCTGTAGTGCTACGAGAAAGTCTTAGTCACTTTAGAACTGAGAAAAAATTGATGTTTAACGCGATAATATGCTACAAAAGTAAATAATTACAATAAATTTATATAAAAAACTACAGCAGATAATGTATTTAAAAAATATATAATTAAGAAGCAAATTTGCGCTTAATTAAGTGATAGGAGTAATACACAGGCATAGACAAGGAACAATACTTAAATCCACTTACTAGTTTTGAGAATTCCTTCGTTGGAATAGAACAATCTTAAGCCTGATATGATTATTGATATCTTTTATCATAAGTTTTCTATGGGGTTGTAGTAAAAAGATTGCACTGACTAGTCCGTTTTTTTAATTTTATTAGTTTTTATTTAAAATTGTTTAGTTCTGCTGCAAGGTATATTCTCTTCTTCTTCTTCTTCTTCTTAGCTCGTTTCGGTCCATAACTGGACGAACGCCTCCTTCATTGACTTCCACTTGGTCCTATTTTGAGCCTCCTGTATCCATTTCAATCCGGCCACTTTTTTTATATCGTTGTACCATCTATTGGGTGGTCTTCCTCTGTTTCTTCTATATTCCCACGGCCGCCACTGAAGCATTGTTTTTGTCCATCTAGTTTCTTGTGTTCTGGCAAGGTGTCCGGCCCAACTCCATTTCAGATTTGCTATTGCTTCAATAACATTTGTCACTTTTGTTTTCTCCCTATCCATACATTAGTTTTTGTCACGTAGTGATATGCCTAGCATTTTCCGTTCCATTGCTCTTTGAGTGGTTTTTAATTTGTGCAAGTGGGTTTTTGTTAGAGTCCAGTTTTCGCTTCCGTAGGTCATTACAGGTAAGATGCATTTATCAAAAACTTTCGTCTTAAGATGTTGGGCAATATTTTTGGAGTTCAAAATAAAACTAAGTTTACCATAGGCTATCCATGCTAATCGAGATCTTCTTTTGATTTCTGTTATTTGGCTGTCACGGTCAATCCTGAGTGCAAGGTACATTATCGTCCTGAAAAATAAAACCTCCATCTTCAAACAGGCTTTCCCCAGTACGCAACATTGTAATCTGTGGAATTTCAGATCATCCTCACTCTATGACAGCAGTAAGTTGCTTATTTGTGGGTAGTATGCATTTCGGTAAATTTTATTTTTCAAGTAATCTTCTAACATACCTAATTGTTGATATTAAAAGTTAATTTGTCACTGAATAGCATTTTGTCACGGCTCTGTAGACGGATTATATTTATTTCTTAGAAATAATTGGTTTATTCTGTGGTTTATACCCTCTAAAACCGCATACACTAACACCAACATCTTTGCACTATAACCTAGTTAATTTCGTAGAATTAAGATTTCTATTGCTCAAGTTTGCTCTTTTTAGACAGCAGCATCTCAAACCTTTTTGTTTGTCTATTCAGAGTTAATCACCAATTTCACCATTTCAGCACACCTTTTTATAACTCTGGTAACTGAAAACTGACGACACTTAATTTTGGCGGCTATTCTACGCCTTGGGAGACTTTTGATATGACAAAAAGTTGTTTCCCATCTGATAATATGAATTGTCACTTTATAGACACCATTTTACAAATTATGACAAAATTCACAAGTGAGTCCATTGCAAAACTTATGTACTTGCACTATCCTTTGAGTTTGTCATAAGTACATATAAGTAAATCATAATAACGATATTGCTTCAATTTAATTAAACTTGCTACGAGAATGTCTATCCTAATTTAGTTTTTTTCTATGAAACTTAAGAAGAAAAAGAGCATATACATTGCTAATGTAATAATTCTCATATTATTAGCAATAATTACGAGAAATATGCAAAAATGTGTATTAGGTTAAAGAATATTGCATTATAACGGTGATACGTAACTTTTTCACACCACTGTACATCTACAGCCCATGTTATAGGCTTTAACAAAGAAAAAGATAAGAATTTTTTACTTCCTTACTGCTCTTTACAATACACATAATTTCGACTTATTTAAAATATTTAATGTTAATGAGACTAGCTTATATACAATCCAGAGAGCTCAAATAATAATTAACAAAACGACAAACATCAAATAGGTGCAGTTGCGGAAAGCAGGGTGTAAACAATAGTTGTAATTTTTGCTTTAACGCGGATGGTGCATGTATTTTGCAAGTGGTTATATATAACAAAATAAGATCTCAAAAATAGATTTAGAGAGAGGGCTTCTTGAGTATTTTCTTGCTCGTAATCTGGTTAAATAACAAGTAAATTATTTATCATACCGTTGTGCTATTCTACAGCTATCATAACACATTCTAAGTAAAGCAATTATGTTAAAGATAGGAAATTCAAAATAAATCACACTGATAAGAGATAATAAAATAATAAATATTGTTGCAACTAGTACGTACTACGTATAGACCACTGTTCTGTTCCGTATTATTATTAACACTGTTGCACTAGTTGTTTTCAAAATATTACGCTGAGAAGCATATGCTAAAGCATATTCAGTTGAAAAGACTATAAGTGGTTTCGCAAAATGACGAATATAACCTATAGGTTAAAATGTTTTTAACTATAACCAATTTTATTATTTCTAGAAAACCAAAGTTTAAAACAAAATTAAATATTTTTCAGTTATAGGAAAGTGTTGCTGAGGCTGCACACACAAACAATATTACTTCAAATATAGAATAGGCTGAAGTTAAAAATATAAAATAATTCTGTGTCTCAATTATCCCCTGTTCCTATTTTAATACCGATATCTAGAGAAGCTGACTCCGTTCAACCAAACTGATGAGTAAAAGTTTCTACAAAAACGAATCAGAAGAAACCCCGTACAAGAAGACAATATAAGAATATATTTGGATCTTTCGAGCAAAGTTTAAAAACAAATTAAGTTTAAAAATACGTCCAGAAAAAAGAAATTAAAAAAATTCTTTACGTAAATCAGAAGGTGAAAAATGTTACTGCATTACCATTTTTAAAATAATTCCCAGATGAATGGATTAAGTGAATTTTTTCAAGTATGTTAATAAAAGTAATTACTACTAGGGCGTGAGTTACCAGTCTGACAATAACTGATTAATTATTTAATTATAACTTCCATATATACGCTATCCACAAGGTTTTTTTCTATTGTCTTAATAATGTCAAATTTAATTAAGTGTATCGGCCATATTTTAATACTTTTGTTGTTACAAAAAGTTAATCTGTGAGTTTTCGTTTAAAAGTTTAGTAGCTAAAAATTTGTATACAGAACACAATAACATATATAATATATTCTTCGGGTAAGTACAGGTATATAGTTAAATACGTTTTACTCTGTAAATATATGTAGCGACATGTTGTACCTTTTATAGTCAGCCTATTGGGAACTTACAAAACTCAACTAAAATTGAAGTGGCTAAAAAACATTTTAGCCCGTTAACCTTTATGACTACAAAAAAGTAACACAAGCTGCTAGAAGTATCTGAAGTGCGTACATAGGTAATTTAATAAGTTTAGAAACAATAAGGTTGGCTTGAAAGATTCTGATTATAATATTAATTTTTTTTAAACCGTGAATGAAAATATCCCGCCATTACAATTTGTGTGATTGCAAATAAATTAGATATCAGTAACATAATTGTTTACTGTGTGATTTATGATTATAAAAGTATCTGAATTGTCTTTCAGTAAACATTTTTAAATATTTGTATTTTTTATTTTTAATCAGTGCTTTTACAATATTCGCAATAGCTTTGAAATATTGAGTTAGTTCCATTAATTAAACTATCAGAAAATTTTAAATTGAACCGGTCTAACTTAACACTATACTTTTATATATGGCGAATATGTCAAAATGTAGTAAATATAGAATATGAAATGAAGAATCACGGAACAAGCTTTAACTGCCTATAGAGAAAGTTAGAACGTGGAACAATGTTCCACAGATAGTCCAGGCTTTTACATATATAAATTTTTATTATAAAATTATCATGATGTCAGGATAGCTGAGTGGTCCAAGGCGCTGCGCTCAGGTCGCAACCCACTCAACGAATATCAATAAATTTCTATACTAACCAGTTAGAAATTAATCTACTAACTAAAACCATCACTAAAATAAAACATAACAACGCTCTCTTTAAAATAAAACACAAAAATTCCTATACCAATCCCCACCCATATTTAGACAGGAGGACAATTACAAAAAATAACACAACTAAGCACACACAAATTAGAACCAAAGATAAAATAAAAAATGAATGGGATGTATACATATGTGCAAATGAGAAATATAAATAACGAAGGAATGGGAGAATGAGTGAACTGTATATCCAACAGTATTTTTTTATTTTAATGTTACATATTATATTTACAATTTGTTACACGCAAACAATAAGTAAATGTTGTGTCTTTTTCCTTAAACCTAAGTACATAATAAGACTTGCCTAGAACAATCCAATGATAGTTCTATTTTATAGAAATTATCTACCTAATTGTGTAATTTAAAGCCAATACATTATTCTCATGCGACAATGTAAATTTAATCAAACCTAGTGGACAGGTCCATGGGTTTAAATCTCTTTAATCGTTTAGTGTCATTATTGTGTGATAGTTCGATGGCTAGTTTATTTGGGTGAACTGTGAGTCTACTTTCATATTTAACACTGTAATTTTTGATTACCTCACGCACTGACTCCATGTTTAGGTCCGTTTGTATTACATTACCATTGAGCATTGACAATACACCTCAGCACTTTATTTTGAAACCTTTGTAAGATATAAATGTTGGATTCACTAGCAGTACCCCCACAGTTGAATTCCGTACGTCCAGATAGGTCGAATAATGGCCTTGTAGAGGAGGATTTTATTTTATGTTTTCAGCTGTGATTTCAGTACATCTGGTTGAATTTAATACCGAGGTGTCCAAGAGTATGAACGTGAAATACTATAGGAAGACAATTATTATTTATGTGTAGCATTAGGGAGTATACAAATATCCTAGGTTTTATACGAATTTTCCTAACGGTTCTAAACGTAAAAATAATTTAAGTTACTAATATCACGGATATAAAATAAAAATTATTATAAGAACTTTGAGTGGCATATAAAAAAAGGAGAGATGAGCCCATCGAAAGAAGGTACTATTAAATAAGTATCAATAAACAAATACGTGTAGAGCTTAGCAACTAGTCATAGCCTAGATTATAAGCACTACAGGTATCACAAAGATGAACAAATTTAAAAATAAAATGACTAACTGACTGACTGGCCGCAGTCCACTCTGTGGGCGTGGGTTCGAATCCCACTTCTAACAGGTTACCTTTTAATTTAAATAAAAATCTGAAAAGCGACGGACAGACCGTACACAATAGGTTTTTATTTTTATATGTATAAAAGCCTAAAGTGGCGGAATCGGTTCAGATTCAATAGCAACGAAATTAAATGTCCCATAAGCAAATTTGAAGCGGCAGATATAAGTGCTTATAGCAATACAAAAAAATTGATTGTAGTTTAGAGCTTCCACTAGAAATAGCCATATTTTCAAATTAGAAAGAAATTTTGATTTTCATAAGTCAAAATGATGTACGATTTTCGCACACATTAAAACATTGACAAGCTGGCAAATAATGGTACAATTGTTTTCTATTTCGTTATAAAGAATTGCTGAGACAATCTGAACTTACTTTTGCAACACAAGTTATAGATTTCAACAAAGATAATGCACTTAATGGACTTACAGAACTAGTTTATCCAAATTAGTATTTGCTTCCTCAGAATCGGCTTATACAAGTTTTGCCATGTGGTTACGACTATCTAAAGAAAAATTTGGTGTGAACATCACACGACTTTCCTTATCCTAATATTTGGGTAATTCTGGCTAAAATCCTGGACTTCAATTTTTTTTTAGTTACCAACTTTTACTATAAATTCATGTTTATCTCGCGATACAAATCATTTTTATTCTCATGAATTTTTTGTATCTTCAACCGTTCAGATTCGCGACCGCTTTGCGACCGATTTTGCGACCTTGCGACCAAACTGCATTGCGTCCCCTACCTACAAGTAACTTGCATACCAAATTTAAAGTCTCTAACTCTTACGGATCTCGAGATATCCTGTTTACTGACAGACAGACAGACACACACACACGAACCAATAGCCCAAACCAACTTTTTTGGTGTCCTGAGGCTATAATTCGTCCAGAAATGTGAAAAATTGGGTAGGTTAAATTTCCGTCGATTAAATTACTTTCCTTATTATATGATAAGGAAAGTAAAAAAAGTTTCAGAAGTCTTAATAATAGCGATGGGCATATAATTTATGCTAAAATTTAGAAAAAGTGCATTTACAAGAAGTCATCATTATCAGCAAGTGAATAGACCACAGCTATGTGAAGGGTCACTATCTAGCCTCGTAGTTCTTATTACAATCAAGGAACAAGTAAGTAGCTTGAAACCAAATTTTTCCATAACTTTACTTAGATAAAAGTTTTGCAAAATAAGAAATATAACCTTTAGCTAAAAAGGGTGCCTAACTATAGCTCCTAGTTAGCGCACAGAAAACCAAAGTTCAAACGAAAATGAAATAAATATTTTACCTCTTATAAAAGAGTCATAATGTTGCTGAGCTTACACATACAAGTAAGTTCAATACGTATGTAGAACAGACTGAGATTAAAAAAAAGAATTTAGTGTCTAAAATATATTTTGTTCCTATTTTGAGAATGTTATCTAGAAGGATGACAGCAAAAAAGGCACTAACTCAAAACACATTTGGATCTTCAAAAGCAAAGTTTAAAAACACATAACTTAAAACACGTTTAAAAAAAAGATTCTCCGATTAAATTAGAGGATGGAGAGTGACATAATTTTCAAAATGATTTCTAGAATAGTTTCACTGCAAATTCTTGCAAAAATTATTCCGTTTGAAGTATGCTAATGAGAAGAATTACTATTTGTATTGCAATAACGACTACTTTGTAAGAATAGTTTGCTTAAGTTTTTAATTTTTTTAATGAACAGTTTCTATTAATAGTTAGTGTTATTCAAAGTAATAGAAAACTGACTTCTAAAGTGTGTTTTTTCTAGAGATATAGAACTTTAAAATGGAATAAAACAAAGATGAATTTTTTAAATTGGCATGAAATTTACTTTATTCGAAAGATAATCTTCTGGCATTATAATTTAAATATGACTTCTGGCATATGACCACCACGGCTGGCTCGGACGTAGTCTAATCTGGAGGTCCAATTTTCGATGACTTTTTCCAACATTTGTGGCCGTATATCGGCAATAATGTTGTCCTCCACGTGGTCAATCGTTTCGGGCTTATCGGCGTAGACTAGCGACTTCACATATCCCCACAGAAAATAGTCTAGCGGCGTTAAATCGCACGATCTTGGAGGCCAATTCACGGGTCCAAAACGTGAAATTATGCGGTTACCAAACGTTTCCTTTAATAAATCAATTGTGGCACGAGTTGTGTGACATGTTGTGCCGTCTTGTTGAAACCACAGCTCCTGCACATCATGGTTGTTCAATTGTTGAACGAAGAAGTCAGTAATCATGGCTCTATAGCGATCACCATTGACTGTAACTTTCTGACCAGCATCGTTTTTAAAGAAGTACGGACCAATGATTCCACCAGCCCATAAAGCACACCAAACAGTCAGTTTTTCTGGGTGTAACGGTTTCTAAACATACACTTCAGGATTACCATCACTCCAAATACGGCAGTTTTGTTTATGGACGTATCCATTTAAACAAAAATGAGCTTCATCGCTAAACAAAATTCGCTTATGAAAATCGGGATCAACGGCAATCTTGTTTTGGGCCCATTCGCCGAATCTACGCATTGCTAGGTGATCGTGTGGCTTCAATTCTTGCACGAGTTGGATTTTGTAAGCACGCAAACCAAGATCTTTTCGCTAAATCTTCCATAAAGTGGATGGACACATATCCAATTCCTGTGCACGATGGCGGATAGACTGATTCGGGTCTTCCTCTACGCTACGCTCTACAGCAGCAATGACTTCTTCGGTACGCACTGTACGACGTCTCTGTGGATGCGTATTATCATTTAGAGTAAACGTGGTGCGAAAACGTTCCATAGTTAATCGAATTAATTGCTCTGATGGACGATTATGTTGGCCATAAAATGGACGTAGTGCGCGATACGTATTTCGAACAGAACCATGATTTTCAAAATAAATTTGCACAATTTGGAAGCGTTGTTCAGGCGTCAGTCTATTCATGTTGAAATGCCAAACCAAACTAAACATAAATCACTTGACAGCTGACAAAATGGCCGCCAGCTAAAAAGTGTTGCCAACTTATAGTTTTATACCTCTATAAAAAACACCCGTTAGAAGTACAAGTTCCAAATTAAAATGCATCTGTCTTAAATTGAACCAATGCGGTTATTTTGAAGAAAGCTTATAAGGCCTGAAAAATTGTTCTGTTTAAATAAGTTATTTTTTAAAATAGTTTAAGTCTGTTTTTTGATTGTTTCCTAACTTTATTTCAATAAATTATTACTTTATAGAAATTGTTCTTTAGATTCTTCCCCTAAGTGGGAATATAAAAAAGCCTATTTTGTTGCTTCTTTGTAGTTCTCATTCTTTTTTATTTAATTTTTTATAGCACAATTAATAAAATTAGAAACACAGTTGTCCAATGCTATAGACACTTTCATAAAATTTTATATAAATTATTTTTTTATTAAAAATGTTTTAAATCAATTTTATTAATTCCTCTGATTTCAGAAAATTATTATAAAAAGAATGCTATAAATAAACATAGTTTTTTATTTACACATTTAGCAATTATTAATGACTAAAAAGTACTCAACGAAATTTAACTAATAGATACATAATTAAACATTTAGTAGAGTTGGTCGGACAATCAAGAGCATTGTTAGTTTAGTAAAGTTTAAAATTTTAGTTGATGATTTAGTTAGACCACAAAGAAATATTTTACAATAATAGTAGACTGACTGCGATTTTTGCTAAATTAAAAAATAAGGTTTTGCGAAACTGTAGAATATCATTAAATATTTCATATAGATCATAATTCTTAGCAGTTATTAAAACAAAGATTAAATAACTGAATTATTCATGATTCAAATTATATTTTTATTTTTGATAAGTTTCCTATTGGCATATAACATACTTTTGTTTATTTACTTCTAACCTGTAGACAACTCCATAAATTTTTATTAACTTACGTTTTATCGCTTTATTTTACAACTTTATGCTATTATTTTTTTATCTTCAAATTGTTAAGGATCGTGTTGCGTTGGCGACACTAGTCTTATAAGTTTTGATATCTGTTTTTCTTACCGGTTGCTTGTTATGGAATGTCGTAGATAAGAAAAGTTAATGTTACGTAGGAATTCTCTAAAAGTTTTGTAAGATTCTTGGTCGTTATAATTCGCCTAACGGAACAATAATTTGTAAACTGACCAAGTAACTCGAAGCAACTAATTCGACTTCAAATATTAAAATCTCTTCAAAAATCACTATTGTATGAGTTGTTATAAATTTAAAAAACACATTTGTTATCGTTCACAACAGTTGAGTATTATTATAATAGTTTTTTGCAATTTCTGAAAAAAATATGTACATGTATGCTTATAAAATTCAAGTAACCCTATAACTAAAATTAATAGAACATTTTCAACAAAAAGACAACATTCGGATAACCACAAAGAACATTTTTACATAAGCGGTTTCATTAACAAACAAAATGACCGTGTTTTAACAAACCGAAAACCCCCTAAAAGTTATATTATTTAGTGTAAATTTTGCGTTGCTGATGTGATCGGTCCTTATCTTTTAAGAAAGATGGAAGAGTCATACCTGAAAGCAGCAAGTTAAAATGAATTATTCAAGGACAGAGTATTTAAAGGTCATATTGCAGATATTTTGACGTCAGAAACACTCGAACAGAAGGACTACAAGTAATATAATTGCCTATTTTCAACAAGGAAGCTTTGTTCCGATAATAAATCCAAAAAGTTGCCTGAAAAGTTAAAGAACTCATAGGAAAAGTAAATGATTTCTGTAAAATTTGATCATGAAAAATGAGATTCATTTGTATTTAGATATTTCTGCCAGTTATAAAACCTTAGTTTCGAATCATTAACGTTAACATGTTAACTTTTGCAATCAATTAATACGGTTTTGTTAAGGAACTTTTTTTAGGAAAAGGGAATAAAAGCTAACTATACAACACCAGTTCTAGATTTAACATCGTTTAATTTCTTCGTGTGAGGATATTTGAAAGAAACTGAGTTGTTAAGGGAAACACTCTGCGTCTGACAGAGTTATTTAAAGTCAAAAGATAATCAATGTTAAAAATATTTTTTTTTGTTTAGTAGAATTAGAATTTCAAAAAGTTCTTTACAATTATTCTTATTTAGCACGTTTATGCTTGCTTTGTATTTTTCTATAAATTATTTATAACTGTTTTTTATTGCTATAAAATTATTTTTTTATTTTAGTATTTCTATTGTTAGAAAAACATAATCCTCGGATTTTAGTATGAAAGTTTAATACAGAATACATCAGGATGTCAGATTCCGTCGGATAGGCACAGATGTACAGTTGAAAGCTTGTAATTGTCTTATAACATATAGCATTTCTTGTAGCCAATACATGGTTCAGTCTATTTGAAACTGCAAATTGTGATTATTGCCTGATAATTATATTTATTGCATCTAAGAAGTCTTTCAATAAATTATTCTTTACAAAAGTAGAAGTAATGCGAAAAAAGTTGCAAGATATATTTATGAAGCCTACGAAAGTAATATTGTTGGCAAAAGAATGTGTTGGCGATGATTTTAGAAGTTTAGCCTTCTAATTTAGATATTAATAGTTTGAAAACTTTGGTAGAAAATGATCCGTTTAAATTATTTAAGATAACTGGGAAAACTGATAAAAGTTAGAATACCTATTGCTGCCATAACTTTAAAATTATCTTGATATTGCATGCTATTGCACCTTCGCAATCTCTAAGCTTCATTCGTGACACAAATTGTTAGCAGGACGAAGAAGTGGGCATCAACAGTTGAGCTTAGGAAATATAACAGTGTTTCAGTTTCAAGCTGACCTAATACAGTAAAGGAGTTATTTAGAGTTCAGTGATGTTATTTACGATATGCCATTTAGAGTAATAAAAATTAAAATTAAACGGTCATAGCTGTAGTTCATTGTGAGCAAATGAGCTGTTTGAAAGAAACTCTTCGCAAAAAATACCGGTTTTGGTATATCTCCGTATTTTATCAAAATAATGATCGTTAACTTACAGCTTTTTCTTAAACTAAGTTCTATCAGATTACTATTTTTTCAATAGCTTAAAAAATTAAGTTGGTAAAAGCTTTCCTTTTCAGAAAGACACTGAAAAGAAACTGAAATTGTTTTTTGAATCTAAAGATATATATCTTCGGTTTTATAAGGTTCTGCGACGTCGTCCGATACCTAATCGCTATACATTTTGGTTGTAACAGTCTTCTTCATTTAGTCCTCTACTGTTCATAGATTTTCATATTCCACCAGTCCATGACTTTTTTGGTCTTCATTACTTTCTTTGGACGTCTTTTCTCACCCATTTTCTGTAGATAATCATAACCGATGAGTTGTTATTCCTGAATACTGTTTCCACTTGTTTTTGCTATGCCCATCTGTTCTTTCTTTTTCGTGGGTTACTTCAGTCGTCATGTTTTTGATCCATACATTAACATGCTCTTAACTAGGCTGTCATATATTCTTATTTTTCTTTGTTTTTCTATTTCTGTGCTCTATAGTATTCCGTTTAGTAATTTAATTATTTTTTTGCTTTGTTTATTCTAGATGTTTCTTCACCAATACATAAATATTGTGTTTTTTATGTTTGCTTGAAAACCATATCTTTTATATTGCTTGTTCAGTTTGCGTGCCATGTATTTTAAATCTTCCATACCATTTGCACATCTCACTTGATCACCTGCAAACTGAAGGGCATATAAATATGAATCGTCGTTAATTTAGATGCCCATTTTTACATTTCTTTTAATAGTGTTAGTGCTTTTGCAACGTATATTTTAAAAAGCGTTGGAGATATGCAACATCTTTGTCATAACCCTTTATTCACTGTAAAAAGCTCTGATATCTTATATCCTATCTTTACAGAATATTTCATATCTTGATATAAATTTTGGATACTTCTTATGAGTGTGTAGTTAATATTTGTATGTTGAAGTACTTCCCAGGTTAATAATGAGAATATTATCGTACGCTTTCTATAAATCAACAAAGATTAGGTGTGCTGCCGTATTTCTATCTAACATCTTTTCGATAATTTGTTTTAAACATGTTATCAGTACAGGATCTACCAGTTCGGAAACCACATTGCTGTTCTTTCTCGTAGTTTTTATATTCTTGTCCTATCATATCTCTGATTATCTGATATTTCCCTGTATTTTTTGTAATCCAATTTATTTTTCTTTTTGTGAATCAATACAATATGATCTGTTTTCCACTTTTCTAGTACGTTTTGTAAATATAGATGACAGAGAATCATATAACTCCTGGCTCCGGAAACTTTCGATTTTTGAGTTGTTTTATTGCATTTTTAATCACCGTCTTATCTATAAGAATTTCTTCTCCTTCTATCTGTAGATTAGTTTAATTCTGTTGTAAGTATTTAGGTCTGTGTTCAGTTAACATAGATTTATAATATTGAATCTATTCTTGTGTTGAGCTATTTGTTTTCTCGGTAGCTTCAACTCTATAAATTTCCACGGTTTGTTACATTTCTTTCCCCCTATATAGGTACTGACTACTCTACATTTATTGCCCCATGTTTCTTTTTTCCGAGTTGCTTCTCTTTTCTTTTTTTGCATTCCCTGTGCGTTTTGTATTTAACCTTTTTTGGTAAATTGTCTTTTCTCATTAACAATTTTTTAAATTTTGGAACTCCACTAACACGCTTTTTTAGTTTCTCTTACTTAAACCTTCCCTTGCAGCTTTCTTAATATTATGTACTACGTTTTCATATATCTTACTTAATGTTAAGTTATCAGTTCTTTGAAGGTCTTTAAGGTCTACTCTGTTTTGGAATAAATACTTAGTAATATCGTGTTGTAAACTATCTATGTTATAAACTTCTTCTATAATCTCTGACGTTTGATATCTTGTATCCTGTATTTTTTGCGTACTTTTGTGTTAAATTGGGAAGAATATCTCGGCTTTCAGCTATAGTCAAAATATAATAAAAGATAATTTAAACATGTTACAGCACAAACCATATTTGGAACTTATGGTAAATCAGATGGCTCCAACATCAATAAAATAGACTAGTTATTAGAAAAAGTTAGTCAGATATTAGCAAAAGTAGGAAACAATAGGGAAGTGATAATATTGAGTGATCTAAAGGGAAGAACAGGAAAAATGAGAAATAACGATGTAATAGAGATTCGGAGAGGATGTAGCCAACAGCAATGGAGAAAGGCGTATAGAGCTGTGCGAACAACAACAACTAAGAATCATGAATGGAAAAATCATGTGGAAATCTAAAATCAATAATAGTTTACGCAATAGTGACATGAGTTAGAGTTCAGAGAGGAATATGCTATGCATCGGACCACCATCTACTGAAAACCAACACAAAACTACTGGAGGCTGTATCTAATGAGAGAAAATATATGTCAAATTCTTAAAAAATATTGAATCAACTTTTTTAGACAAAACATATGTGACAATCTATACTATTCAGTCAAGATTTGACTAAAAAGACAATAATGTGGAACGCATGTATGCTAAACCTTTTAATTGATTGTTGTACAATATAAAGTCTATTTTGTTTGTTTGAAAACCTTATTTCGGATACTACGTTTTCTTCCTAGAAATTTTTCAATCGTTCTAACAATTGTTCTTCGATTGATTTTGGTACATACATTCTTTTTTAGAACCTTACGTTGTTATCTGATATATGATTTTGAGCGTAAGGAGGTGAAATTTTCAATTGATAGACCAATATTACTCAGGGACTTAACTGTTTTCGAAAATTGCTCTATTTTATGGATTTAGAACAGGAGCCTACTTTGCAAATTGGCGAGTGCAAATTTTTTAATCATCTGACAACGTTGTATATGCTTTGCGATTGATTTCTAGGTACCTTACCTTATTAAAAATAGGCGCTTTTAGATCTCAAATCAAGAGACTGTGTCGCTTTAGTTCTGTACGAATATTTTGATATTTATTTTGGAACTGCACTACAATTGTTTTGTATATGTTAATTAATGTTTAGCGTACTTACGTTGAAACTTTTTTTATTCATTGTTCCAAAATTTTAGCACAACTTGCTTCCACACTTTATTGAATTGGACATTTTTAACTCGAAGGCCAATATGTTTGTCGGTTTTCTTGAAGTGGTCATTAAGTTATTAAAAAGAGAATAACTGGAAACTTTCCATTTCCACGTTTTAGAAACAAGCATTGAACGCCGAACTCATAAAACTTTCATGCCATGAAAGTCGGTTTACACAGAGGTATGTTCCGGCAGTTACGCAACAATAAATCTCCTGTCAGATATCGCAATCCGGACAAAAATAATTCATTCCGGATCATCTCGACTTCCACCGGATCGCAATTTCTCGCCCGGCCAGTGACAGCAAATTTAAAATCGGCGGCCATCGCCGCGCCCGATTAAATTTCGCGCAAACAAATTAGAGCCGAAATCCGAGCGCCGCGGCGCCGCGCGGATTCCGCGCAGTTTAAAAATTAATCTTCCACTTGTCGGACGCTTCCGACTTGATTGATATTTCGGCTTAATTAAAAACCGGGACTTAGGCGAGCGGACGCGTGGGCGGCTGTTTACGGCGGCCCGATATTTGAGGCGCGTGAGAAAGTGATTTCGGCGCACGGTGCGCGTGTTTCGGCCAAATTGCCGCTGGATTGTGCGTTCGCAATGAAATAAATTACAGGCTAATCTCCCGGTGCCCCGGTTGTAGGATACGTCTGTTACGAGTAATTACAGTACGTGTAACTACATGTGGGACATATAAATTGGAGAAAATTTAAAAACCAAAAAACGAATTTAGTAGATTAATGCGTCATCCCAAATGACGCTTTTAGTTTCTCATACAAAACAAGAAATTATTTGGGCACGCTACTTTGTTGTAACTAATAACTTTTATGTATGTTTTTTTTATTGAAGCTTTTGTCAGATCAACATTACAATGTTATACATGACAGGTTTAAGTAGTTAAATATGACTAAGACTATGGTATATATACATTATATGCGTTCTGAATTTAAACTTTGCAAGTAACAGTGGTGGCCTCGGAAACTCGAATGTGGTGATTGCTAGGTTTCTTCATTTGGGATAAGATCTTATGAGAGTTGTCTCTTCAGTCTGTGATGAATATTACTCTGCCCAAGGTTGAAGTGAGTTGCTCCTTCACATTTGGCAATGTTTAGAAGAAAGTCCTAGTGGACGAGAGCATATAGTCTTGGATTGTGGCGACACCCAATTCATGGTAAAGTTGTGTGTTTCGGATAAATCATGGAGCGTTAACGGCGATTCGTAGGACCTTATTTTGGAATAGTTAAAGTTTGAGTATATCTGTTTTACTCGTGTTACTCTAGACAGGAGAGGCGTAGAGTATCAGGGGGCGTAGGAGGGATTTATATAGTATGATGGTGCATTCGGGTTGAAGTGGGGTTTTACGATTTAAAATGGGATATAATTGTCGGAGTCTGGTGTGAGATTGGCGTAGTCTTTGGTTGATGTGGAAATTCCAATTCAATCTTTCATAAGTACACTCCACGATATTTTATAGCTGAATTTCTGGGATTCCAGGGTATGTCAATTTCATCCATGGCAATAGGTGAATTGTTCGTTTTTTGCAAGGTGAAGATCTGACATTGACATTTGGTGGGGTTGAGTTTGATGTTCCAATTTTTGAGCCATTTATTGAAGATGTATATTGCATTTTGCAGATGTTGTATAGCCAGTTCTAGGTTTGCATTTTGCGTTATAATGGCTGTATCGTCGACAAACGTAGCGAGTGTTGCGGGAATCTTTGGAATATCGGAGGTGTATATATTGAATAAGAGCGGGCCGAGGATAGTACCTTGTGGTTCTGTTTCGAAGTGTGTGCTATTTATTTTAACGGAAAAGATTTTATTTTGCAGGAAAGAGAAAATGATGGCCAGAAGATAGAGAGATATCATGAGTTAGGAGGGTTTTTTTGGGTTCCTCTTTTTATGCATGTAAGTACATATATGTTCATTACCACATATAAGTTTTAAAAATTTGTTCAAATTTTTAGTTTTTCAGAAAAAAAACTTTATTTAATGTTTAAAAAAATAAAATATAATTAACAATACCTTTCTTTAATAATATAATATGCTCTAACGAAGAATATATGTTGTTATTCAAAACAATAATAATTGAGCACTTTTCTTACTAGAAGTTATTCTAATTAATTAGTAATTTAAAAGTGGTATAACCCGTTACATCGTAAACATCTGGTGTTGTAAAGTCAGGTAAATGAGAGGAAAGTCAGAAGTTTGTAAAATTGTGGAATGTGAGAGTAGAGTATTTATTTTTTTTTCAAGTACTGATTTTTAAAATCGACAATAATTTGTAATCCACTAAATAAAATAAAGATTCTTCTACGGCGACTTTTCAATAGTACTATAGGCTAGAATTACAAAAAAGACTATTTTTTTGCTTTTCAATAGTAAACTGCCCCTACAATAGTTTTCTCATCACTAATTTTTAGATAGAAGTGAGTACACATTTTGCTAGATATTTATCTTCAATCATTATGTATCTTTGCCACCGCTCCGGCACTTTTTTTTAAACAGCTGAACCATCCTTTTGGTATAGCAGCTAAATAAAGATTGTTATTAGAGGAGAACTTCTTACCGCGTACTATCTCTTTGATTTCGTCATACAGAGCGTAGTCGCTCTGTACAAAATTCGGCACATGTGGAACATGAGACAGCACTACTAAAATGTAACCGCTTATCATCATGTTGAAGCGAAGCGCCACTTCTCCATTTCCTGTGACAGCGTTACTGCATAACAAATACATACGATTTATAAAAATGTACGTTAATTATTCAATAAAGGTGAAGCATAAAAAATACTCTCACAAACACTAAAAATACAAAAAATAGCCCGACAAAGTTGTGTTAAAAAACTAAACAAAAGGAGAAGCTGAAATAAAAGGAACGAAAAGATTTTTATCTAGGAAGTATACTAACAGCACAAGGCAGAAGTGAAGAACGTCCTCAAAGAATACCGCCACAATACCTGGGAGAGCAATCTGGAGGCCCTCGGCGTAGCCAACAACTCTCTCTGGAAAATAGTCAAGTTCCCCACTTTCACCTATCTATGGGGAGTATTGAATCGCACACGACACCAGCGAATATTCGGGGCTTTCGCTGACTGTTTTAAATGTCAGTCTGACCTTGACTACACAGATGTCGACTTTGGCCACATGGGCGTCGTCTGAAGCATTAAGAACTCAAAGATCATCTGAAGTCAGCTGCCTACGACAAAGTTCTCTAGTTGATTCAATCTCTAAAATTGCGCAAGGCTCCCTGACAGTGACATTTCGAACCGTACGTTGCAGACTCCCCCAATCTGCGTAATAATTATTGATACTGCCTTTCGCTTCACGTTATAAGCCTTTGGAAGTTGGCGGACGCGCTAATGATCTCCAAGTCTGGGAAATCTACAAAAAGCTTGTGGAGCACATAATTTGTGAACTCATGAACAAAGCAGTCGAAAACCTAAAACTGATCCCGGAGGATCAGGGTGATGGGAAAGATCACTGATAGTTGCTTCCTTCATGTGGCGAAGACCTTTGACAAGCTCATTTTAAGATTGATTCATTATTGTCGATGGTACAACTGATTCGATCCTACTTGTCGAATTGCAGGTTCCAGCGCTGTGAAGTCATTAAAGAGGCGTTTCTGAGAGGGCATCTCACAAGGCTCTGTCCTGTCCTCGATACTATTTAACATCTATGTCTCTCCACAATGACGTCACTGCTGGAGTACGCAACGGTTTCGTTTGGACCAAATAGAAGATGATGTAACTGCTAGAGCGTGGCAGTTAACTTAAAGATACCGTACTATTCTTCACTAAAATGAGACTTCACTGGCGTGATGAAATAGCATCATTCAAAATCTTGTCAGTTGTCTTTCCGGGATAAACCCATCACCTCTTAGACTATTTTGCGACCGGACGTTAAAGACCTACTTTAGCATTCCGTGGTACATACGCAACATAGCTCTGCACATAGACAGACATCTACAATCCCAAAATATATCTTTTGAACAACCATAACTCAGCGTCCAAACCTACAGAACCCTATTCACCCGGGACCTATATAACTGTAAAGTTTACAGAGGTATCTGCTATAGGCGCTTAAATATCCTAATTTTTCCGTGTTTGACAAATAAGACCAATTAATTTATGTAACGTCACTGAGAATGGGCGTTAGAAACTCATTCCAGGGACCTTAAATCACACCAACGAAATTGGTTATGCTAAGCAAAATATGGACATCGATAAGCATATACAAAAAGTCAAAGATAAGAGTGTTTTGAACAAATGTAAATAGTGTTCTACTATACGGAGTAAAAACATGAGAAGCGGTTAGGTTAATTACGGAATAAAGGTGTTATATACGAAACATTCTGGTCAAATTAAATGAAGAATTACATAGAATTATAAATAAAGGGAAAGCAGTAGCAACAGACCGGAAATTCAAATAAAAATAAATTGGACGCACCCTTAGAAAGTCAAATAACAACAGAATCAATGAAGTTCTAAGTTGTGACATATCAAGGAGAAAGAGAATAGGAAAACTTACAGATGCATGGAGGAGAACATTTGTGGACAAAATTGGAGAAGAATTTAGGTAAGGTGTTACCCTTTCACCTTAAAGATCAAGCCTACAATATACGCAAGAGGAAATTTTAAAATTTTAGCTAATTTAGTTTCTATATTTTAATTACGTTGACTGTATTAGTAAGTTCTAGTAAGTTAATTTAAAATTCATATCTTATGGAACCTTCAAAAGCTTTTAGTAGTAAAAAATTGTCTTTTATATTACGACACACATTTAAAAATCTCATTCACTAATGCAAATTTTGGAACTATTTCTGAACAAATTCTTTACGTTACATCAATGGTTCCAACAAAATGACAATTCCCTTCACCTTTTTCAAGATTCGTCAGTAATGGTAATTTAAATCAAAGAACAGCTCAAAAACTCCCGCAATAGGCGCCTCGAGTTCCCCGCACAAGCAGCCGGCGGACCTTTCAGTGCGCGCAAATTATGATGTACCTCGACAGAGGAACCAGCGGTGGCATCGTAAATTCAAACCAGCTTATTGTGGGAGCCTTTTTGAGAGCCACCGACAAAACGAAATAAGAGCCCCGCAAAGCTTCCGCTTTGTAAGGCGGCCATTTTATAAGAACCCTTCACGGCGGCGGCGGTGCCCTTTGACCCTCGGATCGGCGCAGGGCCCAAATCTGATAAAATCCGCAATCGCAATGAATTCTAAGCAGATTATTCTGAGCGAGTCTGCGAATTTTTAGCTTGGCCGAGCCGGGCCGCGCTCTCGAAATTAAGCAATTAAACCAGCGCGCGAGGCCAGGTGAGCAGGCACTGTTTATCGTTATCTGATTCGGGAAAATGTGTTGCTTTGGTCACTTGAAAAGCCCGATAACGATTTACTGCGGCGTTTTCCGCGCTGCATGCCAAGGGACGTAATTGGTTTGCCGCATTACCATGTACACTCACGACTACCTACATATTACGCAAACGTCCGTCGGGAAAATTTTAAGGAAATGAAAACGGTAGACTGGTGTCGCAGTGTGGGATTAAATAGAGCCAAAACTGCAGCTCCCGCTTTAATCCGCACGCTGAGCACTAAAACAGCGATTTTAGAAGGTTGCCAATATTAAAACTCCCCTTAGCACGACTAAACATTAATTCCTTTAATTTAATAAAAGCTGCTAACAAGTTTACGAGGTCTGCGCTATAACCACAAAACTTTTTGGCATCCATCCCGATACTAAGTGCGCTATTAAAGCAGCGCTCTAATTTCAAAGAGGATTATCTAACGCGATTATAAAGGGCCCTGTTGGAAAACTTCGTTTGCTGTTGTTTTATAAGAGGAGAAACAATTTGCTTGCTATTTAGGACCTTAAATCTTATAAACAGGCAGTTTTTTATAGATCCATTAAAATTTTGAAACATTAAAGTTTAAATGCAATAAACAGACAAATAAAATAGCGAGTAATTGTTGTGGAGAACAATAAAATGTTAAATAGCAAACATTAAAATTAAGGAATTAGAGGAAATTAAGTTAAAAATTTACAACTGTTCTTAGGTTTCGACCAGATCTTCCCACTTTTTGCAATTAAAATTATTTTCAAATGAACACGAAATCTCTTATAATAATCTGGAGCTGACCGACAATTCACAATTTAAATGGATTGCCATGACAATATCACAAACATAATTGTAACAGTTAGTCTAAAGCTTTCTTAGTTTAATGTTTTGAAAAATCTTTGTTGAAAACTAAATGTTAATTAGAGTACTTTTTGGTAAATTCTTTGGTAAATTTAGACCTAACTTTTATCAGTTGTTATTATTCATCAATGAGGTAAGTCGTCATAACAGCCTTTAAATTTGACGAAAAGTATTAAACTTGCATAGTTCTTGTTATAGTCTTCATAATATGAGTATCTAAAAAGTTAAAAACATAAAATTTGCATATACTCCTAGTTTCCAAGGTGAAGCACACGCCCCACATGAGGAAAAGGCATTTCAGTAATGAGTTAATAGTTGATGGCTTTTCAGGCTTCCTCCATGTGAATGAAAGTTCACTTTTTGGTTAATAAGCATTGTATGTCACAGGGTGGGACAAATCAGGATCTTAAAATTGCTTATATAAAGCATAGCCAAAAAACGTTGAGAACTACTGGCATATACATGCCTATACATGAACTATTAGTTCTTTGCTTGTCGTTATTTGCTATATTTTCTAGTGTTCAACACATCAACTGTGAGAATTTTTTCTTTAAATATTTTACGTAATTGCTAAATGATTCTAATTGTTTCATCATTGCTATCAACGTCATTACAAAGGTTTAAGTAAATATAATACAAGGTTTGCACGTGAAATGGAAATATCCAATAGAGTTTCACCTTCTTCTATATTGTTGTGGATTTGAAGCAGATTTTGGAGTCATGTTTTAGCGTGTCTTCTTGTGGTAGAATTATTGTTGATTAGCTCCTCTATTAGCCCATTTTTGCAATTTGCGACATGTTTGTTGTATGACACTGTCGATTGGTGAATTTTATTTCTAATGAAGGGAATCTTCAAATCGTTACGGAGTGTTTGTTTAGTTACGTACCATGGTGCATCCGCTATTAACTTTACTACTTTAGACTGAAACCACTGCATGATATTCAGTGATGTTGGTTTTGCACAATCCTATAGTTAGAGTTCATGAGCCCATATAGGTTTAAGCATAGTAAACTTTTATTGGAAAGAGAGAGTTTTGACTTTCGACTTAGATGCCAGTACGTTTGTTGAAATTTTAGACTAATTAATTTGTGTATGCTTCGAGATAGAGGCTAAGATATTTTACTTCTGTTTTTACAGATATATAAGTACATTGTTCATTCTCACAGGCGTGGTGAACAATGTAATTTGAATTTATTTTGCTTGGTTTACATTTTTTTTCCATCGAGTATACCAGTTATTGAGTATATCCAGATGATGCTGTAGGTTTTAGGAAGTTCTTTTAAGATCTTCGTTTACAGCCAGTATCCCTAGCAAAAAAGCGATTGTAGTGTTATTGATTTCATGTATATCAGCAGTATAAAGTAGAAAAAGTAGCAGTCTAAGAACTCTACTCTGAAGAATATCAAAGTTGATAGAATAGAAGTTAGACTGCTGACCATTGAGAGTTATAGAAAATGGTCTATTTCTATAAAGCCAAATTAATATTTTGAAAGAAGTATTAGAAATTTGTAGGCTACGCGAATTCTCTGCAAAAACCACCGTTTAAAAACTTTATTATGTTGTTTTCCCAGTTTGGTGATTGTTCGGGCCAAACATTAATTCCTTTATTTGGGTTTTTAAAATAAAAATAAAAACAAAATTTTGTTTGATTAGAAATAGCCGTGGCGGTTGGTTGGCTGCGCTGTCGATTAAAAGCGGAGCTGTTACGGCCGTTTTGGTGTATCCATGATGGTTTTGGAAACGTTCGACCGGCTTTAATTTTTCCGTGTGTACGAAACCGTTTTGACCGAGAGTTCGCCGGCGTGTTTGATTGGTGGCAGGAGTTTTTACATCACGGAGGTCGTTTGTTGTAGGCCGATTGCATGTACGGGAGTCAATATTTGCCGACGGAGAAACTCGGCTCGTTTTCTTTGTATTTGACCCGGCGAGGAAAGTAGAAAAACCCGATTGTGAACCTCGGACACGATCAGCTGAAGGACCCACATTAAGAAAGACACTTTCGATCGGCCCCGCAGCGAAGATTGGGTAACCTGTCCTTTTTCCGCCCATACCTTCTCTTATTTTCCTCGACTCCCCATAATTGCAGCCCCTGGGAGCTGATTTCTGCAGCAGAGCGTCCGCTTCCGCGGTGAGTGTCTTCCAGCCTTTTGACCTTTTGATTGAAATTCCTTTTGTTTGAAATTAAAAAATATGATACAGTGATCATTATAATCTCGGAAATTTTCCGTATTGCAGAAAAATAGGATAAACTGAATATGCAATTAAATAAAACTATGAAGAAACCAATAGCCTTAAGTTGTTTTAATATTTGGTCTGAGAGTAGGCCGTGTGCTGGAACCTTTCGTATGCTAAAATTATTTATTTTTTCTTGATTCTCTTGGGATTAAAACTTTTAATAGGTAGGGATATTTGGCATAACGCGTCGATGTATTCTTCTAATTCCTCATCTACATATCCTGTTTCTGTTTAAAATACTTTGCTTAATTGTGAGGCAAATATATCGTTTTTTCCTTTATCAGAGTGGGCCCATTTGTTATTTGGTGTATGAATAGGGGATAGACGTATACCGTCTTTTAAATTTACGTGTCCTCCTTATTTGTGTCTGATCATTTGATGCAAAATTTGTAGCATATTGCTCGAATGTTTTATTGTTCACATATTCAATAGTTACCTAGATTCAGTTAAACTTAAAACTGATTTGTAGCTCAATTATACCGGATGATAAGCCCTTTGAAATGAAGGCTAAAACGAGTAGAATATTAAACATATCAATATTTTATTGTAATAAAATTTAATAAAACACCACAAGATGGAGCAAATTCAAAGAGCTGATTAGCGACAATATTCTTTTTCCTTACATTATCGCCTGTGCGTTGATAATACTAGTTGTGAATTTCCGTGGGTAGTGGTATAGTGACAAAGCGAATAAGAAGCAGCCTTATAACAGTACCAATTTTTTTATAGTATATTTTTGTTTTTATACACTTTATCTAAAGCTATAAAACAGTGTTCAAATAATTTAAATAGACTAAAGGAAAAATTGTATGGTTCAATTTAATTGCAGGAACTAAAGCATGTCTCGGCACACACTGAAGTGCTAATACAAGAAAACCACTAACAAAATAAATTATTTTGTTCAGTAATTATAAACATTATAATACTCAAATCAACTACGGAGTTAAACGCCTGTAATAGTTTCATAGGCGTTATCATGCAATAATTTTCTTAAAAATACCCAAACATTTTCTACTGGCCGAACTTAGGGAAGTGTAAGTGGTTCATCTAATTTGAGCACAACTTTAGTATTTATATTTTAGTCATTCTTGAGTTGCTTTAGTATTTGAACAGGCGTCCAAAATATACCTTTGCCATCTTTATGATTTTTTAGCTAAATTTATACATATTTGTCAAAAATTTTGGGTTCAAATTTAGCTACACTCCTGAATTTTTTATTATCTAAATACTCAAAAATGTGAACTCTATAAAAGCTGCCATTTCTGGTCATTACGTAATTTTCATCTTGAAAAAGGAAGATTTTTTAATTACATTACAAAAATGTCGTTATACTATTTCAGGCATATTCCTGTAGATATTGAAACATTTGTTCACTTCCTGTATTCTATTATATTGTTTCATTTGGTACGATGAGTGCAGAACACAAAGTTTTCGCTTCAAATTGTGAGACGTTCTTTTACAGATTTGATAAAGTTTTGAGTAACCTTTGTTAAACATTAAATTTTAAAGGACTAAACTTAAGATTAATTTAAGAAATCTGGAAAGGCTTTAAAAATAACAAAGTATCTATCTATTTGTTAAAACATTGTAGGATTATCGTTTCTAATAACACAAAATTAATTTTTCTACACATACCACTTGTATTTGCAACTAATTTTATTGTATTAAATGTATGAAATAACATTTTCCGTTATTCTTCCTGTGAGTAATAGTTTTTGAATATTTACATCCAGTATTTACCACAAATTCCCTATATAATTAAGGCTTGGTTCCATGCTAGGCGTGACATGACTTGGAAGCACTATAAGACGTTCTATTGTAAATAATTTTAGATGTGCGCTAAAAGCATTATCCTGTTAAAAGGTAATTATATTATAATTTCACATCTATTTTATATACAATATGTTATTACTAATATGTTACCCATCTCACAATACGACACAGGACATTAGAATGCGACATTAGACATTTACATTTTATGGTAAAATTAAACTTTTGTCTACCATCTGACAGAGACAAATTTACTGTGATCAGAGAATGAAATGAATCGACTTGTGTAGATATGTTTTAGATTTAGTAAGCAGTTAATATTTTTTTATATTTAAAGTTGTTTTTTTACAAACAACTTCTCTAGTACAATTTACTTTATTGATTATTTTTTTACAGGTTCTACGCGTACTATTGTTATCTTCGATTCTTTAATGGCACACGTTAAAATTTATGCTCTAATGTTTGTTTTTTTTTTGCTTTCATTTAAATTACTAGTTCTTAGTGGTAGGTTTAATCAGTGCATTGAAACAAGATTTTTAAAATAACATCTTACTGCATTCTTCAGTCATCCTCCTAATTTTTCTTAAGGTAATGCTTTATTTATGTAATATTATTATTTTAGTTTTTTGGATAACGCTATAGTACTTTGCAACAGCTTAATACTAGTTTAAATTTGTAGATGTCCAACAGTTCAATAGAAGCTTAGGCAACAGAAATTTTTGTTGATCTAAATTATAACATTCCTTTAATAAATAACTCACTTAGTTATAGTTTGAAATTGTCTTATTTCATTTTAAAATAAAATTATGAATTTTTATCACTGTTTAAATTAGCACTGTTACAGTTTGAGTGATTTTGCATTAAAATAAAGAGGTGTATAAATATCAACCCTTTGTAGTTGTATCAAGTTATAACACATACGTTAGAACTGATTTAAAGGGTGTGCATTTATTTTTATCTACTGTATGTTTGGAAATATTGGCAACAATAATTTTTAGAAATAAAATGGCAGGAGAAATAAATGCAGCAATTGATAACAAAAAAGCAATATAAGTTTAATACTGGATCTAAAAGATTAAAAAAGTGTAGTAAACAAATTTTTTACTGAAAATTATGGAACCAAACTTTTCAAGTGCTTGACTCTTAAATAATTTTAAAAATATTTGCAGATGAAAATGTTTGTGACAAACAATTGTCAGAAATTACTGTTGAAAAATATTTAAAAACTTAGGAATTTTGACGTTGCAATATCAAGTTTGCTTGATTTCTGTGACATTATGTAACAGGTGATTTTAACAAATTAAGATAACACACTGAAATGTGGAATGTTTCCAAAGAAATTGCCGTGCATTTGAAAATTATACGTTTCGTTCTGTTTGGTAAAAATCACATAAAAGATATTAAAAATATATTTGATTTTGGGGGTTCAATAAAAATTATTTTCTCGGGTCAGGCGTTGGAATTTACCTAATAATATTACGAGAACATTAAAGAAAAACCTTACATACATAAATTTATCTAAATATGCCCATATTTATATTGTAACTCCGAGGGTGAAGTAAACGAGGAGGGATACGGCTTTTCAGCATTGTAAGTAGAAATGCCTGAACAAAATTCCTCCAACCTACCGCTTTTTAGTCATTATTACGACGATCAAGATCTAACTTCGTCTGTTGTATGATGAAGGACAAAGAAGTTAAAATTGTCAGAAATTTTGAGATGGCAGAGTATAATGGAGAATAAACTCAAATGTGTAAATGATATAAACGATTTTTGAAAAGGCATAAACCAGTTGCAAAAGAAGGTCACCGGTATAGCAAAAAGATTAAAGTTACTGAGAAAAATCTTTGCAATTTCCTCCCCTTCTCAAAGATATCTACCGATAATAATTACTAAAATTAGTTCTGAAAGCGGAATAAGCTACAGCAATACTTAAGCAATCACAAGTATCTATAAAATAGGTCTCTCACAACGATTAGTATACCGGATGGTTATCTACACCAAAATTTGAATACACCATTATAACTCGGAATTCAAACAAGCCACTATGAAGAGGCAAAAGAAGAGGAAATCTCCATTCATTAAAACCAAAACTCAAGCCTCAGCAGAACTGGTTCTTTGCGCCTATATTTTTTAATTTTAATGTAGCTTTCACATCGATTTTCTCCAATAATGTTGTCTTGTAAACTTTTACATCGGACGAAATTTATACATTGTCAAAAAAAGTTACAAATTTCCAATTTTAGATGTTATCTTGCTCCACGCCAAACGAGAATAATAAAAAGATATTTGATGTAGAGTATCTAAGTAACATAAAAGTTGTCATTGAACCGCCCAGAACTAAAAATACTATACCGCAATGTATGCGCTGTCAGAATTATGACCATACTAAAACGTACTGCAATAGACCATATAATTGTGTTAAATGCGGTGCAACACATAGCACTTCTGTATGCAAGAAATCTCCAGACACTCCAGCAAAATGCGCTCTATGCCAAGGAAGCCACCCGGCCAACTATAAAGGGTGTACTGTATATAAAAATCTCCAGAGATCTAGAAATACAACATATAGAGCAGTAACAAATAACCCACGTCAAACCCACCAGGTGCCCCCCACCTGAACTGAACTTCCCACCCCTTAGAAATAGGACCGGCAACGCAAACAACGCAGCTAGCACATATACTCCTCGAAACACACTAACGTATCAACAAGCAGTTACAGGACAAAACAACATTAATGATCTACTTTCCAACTTCCTTGCAGAATTTAAAGCAATGTTCGCGCAACTTATAAGCCAGGACAGCATGGTGCTCAACATGCTCTCCACAGTAATTAACAAAATAGCATAAAATGGCTAATTACCTACGTATTGGTACCTGGAATACCAATGGCATTGCCCAACACATCCCTGAAATAATTACCTTCCTACAAATGCAACAAATCGATATCCTATTAATTTCCGAAACCCATGCAACAGAAAGAACAATAGTTAAAATCCCGAAATATACTACTTACCTTGCCAATCATCCAGACGGCACAGCTCACGCTGGATCAGCTATAATTGTCAAAAACACAATTTCCCACTACGAGATGGAGCCTTTTATAACTAACAAAATACAAAGTGCAAAAATTAAAATAGAAGTTCTCCCGTACCCCCTGGTCATTGCGTCCATCTACAGCCCACCACGTCACCCCATCACAATTGAAGAATACGAGGAATCCCTACTAACCCTGGGGCCAAAATTTATTGCAGCGGGTGATTGGAACTCCAAGCATACTGCAACCATACTGCAACTACCTATCAACTGGTGAACCAACATACTGGCCCAGTGACCCACAAAAATTGCCAGACTTACTTGACCATGCAGTTACCAATGGCATAGCGAATACTTATCAACAAACGGAATCCAACTTAGATCTATCCTCTGACCATACGCCAATCATTATAAGTATGAGCACGACTGTCATTAAGAAAGACCCTCCTTTAAAATTATGCAACAAGCGTACCGACTGGGAATATTTTAGGAACTACCTAGAAAATGAAATTAAACTCGAGATCAGAATAAAAAACGCTCAAGACATTGATGAGTCAACCCAGTACTTAACTACCATTATACAAGAAGCTGCATGGCAAGCCACCCCCGTTCCAAAACCATCACCTGAAACAGACAACATTCCTCTGAACGTACGGAACCTCATTTCTGAGAAACGAAGGGCACGGAAAAAATGGCAGAGAACCAAAGATAGACGAGACAAAACCCACTATAATAGACTAACGCATCAACTGCAAAAGGCGCTAGCGGAAGCTCGCAATGAAGCATTCAGTCAATACATCACCCTTCTCTCTCCTGATGACAACTCTATATGGAAGGCAACAAAGAAATTCAAGCGGCCAAAAGCAACTATCCCTCCTATCAAAAACTCCGACGATACCTGGGCCAGATCTGATACTGATAAAGCCAATTCATTTGCGAAACACCTTGCTAACGTGTTTACAACACCACAAGTACAAGGTCATGTTGACGATAAAGAAATTGAATCCTTCATTGATACTGCGTGCCAATTGTCACCGCCAATCAAGCCCTTTACGCCAGCAGAAGTTTCTCAACAAATACAACTAACAAACGTGCGTAAAGCACCAGGATATGACCTAATGGTTGGAGAAGTACTTAAAACCTCCCAGAAAAGCGATTGTACTAATTACCACAATATTTAACAGAATACTACAACTCTGCTACTTCCCTATGTTATGGAAACATGCCCAGATAATAATGATTGCGAAACCTGGCAAACCGCCCACCCAAGCACAGTCCTACAGACCAATAAGTCTCCTGCCTCTCCTTTCCAAACTTCTTGAACGGCTACTACGCAAGCGCATTAAGAAATCTGTAGACCTAGACCAGCTTATCCCACTGCACCAGTTTGGATTCCGTGAAAGCCATTCCACCATTCACCAAAGCCACCGAATCATCACTCATATAATGGAAAGCATGGAGAAGAAGAATGTATGCCCAGCGGTGTTCCTAGACATTAAGCAAGCGTTCGACAAAGTGTGGCATACTGGCTTGTTATACAAACTCAAATTACACCTCCCCAGTCAGCTATACGTACTACTCAAGTCATACCTCACAGACCGAACCTACCAAGTCAAAATGAACAGTGCAGTCTCAGATATCCATCCAATCAAGTCCGAGTCCGCAGGCAGCGTCTTGGGACCACTGCTATATCTAATTTATACATCAGATGCACCAACCACAGACAACACTATACTTGCGACATTTGCTGACGACACGGCCATCCTTTCAGTCAACCAATCTCCTGAACTTGCTGTGGAACATCTTCAACAGCATCTAGACTCACTGCAAGCCTGGGTCCATAAGTGGAGAATTACAGTCAATACTGATAAATCGGCTTAAATAACCTTCACTATAAGACGTATCGAATGCGCTCAAACCAGCATAAATAACACCCCAATTCCAATCCATAGGGAAGTAAAATACCTCGGCTTGCACCTCGACCAAAAACTCAAATCGAGCTCGCATATCAAAGCCAAAAGGAAGCAATTAGATCTCAAAATCAAACAAATGGCATGGTTACTTGTAAAACATTCCCAACTCTCTCTATCAAACAAGGTTTTGCTGTATAAAGTCATCCTGAAGCCCATATGGTCCTACGGGATTCAACTCTGGGGATGCGCCAAAGCGACACACACTAAAATCCTTCAAATATTCCAGTCCAAAACCCTCCGTATGCTGGCCAATGCACTATGGTACATAAAGAATGACACCCTTCATAACGACCTAGGAGTTCCCTACGTAGATAGTGAAATCAAAAGGCTCTCAACTAACTATAGCAGTAACTTGGCAGGACACCCTAACCAACTCATTGAACAACTCTCCAATCAACCGGACATCGCAAGAAGGCTCAAACGACAATGGCCGCTGGACCTCGCACAACCTAATCAAAACTGATGTAATCATGTAAGCCAGTAGCACTGGCTAGAGCTCCCCGCATGACATTGTATTGTTATATAATTTTACTTAATACTCAAATTAGGAGTAGATTGTAAATACGCTGGTTAAATTAATAAAAAAAAAAAATTTTGCTCCACACCTGGCCCTAAATAGTCGTCCAAATTTGAAAAAGTTTTGTTTTGGGCACATTGAATACCCAGTTTACTAAAAGAATCACTTGAAGAGTTTAAATAAATATGTTGCTGTTGAAGCGTTTGCACAGAAATAGCTAATGTTATGACTACCTCTATTTTATAATAGCGGAATCGGAAACCTACCTATTTGTTAGGAAAAATGTGTTTACAAGTTAAAAAATTATGTAAAAAATAGCTTCGTATTTTTATTACGATTGAATAGATTTAAAAAAATAATTAAATTTATATTTGATTTATCTGCATAAAAAGTTTATTTGTAACCCTGGAATAATTAAGTAACATCTGCAGCCAGTAAAAAAATTTAATACTGTAAAGCTTATTAGACAAGTTTCAATACTTTTATTAGCAAGTGCGTTGTCTGTTTAAAAAGTCTCGCCGAGTTTATTTGGCTGATTTAACAGCCCTTCTACAAACAAACTGTTAATGGTGTCTAACTTTAATTCAGCCCCAGTCGCACTGATAAAGTTTAACCGAACCTAAAAATCTGTGTAGTTTCTGTGCACTATTTAGAGAAAAATTCATACTCACTTCAATTATAAATTTTGTTAGTTCGTCATTTTTATCATTTTACTTATTTTACAATAAATTTCAGAAACAGCAATTTTCTTTGCGGTTTATATGCAACTTAATCGTCTAGTCACTAAAACATTCATTCCGGTGAACACTTAAAGATTATCGATACCGATTGTTGCGCTTGCACAAATATGACAGATTATTCATGAAAAACTAAACTTAGATTTATATAAAAATAATTTGTGTTTGTAAACATTTAGCTAGTATCTGCTTAGTGTAATTAAAAATTTTTGAAATAGATTTATAACGTTATACGCTTACAAAAAAGTAATTGACTTTAGCACCTGCTGCTTCAATGATTCCACCCGGTCATAATTAATCACGTTCCTTCAGCTCCCTTAACGCATCACCCAAGTACGAAATAATGGTAGACGCTAAAAAGTTAGGCACAAGGTGCAACTAATACCCCAACGTATTTTCGAATGTTTCGATGAAACTCGCTGGAAAGTTATACATGGAAATCATAAAGTTTTACATTTTTTATTTGTTTGCTAACGATCATCAAGAATGTTTACAAGTATTTTAGCAGTACTTGTACTTTTAGCGAGAGTGAGTTTTATTATTATTTCTATTTAATGCTAATTCTTATCCCATTATTTAAAATTTTATTAAAGTTTTATAAATTTGTTATATGATAGTCAATGCATAAAAATATTATTTTGAGTTAGAAGGAAATGTTTGAAAACTAATTTGTAAGCTTAACATTTTGAATTATTGTGTTACAAAGAATACAGCTTTGTTAGATTTATAAGCATAGACTTTGTAGATTTTCTTTTAAGATACTTACAATGTATAAAAATTAATTATAAAGATATTTAAAATCAACAAGCGAATTAAAGTAATAATTTGGTAATCATTACAAGTCGTTACATTACATATGTGATATATTTAACCACATTTGTTGTTTATTATTGTAACAGATCCGAATAGAGAATTTTTATTATTGAGAGAAGGAGCCGTGGTGGCTTAGTGGATAGATCACTAGACTACGAAACCAAGAGTTGCGGTTTCGAATCCTGCTCTCGCCAATTCGATTATTGGCATTTTTACGACCCAGCTCGACTCAGGCTGTAATAAAAAAATGAGTACCTGGAGGTCAAACTCTGGGGTAATAATAGGCGGTCGGTACGTAGCGCCAGCCACGTTACTACCCTTGTGTACCGTAGGCTCTAGATTGTAGCAGATCTATCCTGTTACGACCCCCATAGGCCTTCGGGCCTGCTACGGGGAACTATTATTATATTATTATTGAGAGACGTTGAAGGGAAGTGCGTATGGTGGTTTCATAGCAACAATAAATAATAGACAACAGCGTGTGCTTGCTATTTATATTCTATTAAAAATGCCTTTTTAAATGGTTTATAATTGAATTAAATACTAAATATTTGATGATTGAAACATCTGTATATAGACCTTTAGAATAAAACCATGGTGTTCTTCCAAAAAGGATTAACAGAACAATCTGATTTTCGTACAATCATTGGTATTTAAAAAAATTTAATTAATATTAAAAATACTCTCATTAGCATTTAATAAACTTATTAATAGTATAAATTAATGATGCTGAAATATTAAACGAACAAAGCTAATGTCACTACATACATAAGAAAAGAATTTCCTATGCATCAGCACTTCTGTTAAATATGTATAGAAAAAATTTTGTTATGTAAAAAATATTCTAATTAAAAAGATTCCACATGCCTAAATGGAAGATTTAAGAGTTTCTTGAATAAATGGTCATCTAACAGCGGTAGAAAAATATTCAATGGTTTACGAAAAGACTTGCCAAAGAATTTGTTGTTCATAGAGTAAAACAAACCAGATATTTTAGAAGAAAATTAATAGTGTAAAGAACAGATTGAGATTATGTCAAAAATTATTTCTTTTAATGCATCTAATCGTAACTTGTCTAAAATTTTAAAATACACAGGGAAACCGTTTCAAAAAGACCAGTGCACCCAAATTTGCACCAAAAACAGCAACAAAAACAGATTGAACGTTTAAACATATAAATTAAATATACAATTTTGTTAACGAGTACTACTTTTCTCTAAAAATGATAAAATACAAACAGATTAGTTATATAATGTGAAAAGCAAACTTCTAATTTTAAAAACATTGAAAAGAAGTTATGTACGTAGATCGTATTGCTGCCAAAGGGTACAAGTAAACTCTGTTTTGTAGGGACTAATTGTGCTCTGAACACGGAGTTATGTCAAATAATGTGTGAAACGTAAATGAAATCTGTTTATCTAGCAGTGTTTAAGAACATTCAAGAATTATATATAACATATGTTTAAAAAAAGTAAAACTCTATTGAATGTGCCCCAGATGCGCGAAATAAAATTATCTTGGGCACACTTAAAGAAGAAAGTGTATGGTGAAATCTAGTCTACATACAACTAGAAAGTCAATACGAAAAATTAGTTTTTAAACTAGAAAGTTTTATCAATTTTTTTAAGTATTTCTAATAATAGGGAAACAATTAGAGAAGACAGTTGAATCAGTGCTATTTAGTGTTTTAAGGCGATAATTTAATAATGTTTTTAAATTGTATAATATACATTTTTCCCATAAACACTTTTAATGAATAATATGGATTTTTAGTTGGTTTTATAATAACAAAGCTGTTCACAAGCACATTTCTAGAAATTTACTTATAAAGCAAAAACGGCTTTATAAAGACTGTTGTCATTCTAAGAGCAACTCTTTAATATAGGATTATTTTGGGTTCCAGTATGACAGAATAGCTGCAGCACACCGCCATCCAGATATTTGCCAAATAATGAAATATAAAAAGTATTATAATTTTGTTAGGAGAAAGGAGGAGTAAATACAAAAACTTTTACAAGAAATAGAAAAGCTGAACAGTAGTTTCTCTTACGTCTTGCATGGTGATTTTTACATGTATCGTTTTTTCGTATATACGACAAAATTATACTGGGACACTTGAAGTTGTAGTTTAACAATTGTCCTAATTCATAACTTGTTCACATCACTTCTGCTTAACTAACATAAGAGTATTATCTTTATTTTTCTTTTACTTTCAATCAAGTCTTGTGTGCTATATTTTTATAAGCACTAACTTGACTTCATTTTAATGGAAAAATATTCTTAATAAATTAAAATAAAAATCTTAAATATATGTAAAATAAAACAAAGTATAACTTGTAACAAACAGAACATATAAGTTATATTACAAATGCATGGAAATACTAATATTTGCTGTTTTAATGTAATCTGTTTTTATTTGCTAGCATTTAAAATTTTGTTATGTAAATTTTAAAATAAAGAGCATCATTGTAGATATATCCCCTGACCTATAATTATGTTTATATTGACTTGAGACTTTTGTAGAATATCCTCATTTCTCTTTTTTTAATTTTTAGGTACCTCACTTGTGTCTTCTTTTTCGTTATTTTGAACACTGTACTACAGGCTGCTTCTTTCTAAATTCATATTGGTTTTGGAAACAGCCTCTTACTCATTACGTGTTGAAATGTGCTGCTTATTTTTACTCCACTACTATTGTAAGATATTTAATAAATTAAACAATGTGTACATACCATGCATTAAGTTTGCAGTAATATTAATTTTTCTTGCTTTCATAGTGCAAGTACAAATATAATTTGATACAAAATTATTTAGAACACTTGTAAATTGTCTTTCCAACGATGTATTGTTAATTTTATTATTTAGGAAGAAATTTGATTTGTTTCCTTTTTTGTACGTCTATACAACAATTTTTTTAAAAGAGATACTTAATAATCTCTTCTTTAAGTTTATATCTAAAGTGGATAGGTAGAATTGTATTTATCATGCGCATTTTGGTTTCAATATACTAGTTGGTACGTGTAAAAATTTATTTTTTCTGAAAATTCACATAGGACTGGATAAATAAGGTAATCTGAAGAAATTAAATAAAAATAAAAATGTTAAAGAACATGGTAGAACATCGATTATCAAATGATGGTGATTTTTAAATTTGTGAAATGATAAGTGCTTTAGCCCAGTTTAAAAAATAAAGCAAACATGAAACCCAGATACGTAGTCTTGAATTTCTATAATAAGCAACAAAGTTCCAACAATTAATAGCATTGGGATTTAGAAAGATCTGTCTATTTATAGTCACAGTTTAAAATTCGGTGCAATATTATGAGCTTGGATACTTAAGCACTTTGCGAGAACTTCCATTAGGCTTACTACACTTATAAAACTACTAAATGTTTATAAACTATGAAGACCGGAAAATAATTTTCAAGATCAATTATGACTAGACGACACTTTTATACTACTTGAAATTCTATCACAAACACTTATAATTTGTATTTTTGTACTCCCTTGTACCATTCTGAAGAGCTATAATTTACACTTTAAGACTTCAGGGTTCACCTTATTTTAATTTAATTTTTTTAATTTTAAAATATAATTGAATTATAATTTGCTAAACAATATATTTAATAAAAGTCCCAATAACATAAAACTTATAAAATTTATCTTCATAAAAGCTACCTTTGAATGGCTACTGAACACTATATTATCCTATTGTTAAAAGTATTAATGTAGGGTTTGAATAGATTGTGCTGTGGCGGCCTTTTTGCCCTTGAACCGCTTGTGTATCGTGGCGGCGCATGCTGGTGACTTTGATGTCTGCCGCCACGTTTTGCTATCGCACACAAAACGGTATATGGGCTTTTGCTCAGCCCGCAAGTCTGCATACGCCATCGGCGGCACCTTTGAGACGAAAAGTGCTGTCGAATTAAGATTTCCCGCAAATGATCTACCGCTAAGCCAGGCGCGAAGCCCGGCGAAAATACTCACACCGCAACGCGGCCAGTGCGGCCGCATTTAACCAACCCGCAGATAACTACCCCGCAAGACATACTCGATCCGCATCGCATGTCGGCCAATGCGGTCGTGTTCCAAGCACGAAGACATCGCAACAAGGTGGGCACCGTGAAACCAACGCCGCCGAAGCCGAAGGCGAATACAGATGAGCGATTTGGCGATTACTCATCGGTTGTTATCGGTAGCCGCCCCCATCCGTTTTCGCGCGGGCCGTTTAAGGGATTATTTGGGCTTCAGCGTTTTACTTTTCAAAACGGGCCGTAATTAGTTCCCCACACCGCACCACGAGGGCACGGCTATTTACACGCCCGCCTCTCCAGATTGTATCTAAAAATTTCGTTTGAAATTACTTGTTGGTACTGAAATAAAGTTTTGTAATGATTTACTTGTTTATTTTTTGGATAGACACAAGATTAGTTATTATAATTATTAATTTTAGACTCATTCATTTAAAAACCCTTATCTTTTGTTATTTTATCGATTTTTAAAAACAGATACAAAAAAATCTAAAATCTTTATAAAGATTTAAGTATATTAACCGTAGGGTTTCTACAGAAAAATAATTAACAACAAATTAAAACTTAATATGTAAGACAAGATGAACGAAAATCAAAGTAAATTTACTTCAGCATATTGCTTATTTACCATGCAATTCTAGAAAAAAAATCAATAGTAAAGAAACTTTAAGTATTTAAGCATTTTGCTGAGGAAAACGTGCCAAAGTAGAAAAACAATAATAAACTTAAATTAATATTTTATAAGGGTTAAGACAAGAATATTGTTTATTATCGCCAGCTTTAACTTGAGAGTATCTACGAAAACCACCAATTTGTAATGAATTTTGCCAATGATCAGATTATCCTGGCATAGAATTTATTCAAATTTGAGTTTATGATAAAAAGACTATACAATGGATATAAACAATTCAGCATTTTTACAGAACATTAGTCTTAACTTTCATAGTTAAGCAAGACTTAAAGTTTTAATTAGTGGCGAAACAACAATTGAACAAGTAGAAAAGTTTCTAAACCTAAGTACTATAATAGATAAAAATGAGCAAGAAGGTTAATTGAAAATTGGATGGTGCAATAACAATTTCTAAAGCAATAATCTTTGTTACAGAAGCAAGATGTTGATGATTAAAGCAAGTGTGAGATTCCGTTTAAATATGGCAAAAATTATTAACATTGTAAGAATACCAAAACTAATAATTAACAAGGATGTTATAAATTAGATTGAAGCAATAGAAACAGTATCAAACAATATAACTTTAAGGTGATTTAAGATGGCTGGGATAGCTAACGGAAAAATGTATGCCAATGAATTCTTCTACAAAAAAGCAAAAACATCTAAACTAGCCTAGAATAAAATAAATAGATTAGCCAATGAAGCGAAGGTAATTATAAAAAATGCAATATTAGATAGAGAAGCTTAAAGAACAGAACTGAATAGACAAAATAATGCTGTATTATGATATGTACATTGTAATAATACATTCTATTACATTATTAGCATTCTAGCTCCGCTGGTACGGCTGATTATAGTTCTAAGCTCGGTTCAAAAATAAATTATTTTTTCACTACAACCACAAAAATTATGACTCAAATCTATTTTTTACAAGGCTAAGATTGCAATCAGAAACATTTTGGAAGATACATCTAGATAGCTTATAGGTTATTGGAATAAAGGAAAAATGGCTTTAAAAAAAGTTAATTATTAACAGTATTATTTAAAACTACAACTAGAAAATATTTTTTAGGTGCCTTAGTAAGGTTCCCCATTAGGACGATATCATCTATCTTGCTTAAGACTCATTGTACACCTCTTTTATTTAGTCTTCTGTTGTTTTGTTTATGCAAAAGCTGTTGTAAGAGAAAATTTTTTGGGATCCTAACTTTTTATGGCTTGCTGTGTCTTTGTTAAATCACTCCTTAAATAATCGTCATATTGAAATCGTTCGCAAGATATTTTATTGTACGCATTAAATGATAACATTGCTGGGTTTACTGAATAGCTCTACAGTTCAGTGCAGTAAGTCCTTGTGGATAAAAAGCATCATATACTGAGTGAGGCATAAGTGCCGGTACTATCTAAATAGTCAATAAGGAATTTATAATTCCTTTCTATTATTTTAAAAGTTTAGGTTTTGTAGATTGATAATGGAAAAATGTACCTCAAACCAAAGAATGAAAATTGCTAAATTCTACTTTGAAAACCAGAGGTTCATCCTTTTCATGCAACGCGATTATATGTGACATTTTCAATTTAAGAATCTACTCCCAAAAACTGCTATGCTTAAACTAGTCGTTTTCAGCAACAGGGGTCTGAGGGTGATTTTCCACCAAGCGGCATACCACGTACTGTGTGCACGTTAGAAAATAGAGGACGGATATAGAAAACCTTTAACAAGTTGCACACTTCGACTCTAAGACAAAAACTTGAAATCTGAAGAACGTTATTACGACGATTACAAAAGGAAATATGCATTCCTATAAGAATCAATTGGCTAAACAGATGAAGCTGGTAAACTTTCAACGAAGACTGCGCTACAAAGTTCGACTTCTCAAACTCACTGTTTGTACGGAGTGGCATGAAAAAAGATAATCGAGAATGATGTAACAGTTACCGGAACCCTCTATCAAAAAATGTTAGAAATTTTCATTTTTTAAGCTGATGGGAACACACCTAACTTACGATGGCAACAAAATGGAGCAACTGTTCATAGGGAAAAAAGCCATGCAGATTTTAAGAGACATTTTTGGTGAAAGAATGGCGATTTAGCTTAGCCCACATGTTCTCATTTCTGAGGAGTTATTTAAAAAAGATTGTGTTTATGTTAATAAACCAGGCAATATTCAACAACCCAAGAAAAACAGATGCGGAAATTCGGGTCATAGGCGAAAACACACTGACTAGTGTGATGCAAAACGTTATCGCGAAGAAGCAAACGGAAGCTATTTACGCAATATAAATTTCAGCGTGTAAAAAAACAAACTCCTAATAGTGCAGTTTCTTGTGTAGAAAAATCAATGAAAATATTAAAGTTATTCAGTGTTTAATAGTGGCCTGGCTTACGGCTTATGGAGTATTAAAGTTTTATTCAATGGGGACAATTTTAAATTTCTCTCTAGTAACCAATACAGCATTCTCATTTTTATTTCCGTATTAAAATAGATGCTTATATAAGTACACTTGATATTTTGGAATTCCTATACCGTTAATAAAAACTATCGGACATTGTTGTTTTCTTGTTGTTTTACAGGTTCAAACTCGCTACTACAAGATCTTCGTAGATTACCATTCTAAATCCTATATTTCAATTATGCATATGTTTTAGTTGAAGTTTAGTGTATATAAAGCGCTAAACAAAACATTATTTAATATTTAGTGATATCTAAAGAGATTAAGTTTTAATGTCAGTGGAATTTGCACTTGAATAATATAGGGCTTTTGATAAGCTTGTCCAAGCGTGGCATCCTGCTTTATTAGTTGCAACACAATATTATAGATAAAGTTAAAGTCATTAATGTACAAAATATCGTTATATACTGCACTAAATTGTACTAAAACTAAATTACAATTTTTTATAAAAAAGTTAATAAATAAAATATCTGGTTCTATAAGATAAACCAATTAAACGGTGCAATTTGCATTCTGCGAACGTCGGAAAATTGCATTTGTACACTTGATATCTAAACATATCGAGTGATGCCATATAATGAGCAGTAAAACACCGATATTACTCCAGTTTAATATGAAAAAAGACAATCAGTTACGATTACGCCAAGGAAACTTCTACAGTTGTTTGGATCCAATTCGCGATCTAGTGCGAAAGTTTGAAAGAAATTGTATGCTTCTTGGCAAAGACAGGGTTTGCAACGCAGCGGTTGTTTGAGTAAGTGAATGAAGAACCAGGCACGCCAAAAATCTGCATTTTGGGCCTACGAAATCCAATTGACTCAAAACATTAAAGAAACGTACTACCAGAAAGCCACATGCTTTTAAATTGGGTTTCAGAGAACACACCAACGAATCGTCAAAATTGTCGTGTCTGGGCCAGTGAAAATCCATGTGTTATTCTCGAAAAAATAATGCTTCTGTTTGGCGCGCATTGTAGGCTAGAGAAACCATTGGCGCACACTTTTTGAAAACAAAGCTGGCTCCTCGTTGCTATCAATGGTGTATACTATCGAGAGGTGCTAAACAATTTTTTCCAATAAAATCAACGAGTTGAAATTGAACGACATGTGGCTTCAACAAGATGAAGCTACATATCACACAGTGCGTGAAATACTCACTCTACTTCAAACCAAATTTCTTGGTCGTTTTATCGCGCGGTTTCACGATCCACTTCCATCAGACTTTTTTCTCTGGGAGTTAAAGAAAGTGTTTTAAATCAACAAACGTACTACGATTTTAGGTCTAAAAGAGAACGTTTATAGAAAAGCAGTATGGAAAACTTTGCTAAAAGAAGAGAGCATTTGCTCGGTATCATACTTCTTACGCAAATGCTGAATCTGTACTTTACAGTTATAGTAATAAAATTTGGTTTCTTCTAGTATTTGCGTTTTTTATTCAGAAAGAGCATCCTAAACTTCCATTTGGATTGTCATTTATTTAAAATAATTTATAAATCAAGACTTTACTTATTAATTTATCAGAAATGAAAATCTATTACAGCAAGTCCATTACAAAAATACATTATTGGCTTAAAATTTTCACAAACTTTTTTGTTTATTCTATTACTAATTCTTAAGAAACAAAGTTAAACAAAAATGAATTCAGATTAATTCATACAAACTATGTGTCACATGTAGTACAATGAAATGAGAAATGGTTTTACAATTCTCATTTGGTACTGTGAAATAATCAAAAGGCAGTTTATGGAAACTTTGATGTGATAATACGTGTTCAATGATAATTTCGACACGTGCATCGAAGTCTTACACCTCCAAATAAGTGATAATGCATTGTGTTAGCATTGCAAATAGGAAATATGCAGCGCTTGATAATCTCGCAATTTATGGCTTTCTTCAGAGGCAAACGCACAAATTCACACCGCAGAACAGGATTCTTGCGCCGCGCGATAAGGATTCAAATTAATAACAGCGAAGCCTTTGGTTTAGTGGGGTATTTTATTCCCGGCCGAGGCTGCAATTTCGCGCGGGCAGAAACGTCCCAGATAGGGCCGTTTTAATAAATACTCGGAAATTACGTGTGGGCATTTATAAGGGGAATAAATAAGGGGCCGAACTTTCGCGTGGCACCTCGAATTCCCGAAAACACAATGGGCATAACTCACCAACATTATGATCTAGTCGAGTCATAAAATAAACGCCGTATATTCAAAAAGCGCCCGAGCCACACACAACGCCGTATCGAGTTTCAGCCCATGGTGGGTGCCCGGTAGTGCGCCATGGAAGAAATTCGGAAAATGGCGGCCGGGCGGCTGGCGGACGTCTAACGCCGGCCACCCACCGACCCGTCGCCGATCGGAACTCTTCCGCCTGTCCGAAGAATCGATGCCAAATGGAGATAGAGGGCAATTTGCCGCGATGGGTTCGACGTCGCGATCATGGTCCGCGGCGGTCACACCTCTCCCGATGTCGTCCGTAACCGTATCCCCGTATTAAATTTCTTCTCTTAATTAACGGGACGAGCTCGTCCTTCCAAATTTAAGGCGGCCGGCAATTTACATTGCATTCAGTTTCGTTTCGTATTCAAATTTTGCAATTAACTTACGTGTCTGCATTAAGCGAAAAGTTGCCCCGGCCCAAGTGTATATTCAATTACGTAAATGATTCTTTTGTCGTCTGTTTGCGACGACTTCATGTTTGAGATGCTCGAAATTTCCATTACACCGGCCGGGGTCGACGGGCTTCCAGTCCGTTAATTACCTGACAATTAATCCTCGTCTAATTGGCGCGGTTCCATATGGCCGTCGCCGTAATAAAGCGGTAAAGTTAATAATTATAATTGAATTTGCGAAGAAAAAAGCGGCAATTACGAAGTCTGGACGGCCCGTCGAAGGAGAAAAAGATGCCGGGGGAGGGGACTAAATTTTCGACGACATTAAATTTAACGACGTCCGTTTGCAGCGTGCGTATGCGCCATAACATCGAACAGTTCGACGTAATGGGCTACTTACTTGCCGTCGTACACGGCGGAGCATAAGAGGAGTTTGGTTGGTTGGACCAACAACTTTCATATAATGGAGCCTGTGTTTTATGTTGCTTATTAAATGATTCATTGTTAATTCTTGCCTGGCCGGACGGGTCGGCACGGAACGCGGCGAGGTGCTCCATCATCCATAACTGGCGTTGCGCCGAAAATGCAGCCCCCGAATACCGCTGCTCTTGCTGCAGTGCTAATAACCTCCCGTTTTTGTTTTATGATTGACTGAAATACCTCGGCTGTAACTCCTTCCCGGCCGCGCCAACAAAGATGAACTGCTGCCGAATCGATTGTGCGAGCGTTTCCTCCGCGACGTATCGGAGCGGCACAAAAACCACCCTTAGCGATTTCGCAAAAACTAGTTTCGGCCTTTGAAAAGAAACTTATCTGATAGATTCAATAAGCTATTGTTTGGTACATAATTGACACAATAAGGCTAAAAGAGAAGTGAAAATGGGAACGCGGCTGGAATTTCGTCGAACAGTAGCGACCACTTTTTGATGCGGCGTTGTTTGCTGCCGAATGTGCCGAAAGACAGTTCGGAGCGAAACATGTTCTGCACGCTGCTGAAAACAACGTTTAATTGCCTCTGCTGAAAACGCTTGATTGATTAAAAACACCGGTTGGGCTGTCCATAAATAACGTCGAAGAGAACACTTGAATATAAACTGTGCCAAAGAGTCAAATTCAGCCACTTAAAATAGTACATAGATTACCAATCGACTAAAAACTTTAAAACACCTTGGCCATTTATTTTTCATTTATTATTGCTATTTAGTACTTTTTATCTTCAGTTTGCTTTCTTTAACGTTTTTCATATATCTATTTGTTATGTTTATTTCTATTTTAAACTTTGCCTTTGAAAATAATTAAATGGACAATAAACTGTTGTTCCAAACAATAAACCTTTCAAAAAATTTGCAGTTATTTTAGATATAATAGCTGTATACAACTAAGAACGATAGACATTTTTTATTTTGCCCAAACACCTTTGCAAATCCTGAAATTTTTTGGTTGGCTACATTCTATATTTGTTTGAATTCTTGGATTGTTTTAGCTTTTCAGCCATTTTATCTTAAGTGTTTCTTTACAATAGCTCAGCAATGTTCAATAGAACGTTTAGCAATTTAGCGGATAGTCCTCCTTTTTTACAAAATGAATATTTTTAGAATCCAAACGCTGAAGCGTCACACCAGAGTAATGAGCAAATGCTGTCTGGCCAAAATAATAAGGGAATCTTATGCTTACAATATCTTCTTCTTCTTCTTCTTCTACTCTTATATAGGCTATTAGCCTGTTTCTAGCTACACATTTCGTGTAGTACTGTAAACCATGTTGAGCGTACCCCGGGTAGGTGGCTAGTCTGACCCGTTAGAAGAAGGAGAATGTACTTTACGACCGCCAAAGGTGTTTGTATGATGGCCGGAGAGCACTCGATGTTTGCAGTTATTTTTGACCTGGGAGTCGAACCCAGGGCCCGCCGCGCGTTAGTCTGGCAGGCCGAAGCCTTTACGTCGCGGCTGTCGCGCTCTCTGCTTACAATATAGACGTACTAAGTATGATTGTATGTATTCTTTCCTGTATACTCCGCCCCTACAATTGCACCACATGTAAAAAATACGGACCTTCTAAGACCACAAGCTTTTATCCATTTTAATTCGTCCTGCATTATCAGATACATATTTCTCTATAACGGCATTGTAAAATTAAAGCTCTGGTAACGTACTGTGATCCATTCTGATGTATGTTTCGTCATCCATAAAAACACAAAAAAAATTGGTTTTGAATTTAATCGCCATACAATCTTTCGTAACAATTGTTTGACCGAAGTTGTTGCTTTTGGTTCCTTTCGGCTATTTTCTGCTTTTTGTAAGAACTGGTGCTCTATTTTTTGATGTTTTAAACAGTACCTACGCTGACTTCACCTTTTTTGGCTATTCCACACACAGACATACATTTTCGGCTTTAGTAGCTTCAGAACAATCTTCTCAGCTTTTGGATTTACCAGGCGAGTTTGACTCTGAGGTTTAGGCAAATCGTTAAGTTTACGATGCCGATTTTGAACCCTTGAGTTTTGCATGTTCAACTTTTTTGAATGCTACTGCTACAAAGATTAGCTTTCTAATCTCATTACTAATTTGCTGCTTATTTGTTAGCTCTTGTTAAACAATAGTAACAATGACAAACTAACACTCATCACCCAACAAGTTCAGCATAAAAATGAATAGTCCCTATATTTTTTGTTGAATGACATGTACTACCATCCATGTCTTACTCTACTACAAAAAGGAAGAGGTATTTTAATAGAGCATATCTCTAGACACGACGGACTGTTGAAAAATATTATAGAAGAAATAGTTAAGGGAAGAAATGCGGCTGCCAGACCAAAATAGCAATAGGTCTTAGCTATATCAAATAAAGCTTTTTAGTTACGTAATTAAAACAATTTTTGAGTTAAAAATATAATTTTTGTCATCATATGATAACTACAAAAGAAGTGCTTGTATGTTAACAGAAATGATATTAAACAAACAAAACAAAGAAATACTGTAATATGTCCATATTGACGTTGTGGGAATTTTTAATGAGCTATTTAAGTAGTTTTTGAAGTTTTATTACATTAAATAAACAATCAAGGGGCACCTTTCGTTCTATTTCTTATCAAAGTATTTTCTTGTAAAGATATTCCATTAACGGGCAAGCTTAATTATTGGAATTTATTCAGACATTGCTTTCTACATTTTGCAACAGAACATACAAAATAATTAAATGATGTAAAACTGTAAAATTGTAAAAATGTGCAGTACAATTTGCTGTCAAAATTAAAAACTCTTTTATAATTGTGGTGTGGCGGCCTTTTCGCCCTTGAACCGCTTGTATATAGCGGCGGCATGCGGGGCGCTTTGATATCTGCCGCTACGTTTTGCCATCGCACACAAAACGGCATATGGGTTTTTGCTCAGCCGACAAGTCTGCATACGCCGTCGGCGGCACCCTTTGATATGAAAGGTGCTGTCGAATAAAAATTTCCCGCAAATATCTACCGCTAAGCCAGGCGCGAAGCCCGGCGACATACGCACACCGCAGCGCGGCCAATTCGGTAGTGTTTTAACACCCCGAAATACGCACTCCGCAACGCGACCAATTCGGTCGTACTTAACAACCCGTATATACTCACACCGCATCGCGTCCAGTACGGCCGCATTTAACATCCCGCAACATACACGAACACAGCGCAACATGGTGGCCACCGTGAAACCATCGCCGACGAAGCCGAAGCCGATTCAGGTGAGCGATTTGGCTTTACTTTCGGTTGATATCGGTAGCCGCCCCCATCCACTTTCGCGCTGACCGTTTAAGGGGCGATTTGGGCCTTATCGTTTTACGTTTCAAACGGGCCGTACTTAGTTTCCCACACCGCACCACGAGGGCACGGCTATTTACACGCTTGCCTCTCCAAATTGCTATATAAAATATATAATCAAAACACTAATTCACAATTACTCTCTCTCTCTTTCTCTACTAAAATAAAGGATTTTTTGGATAGTTATAATGTAAATTTATTTGGCTGATGGCTGAAGGTTTATGAAAGTTAAACCTCAGCCAACAAATCTTGGTTTCTTTAATTTTATCCAATCACTACAACACTAGGCATTTCTAAAATTAATTATTATATTAATTAAATGTATACAATCAAATTGTATCGAACAAATTATGAACACAAAAAGTAAAAATAATCATATAGTTCCACATATAAAGAGTAACTTCGTCAAAAAATGACTGTTGGAATCTCTCATGTGAAGATGTACTTGCATTATTGATAATTAAATAAACAAAAACAACAAAGGTAGTTATTTGTATTATATTAAATATAATAAAAGCCTGCGTGGTCCCGTGGTTGAGGGGCGGGCTGCGATGCTGACGGATCCGGGTTCAATTCCCGGTGCTCTTTAATTCCTGGCAAGTGGCCTACTCAGTCACTAAAAATAATTGTGTACCTGCGTTCACTCGAACAAGGAGTAATAATGGCTGTCGTCTAAGGTGCGGTGCTTGCCACATTACCCCGCATCAGAGATGGCAGAGAGAGTGAACATATGAGAGCCTTAACCTCTCAGTTCGCAGGACGTGCTCCCACACGGGGCGTAGGGCCTTACCATTATTATTATATATCTATCGTATAAAGAACTTCAGATAAATATTCCATATTTAACCATTTTTTCCTAGTGTTCCAATTTTGGAACTTTATCTATTAGTCTCTCTGGCGTTTAACATAGCAACCACCGCTAATATTTGTCAATTGTTTTCTTTTGATAAATATCTTTGTATATAAGGTTGTATAAAAATATTTTAAATGATAAAAATTGTTTTTCCTGTAAGTATATGCCTTGTTGTCGCCGATTATAATGCCGGTTATTATATAGTAAAAATACCTAAAATAAGGACACTTTTACGGAACAGAGCAAGCCTCAGGTTAAAGCTGAATATTCAAAGTGCTATAAAAAATATTAACGATACTAGATCACAAGTAAATTGGAATAAGTCAGGCCTAAAAAGAGTAACTTTTGAACGCAAATACCGATACTTAGTTCGAAAGCTTAAAAACCGAAGAAAACCTTTTCCGAGCTCTCCACCATGACGTCTATAGAAATTGACGAGCCCATTGATGAGAAGAAAGCTCAGAAAAAACAGTCATAGCCAAAAAGGCTGTAGCTGTCGCAGAAGTTCAAAAATGCTCGTTGAATAGGTACACAAGACCAAAATTTAACAGAGGAAAATTGAACACAATATTGATGGGCACTTTATTATTATTCTCGATATTTAAATAATAATAATAGGTTTGTTGCATGTACACACGCATGAAATAAAATAGTGTCTAATTTTGGCACGTTACGTGAGGCGACGCGTAGGTGAAGTTTACTTCTTCAATTTTGTAATGACACAAAGAGAGTAGCGTGATGATCTGAGGCTGCACGCCAGCCAACGGCTTAGGAGAAGTAGTTGTTTGCGAAAGACGTATGAGCACTGAACAATATATTGCTGTGCTGAAAACGGCTCCGTGCTCATCTTATTTAAAGATTTTTGCTGACGCCAATATGGGTAACATCAAATTTCAGCAAGATAATACGTCTTGCTACAAATTTGCAAAAAGGCACGCAGTGATTTCAAAGTAACTAAGTCCAGCTGTTAAATTGGTCAGATCTAAACCTCACAGCATATCACTAAAGCACCCTAAAGAAGAAGACAGAAAGCGCAATGTGATGTAAAAAAACGACTGAAAAAATTTCTACTGAAATCGTGGAATGCTATCACTTCTATAGAATTTCTGAAAAAATAGCTGTTGTTATTAAATATAAAGTTAGATACACATAAAACTTTAAATACATTAGAGCTAGTAAGTATTACGACACACATAAATTAATTCTAGAGGCAACGACTCCATATTGAATTTTATTCGTATTATTGGATTTGTTATCAACAGACTATCTAGTTTGATATCTTATATTTATACAGTTAATACACAGTGTCTTTTATACATCTCTTGAAAGTGTCAGGTTGCAATAATGGAACATTAGGCACAAACGTATACTCTAACAAGGATTCTATATTGTAGACCCATAACTACTGAGAATTCGCTGTCAATACTAGAACGTAATAATTTTTGACGAGATATATACTCAACTACATGATGGAGAAAATAGTGAGAAAGACAGTAGTAACGAAGATGGAGAAACAGAAATACATTACTTGAGCAAGCGTCAGCTGCAAGAACAAACTGTTGATACATTTATTTGACATCTTTATGGTTGCTGAGCGAATGAAGGATGACAGTAGTGATTACGATAATAACAATACAATGGCGCTTGTTCGTCTACGAAAGAAATACTCAAACGTGAAGTATTAGTGGAGCAAAAATGGCCCTGCAACCAGTGTACGCACACGTTCTAAATCGCTCTCTAAATCTGTAACCTGCTTGAGCAATTTTTGACGAGGAACTACGTATTTTTGGCAGGACATGTTCTAACTTATTCTCGAACTAAAATAGCACGCTTTTAAAATGTGCACGAATAATCTAAAATGTTTTCTTGCAATTTTATTGTTATCCTCCTACTTTAGCGCTCCTGGATGGAGAATGATACAGAAACGTGATACAAAAACATATAATGATTTTGCCGCTAACGCTGCGAAAAAGAATAATTTCGAACAAATTAAATGCTTATAGTAATTTTGCAGAAAATGACAATTTAGCAGGCAGTTTGTCTCTTGATTATTTAAAATTCGGTGGGAGAATTGTGCAAATTCATTATTCAATATAGGTGGTTGGAGGTGAACGACAGAAATCTTCCAAAGAAATATTAGCTAGAGTACTTTATGAATAAAACACTAAATGGTGCTCGTAAGTAAGCAAAGTAGATGTACTGTTTGCAAAAAGCTCAACAAAGTAATGCGAAAAATGTAACGTAAATTTCCATAAGATCTGGTTTAAAACTTTGTATGTGTGTCAGTAATCGTTAATCATATTAAAATTTTTATTGCTTAATTTAAAATAATTTTTAATTTTCTCATAATTATTTTTAGTCGCTGACAAAAACAGAAATAAAAAATTATTGATAATAATTGACAAATTCTGTGCTGTTGTGAGATTGTCAACAAAAAAAGACAAAAATTGAGAAAAAATAGAGCAAAAACAGGTTAAATTTTTACATAAAATAACACTATAAGCTCAGATGTCCTGAATTTGTGGACAGATTTAAATATTATTGTGATTCTTCTTCTCTCCAAGTAATTTTCTAAAATAAATCTAGAGATCTAGGCTTTCTTTAAAATTAGGCCTTTTCTTATTTGTATTTCTTATCTTTTTAGTGATTGCGCAACGTGCAGAACATATGAACTAAGAAACTACATTATGCAAAAGTTCTGCTCGCTGGTTTCCTATTGCTTTGTAAGAGAATACTGGCTGTAGGGAGTTATGATAGATTATTACAAAAATTTGACCTGCTTTCTACTCAACGACTACATACTTAGTCAAACCACATTTCAAATTAGTCCCCACTCAAAAATTTTCAGCAATAATACTATTGTTGTGTTTGTTATATGAATGGTAATTTCATCTTGTAGCTTATTCTAGATTATCTTTCTGTATTATTTACTAGTAACTATCTATTATAATGATTAATTATAAATAGTTATTTGTATATTCGGTTAACTTTAGCGCTCATGATGCGATAAGAGATTTTTTGGTATCTCCGTGTTCCTCTCGGTGAGGTCTATCCGTAGACACCTTAAAAGTAAACCTACTCCTACAAATAAAAAAGATACGCCACACAGTCGAATTCTCAAACGCTACAATGTAAAAGTTCGCAACCGATTACGTGTAGTTTCAATACGTTTTGCAGTTGCGACTTTTTCATTTCATTGAAGCATATATATGAGAACATACACATACACATACACATGCACACAGTAGAACATTCGACACACATGCGCGGGTCGAATGTTAATCAAGATTGCACTTTACAGAGGATTTTTATTTTGCAGTTATGTCTCGCTTCAATTGGGACGATGCTTCAGAATATTATCTGATGGCCATGTATGAACTCATACCTAGCAATTTGCTGAAAAATGAAAGGGCCCAATTACTTCATCAGCTCTTCACTGAAGAATATTGTCACTACTCATCTACTGCAATTTGGCTCCACATCCACACTGAAAAGCTTCTCCGAAAGAAATGGGAAAAATCCGTTTTACGCTCTTGATGATGACGCACGCCAGTATATCGAAAACAGAATACTCATATTGGTTTCGGTTAGTATAATCGGAAGATAAATGATAGAGATGGTCATCAACGACTTCCAAGGCGCTTTTAATCGTAGTGTCGTAGTGTCGCGAATAGTGGCTTACACTAAAGAATCACAACATCCAAATGCCTGACTAGAGGTTGTCATGCGTTGTTGGCGGCTCGGAATGACTATGGCCGCAGAACGCACATATGCCGCATGTTGTTGCACTTCTCACTGTCGCTGCTTTTGAAGATCCATGTATTGAAACATTCTACGATGACCTTTTTCTTCTTCCAAATTATAAGAGGAACGAATCACGTTTCTACGTTTGCTACTTCTGCCATGAGCACCTATATAAAAACGGGTCCTTCATTACTTCTCCGCTTATTGATTACAACATCATGCCTGAAGAGCAACTAATGGAAATACCGGAGGAGCTCTCAAGCCTCACATATGCAGAACGTAAAGGAGTCGCTTTGATTTCGCAGTTTTCAACGGTTTACAATCGACGCAACCATGCAAGAGGTGTGTTCGAAATGCGGCAAGGTCAGTCAAACACAGTACTACACAAAGCTGATAGTCACTATGTGCAAATGTATACTGTTATCATAAGCAACGAAATAGAATTGCCTGAAAATCATACGCGCATTTACCAGGCACTCTTATGGCTGCGCGAAAATAATGATCTCTACTCACGCTTTCTCGCTAATTACGAGACGATGTTTCGATTCGTGAATCCGAATCCGTACACGTTGAATCCAGTTCCAGTTTACGGTGCTTCATTCAAGTTCAGATACTACTTATAGAAGCAAGAGGCGCTTCGAAACTTGAAGCGTGGTTTGGTCATACCGCATTCAGATATCGTAGAACGTTCGATGACTGATCTCTCGCAGCCGATTGCAATCAATCATCCGATGATCGAGAATCAACATGTGAGCCAGACTTACCTTCGACACAACGATCCAACGCTCGAAGCAAAAACTTGGCCACTTGTAAATAATTGATAATTTATATATTTTCTACCACTTTTACATTTAATAGTTACATTAACAATTATATTGCGTCTGCTTTAAAAGCTACTGTTATATTAATTACCTAAACTCATCTAGCGTATTAGGCAGTTCAAGAAACATCTGTTTCTCTTATGAATTACTAAAAATAAACTACAAAATTATTAAATACTTGCAATCTCTTAGCTAGAGATAATGCCAAGACCATTTTTGAGTCAAAATAAATAATAATGTTTTATGTAGTTATTTCTAACGCTAAAATGTCTGTGATACGCTCTTCGAATTCTAATTATTAAAATTGCAAACTTTGATTTTTTAGTTTAAAATGCGCCTTTTTAAATAATATAAATGTTTGTTAATAGAAACCGATTTATAAATTATAAATTTTTTGTTCATCATAATTACAAAAAAAAACACTCAAAGCTAATATAATTAATAATCAATTAATTTTAATAAACTTTCAATTAACCATTGCAAATTTTGTAATTTTTCTAAAAAATACTTGGACCAGGTTTTATTTAGGTAAAAAATAAACTAGGATATTTTACAAAAAAAAATTTTTTTAGGTAAAATATACGAGTACATACATCTATTATCTATTAGAGCAAGAAATAATTTAAAAACTGAATATTTTCTTTATATGGTTTTAATCGTTTTAGATTTGTTACTGTTTTTTATATTTTGGCATATTCTTCTTCTAAAAGCCTAAAAAACCTCGAGGAGGCAAGCTCGAAACACATTTAGCCCATAGTGATGCTTCATACACTTAATGCCAATAATATAAAGCCACACTGCTACTAATAATAAGCAATGACATAATTCTATGTTGATCCATACCAACACATTGTATTTTTCCTAGTTTTTCACAACAAATCGGAAGCAATCTTTTAAAAAAACACTCTTAAATTTTTTAAATTTCAGAGGTCATAGTTAAAGTAGTACTAAATGGAGACTATTTAAGAGCCCAAAAGCAAGGATTTTTTAAATATTCGTTTTTTATACATTTTATAACTTTTTAGTGACGTTATGGCTGGCGTACATCCCAGCGAGTGCTTAGTTTTTGCTTTACTCATACTCTCGTATTTTTTCAGTATATTGTAGAAGATACTTTTCATACTTTCTTCTTTGAAGTGTTTTGAAACCATGTTTGTATCATCTAACGTATAATTTTCTAAGTAGTTCAAAATCGCATTCGTTACATACACTGCGTTGTTGCTTATTTGTAATTGACAGCAAAAGCGCATGCATAGTTTATTAATATACCTTGCTGATATTTTGAAAACCCTCTATTTTTATTTAGTCCACGTAGGTATATCTTAGACATCCTTTATAAACAAAGAAACGTCCAACAAACAAATTGGTAAAAAATTTAGTTGATGTGTAAAGATATAAACAAAGACCTTCGAAATTTGCATACAAATCCCAGCCTTAATTTTTGTTGTTTTGCTTACTCTTGGATTTTTGTTGTATTGAGGTCATACCATTGTGGTGTTATTAGACATCTAAGCTCTTAGATAAAAGCTTTAAGCTTCATCATAACCCACTAAGTGTCCGCAAACATTACTGAACTAAATTCGTTTACTTAGAAACTAAAATACTGCAGAGTATTTTTTTGTATTGCCACTTTGAGCTTGCAGGTGTAAAAAATAACTAAAAAGTAAACAAAAATGTAATTTATTTAATAACTTTTATTGAATAAAACAAAACTTTAATGTGGTTCTTAATAATAGAAGCTTTTATGAAAAATACAGTCTTAATAAATATGAACAGCGGAATATCAAACTACACGGTGCAGTAATCTAAAATTTTTAATTAAATAAATAAACTGATTAAGTTTTCTAAATATTATTAAGTTAAAATAATACACTTACGACTAATGAACAAAGAACGTTCCCTATTTTTAAAATAAATAAATAACCAAAAATAAACGCAACAGATTAGTCAAAAATTAAGTTACCTACTGTGGGAAACATCTTACCTAAATTTTTAACAATTTATACAATATACAGATTATTTTTGAATCTAGAAATACGTAATTTTAATTTAATTTGAATCCAAATGTAAAAAAAATTTCTTTGCAACATTTACAATTGTATTAAAATATTATTAATTGTAAATATTAATAATTTTTTAAATACTGTAGGCATTTATAATTATTTTTAAGTGTTTTTGGAGTTAAGATCGACAGTATATTTTTTAATTTCTATCCTGATACGTGCATAATAATTTAAGCTTATTTAGTATTTTTTAATTATCGAGTAATAGCAACAATAAACAAAATTTTTGAAGTCAGAGCCTATTGAACGGCGGTATTCCTTGATATGAGTAAATCTTTTAACAAGAATTACTATTAAAACTTAAATAAACCAACTAAAATGACTTCGTATAACATCCTCAAATCTTACCTGGAAGAAAGATTCTTTTGAGTGATGTATGAAGCTGAAATAACAAAGTTGTATTTCATAACTGCTGACGTACCTCAAGACAGTGTTTTAGGGCCACTGATCTATCTGCTATATACTGCAGATCTTTCAATAGATGAAAATGTAACCACTTTGACATTTGCATATGATACTGCAATTTTTGCAACTAATGAAAATCTCACAGAATCGCAGAGATTATCTCAAAATAATATAGATCATATCGCACAATGGATAGATAAATGGCGCATTAAGATTAACGATGCAAAATCAGCGGATATTGAGTTTACAGGCATTACCGATAAGGATAAATAATTAAGCAATTTTCATTGTAAATGACGTCAAATATCTAGGCTTACACTTGGATAAAGGACTAACGTGGCAAACACACATATGGAAGAAGTGCAAACAACTTGGCGCAAAATTTCGCAAGTACTATTGACTCCTTGGAAGCACGTCACGGTTGTACCTCCGCAATAAACACCATCTTTAAACCGGTATAGACATACGGGTTTCAACTCTGGATAACAACACTAATATCTAATACGGTCATCACAAAGCGCATCCAATCGAAGGTGCTTCGTGCAATGGTGGACGCTCCCTGGTTTGTAACTAACAAAGACATCTACAACGACCTAGAAGTGCCTACTGTTAGTAAAGTAATTAAACAGTGTAGTGTAAAATATTTGCAACAATTAGACGCATCATAACACACTACCAATAAATTTATTAGACAGTAATCAGCAAATTATCAGACTAAAACGTAAAGCACTATTGAATCTTGTGCATAAAACGTGAACATTATAAAAAACATTATTATTGTTAATAAATATTATTCTACTTTATTTACCTCTGTATCATATTATTAATATTTTGAAGAATGAATTCCAGATTCCTGGAATTCGCTTTTCTGGGGGAGCATTTTCTTTCAAATAAGTTGTGTTACGTACTAAACTTGCCATGTACATTTATTTTACTTAAATAGAGATAATTTAAAAGATAAATATTAATCGATTTTAAGCAACAATCCTCTGTTTACAATTATATTTTTTCGCCATAAATTAACCTTAATTGATGTATAATAATGCATGGAGAACCCTGAACCAATACAGAAAAGAATAATATTGAGTACAAGTAGTGTTTTGCTCCGGAACGTGTTAATATATCCTTAGTAACACTAGAAAAATGTTTTTTATTGCGCCGCAAACCTAAAAGTGCACGATAAAAACCAAAAGGCTACCCACACACAAAATATTCGTCAAATAGAACAAAATAGTTGTTCTGATTACATTAACACAAGTAACTTATTTTAACTTTTAAGTTTTTGCTAATGTACGAACTAATTCAAATAAAATTGGGAATATTGTAGCACTATTATTAAGTGATTTTTTATTGTGATGCAGCTTTTAAAATAGACTTGTTTTTTACAAACAAATTATAATACTAATGTTTCAGAGATAACAAGCATTACAGAGAAACAAATTAAGTCCTCATTTTAAAGGTGGGCAAGTATCCAAAGATGAAAAATAATAGCACAATGCTATTTGTGTCAATAATTATATACATAAGAAGATTAACTTATTTTTAATTATCAAGAATTTCAAAAATATGAAAATAACACACACTATTTCAAACACTTGAGTTATTTAAACCTCTCTGTAATGAACATAGAACAGCAGACCGCTATTTTAAATATAAGCATTTAACAAAAAGTAATCTTTAGACAACATATTAGAACACTAAAGGGTAGGAATTTTAAAAATGTCACGTATGTAACTTGACTATGGTTAAGAGTTCTTTACTTAAATGGTATGAAAAACACACTGCACTGATATTTCATATACTAATTCTTCCATCGGTTGACAAAGAGAGTACATTGCAATTTACAATATATATTTTTGGAACCTCATTTCTTCCATTGATTTTAGCCCCCTTTGCTCTTTTACCTTCCGCTGTTTTATGAGATCATATTAGAGACTAAGGGCCGTTCTTGTGGAGGTACATTCACATTGGCTAAAAGTGTTAGTTATAAAAGTAAGTAGGTAATCAGCCGTTCATAACCTGAAATACCGACGCTGTTTTCGGCTAGGTAGTACATAATAGATTTTGTTTAGTTGGAAAATATTATGAAGTCTACTAAAACCTTAAAAGTTTCGTGGAATTAATTGTGATTTGGAATACTTTTACAACGCATGCCATATAAGTTACTTATTAATGCAATAATTTAATAACAATAAAATAAACATACATATTAATTTTTAAAATCTTAACCATGCCAAAGAAATTGTAGCAAGTTAACAGAAGTATTATGTTTATATTAAACAAGATGCAGGCTGGTAACAACATGTTCCGTTACAAGCGGAATGCCCAGATTTAGAGATATCATCTAACATACAAATGTGAGATAGTGTATAGTAATAATAATTTAACATCCTAAAAATAAAATCCTTAATATACAATCTATGTTACAAAAATTTAATTTAAAAATTTAATTTAAAGCGATGCGATAGAAATCCCAATATTTAAAACTGACACCTATTTCCAGGAAGGAGCAGTAATAAAAGCAAATGAGCAGATTATGTCCTAATTAATGCATTCTATTACAGCGTACTATAGAGGTTACTTCTAAAGCAGGAAGTGTAACTATTACTATTTAATTTAACGACATCGCCAAATTTGGTCACATTTTTGCTTAGTCACGAGTAATTTGTATGTAATAAATGTTGTACATCTTATTATTCTCTCCGTTACATTACTCTCTTGAGTACAACACAATTCATTCAAGTATGACGACGAGTAACCCAGTACCAAAATATAAATCAACTGTTTAACTCTATTATTAACTAGTAAGCCATGTAGCTTCATAATTCAATCGTATCATAATAATAAAAACAAATAAAACCAAATATTAACAATTGTTATAAGTAGAAGAGAATACAGCATTGTATATAAAAAATTAGAAACAAATAAAGGAAAAATAAAAGGTATAACTATAATATTCAACAATTTTTAAAAAAATTTACAAACAAACACATGGCAACAACTATCTCTAATAGATTTAAAAGAACTTAATATAAATATAATAATATAAAAAAAGCACTGTTATCGTATCACAACTATCTCAAAACAATTTTTGGTACAATTTTTGTTGCGGCTATTACTAGATAGACATATTTAAAATATAAGCACTTAATAAAAATAATTTTTAGACAACTTATTAGAAAACTAAAGAGTAGGAATTTTAAAAATGTCACGTACGTAACTTGAATATGGTTAAGAATCCTTTACTTAAATGGTATATTCTTGCTAGTGCCTTCAAGCAGACCGAACGTGCGAGCCGAGCTATACCTGAGTTATCACAACGGCGGAGCCGCAGCCGTAGCCTTGCTTAAGGTCAGGCAAATTTTTGTATTTATTAATTTAATTTCAACGTTTAACTCAGTAATAACAACTGTTTCACCTTTAAAAACCCAATGACATCAACAAATATTATGCAACACCAGCCAGCTACGAATACGCAAATGTCACAAACGTTCCTATCACAGCCTTATACATTCCCACCTAACCAACAGCAATTACTACAACCTTACATGCAAAATCTAAACCCTCAACAATCTCAATATTTTCTACAATCACAGCACGCCCCACAACAATTCATTTATGATCACCCACAGCAAATTAACAACACACAGAAAGAATGATATCAACCAGCGATGAAGAAATTGCAAATTCATCAAACGAAAATTCATGGCAAGTAATTAAAAGTGTCAAGAGAAGAAAACATTCACAAACAAAGGAATAACACCGACTAACATACAATTATCTAATAAATTTAGTGCCTTAAATCCTAACCCAGAAAGCACCGACAACCAAACCGCAGTTATCATCCCTAGACCTCCTCCCATTTTCGTATACGGAGTTGCCAACTTCCCAGAAATGATAAAAATTAAATGAAATAATTGAAGAGGAGCAGTTCTCCTCTAGAAGTATGTCCAATGATACAGTAAAAATAAATTGTAACACCCTGACACCTTCAGGAAACTATCTAAGTACATGAAAGAAAACAATATCATTCACCATACTTACCAACCTAAAGAGGAAAGAGCTCTTCGAGTGGTAATAAAATACTTACATCATTCCATGGACACTCAAGATATAATAGATGATCTCGAATCCCAGGGCATAAGGTAAGGAATATCATCAATGTGCTAAGCAGAAAGGACAAAACACCGCTGAATATGTTCTTTGTGGACCTAGAACCAGCAGACAATAATAAAAGAGTCTACGATATCCGTACGTTATGTCATTGCGTTGTACAAGTCGAACCTCCAAGAAAACAAAACACGATGTCAATTATATGGACACTCCAAGAAATACTGTAACAGACCCTTTAAATGTGTAAAATGTGGCAATACGCACAGTACCGCCAGTTGCAAAAAAACTAGGGACACCCCAGCTACATGCGCTTTATGTGGAGGTCCACACCCTGCGAATTACAGAGGTTGTGAATATTACCATCGTTTATACAAAAGAAACCCTGTCTCAAACAACAATATTAATCCTCATATTACTCCAACATTATCAAATCTTAATCAACAAACACCTGCACCTATTGTTAACAACCCACTTCAAAACTACAACTACACTAAAACAGCCAACAATAATACTAATTACACACCACAATCACAGAATGTTAATACAGAAGATAACATCAGCGAACTGTTAAATAAGTTCTTAGAAGAATTCAAAAACATGTTTAACCAGCTTTTACATCAGAATAGCATGGTACTAAACATGCTAACCATGTTAATTGGACAAAAGTAATGGCCAAGTTCCTTCGAATAGCACTTTGGAACGCCAATGGTATCTTACAACATAAAGAAGAAATAAAACCTTCCTTCACTACAACCTAATTGACATTCTTTTAATCAGCGAATCCCACCTTACCAACATGTCATACTTTAAGATTCCCGGATACAAATTCTACCACACTAACCACCCAGACAACACAGCCCACGCAGGATCTGCAATATTAATAAAATACACCATAGAACATTATGTACTACCTGAATATGCAAAAGATTACTTACAAGCTACTTCGATAAAAGTTAAAACTCTACCATTTGACATAACCATAAGTGCTATATATTGTCCCCCTCGCCACCAACTTAAAAAATAACATTTTGAAGAATTCTTTAAAACGCTTGGCACTAAGTTTCTCGCTGGTGGCGACTACAACAGTAAAAATACCCTATGGGGATCACGAACTACTACCACGAAAGGAAGAGAACTAGCTAAGGTCCTACACTAAGCGAAATACAATTTCTTATCAACGGGCAGTCCAACTTACTTTGGCCAACTGATCCCGGGAAAATTCCAGACCTCCTGGACTTTTTCGTCACTAATGGCATTTCAAACTCCTATTTGGACATTTATCTTCCGATCACTCACCAGTAATAGCAACAGTCAGCACAACTATAATAAATGTTAAAAAGCCACCTAAGATATATAATTCAAAAACTGATTGGGAAGACTACAGGAATAAAATCAACGAAAGCATCAATCTAAAAATAAGACTAAAAGAACCCAATGAAGTAGAGGATGCCTTAAATAACCTAACCACAATATTATTACAAGCCGCTCACCAGGCAACGCCGCCCTCGATAATTCATGTTAGTAACATTAATATCCCTTTAGAAATTAAAAAACTAATAGCAGAAAAAAGAAAAGCCAAAGCAAAATGGCACCGTAGCCATTCCCCAACCGACAAAACAGCTTATAACCAAATAACAAGGAAACTCAAACGCCAAATAAAGGAATCTCAACATGTATCGTTTAGAAACTACATATTAAACTTGAATCGTTATGATAATTCCATCTGGAGACCCGTTAAAGCAGCTCTCAAACCAGTTCACGCAAACCCCCCAGTTCGCAAGCAAGATCCCACCCCGAGGCCATGGGCAAGAAGCAACAAGGAAAAAGCCGACCTATTCGCCCAATATCTAGCAGAAGTATTTACTCCTCGCGATAACACACCAAATCAAGAAGTTTCCGATTTTTTGAACAACAATCCTCCTCCCGCAGAATCTATAAAACCAATCATTCCTAAAGAAATCATAGATGTAATAACTCAATTAAATATTAGAAAAGCTCCAGGTCCTGACCTGATTACACCAAAAATGTTGAAAGAACTCCCCAAGAAAGGTATTGTAATGCTCACATATATATTCAATGCGGTTTTAAGACTACAGTAAACAACTAAAAGTTGCTGAAATAATTATGATCCCCAAGCCTGGCAAAAACCCAAATCATGTATCTTCCTACAGACCAATAAGCTTGTTATCAGCTATCTCCAAACTACTGGAAAAACTAATCCGCAGCAGAATGAACTCATTTTTAGATGTTATCCCTGACCACCAATTCGGATTCCGGTTACAGCACTCAACGATCAAGCAATGTCATCGAGTAGTTCACAAAATTAACACATCCCTGGAAAATAAAGAATATTGTACATCGGCTTTTTGGACATAGGCCAAGCCTTCGACAAAGTTTGGCATGATGGCCTTCTTTATAAAATCAAGCTCCTTCTTCCTCTCTCTTCTACCTACTTAAATCCTATTTAAAAGACCGTCAATTTAGAGCTAAAGTAAATGGTGAATTCTCTGACTCATACGATATTAAAGCTGGAGAACCACAAGGCAGCGTTTTAGCCCCCCTGCTATACTCATTATATACAGCAGATCTCCCAACCACAACAAATACCTTAATCGGTACGTTTGCTGATGACACAGCTATTCTGGCTAGTCACGAAAATCCCATAATCGCAGCTTCTTACCTGCAGGACCATCTAAACCTAATTGGAAACTGGGTCAACAAATGGAAAATAAGAATTAATGCATCAAAATCAACCCAAGTAACCTTTACACTGAGAAAAGGTAGATGTCCTTTTTCAGTGCGTTATCTAGGACTACATCTTGACGAAAAAATGAATTGGAAAGAACACATAACCAGAAAGAGGAAACAAATAGATCTGAGGTTCAAGGAGTTACACTGGCTGCTTGGAAGAAAATCGCATCTACCACTCGAGGAAAAAATTTTACTATATAAAGTAATATTACTACCCATATGGACCATAATGACCTCCGCATCCCATACATCACTGAAGTTATCCAGCAAAGAAGCAACAACCATCATACCAGACTTACAACACACAGCAACCCTCTTATACGCCCACTTCTATATCCTCAAGACAACAGAAGGCTAAAACGTCTCTGGCCAAACGACATTCGATGAAAACGTCGAGGACTCTTCGATGGTAGAGGCCTCATCATGACCGATGAGGATTTTCATATTTAAGATCCTATGTTAGCACATTAGCCTATAGAATACATATTCTGATTGCTAATTTATTGTACAATTAAAAAAAAATTAAATGGTATGAAAAACACACTGCACTGGCATTTCATATTCTAATTCTTCCATCGGTTGACAAAGAGAGTACATTGTAATTTAGAATATATATTTTTGGAAACCTCATTTCTTCCATTGATTTTAGCCCCCTTTGCTCTTTTACCTTCCGCTGTTTTATGAGATCATATTAGAGACTAAGGGCCGTTCTTGTGGAGGTACATTCACATTGGCTAAAAGTGTTAGTTATAAAAGTAAGTAGGTAATCAGCCGTTCATAATCTGAAATGCCGAGGCTGTTTTCGGCTAGGTAGTACATAATAGATTTTGTTTAGCTGGAAAATATTATGAAGTCTACTAAAACCTTAAAAGTTTCGTGGAATTAATTGTGATTTGGAATACTTTTGCAACGCATGCCATATGAGTTACTTATTAATGCAATAATTTAATAGCAATAAAATAAACATACATATTAACTTTTAAAAGCTTAACCATGCCAAAGAAATTGTAGCAAGTTAACAGAAGTATTATGTTTATATTAAACAAGATGCAGGCTGGTAACAACATGTTCCGTTACACGCGGAATGCCCAGATTTAGAGATATCATCTAACATACAAATGTGAGATAGTGTATAGTAACAATAATTTAACATCCTAAAAATAAAATCCTTAATATACAATCTATGTTACAAAAATTTAATTTAAAAATTTAATTTAAAGCAGTGCGATAGAAATCCCAATATTTAAAACTGACACCTATTTCCAGGAAGGAGCAGTAATAAAAGCAAATGAGCAGATTATGTCCTAATTAATACATTCTATTACAGCGTACTATAGAGGTTACTTCTAAAGCAGGAAGTGTAACTATTACTATTTAATTTAACGACATCGCCAAATTTGGTCACATTTTTGCTTAGTCACAAGTAATTTGTATGTAATAAATGTTGTACATCCTATTATTCTCTCCGTTACATTACTCTCTTGAGTACAACATAATTCATTCAAGTATGACGACGAGTAACCCAGTACCAATATAAATCATCTGTTTAACTCTATTATTGACTAGTAAGCCATGTAGCTTCATAATTCAATCGTATCATAATAATAAAAAAAAATAAAACCAAATATTAACAATTGTTATAAGTAGAAGAGAATATAGCATTGTATATAAAAAATTACAAACAAATAAAGGAAAAATAAGAGGTATCACTATAATATTCAACAATTCAACAATTTTTAAAAATTTACAAACAAAAACATGGCAACAACTATCTCTAATAGATTTAAAAGAACTTAATATAAATATATTAATATAAAAACAGCACCGTTATCATGTCACAACTATCTGAAAACAATTTTTGGTACGATTTTTGTTGCGGCTACTACTAGATAGGCATATTTAAAATATTTAAGTAATAATGTAAATTTTAAAGACTATTACAAAATATAAAAACTAATATGTGCAGGTTATATAAGATTTGCTATTTTTTCTAAATTGCTTTTCTCCTTGATTTCCTTTAAAAGGTAGCCCAAATTAAACGTTGTGTTAAAAATTTTGTGATTAAATCTTTATTAATTATTAATATACACAATCTCCGATTAAATATAAAAAATTATTTTAGACAAATAGCCTCGATCGCCCATTTCGTAAAATTACGTGACGAATAAATTGTTGATGGAGTGAATTGCATGTTACTCATGTACAGGGTGGCCAAAAAGTCGGAAAATATTTCATTTGGCCGCTATTGTCCACTACAGTGTCCGAATACATATCAGACGTAATTGATGTAAAGGATAGACAATAGGGTTTTGTTTACATTTGATCACCATTCGGTGAGATGTCTTCAGATCCGATCACATACACTGTTCCCGAACGGGTGTTTATTGTCTAGGCGTATTACTCAAATGGTAAATCGCCCACTATGGCTCTCAGAAAATTCCGAGCAGAGTTCGATCGGAACATAAAACTGACTCTGAAGACGATAACAATGTAAATTTCTTCCAAAATGTTCTAATCGATTTTTTTTTAAGGTTAATTGAAAAGTTTGAGCGAACCGGTAGTATCCTCGACGACAACGACTCCAGAATTGGCCGACCAGTGACTGTCACCACACCTGAGAATGTGGAAAAAGTTAGGGAACACTTTGAGCAGTACCCGACAACCTCAACCAGAAAAGCGCCCCAACAACTAGCAAACACATTAGAACCGCTGCAAATTAGTGCAAAACATACTCAAAAAGTTGAATATGTTTCCTTACAAGATTCAAGTTCAACAACCACTCACTCAAGTGAACGTTGACCGGAGATTCGAGTTCGCCAATCACGCTTTGGCCTTAAGAGATAACAACACTTTGGACTTCAAACTTACTTCAAGCTTACTTTCACCTGGATGGCTATATGAATAACCAAAATTACCGATACTGGGGCACACAAAATCCACACCTGGCTGTAGTCAAGAGTCTTCACCCACAAAAAGTCAGTGTTTGGGCAGCCATATCATGGCGTGGCATTATTAGACCGTTTTTTCTCACCAAATATGTCGATGAAAATGTCTACTGAGACCAAGTTCTCATTCCGTTTTTCGAAGAGGCGAAGAAAAAGAAAATTATCAACCAATACTGGTTCCAACAAGATGGAGCGACATCACACCGAACACAAGGTTTTAAAAACTTTCATGGTTTAAATTTTGATTTAATCTTCATGATGTCTCTAGGAAATTTAGATATGATCGCTGAAAAATTCGGTGTACGAATTATCGGTATGGATGCGGAGAAGAAAACCGGAAATGGAATTGATTGTCCTGCGTGTTCACCGGATCTCAATGTCTGCGATTTTTTCCTTTGGGGTTATCTCAAGGATAGAGTGTATCGCACTAACCCTAAGACCATCGACGAACTGAAACAACGAATCAGAGAAGAGTTTGCGACCATTGATCAAGATATGCGCCACAATGCAATTACCAGTTTTGAGGAAAGGTTTCACCGCGTCGTTGAAAATAATGGCTCATATTTTGAGAACCTTGTTCATTAAACCCTATGATCTCTACTAATGTACAGTTAATTAATTAAATTTTTATCTTTGTTAATTACCGAGAAATCAAATTTTACTTTATTTCCCGACTTATTGGCCACCCAGTATTATGGGTAGCACCATTTTACTGGAATCACATTTCTTTTAAATTTATATTGCCTAGTTAGTGTTAAACAATTGGTTTATTACATAACGGTAACGATTCTAATTTAGAGTTACAGCATCTCTAGCATTATCTTTGAAGAAGTGTGGGCCTATGCATAAAGCCCACACCAAACAGTGGTCTTTTGAGGACGAATTTACTTTTCATGCGTTTGCCGTGTTCTAAAAATCAACTGACGAATTATCAACGACGATAATGCTCAAAACACTTAAGTTTTTGTCCATTTTTAATAACCGTGTCAATATTCTTATAGTACCATACCCCACTCTATATATTATATATATATATATATATATATATATATATATATATATATATATATATATATATATATATATATATATTTGAACAGCTAATTCAATTGATGTACCATTTTGATCAAAAATTCCAAAAAGTTTTCGTTACGACTGAAATATTTTCACCAAACTTTCAGTGCACTTTAAGAATAATAACTCACTGTTCTTTCGCATAGCTTTCCACATTTACTAACGTGAAGAATCGTAGATGATATCTGTTAAAATATCAGAGTTGTCAACAGCAAAACCAAAAAAGACGCAAAGTTTAAATCTATTTCAATTTGGACCATCCTTTCAAACTTGTCTCACATATTTCTCGGCATTCTTTTTTTCTTCATATATACATGTACAATACATTTTCTTCTTCGTTTGTAGGATGGCTACTAGAGGTTATTTACCGTTGTTTTCAAGAAAGTTGATTGGTGGAATGGACACATAATATTTATTTATATGAAAAGTTGTATTTTATTTCTATAAGTTAGTCTTAAATATTCTTCATTCAAAAAAGATTAGTGCCCATAGCTTTTTAAGAATATATATAAAGCCAGATATAATTACAAAATTTTCTTTAGTTGGAAGTTATATGAAATTTATATAAAAAATACTTAAAATGAATGTCATTACCCTGATAACAATAATATATAAATAAATAATAAAAAATAACAAATAAAGTACGAATACGTAAGTTGTTATTTAAGTAAAACTAATCATATAACAAAAGAATCGATTTAGTATTGCAATAGACCATGCAAGTGTTTTAATTCTAATCGAGAGTATTAGAAATATAACCTTTTTAGTTCATTTGATATGGTAGTCACTGAAATTTGGTCGTATGATAACTTTATTAGTAGTAAATTTGTGATTGTCTTCATCACCCCAAAATTTCATTTCTTCAATTACCCGATAAAATCTGATGGAAAAATCCAACGAAAATAACATGGTATCATATTTTAGGCGCGTTAACTAAAAGAGTTTCGTCTTTCTAGGCTCGTACTCTTAAGTTGCATCGTTTCTTGATTAGTTAAAGTTTTTGACGTAATACAAGTCTCAATGAATTAAATTTAATGTAGAAAGAAATATTACTATTTATATGTGACTAAGAGAGTTTATGGCAATTTTGTTAAGTACATTTTAGACGTGAAAGAACTAGGACATTAATTTGCCTAAATTTTAAGTAAAGGACTATTAACAGGAATTAAGTGTGTAAGAGTTTTCATCTCAAAAGCCTTTATTCTGTTGTACAGTTCTAAACATAGGCTCCTCTCATATTCTTCCAATTCTCTCTAATTTGAGCTTGTCTCGTTCAGTTAAGGCCTAGTATTAATTTAGGTCGATTGTCCTGCGCATTGGTGGTCGTCCTCCTGTTGTCTTTTTTAGGTATGGTGTACAGTAAAGTAAAATATTAATCCAATGCCATGCTGTGTTTTTGTTGCTATAAAATGTCTCTGAATCACTGACAAAACAGACTTTTATGGTCATAATCGGTTTCAGTCCCTTTCATGGTATAACCTTTGAATATTAATTGTATATATACTAGTATATATTTCAGCAGTTTAAAAATAGAATTTAAAAGTGTGATTATAAAAATTTAAGGAAGGTGACATTTAGATAAATTTATTATTATTTTTGTTTGAATTAGAAGTAACTAAAATATATTGAATAGAAAATTATTCTCTTCTAAAGTTTAAAGTCAATGACCTTCGATTGTGATACACACACACACATAAACACAGTCATTTTAAATATATGTAATGACATTGCTTTCTTAATGATGGATGCAATAACAAAATTTGTTTTATTCTAAAATAATTAGAAATTACTCATGTATTTTATTATGCCATTAGGTTGATAATTTTAGTAGAACTCTATCTATGGGCACGGTGTTCGTCATAACCGAAGAATAACAACTGTAGGTTTAAAAAAATTAGAAATAGAAGCAATAGTAATAAGCTTTTACTAAAGTAAAGTGTGCCCGCTATGTTACATAAAATAGCGTATTGTGTTATAGCGGGGGCGACTCTTACCTAGAAAGAAGGGGAAAAGGTTCTGCTAAAGGTAGATTGCGTAGCATCCAACGAGCAGTAACGTTTATTGCTACTGACATCCTGACGCCAGCTTCCGTGTAAATCCCTATCATACAAAGGCCGCGGTGGCTGCGCGCTGAACCGTCGTTCCATTTTCCTGGGCCGCTTTATTTAGATGGGCGCATCCCTTGACGCTTTAGAGGCAGATTAGGTATGAAATTAATCCCCGAGGACCACTTGACGGGTGGGTCAATGGCGGGCGCGGAGCAGGTTGGGCAGCCGATATAAACAAAAATAGGGCCGCCTGAAAGGGCGCCGTGAGCCTGAATGGGAGTCCTCATTTTCCGCGCTCAAAAGGGTTGAGTCCTATTTGGCGAGTCCAAAAATACGGCCGTGCTGCAGGAGATTGCGATTTGATACGCGCGCCGGCCTGGCCCGTCCGTGGGCAGGTGCGGCGTGTAATTCGGGCCCATTGTGTTCCTTACTTTGCGTGATTAATTAAATTTTTGGGGTTGCGTGGACTGGAAGCTGTTTATTTCGGTGTCTAATGTGGGTTATCCGTTTCTGATTGCTACTCACCACTATCGCATTAATCAAGTGAGGCCTCTAACGCATTCTTCTGCACAAAGAAACGTATAAAACTTTTGATTGCCAGTGTTGCCATAATTTTAATTAATTGACTTCTTCATTCTTTTTGACAGTCGTATAATATCCATTCAAATATTACGATTATAAACTTATAACATCAAACCCAATTATTTGTTTACATCAGTTTACATTATTATTCACTAATCAATTAATCATGAAAAATTAGAAAACAGTTAGATAATTGTTTACTTCAATGTCATTTTTAAATGATTATTAAATGTCCATTGTTAACTTATGCTTAAATATTTAAAAATCATATTTTTCAGTACAATACATATTCAAAGACTATTCGAAGAGTAAGTTGCTGTTAGTTTTAGTCTTAAATGTGTTTCTGGGTATCCTTAACAAAATGGTGTCACATCTCAATATGTGAAGCATGACCAAAATTGTATTATTTTTTAGGAGACGTCTGATTGGAAATATTTTTGGGAAGCAATCAGAATAATCAAAAGATCTATTACATATATATCCCTAAACAGAATATGGTACTATAGCGTAAGAATAAAAAATAAAAAAAATCTGTTTGTTACTATAAATACAAGTAGAAAATATACTACCCAAAACTAACCATATGATGTAGTCGAGGATAATAAAATGAGCTTTAGTTTAAAAAAAGCACCTTAAAATATCGAAATAGTTTTCTAGAAAAGATATTGTCTTGCCTAGTTACTTTTTAATGCGTCTTTCAAATCAAGACATGTTTTTACCTAATGAAAAGTTGCATGAGTAGTAACGTTGCTAATGTTAGGCAAACCACTCAACAAAGTAAAATCGTTTTCTTCTTGTCTATAATTCAGAGATTATGTGAAAAGTTATGGCTTAAGAGACTAAGCCATCTAATAAAACAGGAGTGCCCAACAATTGACCAAAGGCAATCTGTCTGCGTAACATGACGAAGTTTGGCATGGAGGATTAATACACAAATTGAATAATATGTCTTTGATGTAATCCGTAGAAACATTAACATCCTACATAAGCCTTTAAAATAAATCGGGGCGACGAACATTTTGACTTAAAGAAAATACGCGCAGGAGTACCCCAAGAAAGTATTTTTGGCAATGTTCTCTATGTATTTTATACTAACTCTGAATAACATAACAATAGCGACATTCGCCGATAATATTGCTCTTCTAGCAATTGATCAGGATCAACAAAAAGAAAAAAAATAAGTAACAATACAATAAACTGGGCCATAAAATAGAGGATCGGATTCAAGAAAGTTAAATCCATTTGTATAAAGTTTACCAACAAAAAAATGACTGAGTTTGTTTACAACAAAAAATTGGCTTTTTCGTAGAGATTTAAAATTGTCAGTACAAAACAAAATACTGATTTATAATCAGATCTTGACACCGTATGGTTATAGGGCATTTAGCTCTGGGGCTGCACATACTAACATAAAATCTATTCAGACATTCTAGAATGAAATGATGCTCAACCTAGTCGACGATCTGTAATATGATTGTAACACAGATCTTCATTGAGACCTTGGTATTCCAATTGTCAAAAAATAAATCTAAAGACTTGATCTACTACAGTGTATTGTATGTATAAACAGAGCACAGTACGTAGGTAAAGTATGACATTTATTATTAAAGACGCACGTTTGATTTAACCCAGTTTCAACACAATTGATGGCCACTTCTAATACAAGCTTAATGTCACCATATTTATCACAAAATAAGATGTCTGCTTCAAATTCCGTAGCAGTACCTCCGTTGGTATATAAAAATGGAAAAAAAAATTAGAATATGTGCAGATGAAAATAAATAATTCAATTTTTACTTACTTACTTACTTAATCCTTATGCCCTTTTTACCGTTAGGTGTAAGGCAGGTGGGAGAAGAGTTTGTTATGTTGCTGTATATTTTTCTTTCCATAGTTTTCTGTCCTGGGCTACTTGTTTTATACCTTCCCAGTTTATTCCCTTGTTTGCTGCTGCCTCTCTTATTCCTTCTTCCCAGGTTTTCCTTGGCCTCCCTCTTTGATTTTTACCCGGCACTCGCGATTCATACATTCTTTTCACTAATCTGCTTTTTGGCATACGACACACATGACCAAACCACCTTAATTGTCCTTCTTCTATTTTTTCCATTATAGGTTTTATATTTAAGTCTTGTCTGTACGTTTCATTTCAGATTTTATCTCTTTTCGTTTTATTTTGTATCCTTCTTAGAAACCGCATCTCCATTGCATTTAGTCTTACTTTATGTTTTTCTGTCAAAGACCACGATTCACTACTATACATTATTGAAGGTCTCACCACTTTTTTCATTACTTCTGTTTTTATTTTTTTTGGTACTTCTTTCTTTCCTAAAAAGTTCGTTTTCAGAGTATTGTAGATTCTCCCTGTTTTCTCCATTCTATCATTAATTTCTTTATCTATTTTGCCGTTGTTCTCGATTATTGATCCTAGATATCTAAAACTTTCTACCTGTTCAATTTGTTTTTCTTGTATTTTTATTTTGTGTGTTATATTCTCTGGCCACTACCATACTTTTAGTTTTCGCTATGTTTATTTTCCGTAGCTCTGTTTCTAACACCTCTAGGTTGTGCTGTAGATTCTCTTCTGTGTCGGCTATTATCGTCATATCGTCAGCGAACATCAGTTCGTATATTTCTGTTTGTTCCATTTGCCAGTATCCCAATTTGATCTTCTTCATCTTTTTCTTTGCATTTTTCATCGCCTCGTCTAGCACTATTGAGAACAGCAAGGGGCTTAGCACGCATCCTTGCTTTACTCCTATTTCTGTTACGAACTCTCGTGACTCTTCATTGTTAGTCCTTACTACGTTTTTATTACTTCTGTACATTGCTTTTACTATTTCTATCGTTCTTTCCTCTATTCCTCTTTTTTCTAGTGCATTCCATGTTTGTTCTCTTTGTATTCTGTCAAAAGCTTTTTCTAAATCTATAAAGCACATATGTATTTCCCTTCCTTTTTTAATAAATTTTTCGCTGATTTGTCTAATGATGAATATTAAATCTTGTGTGCTTCTCCCCTTCCTAAAACCACATTGAGTCTCTTCTATTGTATTTTCTATTCTGTCTCTTATTCTTTTCTCAATTATTCTGGCCAGTATTTTCGCGGGGACACTTATTAACGTAATTCCTCTATAATTACCACATTCTCTTTTGTCACCTTTCTTATGTATGGGGAGTATGATTCCTATATTCCAATCCTTTGGTATTATCATTGTCTTCATTATTTCATTTAGCAATTCTGTATATTTAGTTATTCCTTCATTTCCGGTGTTATTTTGTCTCTTCCTGCTGCTTTTCCTAACTTAATTTTCTTTATGGCCTCCCTAACTTCTTTCTCTTGTATTTCTTCGATTTCTTCTCTTTCGTCTAATTCTTTCTTTTCATCTGTTGTACTATTTTCTGCTTTTGTTAGTTCTTCGAAATGTTCTTTCCATCTTTCCATTATTTGATCTTCTTCTGTTATTATTTTTCCTTCCTTTCCCTTTATGTTCATCATATTATATTCCTTTTTCTTCCTAAGTTGTTTTAAGATTCCGTAAAATAGTTTTTGGTTCTCCCGGAAGTTTTCTGTCATTTTTCTCCAAATTTTATCCATGATTCTTCTATTGCTTTTCTCACCGCCGCTTTCGTTTCTGTTCTTGTTTCCTTATATTTTTCGTAGTCATCTGTTTTTTTTTTGTACTTAATAATCTCTTCCATGCCTACTTTTTCTCTTTGATCTTTGCTTTTATATCTTCGTTCCACCATGCTGTTTTCTTCATATTTTTATTAGCTATTTTCTTTGTCCCGCAACTCTCTCTCGCAGCATTTAGTATGGTATCTTTAAATCTTTCCCACTTTTCTTCTACCCCTTTTGTATTATCTTTTGCTCTAAATTTTTTGGTTATAATTTCCTATATCTTTTTGGTTCTCTGTTTCTTTTAGTTTATATGTTTTATAGTTTCCACTGATTTCTTTCTCCTCTTATCTTCTTTTTCTTCTTTTTTATTCTTCAGGTCCACTTTTACCAAGTAGTGGTCGCTTCCTATCTCTGCTTGTCTTGTTACTTTGACGTCTTGTACCTTTTTCCATTTTGGTTTACTTATTAAGAAATAGTCAATAATTGACTTCTCGTTCCTGCTTTCTACTACTCTTGTGAATTTGTGTATATCCTTATGTTTGAATTTTGTGTTTGCGATTACTAAATTGTTTTCTGTGCTGATTTCTATGATTCTGTCCCCGTTATTATTTCTGGTCGTTTCTCCTTCTTTCCCTAAGTATTTTTCTATACCTGTATTCTGTTTTCCTACTCGTCCATTTAAGTCTCCCATAACAATTACATTTTCTCCTCCATTATCTATTTCTCTTTGTACTTCCTCAAAGAACTTATCTTTATCTTCTTTTCTAGCATCTTCGTTTTCTCCGTATGCTATTATCACACTCCATATTTCTTTTCCTATTAGCTTCATTTCTAATCTTAAAATCCGTTCATTTATATATTCTTCCTTTATAATGTCTTTTAGCATGTCTGGATTTATTATTAATCCTACCCCACATCTTGCTCCTTCCGTTTCCTTCACTCCTGACCAAAATAGCCAGTATCCTTTATGGATTCGTTTCATACCTTTTCCTTTCTTCTTGGTTTCTGTTACTCCTAGGATTTTCACTTGATGTTCTATCATTTCTTCTACTAAATCTTCTTCTTTGTCTTTAATTCCCTCACATTCCATGTTCCTATTCTCAACTTTTCCTGTTGCATTTTGCTTATTTTCCTCTTATCCTTTTCTTTCTCTTTATTTTTGTCTATTCCTACGCTCTTCATTTTGTTGTTCATCTTGTATTGTTTATCGTCGTCCATGTCCATCGCATATTTCTTTATAAGTTAGGCCTGGTTCTTTTTTGTTATCAGTTTTTTGATTTCTCTATAACCCCTTTTTCCTCATCATCCCAGACGTATTCCACTCCTTCTATGATGATTTTCTTATAACCGATTTTCGTTCTTCTACCTTTACTTCTCTCTTCTTTTGCAATTTTTCTTATTTCGGCCTATATTCCTCTCTCTTTTGGCGCCATATCATTGTCTATGTATACGGTGGATCCTCTCAGTTTATATTTATTTTTCATGACCTTCTGTTTATTATCCCAGTCTTTCATTTCAACCAAACTTGCAGTTGTGCCTTTATTTCCTTGCAGTGTTACTACATTCTTTACTTCCACTTCTACTCCCAATTTTTCTGGGAGGAATTGTTTTGTTTCTTCTTCTTTTCGATTTTCTACTAATTTTACACCCTTGATTATCAACCTACACTTTCGTTTTTCTTTTTCTATTTTTTCAAACTTATCTTCCAGTTGTTTGATTCTCTTTTGGAGTTGTTTTTTCTCCGATTCCCATTTTATCTCCCGTTTTGCCGTTTCCTCTCGTAGTTTCTGATTTTCTTCTGTACTTTTCTTAATTTCATCTCTCATAATTTTAATCATGTCTTTAATTTCTTTTAGATCTCCCATTTTTCTTTCACTTACTTTTATTTTTTCTGTTTTTAATGTTTGTGATCTAATTACTATTTTACTTTTCTTAAAGATCTCTTCTTTTTCTTCGCTACTGTTTAGATCTCTATCTGTTTTGGATCCTGAACTCATTTATAATCCCCTTTTTGTCAATATTTTATCTGGATTTAGATTTTTGTACGTTTGGTAAATAAACTTTCCGTATCGTCCGGGTCGCGTTATCTCCCGTCCGCCGGCCGCGCAAGGCAGGGAACGTTTGGCCTTCGGGTTAAAAACTCTCTTCGTTTGTATTCTTGATTGTTCCTATTTACACTGCCCTATAATCGCTCCTCATTTATAATTATCTGCTCACTCTTATTAAATTGCTAATAATGTTCACTTTCAGATTCAGTTAGCTACACTTCACGAAAAAATCGGTGTGACAAAGCCCGTATTCGAGTATTTTATCGCCACCAGCCAATTTCGCGTCTATCCGCTTTCGCTCCACAAACTCAACTCAATTGTTGAGTTGAGTTTGTGGGAGTTGAGTTGAATTCAATTTTTAAGATTATAATACAGTAGTACAGTAAACACAATAATAATTGTCTGATAATCGTTACCTCTAATTCCTTATTCTTATTTTTAAGTTGCTGCAAGAAAAAGTATTAATATTTTTTTTTTACTTAACACAAGCAGCTTAGCTTTTGTATCTTTAGATACTAATTACCATAGTTGGCAAACATTCAAGTTTTGCAGACAATTTTTAACATCCAATTTAAAGTTGTTATTTTAATAATTACTTTTGTACTTTCGCTCTATTCAGAACACAATTTGGAACTTCTTTCCTAGTATGTTGAATCTGGATTCATATTTTTACTATCACGTATATTTTTTGAGAAATCGGTAAGTTTATTACTTATCAAATTTGATAAAATGCGGAAAAAGTTGAGTACTTATCTCAGTATGCTTGTCTTACTGCATGGACTGTTTGACTCTCTTCTCTTTGTATAATATTGCTGGTGTTTCACTGCTAACCAACAATAATCTGCTAACATGGCTGGGTTTCATCTTTCCTGGTAACGCTTTTCGATTGCCAAAATGTTATAATGCAATAAATTATCCGAAAAAAGTCTAGGTGGGAGTGCAAAAAATAGCCACCAATATTCTTTCCACATAGTCTCTGTAATCTTTAAATTTCCTGTTCCGAAGAATGTTTTGTAACATCTTTAAACCATTTCCAGACATTCTCTTTTTTCTCTCTAAAACTGCAATGAATTTAATATCTCTCATCAAATCCACTAATTTTTGGATAATTGTCTTTTATGTACAGAAACTTTCTGTCATTCCTGTCCATACCCTTGACAAAATTTTTTAGTAGCCCTAGTTTGATGTGCAAGAGCGGAAGGTATATATTGCACGACTCAACAAGATTTTTACGCAAGCTTGTGGCTTGCTTTAGTCTTATTGGGAGGTAATGCACCTTATTTGATGCTTTGCAACAAAATTGCTATATATGTAACAGAAATTGTCTGAGGTAGTTGTACATTTAAGTGACAAGTTTTTAAATTATCTGTTCATTTATGGATTTATTATATATGCATAACAGATTTCTTACGGTAAGAAAGCCAATGATGATTACGTAGTTGCTTTCAACTGTTAACAGTTATTAAATAATACACTGTTGAGTTCTTTATTGGGTAAAACGAAAGTTACACTGGATAGGGTGACAACTTATGAACTGAGGAACCTATTCTTAGTCACAAAGAACCTAATATTTAAAACCAAATTTTGAAAATATCTACCGATTTGTACGTGATATGAAAATACGGAACACATTTCTGAATTTAAAATAACAAATGCTTCTAAATCAAGCTATTTGTTTTTGAAAATGAAAATCATTGTTGACCAGTGTAATTAGAGGTGCTTTTATAGACTTATAGCATTTTTGTTAGCTTCATCTGATAACAGTTTCTTGTTTATTGCAAATAATATTAACAATAGTAGCAATTAATTTTTCTGTGGTCGGTCATCAATAATGGTGATTGTATTAAAACAATAGAAAATGTCGTCACATGATTTAGTTAACTGCTAAAACAGTAATACAAAGCAAGCTGAATGAAATCTGAGAAGATTTTATTTAAAATGGTTTTTTATTACATATTTTGGTTTTATAATTTTACAATAGTGTCAAATACAAGAAAAAATCAAAAGGGTCAACAGGATTTGTATATAAAAAATATGATATATTATCAAAATATGCACTTGAGATTTGTTTCCTTTGGCATCCGTGTTATCAGCAGCAGATATATTAATATGCAAGTTAAACTAAGATATCACAGATATTTGTGAGTTTTCAGAGAGATTGGAACTCGCACGCAACGGGCCCAACCAAAGAATATTTCCTTCTTAACCAATCAACTGCAGCGGAGGTTCTGTGGAATTCGTAACGATTGAAGCACTGGATAAGGTAAAATAAAAATTATAACGATTTGTTTAATAGTAGTTTATCAGTTTACTTTTAGATAATATAAATTGCTATTTTAGAAACATAAATTATTTGGTAACTAAAAAGGTTTCAATATTTTATTATTTTTTATATTTATGTCATCATGTTGCCTGAGACAATTTAGCCCGTAAATGAATAAGTTCTCATGAGCCATACATGAACAAATTAAGATAAATATTTCTTGGAAATAAAGTACATACTCGTTTAGCAACTAAAAACTCCAAAATAAAAAATAGTATTGATCTTTAAAATTCGTTATTGTCATTGTAGTTTTTATATTAAGATTTTCACTTTTCCTGAATATTTTACTCTTGTATATAAAAATTTATTTTTGCTTTTTTATATTTGCTTTTGTCAGAAAATTACATGTGTAATAATTATTTTTTAATTGTGGATGTTTAAAATTAGTCTTTTAAAAATTTAGCGACTAAGCAACAAACGCAATTCATAATTTTAAATCCTGTTTGATAAAGACCTGTGTAGATTACAATTGCGAGTTTTCAGAGAGAGTATTATCTTTATCTGTAAGACCCTTTAATTAGTCAGGCCGAACAACTGTAAAGATTTTCCCAATATGCTTTGACCTTTTCTAGGGACAGTCTTCTACATTCAAAGCAACAATTATACTTTCAGAAACATAAAAATTTCAATTACCTTAAAATCTGATTAAATACTCTTGGGAGTAACAGATAATAAAAGTGATCGAAGAACAGGTGATCATATTTGTCAAGAGTTATAAACAGAGTTTGTATATCTTTAAAAAGAACCACAGGCTAGCCTATCTAAATATTGCAGTTTATGTAACAGGGAAACGGACATGTAAACATTTATTTTATCATCTTTAATTAAATAAGTTATGTTTATCTAGCAATCATAAAATTGCATAAATACCAGAAAAAAGAAAAGCCAAAGCAAAATGGCACCGTAGCCATTCAGCAACCGACAAAACAGCTTATAACCAAATAACAAGGAAACTCAAACGCCAAATAAAGGAATCTCAACATGTATCGTTTAGAAACTACATATTAAACTTGAATCGTTATGATAATTCCATCTGGAGACCCGTTAAAGCAGCTCTCAAACCAGTTCTCGGAAACCCCCCAGTTCGCAAGCAAGATCCCACCCCCGGGGCCATGGGCAAGAAGCAACAAGGAAAAAGCCGACCTATTCGCCCAATATCTAGCAGAAGTATTTACTCCTCACGATAACACACCAAATCAAGAAGTTTCCGACTTTCTGAACAATCCTCCTCCCGCAGAACCTATAAAACCAATCATTCCTAAAGAAATCATAGATGTAATAACTCAATTAAATACTAGAAAAGCTCCAGGTCCTGACCTGATTACACCAAAAATGTTGAAAGAACTCCCCAAGAAAGGTATTGTAATGCTCACATATATATTCAATGCGGTTTTAAGACTACCGTATTGGCCCAAACAACTAAAAGTTGCTGAAATAATTATGATCCCCAAGCCTGGCAAAACCCAAATCATGTATCTTCCTACAGACCAATAAGCTTGTTATCAGCTATCTCCAAACTACTGGAAAAACTAATCCGCAGCAGAATGAACTCATTTTAGATGTTATCCCTGACCACCAATTCGGATTCCGGTTACAGCACTCAACGATCCAGCAATGTCATCGAGTAGTTCACGAAATTAACACATCCCTGGAAAATAAAGAATATTGTACATCGGCTTTTTTGGACATAGGCCAAGCCTTCGACAAAGTTTGGCATGATGGCCTTCTTTATAAAATCAAGCTCCTTCTTCCCTCTCTCTTCTACCTACTTAAATCCTATTTAAAAGACCGTCAATTTAGAGCTAAAGTAAATGGTGAATTCTCTGACTCATACGATATTAAATCTGGAGTACCACAAGGCAGCGTTTTAGCCCCCCTGCTATACTCATTATATACAGCAGATCTCCCAACCACAACAAATACCTTAATCGGTACTTTTGCTGATGACACAGCTATTCTGGCTAGTCACGAAAATCCCATAATCGCAGCTTCTTACCTGCAGGACCATCTAAACCTAATTGGAAACTGGGCCAACAAATGGAAAATAAGAATTAATGCATCAAAATCAACCCAAGTAACCTTTATACTTAGAAAAGGTAGATGTCCTTCTTCAGTGCGTTATCTAGGACTACATCTTGACGAAAAAATGAATTGGAAAGAACACATAACCAGAAAGAGGAAACAGATAGATCTGAGGTTCAAGGAGTTACACTGGCTGCTTGGAAGAAAATCGCATCTACCACTCGAGGAAAAAATTTTACTATATAAAGTAATATTACTACCCATATGGACATACGGCATTGAATTGTGGGGCTGTGCCAGCAAATCAAATATTTCTATTGCCCAAAGATCCCAATCCAAAATCCCGCGTGAACTCACTAACGCTCCATGGTATATGTCTAATAATACAATGCATAATGACCTCCGCATCCCAAACATCACTGAAGTTATCCAGCAAAGAAGCAACAACCATCATACCAGACTTACAACACACAGCAACCCTCTTATACGCCCACTTCTGTATCCTCAAGACAACAGAAGGCTAAAACGTCTCTGGCCAAACGACATCCGATGAAAACGACGAGGACTCTTCGATGGTAGAGGCCTCATCATGGCCGATAAGGATTTTCATATATAAGATCCTATGTTAGCACATTAGCCTATAGAATACATATTCTGATTGCTAATTATTGTACAATAATAAAAAAAAAATTTACTATAAGCCCAATATTTCTTCCGAATGGGCCAGATTTAGTCAAAATTCACGCGAGGAAACATAAAATAGGAGAATATGAGACAACACATGCCACGACTAAGAGCGTTCCTCGTTCTCTAAGTGTAATAAAATTAATCTGTTTAGATGTTTAGTGAAATGAGTGGCTCTAGTTACATTGCAGGCTTATTTAAAAAAGAGCCGTTAAATTAAACTAGATCAATTCATTTTTCTTGAAAATCCAGACATTTTATATTATTATTTGTATATTATTTGCAAAAGCATCAGATGCATACAACACAAACGTTGCAATAAGTTTTAACACAGCCTTAACAGCCTTCTATCAATAGTCAAGTATGGCTGTAAAACTTCAAACTACATTAAAGTTGAATGATGTACGTCACAAAGATCAAACTGACGGACAGTTTTGCATTTAAAAACTTATTGACTATCCTTTAATCAACTACTAAGCTCATTGATCTATTTTGTTTATCAGTTACGTTGAAGTTACTATAGTTATATTATGACGCTCCACAAATTTTAGACTACCAAAATTATCATGATGTTATTTTACTATGTGGCAGTGGTCATTTATAATGCACTGTCCTCTATTTTTGTTATTAATTATTATTAAAAAAAACATGTGAAACTTTTTATAACTATCTAAATTTATGCAAATATTTAATAAATGCAAAAATTTGTGTTGAATATTCGTTTACAGACGACGCATGTTTTTGTCAAAATTTAATTCAAACACCAAAGATTTACTTAGAAAATTTAAATTTTAATATAGTGCATAAAATGTATCACGATGCTAGTTGTGCTTATATAACTAAACGCAACTAGTTAAAAGTGAGAATATCTCAGTTCGAAATGTGTTTTAACACATTCCATTCGGCAAATTTATACCAATGTTGTTTACGATTCGTATGAATGAACGCATCCGAACGAAAATGTGTAACAAAATATTTCAGTGTAGCAAATTTAATCGCCATTTCAAGCGTATCGAAAAAATAGGTTTCAATAAATAACAGAAATCATCATGTTTTATTTAGGTACCTTTTTTGTGTAAAGATAAAAGGCAAATTTTGTAGAAAACCGCTAACAGATCAATCATTCCATGAGAACCACCTTAATGTGTTAGCTTTTATATTGACGTTTCTTTCACTTATAAAATTTATGACTAATATTTTATTTTTCATAAAGATAAAAAAACGTAAAATAAGGGATGTGATAACATTTTGGAATTCTACTCCTAAGTGCACTGTGAAATTCCAACATTATTATGTTTAATTGTAACATAACCTTGGCTCGCAGGTAGTGTATGACGATATTCTGTAGTATTCCCTATTGCAAAAGATATTGTGCTATAGACTAATTCATAAATTTACGTTTATTAGCCGTTATTTCTAAGAACCAAATTAAATAGAGCTGAAATGTAATAAATCATTTCCAAAATTCGATATAATTTCTATTGACAATTATAGTTTTCTAAATTTCGACTTGGTAACAAAAAATAAAGATGTTAAGTTCTTGGGCCATTTTTATATTTACAATTATGTAATATTTAATTCCAGAAAACCGGCTCAGCCGCTGCTAAAGCTGCTAAAGATTTGTGATAATTTCGAAATCCAAGTGTATAAATCAAGTATGAAGAACGTTCTAAAAAAGGGTTAAATGTAGTTGTGATGAGGTGGCCGTCTAAGTGCGCCGGGCAACAGATTGATCTACAGAAATAAATAATTAGTGACACAATGTGAGTTAAAAAAGCGTTATTTAAAAACGATAGTTGAAGAAGTGCTACAGGGAAAATTGGAACAGACCTTGATCGAAGAAGTTTTGAAATCATAGATCCAGATGCATCAATGTAGAACGAGAAATAAATTAGAGCAACATATCAGAATATCAAAAAACAGTTAAAGAAAAATCCTAGAACTTTAAGAAATTTACAATAAACACCAAATAATAGTTTAGAAGCTTAAGTGAAAAATTACAAAAATAAGCTTACAAACTAGAAGTACAATAGTTTGAATAACATTAGAATTTTAAGCAACAAATTGAAGGAATCCCAGGCAAATTTGACGGGAGAACCAAAAAGTACAAGCAGATACAATTCTAGAATCTCTGAAGAAGAATCATATATAAGCACAGAAATATGTTTCATAGGTTTGATCGGTGAACTAAAAGAGAAGTAAAGGGTCCTAGAATAAATTTAGAAAAACATTTCAAAGGTTTGTGTAGAAGACTGAAAGAGTGTTGCAGAAATAACGATAAATGCGAAAAAGTATTCCGAATGTTTCCGAAAAGAGATAACAGCGATCTAAGAAGTTTGGACAACAATTAAAGGTACACGCAAAAGAATACTCCGGATGTTTTAGAAGAAGGTAAAGAAAAACATGAAAAAGTACTCGGAAAGTTTGAAAAATACATTAAGAAATTAGAGATAGGAACAGATTATTATTATTTACAACACAAGATAGAAAAGCTACGTTAGGAAGCTGTACTTGACTCAAAGAGAGTGATATAAAAATGAAAAAAAATCAGCAAGTCAGAAAGGCTTGTTTGGGAAAAGGAGATTGGTTAAAGTAAGAAGATGTAATATGCTGGAGATCTTCATAAAAAAAAACTATCAGTTAACACAACGCGAAGAAAAAGAATAGTCAAAATTTCTAAGCTGTTCCCGGACAATCAAAGTCGATTATTTTACCAACGAATCTACAGCACATTTATTAACAAATCAAGTCATCCATGGTTTACTGCTATTTCTACAATTAGAACTCAAAGAAATATAACGATTCTTCTGCAGCACATTTCATCACGATTCCGGGATAGAACTTTTTAAGGAGGTATCCCTATAAAAGCTGCAAATAAGCATTAAAAACGACGATCTAAGAAATTTAGCTAGGTTTCGAAAGAAGGTTTTGGTAGTTTGCTCAGCACGCCGACACGGGCAACGAAGATTCTAGAATAAAGTGCGTAGGCATTCAAGTGTGTACAAGAAACAGTTAGGAAGGCAGTTGCAAACATAATGATTTAAGCGCAGGGCAGAAGATTGGTCTATGGAAATAAATCATTAGTGATACTATTTATGTGTTTAGTTAGTTGCTAACCTATAATAGAAATAAGAAATACCTGCAAGTTGTGAAAGAATTGGCAATTTAAAATAAAATATCCAACCCCAAAAACTGAGTTTGCTATGATATTTATTATATATTGCATAACTCTTGGCTACAATGACGACCTGGTACTTACGAGGCATGAAGTCCAGAAGAGTATGAATGAAGGACAGTGAGATGTTCTTCCATTCCTAGTTATGTTAAACATACGTTTCATCTAGATTTTGGCATTTCTGTTAACCAGAAGACGTTCCAGCTTTGTCCAGAGGTCCTGGATAATATTTAGGTATGGCGATTGGTTGGGCCAGTCTAGGAGAGTCACACGACGGCGAGCGAGTCAATTCTAGACATCCTTCAAACGATGTTTGAGATCATTATCCTATTGTAAAATGAAAGCTCTACCCATATTCTGCACGGTATATGGACGCATCGTTTTCTTGACGACGTCGTTATACAGATAGCGATCCAGAATGCCATGACACTTTCACCTCTATGCTTCATCGTGGAATTCTGGTACTTGGTATAGAAACTAGTGTCTTGGGAACGATTAATCCACTGAATCTCGCCCGTTCCGAACAACATGTACTTGTTTTCGTCATTTCAGAGCTTTCTTCGCCTGCTTCTTGTGTGCCTGCGCCTATTCCATGCGCGCTTTCCTGTTCTTTTCTGAAATTAACAGCTTCTTAACCGTACGTGTCTATTAAGTCCAGTTTGCTGCAGACGATGTCTAATAGTACGAACAGATGGTTTGGGGGGGGGGGGGTCATACATTGTAGCGAGCTATGCGGATGATGTTCCTGCCGAAGAGTCTCGAGGTAGTTTTAGGACGATCGGCATTGGAATTTTTCACAACACCACAATGAATACTCCAGCGCTTCAGAAAATGAGAAATGGTGTTTTTGCGAAGGTTAAACTGTGCTGCAAACTCACGGAGAGTTTGACCTTGAGTGCGACCATTGGCAATCGCTTTTTGGATATCTGGGAATACATTACGGGCGCCAGACTGCTTATCCATACCTGGCACGACCATTGTTATTTAAAAAATACAAGAAAAAATGCTGAAAACGACGTAAAATACGAGTTCTTCAAAAATTAATAAAATGGTGATTTTCACTGATTACAGTGATTTACACGTCATTATCAGAAGGCGTTTGAAAAGGTCAACATTTTTATCCCTATAATTGCGAAACAGCTGTCAGAACATGAAATGAATTTGAAAAACATTCATCAGCACATAAAAAAGTTATGAAGGAAATACCAAAAGTTGATATATTTTTACGTAGCAAAATAAGTAGTAAATATGTGACTACTAATCTTTTTATGTTAATTTGTTTCCAATTTGAAACTCTATAGGTCCATTTGCTTTTATTTAATATATTATATAATTTATTGTCGTTTTGATTGACTTATAATTTTTGATTGTGTTACAATTTTTATTTTGGTTATAGTTAAAAACAAGTTGTCCTGTAATTTAGATAAAATTTCCCTTAATGTACAAGAAAATAGAACACTTTAAGTTAAGTTGTAATAACGTGCAACCCTTAGAAAATGCAAACATGTTAATGCCCAGCCGTTACCGTTTATAGCCGCGGAAATAGGGAAAGTTGCAGACCGGTCCGGTCCCTTTAAAATTAGAAACCCCGGGGCCCTCTTAACATCCCGACAATCGCCGCAATAAAACTAAATAACTTCATTCGCGTCCCGAGCACCAGCTTAATTACCCTTTATATGTGTATGTAATTCTGCAATTCCCCTTCATTAACGCCGCAATGAAGACGTAGATAAGCGTCACGTTCGCTCGCCTCTCAATCCGCGATACGAAAACTGCAGCGCTGCGTGAAACAATGTTGATTTGCCGCCGAGAAATGACGATAATTCCAGATATATATCACGCAGCCTTAAGAGCCGAATTAATGCCCGTAATAACCCTCGCAACGAATTTCGTCATTACCTGCCGCAATTTGCTGCAGCGCTAATGCAGGCCGCAATTTAAGCGTGCAAACAGATCGCCGGAGCGGCCGTCGGCGAAAGCGAAAGCGGCGGCCGCCCCGCGTTTCCGCACGCTCGCTTTCCAGGGCGGCGGCTGCTGAAGAAGCCGAACAATACGCGTCCGAAGGTGCAAAAAGAAACCGCGAGACAATATAAAAGGTCGCGACGTGATAAACATTCATATGTGATTGCTCGATATGACGCTGCCACCTAATTAAGGACGCGATGTGTGTGAAATACCAGGTGCTGTTTTTAGCGACGCGGCGCGAAAGGCACCATTGATGTGAGAAGCTATAGATAGACTGCTGGCATATGAGTTGCAAATGTCTGAAAGACGACTAGAAAACATTTGAATTTACAAAATCTGTGGAAATAAAGTATCTAAAAGGAGTATTAGAATACTGCGATGCCGAAACCTTAGTATACTTAGTATCCCCATAAATACTGTTAGAAAATCGACCCTTCCTTTACAAAGCATCCAAACGGCCATAACATTCACATACAGTTGCAATTGCTAATGTTTTGAAGTTGGAAGTTACAGTGTGTTTTTTGTCAAGTTTGGTTATTTGCCAAATACATTGGTTTAGTCCAGTTGCCTGATTGCGGTAAATAGGACAAACGAAATATGTTAGTGGCTGGAGTAATTTTGGAAATGCCATCTTGACAATGTGCAGGTTAAGGGACTGCATAATGAATTGATGGAGTTTAAAGACAAGAAGGATGTTGAGGATGAGAAACTACACGAAAGTTTTTCAGTGATGAGAAAAAGCAGCTGCGGCTTGAGTCAAGGGACTGTAAAGTCTGTTTCATGGGTCACTGCAACACCACAACTAATACAAAAGAAGCTAATTTTCTAGGCGAAGGTGGCAAATTTATCTGTGCCGGCCCTGAAGACAGTGTCATATTGTTGCGGGATCGCAAGTCTACCAATGTTATTATTGCATGTGTCCGTAGTAAACTATGTACAGCTACACCCTAGTGCATGCTTTGTAGCTACCAGCGGTATCGATTCAGTGGTAAAACGACAGTCTTCCGTTGGTGAAGGCATCGAAAATAAAAGGATTACTCTGGATCCATAGACGGCTATAAAGGCAAACCAACGCTGTATAGATTTGAACACTTTCAAAACCATGTTGGCCAATATGGGCTACAGATGCAGTCAAAGTCATAAGCGCCTATATTACAAAAAATCGTCTGTTGAAGAGAAGATTATGTTTCGGAAGATGCAAAATCTAGGATTAACTACTTACAAAAGACATACGAGGCATTTGCTGACAGAAGTTGTTGACTATAGAAAATTTTTGTTTACGGATGAAAACACTTTTACTGTAGAAAAATCTTTTTACAAAGTGACAGGGTATACGCTAGGTCGTCTAGTGACAAGGATTTATAGGGGCTATCATCCATCATTTTTAATGGTTTGATCGAGAGTCTCTTATGATAGGATGGCGGATATTTGTTTTTGTGAAAAGGGAGTCACAACTTCTACCGTTGTGTACCGACAGAATGTTTTGTAAGATCTAGTAAAATTTTTGAATCACATGTTTTTTCGAGATGAGCCTTGGATTTTTCAACAAGACTGCGTACCCAACTACAAAGCCCCGTTAACTCAAAATTACCTGAGAAACAGTGTGCCTTATTTTCTAAGCATTAGATTACAAAATATAGGCAGTTTTAGAAAGCATAGTCTTCTCAAAAAAAACCCTAATTAATAATTTTCCGATGTATGTAATGCGTGCTGCCATAGACGGCTCGGATGTCTTAAGCTTGCATAAAGGCAAAGGGTAGACCTTTTGAATACATCCGTCGTAATTATACTTAACAATAACCATTTAATAAATCCTGAATATTATGTTAAAACAATTGATCGTTTTGTTTTGGCGTTTTAGTCAGAATGACAATATCTATGGGCTTACTATATATAATATCTGGCATTTTCCGTTTTTAATTCTGAATAATGTGGACAACAGGGGTTAATTCTGTAACTCATAGTTCTCACACTTATTGCTTGGTACTATTGTTAGATTGCAAAAAATACATTAATTCAGAAGAAAGCACAGTTCTTCTGTTTCAAAGTCCTAGGAACATCTTCAAAAAACATAAAAGAGATCGTCACATGTAACACTTATTAAGTATTCTAAATTGTTCTGCAGGATTTTAAGTTGCCACAAGTAACTGCAAAGGTTTATCAGAAAGTTGCATGTGCGACGTACCTATATAAAAATATTTGGTTACCTTATTATTGGATTCTGTACAGATAAAGTTGTTACAAAAACAAAGTGCATTTTTCTTCAATTTGTATATATGCAATCAAATTTATAATTTTAACTAAATATTGGAAGTAAAGTGCTAACCAGTGGTAGGTGCCGAATGGATAAAGGCTTTTCCCTAGCTAAGACCATTGTACGTAGAGAGCCACAACCGACCAGAGATATCTGTTTAACAAAATATAGTGCACCTATAAGAGAATATCATCGATAAAAATCTTAATAGTATCGGTTACCTTCCTAGTAGAACACGAAGTACCCAAAAGCTCAAACGTTTCCACGGAAAACTGGACAGACCTAGTAATAACAACAAATGCGCAAATAATAACCTACAATTAGAGCAAGTAAATTAAAAATAACCTCGTTGAATATCCAAGGAATGAAGTACGTTTAGAAAAAGAACCGAAATAAAAATCGTCTACATTGCTATTATAACGGAAATGAAGAAATAACAAAGAGGACCTAAAGGTTTAAAAATATATACAATAATATATAGTGACATCGATCGGAAAAAGAACACAAGCTGGTATGGAGCTAATGTTAAACAAAAAACGAGAAAATGTGCTAAAGGGCTACTCATACATTAACAAAAAGCTAATATTATCGAGATTTTAAACCGAAAGCGGCGCAACCAAGCAATACCTAAAATAGTTGGAACAGGAAGAACAACATATTAAAAATGGATGTAGCTTAAGAAAGTTTTGTACACATAACAACATTTATAATAACTAATACATTCATTTGAAAGAAAAATATTCGCAAATTCACTTCTATAGGTTGAGACTTCCGCTCACAGATCGACTATATTATTACCAACGACAAAACAGCCGCCCTTCTACAGATACTTATGTACTCAGAAATAATGGAATAAAGTTTCATCATCATTTGTTAGTTTTAAAAATGCTTTTCTTGAATACATTTTCAGCTACGTGATTAGTGACTATACCAAACTAGACTAAGGCAGTATTAGTGACAGAAACCAAGAGATGAAGACTTGGAGAAAGAATAAGAAAATAAAAAAATATAAAAATAGCTTACAAAATCTTAAATAAACGAAAATCGCAAAAAACAAAGAAAGATTCTGAATCTGAGTACAGCTTATTTAAAATATATGCAAAATGAAACAGAGAAATACAAAAGAAAAGGTCTATTGCAATATCTCTTATACGCAAAGCACCACGAGATAGCTGAAATAGATTTGTGAAAAACGTAATAAGTAATGTTTGAAGGAGACAAAATTTTGCATATTAATTAATAATAATTCAACAACAATGAAAAAGAGCAAGCACCTTAAAATTAAACTAAGGTGTAATGACGGACCCCAACACACAAAAAATAATACACTAATAAAATGCCCTAAATGGGCGAACTAATAATGACAGAAAAACTTGACAACGCATGCCAAAAAATCAATAATAAGGAAGAAGAAATAAATGTAGAATTAATAAAATACCGAAACTTCTACTAAAACATCGATTTCTACATCTGCTTAATATGTTCTGGGTGTAACAAATACGAAATAGCTGGCTAAAAGTTAAACTAACATCGATTTAAAAAAAAGAGACCAAAGTCAAACAAGAGATGCAGGAAAATTAGTGTATCAAATTCTACATGTAGTTGAACAAGTTAATCATTTTAAGTATTTGGAGTGTGATGTAGGATAGGAAATAAAACATAATAGAGAAATACAAAGGCATAGATTTCAGGGCATGTGCCGAACCATTAGAAACACTCTCTGCAGCATAGAAACAAAGGAGCCAAGACTATAACAATCCCAATGTTGCTTTACGGTAGCGAATCTTGTGTTTTAAAAAATAGATCGTTTACACATCTAATCTTCTAAGATGAAATTCTTGAGAGAGGTTAAAAGATATATCGAAACCGTCATAATCATAAAATGACGATACAAGAGGCACGACATGTTTTAACAACAACTAAAGCCAAGAAACAAGATTAAAAACTACATGCGAAAACGATAGATCACGGACTGTCTAAGGTGGCATACAAATATCGGCCTAGAGGAAAAAGAGATGTGGGTAGGCAAAAAAAAGATGAGGATAGATGAGCCTAAACCCTGTGTGGAAGAATGGGAAAAAGAAGCACAATATGGTGTTCCACACCATTTGTTGGCAAATCTAGATGTAGCTATTTCAAAGCGTTAAATAGAACTAAAAGAAACTATGTCTTAGCTATTGGGTGTTATATAAAGATCAAAGTTCAAGTTGACGAAGCGTAAGAGCTTTGAGTTACTGCTACCACTCTGATCCTAATACAGTGGATCTAGCGAAAAATTAACTGGCACTATGCAACTTTTATTTAACTAATTGATTTAAATAAAAAAACACTGGTTTTTTAAATTTAAAAATAACATTACAATTTATTGCGTTAGTAATTAGACTTATTTGAGGTACTTCTGTGTGAAGAGGAATTTGTAAAACAATTTAGTAAACGAATTTTAATGCCAAGGCTAATAGAAAAAAGAAAAAGAAACAAATTTGAAAAAACATGGAGCGGTGTGATAGTGAAATAATGGAAATAATGAAATTAAGCGTTTATGAGTAAGTAAAAAAAACAAATAAATTAAACATAAATAACTAATAAATATGAACCATAATTTCATACTTTCGGGTATTTGATGTCGATGATTCTAGTGTTGAATCTTAAGCAAAGTTTTACTATGTTGCAGACAACTTACTCCAGAATTAAATTCCATTTCCAATTTCCATGTTAAGCAAATATGTACCCAACAAGTTTAACTTGGTTTGATAGTAACAACACAATACACATTTGAGTTTCGCTAAGTAAAGACCTGTCGATTTCTGTCCTCGTCCAATTCAATTGCAACAATCTCAAATAAGCGTTGTTAAACCAAGCAAGAAAGTAATACGGTCACAAACTCTTTCTTGTTTTGCCCAATTCATGAAATGAAAATTTGTGCTTTTTACACAGCCAAGCGGTTATTTTATTTATCACGAACACTCAAATGAACGTTAATGTAGTATAAGAAATGCTTTAGGACGATAGTCATGAGTTTCAAGTCAAAGTACATAAACAACAAATTTGAACAATTATTGGCTAAGCAAACCAATAATAATATCAATTAGATATGAAACCCTAGAAAAAGCAGACGATGAATAGGATAAGCAAGTGCAAGAAGGTCAAGTGGGTAAACCCATGGTAAGCAGAAAAACTTTACCTGTTTCTGTTAAAGGGATTATTCAACCCTTAAGTCACGTGCACTTGAAGGTATTAAGAATAACTAAATCAAAATTCAGCCAAATGTTTTTGAACATCACTGTGCCAAAAATACCAGCATTATATCTACACGAAATTTTATTGAGTCACAATAATGACCCAAAACAAAAGAGTAATAGCGTAAGGTCTGGGAAAATCATCCCGTTAACTAGAAATGCTAATTATCTATAAACAAATACAAGAAAAACCTTAGACAAATCGAAATTATTACATAAAATAAAGTTAAAAGAAAAAACGCGTTCAACAAAGACATTTACGAGTTTTCAATTACCAACCAAGCAATACATTTAAAAGAATGCTAATTAAAATTATAGAGGAAAGGGATAAGATGCTAGATCTCTTAATCTATTTGATTGCTAAAATGATGTAATAAAAAATTATTAACTTTTATTACTCTACGTAACCTTGATGTAATGCTGAATTTAAAAACACATATAACCGATATAAAATTTATTAAAATATTATAGTGTATTATTTATCACATGCAGAATTCTCAAGATAAAGCCAATTTTAAAAATAACATTAAACAGATTGAAGTAAACATACTCACTCTAACAAACACAAAAACTACAACTTTTGAAAGAAAATGCAAAATATTTGTTATAATACTTGGCCATGGTTTTATAACGTAGTGATTTTAATTTTAAGCATACCTCTTATGATTCTAAGCAGGTAAATCTAGAAGGAAAACAATTTTTTCAAATAGTTTAAGACACAAATCAAAAACGTTTCTTGACGAGCGAACCGATTGAGTCGACCACCAAATATGGTAACAAGATAATTTAAAAAGCTGGGTGAAACATCACCTCGGAGATGGTCACCTGAATCCCAAACTCTAACTACGGCGATGGTTCAATGTGGAAAAATAAACTAAGAAAACGCAGGAAAACATTAAGTTAATTAAAGACAAGTTAAAAATTGTCTGAGAATCACAAAATAATAATATATTTGAATATTTTTTTAGGAAAAGAAAGTTAAATCTGAAACCAGCCCATATAAAGACGACTTTCAAAAAAAATATTCTTTTCTATTAAAAATTGATAGGATTCACCATCTAGTGAAATAAACTTTTCTTTCCTCACACAGTCTGCCAAGGAAATTATTTTTAACTTTTATTAGATAGATATGTTTATTCAGAAAACAAGATCTTGTAAGGTTTTCTGGTAATATGCCTAGTTGGTTCTTGCTAAGTTACAAAATTTTGTCACCAAATTTTTGAAAGTGGAGCCCTGATACTTTTTCTAAATTTACAAAGGTTGTGTTATATTCCTTGTTTTATTGTTCTGCACATAATTCTATATGCTCTTTCTAATAAATTAACTGAAAATTACTTCAAACCCTGCAAGTTTATCTGCTTTTCCAATACTACATATGTATGCTACATAATCCTCTGGTATCCTAATATTCAGACCAGATAGAGTTGATTGTATCTTGTCTGTTTCGCCAGAATTTCAGAACGTTCTTAATACCATTAAATTTAAATTTAAATTACAATAAACCTTTAAGAGTGCCTGACCATTAATAATAATGTAAGACTTTCTATTTATATTGTAGATAGCTTCTTCAGATTTTTACTAATCTTACAGCCTTGTAATGAAAGATATTACCTAGTTCCAAATTTTGCTTTGGATAGATGTCTTCTTTTATGTTAAGCTTTCATTCCTCTCATTCTGGTATCAAAACATAGGACTTCTGAAAGTTAAAAGTAAGCTCTAAGTTCTCTTATAGTTGGTTATCGTCCAACAGGATATTTATAATTCAATTTAGTGTTTAAGGTGATTTTTAAATACTTGACCACCTTAAAAAAATTATAATTTTATTAAGGTAAATAGTTTTCCTACATTTCTTCTAATCGTAAAAATACCACCAAAATCCTTGTTTTATTAAACATTTGTCTGTTGTATTTAATATTTGTTGTATTTTATTGATCACTGCCCTTTCAAATTTTTACTATTGGAAATAGTAATATCATTATAGTAAGTTTGTGTTTAATATCTTTTTTCTCATGCTTTTCCAACAGTCCACCATCCACAATAATTCACAACAGAAGTGGAAGCACTATTGGTGGACATTCTTTAGCGAGATTTATTAACTTGTATAATTTCTATCGTATTTATTGTTAATACATTTATCAGTTTTGTACAGTCGCTATAGTAATTCAAACAGAACTTTTGTAGTTTTTTTTATTTATTACTGGATATTGTGTATATAATCGAACATTACTTTAAAATTTTTCTTATTTGTTTTAGAACGTGGCGCGCAAAAAGATGGAAATTGATAAACACCATTTGAGGCACTGCATATTATTCGAATTTATAAGAGCAACAATGCAGTGAAAAATTAGAACAAAATGTTGTTGACGTTTGGGCGGTTCAGAGGTGGTTCGCAAAATTCAATAGTGGAGATTTCAATTTGAAAGGTAAGTCACATATAGGACGGCATTCTAATTTTAATAATGATGCTCGCTAAGCTCTTCTAACCAAAGATTTATTTTTAACAATTAAAGAGGGCGTTTGATCACATAACCGCATCTCAACATATCAATTAGGGTACGTTCAAAAGTTAGGAAGGTGGGTACGACATAAACTCACCAAAACGAACTTGATTAATAGAGTACCATATGTACCTTCCTATTGGTAAGCTATAATTTTGAACCATTTAGTAATACGGCCGCTTAATAATAGACAACAAATAAGGATTTAATTTGACAATCTGATGCACAATAGAGCCAAATGTTTGCCCACTGTAAAGGCTTTGGCAATTCCTAAGTCCAGAGTGCATCAACAGAAACGTATGCCAATGTATCTGATGGGTTTAGCAAGAAATTATCTCACCAACCGCACTCTCTTAACAGCGCACCGTGGAATTATTATTTGTTTTTGTTCCTATAAAAACAAAGATGATGTAGACAATATAGCGTCTTATTTTGTACCAAAAAGTAAAATATATTTGCATCCGAAATTGACAAGCTGCCTAATAGACAGAAACAAATTGTTGAAAAGAGTGGCCAGCAAATCATTAATTCAATATATGCCTTTTTAACATTCTGTTATTTTATATTTTCCCAGAAAATAAGATAGAAATTATGAAACAAACTATTTTTAGGTTTGACTCATTAAAATAATCTTAACATATAAAAATATTTCTAATTAATTATTCTTATCCAAATAATTTTTTTTTATGCCTACTAGTTTTTAGGAAAACTGTGTTAAATGTACTGTTAATTTCCAAAGATATGAAGTGCTCTTGTTGTACTCTTCAAAAGTGCAGTAATCATATCTGTGGAGATTAAGAAACTAATCGAGAGAAATGTGCATTATGCGCGAACAAATAGACAATATCTAAGAGCATTTAATATAATTAGTTTTTAACTTAAAAATTAATTATATTTTGTAGTGTTAACTGACTGATGTTTATTATTAAATAAATATATAGACTCCTAACTTGCTTTGTCGACCTCAAAAACAGTTAAGAATTCAATCCATATTTATTGGAACTTTTTTGCTTAAAATGTTGGACAGGAAGTCTTAGAAGATTCTCGTTGGACACCCTTTAGAAGAAAAATATAAATATTATAAAACTGAAGAACAAAGCGAAGCAGGGCGATTATATACTCGTATAGGCAACTTATTCACTCTGGAGTAAATTACAGAAAGAAAATGAATACAGAAACAGATATTCATCTACTGTTTATAAGTTTTAAAAAGCCTATGATCGCATCATTGCTGTGGTAATCAATGAAACAAACACATACAAATAATGCAATAATCAAAACTGTAAAAGAATTATATGAAAATACGACAATAAAAATTAAGAAAGAACAAAGAGCTTTCGGAAAAGTTGCGTCTTTCACATAATCTTAAAAAAGTTTACATCAAATTACACTAAAGATTGTAAAAAGTAATGTGCAGGCATAAGTATAGCCATAAATAATTAAAACATTTTACTTTACACTTTTCGGATGACCTTTTAGTCCAAGATAAATAAAACTTAAATGATATCATTTGCAAAATTAAATAGAAATACCAAAAAGCGGGAATACTAATAAATTTGGACAAACTCAGGTATTTATAAATTATAATAATGAAAAATTTACGGGACAAACATGGGATTGAGGAGCGAATTAGATAAGAAAGAGATTCAAGGAAGTCAAGGGTAGAATAAAAAAATAACTGAAATATTACCAAAAAGAATTGTTGAATGAACCCTTGTGAAAGACCAAAGAGAGAGGAAAACCACTAACAACCTAGAAAAATGTTATAAGACATGGTATAAGTGGGAAAAAATTTTGCAACAGACAAAAATGGAAAAGAGTCTAGATATCGGATGGCGTCATCAGATACACTTTCACAAATTATTTTTGAAACTTATTGATGAAACAATTACATCTCTTTAGTCGTTATCCAGAATAACTGCCAATAAACTGTTCTTGAACAACTTCCAAACCAATGTTCCTGGTACAGAGGTGCGGCTTTTTTTCTATGGAAAGCAATAAGGGTCTTATATATACAAAATCTTATGTTTATTGCTTTGATCTATGACTCATTTACAGCCCAACTCGTTTAGAAATTTAGCCTTTTGTACGTTTCTTTATAAGCAAACTTGCATCAGTGTCATATAGAAGACCAATAAACTTGACTTTTCAGTATTGTTTCGAAAATCGATTCTAAATATAAAATAAAACATATCGAAAGGACATTTGGCCCCAGCTAATACTTTATTGAGCATGTTTTTGGATCAAAAACATGTTTCCGGTCGGAAAACTGCAACCCTAACATGCATAAGTACACAAAAGATGTTTCCTCCTACGTCATTCTTCGCCCATTTGAAACGTATAATAGTGAAATTCAAATATTTGTATAGCTTTTATCGGCTTTTATTGGTTACACGAAATTGTTGAGAATTTTAAGAACCTTCGGTTGTCCGTTGCAGCTCAAAAATAACACAGCAATATAATAGACAAGCATCTAATGAAACCCGATAGATCTGTGGGTGTGCCCGAATGTTTAGGCAAGCCAGAGCGCGAATTTCCATAAAACAATAATAATTTTCCGGCCGCGCGGGACATAACCCTATGTTCTCGTCTTGTAGTCCTTTGTTCGGCTGTCACCTCCGAGGCCCACCTGAGCTAGACGCGACAACGCCCGCCGCGCCGCGCGCGCCGCCAAAAACAATATCCGCGGGCCAAATAAATTAAACAAACAACTGCCATCTTGGCGCGGCGATCGTCGTTTGCCGTAAATTATGCAGATCGGGCCGGACCTGGATTTTCGGCCCTCTGACTCGCGGCGCCTATCATTTTAATAATTTGCGAAGTCGCCGGCCCGCAGATGACGTAATTAATATAAATTCCGTTTTAAGCGCAGCGCGCAACAAATTGCCTTTTTTGCCGGGACTGGTTCGCCGATGCTAATGCCGAGTTGGCGATTCGGGTTGATGTCTTCAAACGGCGCGATCAACAATAAATATTTGGTGGCGTTCTTGGGCATTGCAATTTGCATAGAGGCTGGAGTAAGTTTAAGCGAGTGTGGACAATTTAAAGACTGGATTTAGGTATGCAAATTGGTTCCACTAACCATAAGGCACACGGAGAGTAATTATACGTACCCTGAACTACTAAAAACTATGTCGAGAAAATTGGTTTTCGTGTCCAAGAACCCCGTTATTTCGCATAAGATGCTAAAGCAAAATTATGACAATTTTTGCAAAACTTAATGCGCTAATTTTCTTTAAATTGCTGAAATAATGCAATTTGGCATGAAATCTCTATTAGTTGACAACAGAAATTACTGCTCAATATTACTTAACAACTATGGCAATCTCATTGTCAACATGTAAATCACGAATTGCGCGGAAGTAAAGAAAACTAGCTTTTCGGATAATCAGAACCAACCTACTATATAAATTAGTTAACTCTTATGCAATCAATAATCGGTTAATAAACAATTCAAACTGTGAACAAATCGAACAATAAGCACTGGAAAGTTGTTTATATTCGGACAACAAACACCTTAGAGTACATTGGTAAAATTGTCTTTACTGACATCTATGAACAGTTTTTGTAAGAAAAAGTTTTCATATGTACACATAACCTTTTTAAGTGCTAGTTGATTTATGTTCTCTACATTTCTTATATAAATAAACTGTTAATATTATGGAGCCTAAAAAGAGTGAGGTGTCAAAAACTATGTTCATCATAGAAACCAAGCAAAAAACAACAACCAAGGTAGAAAGTGGTCAAAAGATTTGTAATACTTTTAGGCGGTATGGCTTAAATTGGTCTATAGTCTTAGCTAAAAAAATATAATTATAAATACTCAAGCAGCTAAAGAAGTGACAAAACTCACATTTGTTCATTAAAGATGTATAATAATAATAATGCTAAGGCACTAACGCACCATGTTAAGGCTCTCATATGCGGGGCGATGTAGTAAGCACCGCGCCTTAGACGACCGCCATTATTACCCCTTGATCGAGCGAACGCAGGCAATTAATTATTTTTAGTGACTGAGTAAGCCACCCGCCAGGCATCAAAAAGTTTCGGAAATGGAACCCGAGTCCGTTTGCACCGCAGCCTGCGCCTCAACCATTGGACCATGCTACCAAATATGTACCATCTATAAAAAAATAGAAGATTGAAAATTGGAGAATTGAAAAAACAAACTCCACCTTTGTCACATAAGGAGATAAATTCAAGGCTACAGCTAGATTGTTTGCAAAGTTTAAAATGGCATCTGACATTAAACACGTGGTAATACACAGTGAGTTTACTAGAGCAGATAAAGAAGAAATCGAGAAATTCTGACTCAAATTTCAAGATATTAAAAAAAAAGATATTTTTCATGACAAATTTCTACTTGTGATAAAACTGTTTTTTTTTTAGAAGCGCAAGCCAAACCGTGCCTACATCATAAAAGACCGAAGTTACTTTTGGGAGCTAACGTTAGTGATTATTAAAAACTTATATTGTTTCTTGTCTATCACTCTGATAATACTAGAGCATTAAAAAATCAATAATCAGTGGTGTAGAAATTGAATGAAAGAATAAGAAAGAATCACGCAGATCCTTTCCAAAAAATGAGTGTTTAATATTTATGTCCCAAGTATTAAGAATTATCTTTAAAACAAAAAGTTGCCATTTAAAGCACTGTTGTTATTGGATAATTCACTAAGTTATCCAAAAACTAATTTGCTGTAAGACTTCCTGGTTGACAGTTTAATATCTGCTTTCAAATACCACTTTGCTGATTCAGCCAACAAGTCAATAGATTATTGCGGATTTCGTCGATTTTGGGCATGTCAGTTCTTCTCAACGATGAGATTAAAAACGCTTTGAAAGAAAAATTTGGCAGTTGTGAAGCTATCCGACTCATGCAAAAGTCATGGTCGCTCATCAATAGTTGAATTTAGTTTAGCAAAAGCCGTGTCCAGCCTGCATTCAGGAAGTCCAAGATGATCCCAGTAAAATACTTAAGAGATGGAATTGGAAGTGATGAAAATGACAGTGAAGAGCTCATACTGGAACATAAAATTGGTCTGACGACATAAAAACTCTTGTATGAAAAACACCAAACAACTATAGGGGGTGTGTTTTTTGCAAAGCAAGAAGCCAAAAGAGCGCCAGTGGCGGTATTTGGTAATAAAGGTTTTTTGAAGAAGTAGGAAGACGCCAGACAACGGTCTTAGAATAGTACCTAAACTAGATTAAGATCAACATACTTGGGGATCTCGACAAGGATTATGCTATAAATCACTTCCAAAAAATCCTGCAGGAAACAGAAAAGCAATTGACATTGGACAGATTCTTTAATACCCCGCAACGGAAAAAACAAAACTGATGAGGTGCAAGCCTGCGTATGCGTGTATTATTGTTGTTACATATAAATAAACGTAAGTAAGAATTATATTATTATTGATTTATCGTTTTTTTAAATCTCCAGAATAAATCAATCAAATTTTCATAAAAACATCTACGGTAAATCTGTGATAAGTTAACGAATAATTTGAGTAGCGAACATCTTCTTTCACCTTATGCTTTAGGGTTATTGGCATACTGATTTCGATGAAAATATGGGGAGGGGGGCAGGTGGACCGAGTTTGGAACCATAATTCGTTAAGTTTTCCCTCTAGTACTACATGTGTGTCCCCAGCTTGGATCTTCTAGTTCCTCAAAAATGGATAATTTTGGTTTTTCGCGATTAAAAAAGCCTTAGCACAGCGGTTTTCAGCTGGTGGTTTTTCAACGGATTATGTTCGTTAATCCATCACTCACTGTAGAATATCTATAGATGCTTGCAATGTTAATAAAAAAAATTTGGGTCAATGACAATAAAAGTTTTTGTATAAAATTTGGACCAAAACCAAAAATCTAGTTTACGCAAAAGTGTTTAGAGTACGAGCATTTTTTGCTAGATGTAATAGGTAGGATTTCATATAAAATGTAACACAACCCATCCATGACACGATTTTTATATTTGGCGATTTTTTCTCAATGGAATTTTCAGAACTTTTCACTATTTACCTCAACAGCTAGAAGTAGATTCAACTCGTAGTCTATGTTTTATCACGCAGGCTCAACGCATTATAATAATACAGAAATTAAAGGTGTCTGCATTATAAAATTTTGGGAATTTTTTTAAAGGGTCTTTCATTAAGCGCTTCCTATCTTTAAATTTAAATAAAATAAAGTGTGTGTGAGATATCATCGAAATTTTATTCGTTTGAAAGGCCTATCGATGCCATTATGTATGGAGCATAACATCGTGCAAATGTCCGCGCGGTTTCGCTGGGTAGTGCGCATCCGAAATGTCCAATTTTTCAAGACTCTGGCGCATAAATCAGGCTGAATTTGACCGATGGCGTGGGTTGTGTTGGCTTTGAGGGCCGCTGTGGTTTGTGGTTTATTCGCATACACCTGCGACTTAAGAAAACCCCACAAGAAAAAGTCTAACGGGGTCAAATCGCATGATCTCGGTGGCCAGTTTACATCACCCCCACGTGAGATGACCATGCCCTCAAATCGCTCGTGCAGAATGTCCAATGTGGAATGAGCTGTGGCACGTAGCGCCGTCCTGTTGAAAAATATCGTTGGTGTCCATATTATCCAATTCAGGCCAAAAGAAGTTGGTAATCATCGACCTATAGCGCCGTTGACGGTGATGGCCTGGCCAACGTCGTTCTCAAAGAATATGGACCGATGACGCCGCCAGCCCAAAATCCACACCAAAAAATGACTTTTTCGGGATGCATTGGACGGTCTTGGATCTCATGTGGATTGGAATCGTTTCAAATTCGACAATTTTGTTTGTTGACGTACCTATTCATCCAGAAATGGGCCTCATCGCTGAAGATGATTTTTCCAATTGCTCCAGGACCCATTCATACGTCGTTGTCTATGGCCGTTTACCTTCAGCTCCTGGGTCAGCGACGATGTTTTCGGTAGATCTTGCGTTTCGTCGTCGTACGGGTGTTGGTTGATTGTTTACTGAACCAGTAGACTCCAATTTATCCACCACACTGCAAATAGTCCTCTCGGCAGGGCGATTATGGCGACCGTAAAATGGGCGAAACGCCCGAACAGAACACCCATTTTCATAAAACAATTTTATTATTCACACGTGTTGTTGAATGCTACATTCATTCATGGTAATTTGGCAAAACAGACTGACTAAATGATAGCCAATTCGACAGATGTAACTTCAACAATATAACCGGTATCAACTGTCAAAGTTCGGAAGTCCCTATTAGAAGACCCTTTAGTTAGTAATGGGTTGTGCCGGTCTATAAGAGAAGTGCCAAGTGTAGTTTACACAGATACATATTTCTATGTTGTCATCTGCACAAATTAAATTATTAAATTTTTTTAACAAATGCCACCTATTTTCTTTATTATATAAAATTTTGCATTCAATTCAACAAAACGATCCAAACCTTTTCTATTATCCATGAGGTAACTCTTATAGACTTGCAAAATTTAAAACACAAAATTTAAAATATATTTTTTTATGGTTTAGTACTACTTATTGAAATCGCAGCACCAAGAAAAAAATACCAATTAACACGTAAAACTCTGCAGACTTATTTAACATTATAAAAAAAATAAATGGTTAAATTTACAAATTCACTAATGTATGGCCTCGACTCGGGCTCTTGTGGTTGCCTACATGTTTCTTGGCATCGAATCAAACAATGGACAACTGTTATCATAATGGACTGCATTTCATTCATTATTGACACGCTCTTATAATTCAGTTAGATTCATTAAAAGTCGATGAAAGGTCAGGTGATCGGGCTAACCACTCTGTTTTGTTAAAGGAAGTTTAACGTATTACATACCACATATGTTGAAAGATTGATTGTGGTACCCTCTGAAGGAAAGAAAGTGCCCCGGGCTGTAACATCGCAGTCATATAGGTCATACCGATAAGATTGCGTTCAGATCTGAATAGAGGTGACTTACTACCGTAACCAATATCTCCTCATATCTTAATATTCATAGGTGTCGTTATATACCTCGTACGAAAGCAGCCTTCTTGTTTTCTTTCTCTGCGCCCACGGCGTATTAATATCCAACCATTCTTTCGGTTTAAACAAAATTTGGAATTGTTAGAAAAGACATTCTATGATACTGGTATGTTCAAAGACGCCTTTCAATTGCTCATTGCAACATGCCCCTGCAGAAAGGGCGTTGTGCTGTTAGTCTCTACTAGAGGATGTTCAACAGATAAACTAGACAATAGAATTTATTATTTTAAATATGTATATAGTATTTGGCACATGCTCCACCTTACGGCATTACACTAGTACTATTGCAAGTACACACATTATTGTTACCTTCTAAGCCTGAAATTTACAATGCTCAAGTTCGTTAAAATCTATCATGGGCGAAAAATTTACTTGTCCCGGCATTTGTTCTTAGTGCAGGATTCGGAAAAACCACAAAAACCAAGTCAAGGTAGACGACTGATAACTGCTGATAGCTCCGAGTTCTAACATTTACAATTTAATGAAAGAAACAGACTAATCTATCTTAATCTAGACCGCAGTCTCTGTTTGTTTAGTTTATTAGTCTCCGAATTCGCATCGCACACTAGTAATAATTTAAAAATCCCTACGTGCCTCTTTCAGTTTGCATTTGCGCGTGATGTCGAACACCGTTTTGCGTATACCTCAATAGCCATTCACTATTCGCGCACTGCTGAAAGTCTTCGATCCCTCTCCCAGATCTCAGAGTTATTTCCACATGATCGTGATTATGGTCTTCTCTGCTCTAGAGTCATCGACTTTCCACATGTGCATCTGTTTTGGTTTTCCAAATTTTTACTAAGTAGGACTGTAATTTGCCATGTTGAATAATAACTTTGACGGAACGCTGGTTAAGCTACTCCGTAGCTTACCATCTCATCTCTGCTGCTTGCCATCTCTGCTCCTATTTTACTCGTAATATATTCTTTACAAGCCCCACTGAAACCGTCTTGAAAACGGGTGGTCTTAGCTCTACCTCTGTCTCTTTGGTCAATTAATCTACACGCTTATTATCTGGAGTTCCAACGTGTGTCTTGGTCTAGTAGATTCAGATTTTCATCTTAGTTGACAGCGTTTTTATAAGGCTTTAAATTTCAATTTGCAAATCTGTCAGTGCTCATTATTTTGAGAGCAGGTCACTCTGACTGGCTCCGTGCTTGTTGATATATCTCAAGCGCTTTCGGATGGCTTTCGAATGCCCCAGTCTGCAGGTTTGGTTTGTTTATGATAGACTCTTCTCCTTGCATGACTACGGCTCCGGCTCTTACATCGTCTGACTGCGGTTCGTCTATGTAGCAGCACAGTTGTCGTGCTTCAAGCTCTTCTTTGTTAGATGAGATGTCATTTCACCCGTCTTTTCCACGGATCACTTTTTTCGATATTAACTGACCACACCCCTAACTTCTTGCGAAGTTGCTGCTCCGGCCTGGCTATAAGTCGCTTCTGGTGTACTGCCTTCTGCAAAATTAAATGTAAATTTAGAGAAGGTGAACAATAGGTGCAATATAATAGTCTACTATTGATGAGCTACTATACTTAAAGTCGAGTTAGGATTTGTATTTGTATTTCGATCAAACTTCACATCTAGAAAACAATATAACCAAACCTCAAACAGACATAAACATATGATTTTGAAACTTAAATCAATTTTTGAGTATGTTTAATTTAATATAAGTTTCAATGCAATATAAAAACAATAATGAGCAATCACGTGTTTTTATGTCCTTCATCAATTACAGCTTCGCTTATGGGCAGGACTTTAGTTTAATTTATACGTATATATATATTTAGTATAAGTTAAATAATAAGTATTATTTTTATTAGTAGATCCTTTGACCCGCAGCTTCTATTTATTTTTGTAAGGTTCTTATTTTCTATGCAACTCTTTCTTCTAATTTTATCTTATAAAAAAATTTAAAAATTAATAGCAAATATATTTTTAATATCTCAATATAATTATGTAACTTTTCAGTGTTTTTCATTCTATTCAATGGCTTTATAAAAAGTTTAATAATTCAAATAGTTAGGCATAGTGGCTTTCTCTTTTTATAAGAGGCAATAAACAAAAGTTTCTTGCCAGATGATTTTAGGAAAAATATTATTCGTGCTTATGCATGTTGATTAGCCTATTGGATATTATATTTTTTTTTCAGTCAATAATAAGTATCGTGTCGCTGGTTCTTAAGTAGTTAGGTCGTTCTCGAAGTTCAGAAACTCTTGATGTTTCGTCCACAACTGTGGTGGACATCTTCAGAATGTCCGATGCGTTTCCGCTTTTATAGTCGTGCAGGTATGGTAAAGATGGTGTTGGAGGGGACCCTTGTTGACGTCACTAAGATGGTACATAACCTATCGGGTTAGCTGTTGAAGTTAATCGGGTAATTTCAGGTAAAAGTTTAGCATTTCTGATGTTATTCGCTCTTTCACCGCATAGCGGTTTGTTTTCCCTCATTAAGAGAGATAAACCACGATTTAGGTAAATTGAATCTGGAAAAACTGGATATGGTAAAATTATGTAACGTTTAATTAGCGAAAATGTTTATTCATAATAATAAGTAAAAAAATATTTAACTCAGAACATTTAACTTATTATTTGTTGTAATTAACACACAACCGAAAGCAATCAAAAGTACATAGTAATGCTACTGAATACCTGATTCACAAATAATAGAATGTATCATAATCGCCATTTCCTTCTTCTTAAGTTCATTAATGCTTGCAAGTTTTCTGCTGTGTGCTCTTTCTTTCAGCATACTTTATACACAAAAGTCATAGTATTATATCACAGGATTAAAAAGACTACTACAAAAATGTACGTGTTATATATCTTTCTGGAAATGCCTTTAAAAATCACCACACCCCACTCTGCATGTTATTAATTGGTAACTTGTGACTGTAACATACACACATATAGAATTAAAACTTAGAGGTTTACACCAGCAGAGGTAACAGCAGATATTTACCTTCAATGGATCATTAGCGTAAAATATATCTTCATTGCTGAATTGCACCAAATTCATAGCATAGTAAAACTTTTTTCCTAGACTATTTAGAATGTAATATTGGTTTCTCTTTTGTCTACTCGGAAACAAGTAAATTTACTTCTGTCGAGTTAGTCTAAAGACAATTTTCGTAAATGCAATAAGAAAGTTAAACGGCTTGGTGGGTTTCATTAAAATCGATGTTGAAAATGTAAGCTGCCTGTCGCTTTTCTTTTTTTTTTTATATAAAACAGAAATGTCAATACAATTTTAATATATCCTATTATTTTATATAAATTATTAAATAACCTAATATTTGAACCATTTTTTTAAGTAAAATTTAGTTTAATATATCTAAAAGGGCAATTACTAAAAACATATCTTTATCATGCATTACATTTACAAAGGATGTATAATGCACTACTATAAGAAGTTTGGTACTTAGCAAATAACATACACATATGCAGCTTACGAAAATTATATGCGCTTTTTGATAAATAGCCGTTAATATAATAATTGCCTATTCATAATGTAAGAGGGTAACGATGTTTATATTGTCAATTCTAAACTCAGTTCTACAGTCGATTTTGTAAACTTTGGAATATCTCTTCACCAATAAACACTAAATATAATTAGAATGCTTTTGGCTAGTTTTCAGAGATTATTATTTATTGCTATTAGTATTTTGGTGCTATAGAATTATAAATGACAATCTTTAAGAACTTTTTTGAATTCATAAATTTTTTGAACCACAAATTGTTATTTTTAAGCTAAAACGTCTATGATTATCCAAGTAATAAAACCAAATTTTAGTTGATCTATTCTTATACAATATTTGTAAAGTTCACCTTTAACCATTGTAGCAGAAGTATGTATTAGGGAAAACTGAGGTATTTTAACCTCAGTTCCGGGATGGCTGCTATCAATAACCCAACGATGCAAACGTTAACGATGACGATAATTGTGTTATGTGTTGAAGCACATATGATAACGCAACTCAAAGTCCAAATGTTGCAATGATTTTTCACCTTTTTTTTAACATTACAAGAAACAATCCTGGTTTAGGGCAATTCCAGTTTATCCAATTACCAGGTGTTAGTTATGATAATTAATTTTCAAAAAATACAATTTTCTATAAGGTCAACAATTACTAAATATCCAAATGTCACGTTTATACCCATCGTGGCTTACACATTTTTTAATCTCTAAGCCCACAACTGTTACTATTTTTTGCCTCATCAAAAACTACTCTAATCAAAGAAAAATGCAAAATGTGCAAATCAGGAAAATACTCAAGGATTTCATTTATTAGTTATGAAGAAGGAAACATATTTTGATCGCAAGTAATCCAGTAATGTCAGAAATAATTCTAGAAATATATATATTGTAGGCAAACATCTTAATAAAAAATTAAATAATTTTATATATCCAGAATGTTGCTCAAACTCAGATTTAGACCCTGGTAAAGGAACTAATCTAAGAATAAAACTTGCAATAAACGTCCTTATCAAATAGAGAACAAATTATATCTACTATACTTAAATTGATTAAGTAATAGGTCTGGTCTCAATTACTGTACAATTTTAAAATGTGGACAATTAAAGCAGCAATAAAAGAGAGCCTCTAAAGATTTGGATATATAGGAAAAAACTAAAGAATATCAAGTGAAGAAATAACAACCAGAATAAAACATGTTAAGACACATCAAACAGAGGAAAATCGCCTATTGTCGCTACGTAATGCAAAATAATAAATACTGGGAGCAAGAAAATAAACACAAAATTTAATTTCGGCGACATTTATATGATTTTAGTAATTTTTTTTTTGTTTATGTGTTATATCTAAGATATTCTAACGTGTGTTTATCTTGAAAGTATATTTTAATTATAGGAAATCTCTTGCGGCGATAGTGAGAAAATTCAAAGAAAAATTTGATAAGAAGGGCACTTTTAATGTATCAACAGCTCTTCGGTAATAATCTATAATATATACACAATTTATTAAAAATAAAATATTTAATTTGAAAAAAATTAATTTTCTTTCGTTTAAATCAGTTTAATGAGAAAATTCAAAAGTACTGGGACAGTAGCTGATGATAAGTCGAAAACAAGACCAACGGTCGCCGTGACCACGCCCGAGGCCATTGCAGAAGTGTAAGAGTTTTATGAAAATGAGCCCACTACTTCTTTCAGAAGAACAGCTTATTGATTGATTTGTCAGAAAAAACCTAAAAGTGAATTTGAAAACGCTTTCATATAAAATTCAACTGAAACAAGATGTAATATGGATGCTATTTGTAGTTGGATGGATAGGCATAACTGTTGCTAAAAAAAAATTCTGATCAGACTAAAATTAGAAGACTCCACTCAAGAAGAGACAGTGTGTGTAACACAATGACCACAATGTTGAAGAAATTCTTCCCTGAAATTCAACGCCAGAGAATGGTTGTGAACTATTGGTTTCAGCAAGACGGACTCACATCTTATGGCACTGCAAACAATTTAGAATTGATTAGTATTTAAAGGCAGAATTCTCCGGTTGGACGCCCCCAGGAATAATTCAGCCGATCTGAATCCTTGTGACTTTTTCTCGGTGAAAATATGTGAAATCCCAGGCATCCCAGATCATGTTCGACATAAGATTATAATGGTCTTTGAAATTCGAATGCAACACTAGCGAAGTTGCCTACTTCGAATACTTTCTTTGTTAAATGAATAATAAAATTTTTGTGCCTGTTTTATTATAATTAATTTTTTCAAAAATTTTGCTTATTATCTCGCACTCAATTGCTACATGTAAGACAAAATGGAAAAAACGAAATATGCAGAAAGAAAAAAGAAATTATGGTTAAGAAACATCTGCGACTGAACAAAAATGAATTTCGTGTTACAAAAATATTCGAATTCGAAATGGTAGTAATCAATCTTTCACTCAAAGAAGCGAGAATTTTGAACGAAGCACGCCTAAGTGTAACCCGATTTCACCATATTTAATACTGATCCCCGAAACACAATTTAACTGAAGGAAACTTTATTAGCACGGCACAAATGTTCAAAATGCATCAACAAAACAAACATAACTAAATAAAAACAATGGAATTACCGAAAATAAATTAAAAGTGAACAACAACAATCTAATACTTAGCATTATAATACTTAGCATCAATGACGGGCTGACGCCTGCGAGGTATGGAATTCAGAAGCGTATGGACGAAGGAGAGAAGAGTGTTCGTCCAATTCTTCTCCCGATTAAAGCATACTTATTATCTACATCCTTGGCATTTTTGTCGAGACAACGCTCTAAGTCTGTTCAGAAGCTCTCGATTAGAAAATGGCAAACGAACCAGTTTTGAACATGCTTCAAACAATTTTTGGGGTCATTACTCTGTTAGAAAATGAAACCGCAGCTTATATTCTGCATAGCATATGGACGCATCGTGTTCTCGAGGATGTCCTCCTGCATATAGCGATCCATAATGCCGTAAATTCTCCTGAAAAACCCTTGTCAAGGCCGGAGATACAATTTCAGACCATGACACTTCGTACTTCATCGTGGAAAGGTGGTACTTGCGATAGAAACCTTGAGGACGATGAATTCGCTGAATCCCATTTGTTCCAAGCAACATGTACTTGCTTCCGTCACCTGACGTTTTCTCACTCCTTCCTGGTCCAGTTTTTGTGTGCCTACGCCCACTTCACGTACGCTTTCTTGTACTTTTCCAATACGAACATATAATTTCGGGTCCAGCGCTTCACATAATTGGCTGTCGTGAGGCGGGGGTTGTCGCGGGATATGCGGATGACGTTCCTGTTGAAGAATCTCGAGGTCATCTTGAGATTACCGAACTTGGACTTCTTTACAACACCACTTTCGATCCTTCAGCGCTTTGAGCTGTGGTGTAACCTCATGAAGAGTTAAACCTTGGACACGACTATTAGTAATCGTCTTGTGGAGATATGTTGCGGGATGCAGACTGTATACACATACCTGGTACAACCATTATTATTTAAAAAATTGTAAAAAACTTTTTTTAATTGATTACAGTGATTTGCATGCTATTGCCAGCAAGCGTTTGAAAATGTATAAATGTTACGGAACAGGTATCAAAACATTATCTGAAAATTTGAAAAAATTTCATAAACACATAAAAAGTGATGGGGGAAATATATTTTTGACCAAACTGTACTTAAAACTAAGTGAAAATTGCTAATTTATTTTAATTGAATTAACGACATTCCCAGTCTACGTTTGTGTTTCTGTACGTGTCCTTAAACGTTATTGCCCAATGTACGTACAAAATGGTATCAGCGAAACATAATTTAATGAACTCTAATAAGAACTTCGTAATTGTTGAACAAACGTCTTGGCTCCTTAGCTGTTAATTCGGCGGTGCGAGCCGAGTTCGTTCTTGTAGGACGCGGAAAGCATCGCGGAAACCGCAAAATCGGCATTTTATACGTCTGTAAAACCGACAAGTGAACTGATTTCAAGTTTTTGCCCATTGTACGCCAATTCTGCGAGCATCTTAAAACAGTCCGTCGGAAAGAACTTGACGAGCAACATATGCTATATGCCATGACCGTTACGGCTCAAGTCTGAGCCGCTTTTTAGCGCCGTTTACCCTTTTTTAGTCCGGCAGAAGCAACGAGCACTTCGCCTTACGTTACTCCGGGGAGCGTTTACAAAATCTGCCGCGGGCAAGTGCGCCGGCCGGCAAAAAATTGGGAATCCGCGCGCTCTCGCGGGCGCATTTTCATTAGAGCGCGCGGTATCTGATAAAAACACAATTAACGCGGCCAGGCCGCGTATCCGCGCGATCTGCGAACGCGGCCGCCACCGCTAGCGGCCGCAATGAAGCCGTAAAAGTAATAACGGCGCGTCCGATCGGCTGGTCGCATTTGCGGTGCGAGGCGTAGCGACGCGGCTAATGGCGCTGCAGATTAAGGACTCATTATTATAGATTAGCAAGTCCTCGATACACACTGCGCCATAATCTGCCGAATCTATGGCCTCAGTAACGGCTGCCGCAAGTCATAACTATAAAATATGGGATCGGCGTCGGGGGCTTTGGTCTGTTCTGGTGCGCTTCGTGTGCATTGTAGGCAATAACGCCAACAGGGAGTTCGTTTTAAAGCAGTTGCACACAGATATGTCCGATGTATCTCCACTAAAAGGTACTATAGGAGATGCACGAGGTTGTTTACACTACAGCGGAGCATCATCCCCCAGGGTATTCCTTTCTGACGGGACTACGGGGGTTGTCCAAAGGAAAACAAGTCGTAGCTTGGACTATTTTTACTCAGAAATACTAGATATACCTACGAGGCGGTCGAAAAGTAAATTTCGTTTAGCTGAAAAAAAGCGACAGTATATTTATTATTCTTTAAATAAAAATAAACCACCCAATATTATTTTTTTCTATTTACACTTTAATCAGCAGTCGGAATAAATAATTTGATAAGCTAATTTGCTACTAACACGACTCTTCTACTGAAGACACCTTTGACACTTCACTTCAAGTCGACAATTTTCTTTTTAGCCTTCTACTGTCTAGTTGATACAGAAATGGTTATAGGGGAGGATTTGGATGCTCTTCTAGTCTTTGTTGGTGTTTTTCACTTCGCTTTTCTATTACCCCCTAAATGAACAAAATACTAAAGTCGTTATGGAGTGTGTAGCGCGATATATACCACAAAGTGTCAGTAGTTTCCTTTAGGATTTTTTATTAAACTTTTTTTGGAGGGTAACAATGCCTTACTAACGTATCCCAAAAGTTCGACTCCGAAAGTTTATATTGGTTTTATTGCAGTTTTGTACACTATCAGCTAGTTTTCTAAGAGTAAAAAAGATCTTCTTTTAAGAAGCTTTAAACATCTGTTTGTTCTCTCTTTTTCCTATATGATGCTTTCAGGTAAGTTAGTCATAAAATTATAAAATGTAGTCTCAGATACCTAATTGTTGTAGATTTCATTATTATTATTGTCAGTGATACAAGCTGTAGCAAACAATATTTTTTAAAGTAAAGTATATTTATGCAGATTTTGTTTGATTAATTTTCATCTTCCACTTTTTTGTCTAATTCTGTAGATTGGATGTAATATATACCCGTATGATTGGCAAAAACACCACTTATTGTATTAGAAGCTCATTGTAGGTCTGACATATACAAGAGATAAAGTATTGGGCTTCATACATACCAATTTTATTGAAAAATAGGTTCACATTTGATCTTTAACTTTGGTTCTAACTTAGGGTTGCTTAATTATGACTGAAGTAGGTTAAACATTGATAAAATAGAATGTTTGACTTTGTGAAAAAGACCATCATACCAAACTTTGTCGAAGGCAAAACAATATTTTTTGACTTTAAAGCGATTAATTTACTGCATGAATTTTTCGGTAGCATTATTTGGTAGTTGAATTTAATTTAAGAGTATTTAGTTCCACGTGCGATTAACTCGAGCTCGGACGTGATTGAGTTTTTTTTTTTGTTAAAGTGTATAACTTAACCAATTATTCGCAATATTAAAATTTAGTTTTTTGCGAAATTAATTACTACACTAAATACGAGTGGAGTAAGTGCACGCAAAGTGCTGCAATTACTAACTGATTGCAGAAAATGCTAACCTACACAGACCACATTATTGTGTGGTTTCGGTTGGACCACGTAAAAGAAGCAATAACACACTACAGTGCACCAACTGCCAACTAATCGGCCACACGAGAAACTAGTCATTTGCCGCCTCGCTGTGTGAAATTCTGAATCCCCGAAATGTGTAAACTGCAGAGGTGAACATACCGCTAACTATAAAATTGTCGATATATTAAAAGACACAACAATCCACACTCTTATCCCACAGCCAAACCAAAAATCCCAATAGCCTCAAAAGCCAAGAATTTGTATTTATCTCATTCCCAAATAGACATAAAATTGATATAGCGACTATTACCAAAATACACCCCATTTTGAACAAAAAATTTACAATTCTAGGATGTAATATCCATAGAAATGATAGAATCACAGAAGACGGCTAAGGCGGCTCTGTCATATTTATTAAGCATAATCTAAATACATCAACAATAGAACTAGATATTGTCATAAATTCTTGAAGCTACAGTAAAACTAGTCTCCACCTATAAACCACCCAATAATCAGCTTAATTTCAATGTGATTCGCCACATCTTCGAAAGTCATCATTCCACGATATTAGTAGAAAATCTCAACTGTAAGCATAAGAATTGGGGTACAGACCAGCCAATTCCAATAGAGTGAAATTAAATGACCACATCTTCTAATTGAGCGTTATGATAGCTACTCTCACTGACATAATCAGCTTCCGGGCAGTTTGAACATCATACTCCACAAAAATGTCAACCTACCAATAGTTCAAATTGTGCTAACTGAATTGGATTTTCGTCATCTCCGTTATATTTACCCTTAACTGCTCGTCTTATAATTACTTTAAGCTCCCGAGACTAATTAAAAACCTATAAAATGAGAAAATTTCAGAACTATCATGATCAAAGAGCTATCCTGCCCAACAAACTTAAATACTCGCAAAGAAATAAATAATGAGATTGAAGCATTCAAAGTAGCAACTACGTTAGCATTTACTTATCGATCTCATTCCCCGTTACACATACATCAACTAATAAAAAAAATACATAACATGGAAAATGAAACTCAGCTTTCAAAGAACATTTAAATAGATTTGTAAGACTAGTAATACGAACTAGATCAACATCGAATCGCTTCTTACCAAAAGCACACATAATCTTTTAATCCAGGAAACAACTACACATAGAAAATCACAAAAAATCTTAAAGCAATCTACAGTCATCACAATACTTAGATACGAAGGCCAAATATTCTGAGGACCAATAAAACTGCGAGCTATTTGCAGGAAAAAACCTTTACCACCCTACAAAACACTGTCACAAATGAAGTCCAGCTATCAGACATGAATAAAACCTGTTCTAACACAATACTTATTAAACCGGTTTCTCCAACAGAAATCAAACAACACATAAATCTAAAATATTGCCGAGACCAAATCTAATCCCCAACTTACTTTTCAAGAACCTCCCAGATAAATCCATAGCTCACCTATCAGCGATATTTAGTGCATTTCTTAAGATAGGATACTTCTCCACTGCTTGGAAAAAAGCAACATTACTAATGTTCCCAAAACCTGGCAAACAACATAACAATCCTGTAAACTATTGCCCAATCAGCTTTCTCTCTACTGTATCCAAACTTTTTGAGAGAACCATACATACACTACTTAACAACCACTTAGAAACCCATAACATAATTCCTTAATTTTAATTTGTATTAAGGAATTCACACTCTGCGACTCATCAAATCTTGCAAATTACAGAACTAATTGAAAAAGGTTTTGAAAACAAATACACGCGCTTGTAGCATTTGTGAATACAGCACAAGCGTTTCATTGCATCTGGACAGGACTTATTTATAAATTGATAACGATAAATATATTCTTTACTTAACATACACAATCAAATCATTTCTAACGAATAGGACCTTCCAAATCAGAGTAAACACCTCCACCTTGCAGATCCATCACAATCGAGCCAGCGTCTCTTGGGACCATCATTGTTCAATGTTTACGAGTAGTAGCCGATACTACCTAGTTACAGCATGGCAATGTACGCGGATGACACTGCGAGTATTGCCAAAAATCACATCAGTAATTCCACAAAGGTGAATCACCATTAACATTAGTAAGTGTGAATCTAAGATTTTTACACTCCGTCGACCTCCAAATACCCCAAACTATTAACAATATCACAATGAAATGGAATCGAAAAAATCATTCAATACGATATCTATGTATACACTTGCACAGACAACTAAAATGGAGCCTGCATATCAATAAAAAGTTATCAGAGTCATACGCAAGATTGCATATATTATACACAATATCAAACAAAAAAAGCATCTCTAGAAATTTACACCTCAATAAAGACACCGATATTCACCTACGGTAGTAGTGTTTAGAGCGCCACAACCAAAACAAATATAAACAATATTTAAGTACTGCCAAATAAAGTAATACGCATAATTACCAAAGTTAAATGGTACAGGGTGTCACGCGGCAGACGCATGAATTTGGAAAAGTCATTTCTCCTTCCTAATGGTCCTAGAAGGTTAAAAGTCGGCTGATTCGAAATTCTCAACTACACAGAGAAACTCAAATCCCTACACTCCAAGCGTTTATTACCAAAACCACCAAATAATTTTATGATAACATTAATCAATGTGATGGAGTTAAGTTTTACCATATTGGATGCCATTAATTCATACTAGACTCAAAAAAAAATTTTAAATAGACTTATTAAAAAGTGATAATTGACTAACACTTTGCATAACCTCCATGTGAATTAATAATAAACCTGCAAAGCTTGTAACGCATAGCGAAGTGGCGAAGCAGTCTCCCAAACTAACGCTGACCTTTGACCAATCAGTTTCAAAATCACTAGCAAACAAGCCTTTTTGGTCACCTGTCGATTGGTGAAAACGGAATTTGGAAATTCCCAGCCGTTCTCGAGTTTTTGCTCGGACGGACGGACGGACAGACGGACAACATGAAGTTAGTAAGTGACTCCGCTTCGCTTCGCCACTTAATAATTGTGTACCCTAACAGCAAGCTATTAATGGTGAACTATAATGAGTAGTAAAGTTATTCTAAACAATTTATAAACAATCTCTTCTATGAATAGCATAGTATATGCTGAGCTGGCATATTTGTTATAATATTATCTTAGAGTAATTGTTGAGTGGTGTAAGCGGTTGAGACGCGGGTTGCGATGCGGACGGACCCGAGTGTCATTCCCGGAGCTCTTTGATGCCTGGCGGGTGGCCTATTCAGTCACTGAAAATAATTGAGTACCTGCGCTCGCTCGAGCAATGGGTAATAATAGCAATAGTCTAAGGCGCGTTGCTTGTCACATCACCCCCCATCAGAGATGGTGCGCGACGACTGGACAGTAAAGTCGGACATATGAAAGCCTTAACCACTCAGTTTGCAGGCCTTGCTTTCATGCGGGGCGTTTGAGCCGTACAATACTAATAATCTAAGAGTCGATTATTGTTTTGCAACATAAGATTTTCAAGAAATTTTGAAATAGTAGATAGAGAACTAATTGGTTTATAAAAGATACATGGTCTGAATTTTTACCTGGTTTGGACACTAAGATAATTTCAGTATTTGAAAACGTTTTTGACAATAATGGAATCTTAAAACAGCATTGAAGATATAGATTAGTATAACGATACCTTTTTTGAAAGTTCCTCCACTAAAATTGAGACATTTGTTGTAGCATGAGAGCCAAGGTCTCTATACCCTCCGAATAAAATGACACCAATTATGAAGACAGCCAATTCTTCACAATTTCATAAAGAATAGTTTTCGAAATTTGTTTAAATGGTTTTTACAACTATTTTAGCTTCTTCGTAGCTTGTTAATGATACGCTACACCAAGTCATCAGTAACTACAAATGGCCGCTCACTCCGTCCTATATTAAGCCCACCTTCTTACACTTACTTTAGTTATTCCATTTGCACCATACATTTCACTATTTTGTCAATGAATATGTGCCAGTTTTTTTTTTTTTGTTTCAAGAAACAAATAACACAGTGTACTTCACAGACGGCTTGTCTTTTAAAGGATTTGAATATTGTAACCTTGTAACAAACACCGTAAACAACAATGAAATGGCATCCGCACACAGTTAATATATGAAGCAGTACAGCGAGCATGCACAATCAGACAATATTTTCTATGGACACAAAACTTACTTTCCAAACATACCGCGTATAAACACATGTTAAATAGTAAAGAGGATAAGAACACCAATAGTAGCCTAATATTTTTTATTCAATCCTTACAGACATTGAAGTGCTGAGTTTTTACCTTTACTGGAATTTTTCATTCAAGGTGGCTGAAATCAAGCAAGACTTAGTCAGCAGGGCCTTCAAAGTTTTTGTTTTCTCGTTAAATTATCTAATGCTCCAGTGAACTGTGACATTTTGATACAGAAAGCTATCGACTTGACTGATAGAGCGCTACAGATTTTAAGGCGGCAGCTGGGCGGCTTACCGAATTAACGAAGCGGTTAAATGAGGACTGGTAAAAATGCATCGACTTAGTGGTGAATACTTCAACATGGACAAGACCAAACTATATCACATGGTGATCATAATCTAAATTACCATCTGTTATGTTTAATAAATTTTGAAGGTTTATACGTCGGCTAGGAAAATTAAAATAATTATAAATTCCACTGTTTTATTATAAAAATACGAAGTACGCGCTTCTGGTCTTACTACTAAAAATAAAATAAGATTTAGTCGCGCAACAGTCACTTGCGTTCGTAGTGCCGCGTCATTTTCCACAATGTTGAAAATCGACTACCGGGCTGTGAATAATATTCTTACTAAAGTAGATTTTAGTCACAGTGATATTAAATGTTTGGATTGCGGATACGGTAAATTTTCGTCTTTATATTCTACTGAAAAGGAATCGGCAAAACAATTCCACTTAGGTAAAGAAAATATTAAAGTCCAATAACACACAGGTAGATGGTTCAAGTACTTCAAAAGGGACGTCACCATCATCAAGCATGAGGTACTAGAAGGTACTTTTAAAGGTAAAAGAATTTTCATCCAGGTTGGGGCTTTTAGATGTAGGTGTCATACGCATTTTCCATAAGCACCTTCATATAAATAAAGTTAGCGCCAAATGGATACACCGATTTTAGTGTGACCTATAGTGAACAATTTTTAAATTGTCTCAACAACAAATAAGAAATTCTTTAATCCATTTTTACAGGAAATAGGACCATAAATTCTATATTATGATCTTCTAGTAGAAATAAAGTCAATGGAATGGCTCAAACCAAGGATTTTTAGTATTGGAAAAGTATTTTGCTATTTATAAAAAAAGAAACACACAGTGGTGAGCGGAGAGTTACTCCAGCTTACCAAGGGAAAGAGAAGTGCACGATAACACCATTGTCCATAAGTCTGCAATTTTCCAGATGGTTTTGAAGAACTTTATCATCTACACTAGAGCCCAAAACAACCCAACATATTTTCATATTCACATATTTAAAGTAGAAAATTTAACAACAATAAAAAGTAACAGGGGGCTATTTTGAGCGTTTTCCAGATACAACTTTAGAGTATTTTCTAAGAGTATTGAAATGATGGTTTCAGAATGTAATAAATTTACTGAAATATATGAAGACAAACTCTTTTATTTTATTTTCACTGCTGAAATGCAGTCAAGCCGGAAACTTTTGGTGCTTATCTCGCACACAAATATTAAAATCAGCAAGGCCATTAAATTACATTATAACAGCTATTGCTATTCGTATTCTCAAATTTGTTTGTATTTGGCCTGACAACTTTTTTGCGGTGCCCATTATGAATACAACGTTTGCCCAACAGCTGTTCTAGAAAATTTATTATCACTTCATTGAGTTTGCCAATAACTAAGGATCTTTGTTTTATTTTTCTTCTAGACTTTTCTATTTTGAGTTAACTTAATGCTTTAGTTGAACATTTTTATTGGTACTTGAATTATGATGTTTTAAATTTATAGTTTACTGATTTTTAATTAGATATTTGTACTGGAATTTTTTTATTATTTTATTTCTATATAACATTTTTAAATTTATTTCGAATTTGTGCTTTACTCATTTAATATTTGTTTTCTTATTTGCTCGTCTGGTACTGTGTAATACTAGAGATTAAAAATATATATTTATTTAAAAATTAAACTAAATCTACAATATTTGAACTTTTCTCACATGATACATGTAACCGTTAATAATAAAAGGAAGCTGTACATTTCTTTGTAAGTGATAATTTCTTATATGGAAAGAACGATATGTATTACAACCACCGATTTTCACAGTTTCAACTATGCATTGCTGGTGATGGCTAACATAACATTTTAATGTTTAATTTATTCTTAAAAAAGTTGTTTTTATTAAGTGTTGTGTAATACTATGCTGTCGCTTACGTTATGATGCTTAAATCAAATAACTGCTAGTGTTACAAAAAGTAATATAGCAGATGAACAAACATATTTAAATAAAAGCAACCTGCACCACACGTCATTAGGGCTAATGCGTCAAGACTTATTTGTGTAAATGCACGCTAGGCTCACTTATTGATCTCGCGAAGCATTTATAAGCATTTGCTCAATTCGAATAACGCGCATTAGTAGCACTAGCACTTAACGAAACAATAAATGTAGTTGATACTAATCGCTGCCTTTCACTTAATATACACTTTGTTTGTACGCTCTCTAAATGACCGAGATAAATTTTATTGCTGGCGAATCTATTTCGGATTTTACTACTTTCATTAGCTTAATTGGTTCTGCACGACTGGGCCATTGTTTACTTATTTATCGCTTCAGCAACAACAGCTCGCCGGAATGAAATGTATGTATTTCCGTCAGGGGCTCTCGCGATTTTTCTTCCCGAAAACAAAGTTTTGTGTGCGCTTTTGCGCTTTCAGCCCCGCATAAGAATTATTTAAAAATTCGCCTTCTAACCTACAGAATTAGAGAAGAATCGATGCTTTCAACTTTCATCAATGATTGCCTGCTTTTTCTTCCTTTTTGTACCTTTGCGACTTTCTGTTTGATTAGATCCGGCTCCTCCGAAATCACGGCGCTGACGCAGCGCCGCTCGCAGAACCTCCTGGTGCCTCCAATTCGGGCCCGGAGCAGCTGAATTTGTCTCTCTTAAGCGGCGCAACTGTCAGATATAAAGTGCTTCGAATGGTTTAGCTCATCTGCAACAGTTCGAGGCGTTCCTGAGCTGCTTGTTTCAGTTTCCAGGCCAATTCGCTTATCTATCGCTGTCGCAGAAGCGATAAGGCGGCGCTCCTATGCGCCTGCGAGCAGCGCGCCCGATAATTGAGTTCTGGTGATTTTTGGAGACAGCCGATTTATCTGGCGTTCTTATGCAAATGTTCCGAGAGATAAGGGTGTAATTGCCGGAAAATATTGATAACAAGGGTCTAGCGGCAGGGCTCAGTTAAAACGTGCTTCTAAAGATAAGGCTTCGGGAAGATAGGATCTGTGATAAAGTGGGCAGTTATTAATGGCTATTAAAGAAATAATAAATTACGAAACAGTAAAAACGTCATGTGGTATTTAAAATAAATGTGGCTAATTATAAGTAACAAATATCTGTGTATTACTAAACTTAAAAGTTTATGACCAAGGTTTATTTATATATAATACCACTTTACTAAGCGTTTTATTTTAATCAGTAAATTATTTTTTATTTATATGTAGAATATTTGGTTGTCCTTCCTGTATTTTTATTTATACTTACTCATATTTGTTTAATTTGTTTGATATGTTACTGGATCACATTCAGTCTTTCATCTCATGATATCTTCCACATGTTGTGCAATTCATCGAGACCCCATTCCTTAGCCATTGCATAGATAATTTAATCATATTTCTTGCCACTATATTTTTTTTCTAAAGAATTTATTCTTAAATTGTATTATTTGTCTTTAGTATTTATAGATTCAAACCTACACAATATATGAAGTGTCTGTGATACTAAGAGACTACTTATTTTGGTCTTCTAATATGCAACTCGGAATAAGTTATAAATATTGTAGTTTTATATACTAGTTTTAAAGAAATGATTTTCTTTGAGACGTTTTTAAAACCATACATATACTTCAACACTTGTAAAAGATCAAATTTAGTTGTAATTTCTGTTAGAGTCAGTTTCTTATAATCATGTGGAATACTTTATACATTATCAACTTATATTCGCCTTAGAAAATTTACCTAAGTGACGATTAGTATTAGCACAAAAACGGGCCAGAATTTGTTGTTTTTCAAGAAATAAAGGAGATGGTACAGGGTACTGTAATAAAGAAGTACTGTTACATATGTACGTCTAGAGAAAAACAATAATCAAATCTGAAAGATTTATTACCAAGAAACTATAAACCACCAACATAATTTGCAATGTAATAAGCCATAATCTGCTCAAAAACGACATAAGAAAACTATTCTGAGGTACTATCTTGGTTTCTAGACTCAAACTGTCCATAAAACAGGAACGTCACAATAAACAATCAAAAGGTCACAAATGTAGTTACTTCCAGGAAAAATAAAAGTTTTGTTTATTTTAATAAGTGCTAAAAGGTGTAAAGCAACCCAGTCACAACGTGTATGATAAGGAACAATTTATGGTGTCATGTAAGCATAAGAATATTTTAGTTTTCATTATGCACATAGATGATTTTTAAATTTTAAATACCTTTAGTCAGCTGTAATATAATTATACTTCAACCGGAAACGTTCATGGTTAGCCTCTTCAAGTTTTCTGTTACATATTAAATCACTAAACAACTAATGTTCTGGTATTGCTTGTCTACTTACTCACTGAAAAGAAAATAACATTTCTTTAGTAGCATTTATATTAAATTAATTTTAAAAAATCTTTTGAAAAAACTATAATACAACAACAGGCTTATGAAATCCAAGTATAATAAAAAATGCCAAACTCTCCCAGAAAAAAACAAAAAAACCACTTACCATTGTCATTCTTACAATCAACCAGTGTGTTCCGTCACTAAGAAGTAATGCGCGTATTTTAATCAAGTGAATTGTTGAATTATGACTTTATAAATCAAAATAAAAGTAATACGGTACATAAAATTATTATAATAGGTATAAAATGACAAAATTACTTTTTTTTTATTTTAAAATATTGCCAGATCAACAAACATTTTTGTTATACATAGCATTGGTAATAGAAATGTTAATAAAACACTAAACAAAACTTGTGTGACAAAATAATGGTCACAATAATTTAACTTGTTGGTATTGTCTTATTCGTTAATAGGATTTGTTAGCACTATATCCTGGGGTAATTTGCGTTGAAGCCTGGTATGAATGTTCGTTTTAAAGAGTCCATAATGAACCGCGCCACTACACGCACTTGAGTTTAAGATTAATTTTTCCTCACATCTTTTAACAAACTGATCGACGGGTAGAATGCCTAGCTCTTCGTGTAGATGAGTGTTACGTATATACCACAGTGCGTTTACAGCAATTCTTAACACCTTGTTTTGAAAGCGTTGAATTTTTTGCAAGTGTGTTTTCGATGTATTGCACCACACTGGTGATGCGTATAATATAAGAGGTCGTAGTAAGGTTTTATACAATAAAACTGTGCATTTAATTTTGAGACTAGACTTGCGATGAATGAGCGGGTATAGCTGCTTTAATCTAGTGTATCCTTGGGTACGTTTTTGGTTTATGTGGTATTTCCAACTTAAACGGGTATCGAGATATACCCTTAGGTATTTGATTGCACCATCATTCGGATTCCAACTAATTGCGGTATTGTCAATGCGTAAACAAGGAGGATTATTGATTCTTCGCAAAGTGAAGATTTTCGCTTGGCATTTGTCGGGGTTTATGGTGATGTTCCAGAGTTTGCACCAGGAAGATAACTTGTTAATTGCATTCTGCAGCATCGCAATTGCTTCAATAAGATTGTCCGCTTGGGTAAATACGGCAGTGTCGTCCGCAAATGTAGCAATTGTTGCATTAAGCTCAGGTAGGTCAGAAGTAAATATGTTGAAAAGCACTGGGCCCAGAATGCTTCCTTATGGGACTCCTGCTCGACACATTTTGGTTTCGGACAGTGTTGTGTTAACTTTAACTGCAAAGGTTCTATTGTCTAGAAAGGAGAAAATAAGTGCTTTAAGGTATACAGGCATGGCTATGTCTAGGATATTTTTTTTAATGCCTTCGATCCACACCTTGTCGAATGCCTGTGCTATGTCAAGAAAAACTGCTGTAGTGTAATGTTTGTTATGAAATCCGAGTTCGATAAGCTCGCTAATTCTTTGTAGTTGATGGCTTGTTGAATGGCCTTTTCTAAAGCCAAATTGATATTTAGGCAAGGTGTTGAGATTTTCAATGTGTTTTAGCAAGCGGTTGTAAGCAATTTTTTCAAGAATTTTTGATAACGACGTCAACAGACTTATGGGTCTGTAACTGCTTATTTTGTTTTTGTTTTTTCCTGGTTTTCTGAACATTAGACTGTGCGCAAGTTTCCAGGACTCTGGAAAGTACCCTAGTCTCATGCAGGCATTGTAGGTAGTACATAGATAAGTTATAGCCATCAATGTGAGGTGTTTAAGAATTGTATTGGTGATCAAGTCGTGGCCAGGAGATTTCCTTTCGGGGAGCTTTTCGATAATGTCCTTCAGTTCGTTAGGTGAAGTTGGTTGAATTTCATCTGGAATTGGCACCCATCGTTCAATATCGTTTATGATTTGTGTGTTGTGAGTGGGCGTGCAAGTGGTTGCAGGTGTGAATGTGTTTTCAAGATGATCAGCAAAGGCAACTGCTTTTTCGGAGTCGGAAGTGTAAGTGATATTATCAGATACAGATGATAGCGTTGGCAATTCTTCTTTTTGATTTAGAATTTTTCTAGTTGTTTTCCAAAGGCCCCAATCTCCTGGGCTGAAATCTGCTATGTGGTTTTGATATGTATTAATTCGTAGGCTGTTCAGTTCTCTTTTAATTTGGTGCGTTAGGTTGTTTAATTTATTTTTAAGTTGTGGGTTCCTGTTTCTCTGCCATTCACGCCGAAGCTGGCTTTTGTTTTTGATTAAGTTAATGATGTATCTGGGAGGATAATTGTAATTTGTCGGATGAGTCCATCTAGTGGTTGTACAAGCTAATTTAGCACTATCTTGAATTGTTGATGTAAAGTGGTCCACGGCCGCATCAATGTCTTTGGTTGTTAGTAATCGTGTTGGGAAGTGGAGTTTACTTTTGAGCTGAGTTTGAAATACGTTCCAATCGATTTTGCCATTAATTAATTTTGGAGTAGATTGTTTAATGATTAATGTGTTGGCGAATGACACCAGTACTGGTAGATGATCAGAATTTAGTTCTGGAATGACACTTTGAAAGATAGGTTTACCAAAGTTTTCCAGGAGAACAATATCGAGTATGTCAGGCTGGTGATCTTCTCGGTACGGGTAATAGGTGTAATCATCAGGTGCCAAGATTTGGAAGGTGTTTGCTATGGCAAGATTTTCCAGTTTAATACCTTCGGGATTTGTGGCTCTCCATCCCCACAGGGTATTTTTAGAATTCATATCTCCTAAAACTAGTACTGATTCAGTAGTGTCAAAAATCCTTTTTATATCTTCCTCAGCAATTCTTGTGTTTGGCTGCCTGTAGACACAAGCAATTATTACACTACTCTGATCATCAAGTTTAACCCTTATTGAGGTAAATTCAATTTTTAAGTTAACAATTTCTGGAAGTTGAATGTGTTCATATTTCGTTTTAATAATTATCGCTACGCCACCAGCTGCTACTCTGGAGTTTCGATCCTTGCGATAGATATGATAACCTGGAATTCGAAATTTTATGGTCTCATCAAGATGCGTTTCTGATATGCAGGCGATGTCCACATTGTATCTCGCTAAAAAGGCGATAAATAGAGAGCGCTGATTGTTGATTCCATTTGCATTCCAGTTAAGGATGGTTAAACTTTGTATTGGTTTGCTTTGGTTAAGGTCCATTGATAAGCATTGGTAAGAGAGTGCTAATAATGAATGTTTTAATTTGGCTAAGGTACGGCGTAATAAGATTAAGGAGAGTTTGAATGAGATTGTCGGGTAATGCTGATGGAGTGGATGAGGAGGTAATATTGTTGTTCTGGGCGAGTCCGCTTTTAAGCTTATCTGCAAAGGTCTGTGTGTTACTGATGTACGAGTTTCTAGGTTGCGCTCGAGTCCGTTGTTTTAGTAGTGTAATATGGTGTGAACAGCCACGATAGTTTGCGCTGTGGTTGCCTCCACAGTTAGCACACTTTGGTGGTTCGTTTGGCCTCTTTTGACATTCGGAATGTAGATGATTACCAGCACATTTTACGCAAACTGGTTTTAGACTGCAATAATTTTTAGTATGGCCATACTGTTGACATCTGTAACACTGAGGTATATTCTTGGATTTTCTTCTAGCGGAGTGAAAAATTGCTTTTAGTGAATATATACGTTTCGCTTGCTCGTTATTGATTAGCTCTAGTGCACAAACAGGGAGAGGTTTTCTATCTCTGGTGTACAATCGTGTTACCTTTGTCACAGGCACCTGACTAGCTAGTTCAGTTTTGATTTCCTCATCTGTCAGAGAAAGTGGAACATTTTTAATTACTACGGAAATTGGTTTGTCATTTGGGTTTTGGTAAGTATGATATTGAATTTGATTTTCTGTAAAATGTTTGGTTAATTTTCGAAAATCTTCGTCTTTTGTTAAATTGATTCGTAATGTGGTTGTGTTATACGTTGTTGTGAAGGTTCCAGCAGCTAGTTTTTGCATGTCTTCAATTAAGGCTTTATGACTTAAGGTGTTTGGTAAGTAGATAGGTGGGACTTTGATGGTTGGTATGTTATGAGTTTCTAGCTGTGATTGTGTTTTATCGGACACGTTTGAGTCATTTTTGTTGGAAGATTCGCCATCAGCTAATGTATTTTCCAAATGGGCTGGCAGATAGAATTTATTACTGGTTAATAAATCTTGGGTGGTCCATGCATACCGTTTTTGGACTTCATTAACGGGCGGTGTTAAACTGTCTATTTTGCGCTTGTTATGCGCTTGATAATCCATTTTTAATTCATATCCCGAGATTGTATTAGTTTTGTTGAGAATAAGTAAAATAAAATTTACTTACAATACTAGCTACGGATAGCTTTAAGGTCAAGCGTATCGCACTGATATCAGACAGGCCAAGGAACGTCTGCACTGTAACACTGCTCGTACTCGACTCGACAAAATTACTAAACATTTATCTTAAGATCAATTTATTATATATTATTACAAATGATCTATTGGGTTTTCAAAAATTATAGTTCATAAAGTATTAAACATAAGAGAATAAAAATTATATTCTTATCACAAGACACTCGTTAATGCTGTAGTTTCGTTTGTACCGGAATCGTTCTAGTATAATTTCATAATTTAGTGGCCTAAATGCTGCGGCAATGTTATGTTAGAGCTCATATAATGATAGCATATTAGCATGTTCTAATAAAAGAAATCGAATTGTGCCGTAATAACTTTTTTTATTCTAAAACACAAAATGCTGGAACATGAGCTACCACAGTATGTAATTGCAAATTCTAAAACGTAAAATTAGTCTTTATTTACCTTACTACTCCGAACAAGTACGATTCACAGCTTGAAAGTTGCTATAATGTGAACATTAGCCGTTATTTAAATATTACAATAAAGTAAAAATATACATAAGGTAGTATAAATTACAATTTTATGCCTACGTATATATATATATTTTTTTAAATAACGGTTGTTATGCACAAAAATAGATTAGAATACCTTCTATCAAACAAAAAAAAAATAAAATTTTACAGAAAGCTAGTTACATTTAACTTTTTCGTCATTTGTTGCCGTTTCCACGTTTCTTAAAAAAAATTTTAAACAGTTTGAACGATCGTAGGAAATTTTTAATTTGCAAAACTTGCCAGTTTTGCAATTGCAATCCACTCGTTGTCAACGGTGTTCACAGTTAAAAACCAGACGAGAAATTGCCTTTCCCTTCGTTCTTCTCTGTTCAACCATCTGTCACCATTTCGTAATCATGGTGTGTTAGATTGCATTCTCAACAATCTGGTGTTTATATTCTATTGAGCAACACTTTTGTACGAAGTATTATACTCAAACGGAAACTATTCCCATACTTCACTAACTACAATCCTGCTGTTTAGAAGGGGGGAAGGGGTGACATACTTTTTTAAATTACATATTTGCAATGCTTCGTATTAAAATTTTTAATGATGATTTATAAATGTTAGTACCTATAAATGTACTGCTTTCTTATAATAAACAAATTTTGAAAAATTTGGTTTCAACGAAAAAATATGTTTTTTTTGCATATTCGTGTCAGCTAATTATATATAAGATATTTTGTTTAAAAACTTAAGTAAATCGTTGTACAACAATGTATCTTCTAATAAATAAAATATGAGTTAATTGCTGGCGCTTAACTTTATTTCTTGAAAACAATTAAAAAATAAATTTTTCGGTTTAAATTATAAAATAAACTTTATTAAAGCTGTTCTAAAAATTAAACAGTCGTCTAAATTAATAATTTAATAAAATACTGTAAGGATGACCCCACAAATCGGGCTTTCTTGATAGGGCTGCTGGTAAGCGCGCGGCTGAGCAATGCATAGATATCTAGAATTCACTAGTCATCACTAGGGCCTGTGTATTGTAAAATAATTAATAACTAAAAATAAATAATCGAACCTGCAAGATGTTATCGCTAGTATCAGAAGTTAGGTATATCGCAACTTGAAGCACTATTCAAATAAATGACCATATCTGTACAAATCAAGCTACATAAACTAAAATTGGAAGAGTTAAAAAACAAATTATAAGAGCAAGATTTAGGGATAACAGAAAAGATTGCAACAAATTCTAATCGACTAAGTTAAGAATCCAATCACATAGCTGCGAAAACCACGAACTTAGACAGGTTAATGCAGAACCTGACAGAAAGAAACTTAATAGAGGAGAATTAAAAGAAAACTTGCAAAAATTGCAGAACATTGATAAAAAAGTTTTAATAAAAGTTCTAGCTCTCTTAGAAAAGAGACAACTCGGACGATACTTAAAAGCATTTGTGTTCCTTATTGTTAGATTAGTATAGATTAAATCTACTTTACCATACTATTATAATACTTTACTATTTTATGACTCTTATTTCGATCAAGTTTTTCTCCAAACTTGAAAGAACTACGCTACTATATTACCTCAAAAATCTGTTAAAGTTGCAACTTGTTTCTGTCCCTAAATCGATAGAACATTATACCACCTCCTGCAATAAGAAATTGGTTTGGTGTATGTGTATTCTTTGGTTGATCTATGACCTTCATCTACAGATCAGTTTATTTTGTGTAATACCCGAAGGTTAAAGAATTGGATTTTAGAATAGTCTAACTAGAGACAGCTTTTTTGCGTTTCACTAATAGTGGACATAATACAACATGTCCCACAGACATTTTTATAGCCTATGTTAATGTCTTAAAAGTTACCTCTTACACGACCACTCAGAGATGTAAGTTTGTATAGTATACTGAATTATAAAAAATAGTTCGATTCAAAAATAAATTATAAACTAGAAAAATCAAAAATTATTTTAATAAAATAAAATAAATAAAACCATAAAGCAGTGTATTTATACTATAGACTTCTCGAGTGATACAGCACATAAAAGCTTTTTAAAGTTTCGAAAATTGGTATCACGTTAAAATTTTTGGCTAACAATTTATGGCTAACAATAGCCCAAATGAGTGCCCATTTTAGCTCGCAATAATACATTTTCGATCAAATCTACCATTATTGAGAAAAACAATTATAAAATTGTGAAAATTTAGGAACCTATAATTTTTCAATCTCTTATAGTACTCTTAAAAACTCGACAAAACTTCTGCTTAGTTTACGTTCTAATTTTTGTGCTGCAGATATTGAAACTAGGTTGGTTCAAAAATTTCCAATATTTAAATTCAATAACTTTAAAAGGTACGCGAACCAACAAAAACTAAAGTCCATTCTTCTTAACCAGACCAAAGTTTATTTAGTAAAAAATTTAGATTGAGATTCTAAAAATTCTTCCCAAAGTTGCAATTTGTTATAGAATTATTTTGTTTATTTAAAAGCATTTTGGTTTGTATTATGTAACTGATTTAAAATTTATAACTTTGCATACAAGTATTGTTTTTTACTCAGAGAGTTTTCTTCTTAACTTTAAATAAATTTTTATAAAATTGAACATTATCCAAAATAAAACAAAAATGAATAAGTTCGATCTTTTGGACCTCATAAAGAAAGTTTAAAGGCAATCGGTTCGCGGATAAAAATAATGAAAGTGAAGAAACTAGTAGTGTTAGTGCAAGAAAAACCTTGAAAAGCAATAATAAAGATGTATCATGGCATCCTCTATGATAATGATAATTATATTACTTTTATTCAAATTATATAATAACTTAGTTATTTGTCGAGAACGCAAACAAAATATGAAGTTTGAAGAAACGTGAAATAGGGGTCTAGTTTTTAAACTAGTTGTGTTATGCCAATGTGGTCGTCATAATACCAGTTCAGGACCTTTACTAAAAATGGACACGAAGTTAATCGTCGAATTGTGTTTGTCGCTTTCCCCTTAGGTCAGGTCAAGAAGGCGTTAATTTATTTTGTGATCTTATATATAAAAAAATATCTTTTATATAAAAGCTGGAAAAGAAGAAAACAATAAAGATTATGGAAGACCCATCTTAGAACTAAAAGTGTCTGATGAATGGTTCTCAAAGAAAGTATGAATTTAAATTGCGATATAGAGTCATTACAATCATTAAGTATTACTCGGGTAAAGTAATTGATTTAGTAGTAAAAAGTGGTCGGTGTCAACCATATGCAATTTCTAAAAAAAAAAGAAAACACTCCCAAGTACCTAACTTGGTATGAAGATCGTTTAAACATTTTTTTATTAATTATGAAAGGATCTTTACGCAAAATGGAAGTATCTGCGATCACAGAAATGGTTTTAAGATTAGAGGAAAAGTATAGCGTTATATACGCGTTTTACTTTGAAGACATAGACTCAAAAACTTTTAAGGCCATTCTAGACACCAATCCTTATGAAGATTTACAAGTTGTAAAAATTGAGTGCGTTGGACACGTTGCGAAGCGAATAGACACTCGGCTTCAAGTTACTATGGTTTAGCTACTAAAAGGAACGTAAATAGTGTTGAAGAAATGAGAAGAGGTATCATAGCTACCTACTATCATTTATGTTCTACAATATTATTACTGCCCATCAGACAAAGTCAGTTGGTGTGCTTAGCAAAATAGGAAGAAATGGAGCTTTTTTAGCATCCTGTGACACTTAATCCAATCGTTTAAGAACATATTTTTCCCATTTACCAAGACTTATTAAAAGAAGAATTATTGTAACGTTTAAGAACTCGAGCAAAATGCAGAATGAAAGTTTTAATTTAACGATCTGAAGACTAGTCCCAAAGCACCTGAATTCTGGCCTAGAAATATCAACAGCGACGTAGATCTTTATCATCCAAAGAGGCTTGTAGAGCCCGTAGAAAACAACAAATGACAGAAAATACTTTTTTTGGAGAGGTCGAAGGATTATTATATGTCCCTGGAATCACTGTATAACAGGTAAGTTAGAAATAATAAAAATAGACACTTTTTACCTATCAAATTTTTAAAGGCGTTTTTCTCAAAATCCTGTTTTCAGAATTTGCCTGCACTCTCATTTGAAAAATATTCAACCGATTTTAATAAATTTTTGAACATCACTTTCTAATACCATAAGCTTTTATATGAACCTAAATGTTTTAGAATCTGATAAAAAGTAGTTTTTTTATTGAATAAATAGGCCAAAAACAGTGAAAAATCGATTTTTAAAACATTATTTTTTATCTATATTTTAATAAATAACAAAATTTATTCTTTGCCCTCAAAAAGATTTAAATTTGTGCTTTTTTGAGCCTTTTACATGTATCACCCCTTAAGATTATGTACTAAACTCTGGCGATACTTGCAAATTGATGCCTATTATAATTTTTAGCGTAATGGAGGTATAGCAATAGTAAATATGAAAAAATTAAACAGATTGTATCCTCATTTTGAGAGAGATTAAATATATGAGGAGCAACTTGTTCAGGCTTTTTCTTTATGCAAAATTATTAATAACAAAAATATGCATTATAATGAGTTTCGTCTCATTTGCATTTTGATTTCAAACACATTAAAACTTTTCCAAATGGAAGTAACTTGTTTGAAGTTTTCCTCGACAATTGACGTTATGCATGAGCTGGGAGTTCCCTCCAGCTCATGCACACTATGCCGTTAATAATTGCGTTACGGTGCAACGAGGCAGACATCTTCAGCAAACAGTAGGCGCTGCATAATTGCGATCTGATCAATATGCATCCTATTAGTTAAAACAAGACGCACTGTATCTCTGCTAATGCCCGGAGAACTCTGGTTGATGGCGCTAGACATGCAAGCTGCCGCCGAGCAGCCAGCTTTTAACGATTTCTGCGAAGGCCGCGAGCTTGGAGCGCGCAAGAAGCGCCGGAGGCAACAAAGGAAGGACACGCGAATTTTGTCCGCCCGTACTTTCCCGGCTTATCTCCGCCAAGACGCATACACGCGTCGCATGCGATTTGCACATAATTTAGGGCCAATTCCATCACGGCATAGTTGTGTAAAGTTAATCCAATTTGTGTGATATAACAGTTTTCGATCCGGCTATCTCCGTCCCCGGATCTGGCTCCTTATTCAGCCGGGCAGATGTCGAAGGCCGCCGCAGATTTGTGGAGGCGCGTGAGCGCGGTTGCGTGAGGAAACGCACTTAAGCAGCAAGAGATAATGTGGGCGCCTTAACAGGATGCCGCGCCGCTGCTTCTGGATTAACGAAGCGGTTCGGCCGCGCGGCCCAAATATGCGCGGTATCCCGGCGTACCGTTCCGGGCCTCCGGGCTGTGGGCGAAAGTCGCGAATTATTGCGATTCCGTGCAACAATAAATCGATCGTGAGTTATGGCTCGTTAGGATAATGCGAAATTTAATCATTTGGAACCTTGTTAGGCTAACTAGGATTTGTGGTTACTTGCAGCCATAATGCCTGTTCTTAATTAGCGGCGCACGTCGGTTTGGAGAGGCGCGGAATGGTTTATAAAGATGCTAATGTGGCTGAACTGACGTTAGAAAAATAAACAAGCCCGGAGCTGCATCTGCGTCAGAACGGAGGTTAACCCGGACACCACCACCACGCGGAACTATTTGTAAACGACATTTTTCATTTCTTCTTGCAGGCATAAACAATCATTTTTTTGGTAAATATAAATTAATCATTAGTCCTAGAAAAACCCACATGGCATGCTAAAATTAAAGTTAACAACTACATACTTTTTTATGGATCGAAATGGCTATTGTAACAGTAATTAGAAATAATGATATGTAATTTGAAGTAATTAAGCATACAATAATTTTTAATTATTTAATGCTATTAATTCCATAACTGTCAGTACAAACTCCACAGAAGTATGACCAAAATTTTGAGCACTGGTCGGCAAATAACAACAACTCCCTTCAATTCTGGAAGCTGATCAGATCTTGATAATAGACCGAAATCAAATGGCAAATGCTCTTGGACGACACTACTAATTTGCCAGCAGCTTCAGCAACTACGACGATAACTTTTTAATAATTAAGAACCAAACGGAACAAATACCCTTAGACCTCACATAAGCCAACTCTGTGTCCTCCAACAATAAAATTTTTTGGTTCTCCAAATTTGCTCAGGGCTTATCTAATACCACCAAATCAGCACCAATATTAGACCAAATATCCTTGGAATTTATTAAAAATATGCTCCAAATGAGCGACTGAAAATTGTACACCTATATAACCAAATTGGTGCCTATCTCCAAACATGGAAAGAAATCCTGTTCCGATTTTAAAACCAGGTAAAGATTTAAAAATCTGTTTTAGTTATCGACAAATACCTTTACGTCTTATTAAACTTTTGCAAATAATGATTTGATTGGTATAGTATCTCAGCAAAATAAGAACATAAAATAGCAATTTTATTTGATTTTGAAAAGATCTATGACCTAACCTAGTGCCAATCAAATATATGAATGGAGTATATGCAGGCGTATACTCCGCGTTATTCACAGTTTTCTTTCTCTAATAAAGTTCTGACGAAACGCTACTCTTACTTTTACAGGCGGTTTTAAAATCCGAGAGGGAGAGAGCAGATGTAAAGAAATTGGACTTTTTTGAACCTTGTGCTTTTATTAAGTTTTCTTTGGGCCTCTATTGTACGCCAGCGTGAGCGTCTTCTACAACTGACTCTCCAAAGTAATTAATTTGATTTGTGCAAACTCAAGGTAAAATTGCTGGGAACGAGGAAGCTGATAAATCTGCTTGTCTAGCGGCAACTCAACCTCTATCGGCTATATTTATATCTATATTTAAAAGACCTGATGGTACAAAGCTTTTGGGCACCCGAATTGCTTTGTCAGTTTGACAAAATTGTTGGTCACAATCTGACTCGACCCTCCATTGTATTTAAACTAATGTTTTCAAACATCCCCTACGCTACTTCGTACTAGACACACCCGATTGAGTTTGCTATATTTGTTAATGGGTATTGAACAACGTAAAGAAAGAAAGAGCAAAAACTTTAAAAACATATTCACAACTAGGAAAGAATTAGAAGAGAAGAAAGAGGAATGCCAAAAAAATATTGATAAACCACCAATAGAAAACCAAACAACCCTGAATATTGACCAACAGACAGATAAAATAAATATGCTTGAAAACAAGCAAAGTAAAAGTATCTAAATTGAGTCTACATACAATAAATCTAATAAAACAAAGAATGAGATTACAAAAATTATTGTAAAAATACAAGCAGCTCAACAAAATTATAAAAAAGCAGACGAGAAAATATCTAATAACACACAATACAAGATTGGTAATAGAGAATATAGAAAGAATATGAAGAAAAGTTATGAAGATAGGATCAGAAGAGAGGGTGATGATATTTAAAAAAGGAGACACATCTAAAATGGAAAATTATAGGCCCATTAGATTGCTAGCACACCTCTATAAATACTTCACAAATATCTTAACAAATCCACTAACAAATAAGTTTGATCTGTACCGAACCAGTAGAGCAAGCAGAGTTTTGTAAGGATTTAGTACTTTCAACCATCTGCACACTTTAAGAACCCTAATAGAAAAACCAAATGAATACAATATTCCTATCCACCTAGCTTTTATAGCTTTCAAAAGCTTAAGTATTAAGATCTCTAGAAGAGACATGTGTGGACTGCAACTATATAAAAATGATTGTATACATTTATAGAGGCACCACGCTAAAAGTAAAAATGAACTACAACTTAAAAACTGAAAAGATCCAAATTGAAAAATAAATTAAGCACGGTAGTACAATAGCACCAAAACTATTTACCCTCGCCTTTGAACACGCTTTCAAAAATCTTTTATGTGGACAAAAAGGCATAAAAATAGATGGAAAATAGCTGAGCCATTTGAGATACGCGGAGGATATAATCTTAATATTATCTGATCCCATTAAACTGCAACAGATGATAGAGGAACTCAATCAAGCAATCGAAATTGGGCTTCGAGTAAATCTTAACAAAACCAACATAGTGAGTAATGACAATGCCCAAATTAGTTTAGAAAAAAAAAGCGTAGATGAACATCAAACTTTAAAGTACTTCGAAAAATTGGTTTATCATGGACCTCTTTTGTAAATCTCAGGCACGTACTACTGAATAAAAGCATAATCATATATCTACAGCAAAAAATATGATAGCTACATATAGACTTTCTACAAATGTGTTAATAAGACAAAAACAGAAACAACAGATGTTATAGAACATATCGCAAAAATAAAATGGAGCTGGGCCACATCGTCCGGGACACTAACAACAAATGGCCATCAAACATCACCCATTAGAGACCTAGAGAAACAAGGAGAGATAAAGGACGATCATCGATAAGAATAGGTGAAAATAAATCAACAAGCTCTGAATAGAAATAGAAGAAAGAATTTAGGAGAAGTCTACATCTAGGAGTGGATGGCAAACAGCTAATGAGAAGAAGAAGAAGACCGAACAAGCTGTATGCGTTGAATCCCCAATAACTGTTCGCCACATGCTTCAAGATTATCCAAAGTACGTTCATTTAAAATTTGCCAGAAACTTCGCTTAATGTCTCCTACTCGACGAAGAAATAATTTTCAAGCACAAGCAATTCCTTCAAAGAGCAAATTTGATATATATTATTTAAAGATGCGATATGTAAGATCGCCTTGCCTTATACTTATTATTTGTAATCTTTCCTGTTCTTCTATGTGTTTTAAATTCTCCATTGTTTAGAAACTAAGATTATTTTTTAACAGTTCTGAAAGTTTATTGCCATTTTTTATTTTTATTTTGCTAATAACAAGGTCTCCTTTTATCAATAAATACCTTTCGAAATCAGAGAACTGGCTAATGACCATTGCTGTTGATGCTAATAAAACTGGTGCATAACGGTTATATTAGTTTTTATTAGAGTCATATATAACAAATTATACAAAAAAATTAAGGAAAGCAGAAGTAACGCTGAATTCGGATTCCAAAGTGGGCTTGAAACACGCCGCACTCTTTCTGGGATAAACATTAATCAGAAAGTGTGTGCCTATTACATAGATTTCAAAAGTCTTCCATGAAACATTATTTAAAAATAAGGGTATAGGTAGTCGATATATAAGAATCATTGCTAGCTTGTACTGGAAACAAACAAATAAAGTAAAATTTGAAAGTGAATATATGGAAGAGGTTAGATAGTGAGAGCAGTACAACAAGCTGCGTGCCATCCCCTTTTTTATTTAATATGTGAACAAAGCTATTTTCGATAAAGCTCTTAGCGGAGAATCGACTGGAGTCATAAATGGACAGCCTGTAAACATTATGCGTTGCGCTGATGACAGTGAAAATTGTAGATAACATGGCGGATTTAAACATCTTGTTAAAACAGCAAACGTTTTGACCGTTACAGATTCAAAATAAATTTAAAGGAGGCCAAAATTAATCATCTCAGTGACCGTGAATATTTTGAATAGGCCAACTAAAATAGTTATTTTCTATAAATATCTAGGTACTTGGTTAAATAAAGCAAATAATGATGATGGAAAGTAAAATGCAATATTTGAGCATCCTGAAATGCTTTTAATAGAATGAAGAAAATATTATGTAATTTAGTGATTGAATTGAATATTCAGATAAAAACCAAACTACTTTGTGGTTACATTTTTTTATCTTATTATGTGGTGCAGAATAATAGAACTTAAAACGAAACAGATAAGAAATGCTTTTCCGCATTGAAGATGTAGTATTACCGAAGGATTCTGCAAATAGCATGGATAGATAAAATTAAAAATAATGAAATATTACTCCGAATAAACAAAATTTGTAAAATAATATCATTAAAAAAAAAGAAAAAAGATTGAATACCACAAACATATAATGCGAAGACCAAGATACGCACTTTTACGTTTTATAATGTAAGGAAAAATAAGAGAAGAGAAGGGTATTGGAAAGACAAAAATGCCCGTGTTAATTATTTAAAATATCAATGAATAAAGTTATAATTGGCCTGATAACCTCCAACTTGCGTTAAAAGAAGCAGAATTTAGATTTTTCAAAATCATACAAAAACTCTACTCTCCATATGCTACTTTATCTATGTACTTTGACTAAAATGTACTTTTAATTACCTTCTAGGCCATACCAAGTGTCCTTGGTTTCACTTAAGAAACGGATAAAAAATAATTATTATTAATTGTTAATTAAGATACAAGCGGACAAAAGTTGGTTGATAGTTACCGATTCCAAATTTAAGTTATGAAAGTTCCTAGCAAAACAACTTGAGGAGTTAATTTTTTATTTTACAAACTAGAGTACATTAACTAATTTTTATAAATTATTTAACATTTTCAAGAAACGACTAAATAAATAATTAAACATACGAAAATGTATATTTAAGTTCAGTGATATAAGATCGTAATAATTATTAGCAGACATGTTACAAATTCTAAGCTTGGCAATAACAAATATAAATATTAAATTAATGTTTTTTTTTATTATAGTTGGAGAGGCAGGCGTGTAAATAGCCGCTCTCGTGGATGCGGTGTTGGATACGATACCGATGCGGCTCGTAAGGACCAAAAAATGGAGAGGCAGGCGTGTAAATAGCCGCTCTCGTGATGCGGTGAAAACGTAGTACGGCCCGTTTGGAACGGCAACCGAGAAGGCCCAAATCGTCCCTTAAACGGCCGTCGCGTAAGCGGATGGGGGCGGCTACCGATATCCACCAACGAATATTGCCAAATCGCTCACCTGAATCGGCTTCGGCTTCGGCTTCGTCGGCGATTCCCAGGTGGCCGCCCTGCGTTGCGGATCGGGTTTCTGCGGGTAGCGAATGTTCTTGGGCGAAGACACGACCGAATTGGTCGCGCTGGGGATGGCGAGTTTTTGCGGGTTGAGACACGACCAAATTGGCCGAGCTGCGATGCGTGAATGTGCGGTGTTAAAACACGACCAAATTAGGCGTTGCGGACTGCGAATGTTGCCGGGCTTCGCGCCTGGCTTGGCGGTAGGTCTTTGCGGGCAATTTGCATTCGCCAGCACCTTCCTATCAAAAGGTGCCGACGGCGTATGCAGACTTGTCGGCTGAGCAAAAGCCCATATGCCGTTTTGTGTGCGATGGCAAAACGTACAGACATCACAGCCGCCAGCATGCCGCCGCGATATAAGCGGTTCAAGGGCGAAAAGGCCGCCACACCAATAGTTTCGCAAGATAAATAGACTTATAAGCTTAAAATATTTAAAAAAGAGTAAGTTAGTATGAGTACCATCAGGTTATATACATTTTTGAGTGAATGAAACACAACTAAAATTAATGTTCTTAATTTTTACTAAATACCACGCGAGAAGAATGGTTATCGTCCTATCATATATGGTTTTCTTGATAAGGTGTTACCATCAATAATTATTTCTTACTTTACTTATAATAGATCGTTAGGCTAAACGATGGTACTGTAAGACACAAATAGAACTAAACTGATTATACGCTAAGTATAAAATATACAAAACAGTAGCCAGATAAGTGGTATGCCATAAACAAAACAAATATCACATTATTGTTGGTTTAAAGAAATACTACCAGGAGCTAGTACAAATACATATTATTGTCATCGTCAGATTTTTTAAGCCCCACAATCATAACTCCATTTTCTTCTATACAATTTTTTCTATCAGACATCTTAATGTTATGCTAAATTTGATTTGTTTGCTCAGCTGGAGCCGGTACATTTATTTGATGGCAAGCAAATGATAAATAGCAAACAACATGGCTGGCAAGTTTATCAAAAAAGTATATTGTAAAAGCTGAATGGCGGCTGGCCACTTAAACCCTTCAACAGTTTGGGAGAGCTTTTAAGATGAATATCTTAACTTACATAGTCTGCTGCAGTAATAATTTACAATGCATCAAATATTTTAATTTACGTTTGTGCGTTAGCAATAATTTAGCAGGTTTAACAAACACAAGGTACTTGTATTTTTTTGTTTATATGTTTATTTGCGTTAGAATACTAATTTTCAAGTCGATTTTTTATGCCATCGTTTGTAAGACATGATATTTGATTTTTTGTTTAGATTACAAGATTATAATTTTTTCATATCACAAGCATATTCTAAATGATAATATTAAACAAAAATAAATAATTAATTTAAAAAATCTGTCCAGTTTTCTGGGGCAACGTTTGAACTTTCGGATACTTATTATACTAAGCAGGTCACTATCCTGGAGGATAGTAAGACTTTTTTATTGACCTTTTGATCTAGATCTATTGTATTCTTCTAAACGAAAGCACTTCTGGTCAGTTGTGACTCTTCAGTAGTACAACGGTTTTGATAGTGATCGAATCAGCTCTATAATTGCGCTACATCTACCTCAGACTACCAAAGATGGCATACAAATACAGCCTTGGTAAAAAAAGCTACCTAGGTATATCAAAGAGAAGGTGAACACAGATAAAGCGGAACAAGTCATTTAATCTAAATCTTAGGTAAAAGAAAAATAAAATTTGGAAAATATAATTTTTGCTATAGTTAATTTTCTGTGCATTTGAGCACGTAGTGGAGAAATACAAATCTTGCTGAAAACTAATAGATATTTGTAACGCTTTAAATTTATGTGAAGAAGGCAAAAGTGACCTGTTGCAACTACAATACTGACCATGAAAAGCCCAAGGCTTTGTGAATGTTTTTTAAATTTGGAAGAAACCGTTGGTAGTTAACAGATAAGGTACATACGGGAAGGCAAAAGCTAAACGTTTATAAAAACATATCCCACTAGAAATAGTTTCCTGCTTTGAATAAACTTATTATAAAATTCACAATATTTGTCTTTACACTGAATTATTTGATTGTTAGTTATCCTCACAAGACACTAATAATCGTTAATCTGAGCATATGTTCTTGGTTCGGCCGGAATAAGTGGACTGTATAGGTAATTTTGAATTTTGAATAGACTTGAAACAAATCTAAAAAAACACTAACCTGTGGAAACGACGCTTTCCCGCAGATATCAGTTCTCTGCTGTTGGTCCTGGGGCTAAGGATAAGGATATGGATAAAAAAATAGGACAAGTCACCCCAATCTTCACAGCAGAAGCCGAAACGGTAGCGTCTTCCTGGTGTAAAAGGTTCCCTCGTCGATCCAGATGAAAGAAAATGGACCGAGTAAAGGCGCTGGCGAACTCTCGGTTAAAAAGAAAAATTTTGCCTGCGAGAACACAGCCAGAAAAGGCCAAATGCAAAACGCGAATAAAGGCAAAAGCGTAATGCCGCAAACGAAATGCGAAATGCAAGTTTAAATGAATAAAAGCAAAGGCGTAATGTCGCGCGAACTAAACGAAGCCGAAGTGCCAATGCAAGTGCGCAAAGGCAATTGCGCGGCCCGCGGCCCAGACCGCCGGACATATCGCAAAGCGTGCCTGGACAATTGGGCCGATAAAACAAATTTCAAATATATATAAGAGGGAATCGAAAAAATATAGCCGGCCCTAATTTAAAACTTCAAAATTGAATATAATTTTGAGATTGGCGCGAACAGTTCTGTTATTTTAAAAGGCTAATCAGCAGGACAAATTTGTTTAAATTTTTGCAAAGTACGTTAACAAAACTACTGAAAGGTTTTGCTTTGGCCGCACTCAGAGATATACTTTTCTGGCACGACAGGTCCTCTCTTTATACTACCATATGTGCGAAGCAAAATTTTGACTGCATTTTTCTTAATCGGCGCTATTAATTGCACCAAGGCATTGAAATCTAAATCTGTTCGATTTTAGATTTTCACAAATATTATTTTAGTTCGCATTATGGGTGCTGAACGACACTTTCAGTAAAGTAAAACCCCATGTTCTCATCGAAACTTAAAATAAACCATTCTTTTATCTCCCCAAAGGTATTTTTCTTTCTGAGGCGCCCTGTATAGTATTAATTTCTTGTGTGTTGCACTAGAATTTAAATTAAAAAAAAATAGTTTTTCTATTAAAACATAAACATATTTGTAAAATACATTACTAGGGAAATAAAATAAGTTTGCGAGTCGTTACACCAGAATGATAAAATTGGATTTTGGACAGTTGTCTTTGTCAAACAACTTTTAGTACATAAAAGTAAATTTTTCCAATTAATAAGCTCATGAATAGGGCATAAAATTTTGGAAAGTAAAATTAAAATGGAAATATGAATCTGCTCTAAGCCTAAAAATATGAAACGAAATTAGGCAAGGACAAATAATACAATACAATTATTAAAAACTGACTGAAATAATCCACTCTAAAAATACCTAACAATAAAAACGTCATAAACATTTTTTTGCCTGACGAACCCACATTTAATCGCTTAGGCAACAAACTCAAAGTAAAATTAAAATCTTGGAATAAAGTATCGCTCAAGAGCTATATTACAAATTGAGTCTATTTGGAAACTTATGAAATCTTCCCGTGAATCAGCAATGGCGACAAGTCTGATATATTGGAAAACAACAACTTAGGAACAATGGGTCAGGAGCAATCAAGAAAAGACTGAAATTTTTGCGAATAATTTTGATGAGCTTTTTCGTCCTCTTATACTAACGTTCCAGAAAAAAAACCGCCAATACTAAAAAATAAACCAGTAACACCTATTGCACTTAAAGAATTAAAAAAAATACAAAAATACAAAAGTGGCAAAAATAATTTCAATTCACAAACCTGGAAAGGATTCTAAGAACATCACCTCTTATCGACTTATTAGTTTGCTTTCATCAGTTTCTAAGCTTGTAGAAAAATTATTGCTTAAAAATTGATTCAGCCTTTACAACTAACGACTGCATTGCACTTTATCAGTTTAGCTTTCGACATGGTTAGTTTACAAATCAACAATTCCACCGAATTATACATTTTGTTGACAGTGCCCTGGAATATAAAGATTCCTATCCAGCAATATTCCGTTAGTCAAATATTTGGGTCTGAACCTAGATAATAAACGAAATTGAAAGCAATACATTACTAAGAAAAAAAAGAAATAGATGTAAAATAAAAAGAAATGCATTGGTTATTAGGACGGAACCATAATTAGTCTAAATATGTTCTTAAGAAATTGAACTATGGAGATATGCCAGTAAGTTCTATACTAAAATCATCCAAAGATATCGGAATCTTTACTAAAACTTCCCTGGTACGTCATAAATAAGTGGATCCACGAAGATTCCTACTGTGAGAAGCTTGAGACCTACATAAATTCTTTGCTGCAACATCTGTTAGAAAATGACGTCATAAGCTAGCAGACCTATAATTTATTTTTTTTTAGTTCTATTTGCTGGTGGGGATCGCATCAAGCCATAATGCAACATCTGTAACTGATATATTTTAAGTCACAATATTAACTTATAGACTACAATGCAGACGAAATAATTTCGATTCATGGACAAGCAATAAACAAAGCGTATATATATATATATATATATATATATATATATATATATATATATATATATATATATATAGCAAAGTCTATAACAGTAGCCAACCAAAATGAAGAAATAGAAACAAATAGGGGATTTAGACTAAAATGGGCAGCCTATAAAAAATTGTAAAACATCTTGAACTTGAATATACCAATGGCATTAGAAACGAAAAAGATTGAGAACAAACTAAGAGTACACCAGGTACCGTAGAGAGAAGGATTCTAGGAATATCACTGAAAGGTCACAAAATAAACCACTAGATAAAAGAAAAAAAACAAAGTTATAGGCATTATAAAAAGAATCGGCTCTTTAAAATGCCAATGGGTAGGCCATGTAACCAAACATACAGAAAAATAAAGCGGTTACATCACTAGATGGAGACCACGGGGAGAGCAAAGAAGCGCTGGAAAACCCCAACAGTGCTGGTATGATGAGATAAGGAAAGTTGCAGGACTCTGGTATCAAGTTGCACAAAACAAAAAGACATGGACAAATATGAGAGAGACCTATCTCCAATGGATAGAAAACGGCTGAAGAAGAAAATATTACAATGTACTCTGATTACTAATTTATATAGAATAAAAAAAAATTGAAATGCGTTATGTGAACGCTGAAAGTTTGCATTTTTATAGTCTGCACATAGATAGTCTAAACACACGAGAAAGTCCACCAAAAAGATTTTAAAAGATCGCGGTAGATGACGCTAACTTTTGCAAAAAAAAACTCATATTGAGCAATGGTTATTTTTTAATTGGGTTTGTGAATCGTCAGAATTTTCGTATTTGGGGAGGGTAAAATTCAAATGTATTGTCCCAATTTCTGTTTCAGAATAAACATTCTGAAATCCAATTTGAATCACTCAATGTAACAAAAATGACTAAAAATCACATGTAAGTTTTATAAACAAAAAAGTTTCTAGCGCCAGGTTATCTAGTAATAGCAAAAGTTATCATAATGTCCCTAATGAGTAAATATGAAAGTGATTGTTCCTGTATGGTCGTCGACAAGGACCAAAGTGACGAACACGAAAAGAGCCATAAACACGTACCGATACCGAATTATAAGTAATGCTTCGCTGTTTATCATAATTAGCGACACGGCAGCGGCGTAATCTGCGGCCGCCGTCCACTCCGGCTATTAGCAAGCGCATAAGCAGCGCACCTTAATTCGAGCCGTCTCAAATTGGCGACAAATTGGCCAGGATTGCCTCCTAAAGGCCCACGGTCCCGAGCGCGCAGTCTAAACAATTAGGCCCGTTGGCGGCGGAGCGCGGAGCTCGCGCTTTCGGCGCTCCGATGGCACCTGGAGGCCGCAATTTTCCGGCATTGTGCGCTCATAATGCGGATTTGCATGCGAGACATATAAATTCTGTATGCATAGAACTCAAAGTAATTGGAAGCCGTCAATAACGGCCAACAATCGGGAACCGCTGAATGGAAGTCCGCGCCGAGATTCATGCGCTGCCGCAGGATGCAGGATGCGCCTTCACGTCCGCATCCCGCTTTTTCAGCGCGAATATGAAAATGCACGGGGCGAACAGTGGCAACCCGACGCGGCATATCGTATGAGCGGCTGAATAGCAAGAATTTCAATTTGGACCGAACTTGCCGCCGCTGCGCCGGCGAGCATGCTGCCGAACAAAAAAGTGATTTAAATCGCTTTGTTTTAGAGTTTTCGGTTCATTGGAGGGTGTAGCTCATTTCCAACTGCGAGGCAAAAACCAGCAGCCGTGACTCTTAATAGTTTGTAACCAATGGCGCTCGCCGGCCGCTGGCGGCCGCCCGATCGCTCCGATGTGTTGACAATGTCGGGGCAATCGAATTTTTGAAAGCCATTACACGCCGCGTTAATGACGACAATGCGAGCTTCGTACTCGATGCGGCCGCTGCGGACCACTAAATCATGCCGAACAACGGCTCCCAACAAACATATCAATCTTCTTAAAGCCCCAAAAAAGCTCATTGGATTTTGGCCGGCATTTTGGAAACGACCTTCTGCTAAACCACGGACTATAATCGATCTAATCGTTTCGAATGAAAAGGGGTTTTTATAAAGTGACCAACGAAACTAACAAAAAAGGCAAGGTAGATGATTTTGGCGTTTCATTGAAATCTTTGATCTTCCCTACATGGTCCGTAAATCTCAATTCACTTTATTCTCCACCTGATTAATTCATTTATATTTGGAAATTTTATTATAAGGCATTATATATTACCACCGACAGCGGATACGTAAAATATTATATTTTTATTTTTGGGAGGAAACAGGAAGGAAATATATTTTATAGTTTGTAGGGTGCAACTTATCGCAATTGTTTTTTTAAGTTTATACGTGATGTTCAAAATCTTTGCCATCAAGTTTTGTGGCGCTATATCTACAATAACGGTCTAGGCCATGTGCGGTTTTGGTTTTTTAGCTATAAGTTTCTTTAAAAGTAAGCTTTTGTGTTGAAATTTGGACACGAGATGGCCAAGGAACTTACTGGCCGCGAATTGTCTTGATACAGCGTTAAACAGTCTCATCACGAAAGTTTCAGCTGGCAGCGCAGTATCAGAAAAGATAAACTGTTAGCCATGTTCATTTTTCAATATTATCATTTTTTTGCTCTTCTTATTCGTTTTATTGTTTTTTTTTGTATTTTTCATCATTTTCAGTCAATACCAATTGTCGAAGCCTACAGCAGTACCAGCTAGATGCAATAGTCTGCAGCCACTGGGATGACGCGACTACGAAGCAACTTGTATACAACGTCTTCGAACGAACTATTCAAAAGGTTTGGAAGAAGTACAAGGTCCATGGATCAGTTAAAGCCAAAGTCGGATTCCGGAACTATCTTGCATTATCTTACACTTTAAATCCCTCGCTTCGCTGCGGTCAATATTCTCTGCGAAATCTTGACTCCGGAAGGCCCGAATCCCTCAGTTCGCACTATCTGCCGTTGGTTTCAACAGATGGGACAGCATGGACGCCGACCTGCCAAGAAACCGTTGATCTCGCTGAAGAATGGCAAGGCAAGGCTAGAATGGGCTAAGGCCTACAAGAACTGGACCATTCAGCAGAGGAAGAACGTCGTCTGAAGCGGTGAATTCATGTTGCTTGATACGGATGGTGTGACCCACGTTGAACATCCTGTGAGCCAGCAATATTACCCAAAGTATTAGCTTCCGCCTGTGGTTCTCTTGTAGTGCATGGGTTTTTCTCTGGCAAAATAATGGGCCCCCTTCATCTCATTGACAGAACCATGGACATTAAGATGTATCTGGGTATCATGAAAGATGTTAGGCCTTATGTGCGCAGCACAACTCGTCGCGGCTGAATTTTCCAGCAAGACAATGATCTCAAGCAGCGCTCTCGTGACCATCTCAGTCTCTTGGCTTAAATCCGATTGAACATACGTGGGACGAGCTTGAGAAAGCTTCAAAGCGCAGAAAGCGAGAGAACAGTTTGCCCAGCTTTAGATCGCATGGACCAGCATTCTGCAGTATTAAGTATTAAAGTTGTAGTTTTTATATTTGTTAACATTCTCGTTATGTTCTGTTTTTGTAGCGAATTAAAACAAAAAGAAAACTATGGTCACAATTCGTACCTGCGTCGATTTAACAAAAAAATTGTATTAATCACCTGTGCAAATGTAAATATTTAAAGTCCTTTCTAATTAATTTGTTTATATTGAGCCTAAATTTCAAGTCAAAAGCTTAACTTTAAAGAAAGTTATACCCAAGAAACTCTCAGGTTTTGCTTACATACAATTGACGACCAAAACACCAGTTTTCCATTTCTCGAAATGTCTGCACAATAGCAGAGATACTCGATTTCCCAAAAGGTATAATCATCAAATTTTGGTACAGATATGGCAAAGACCGAAACCTTCAAATTATGGAAGAAAGAGGCGGACAAAAATCTACATTGTATCGCTTTATTTATTAACTAAATTTTAATTATTTTAAAATGCTTTTGTTTTAAAGACATGCGGTCGAGTAACGTTCAGGATTTCGAAAAAACTCCAACATCAGTTAGAAATGCTTAAAAGAAGTCCGAAATCAAAGATCATCACTTCATCAAATTATCAGAAAAGAGATAAAACTTTTTGCTTACAAAATACAGATACACCATCCAATGAGTGAGAAAGCCATGGAAAATCAATTTTAATTCGCTCTTCTGTTAATACAGACGATCAATTCGGTACAACTGATTATAAGAAGATGTGGCTCTCTGACGAGTTATTATAACGAGTTAAAGGGTTTTGTAAACACTCAGAATTATCGGAGATTCGGAAAAATTAAAAATTAGTGTAGTGTGCCCCCTACACTCAAAGTGCGTAACTGTTTGGTGTGCCATAAGCTGCTGTAGAATTATAGAATTATATTTCTTGGCCGACATAATCACTGGTTAAATTAAAAAAAATGGGATTTCTTTCTCAATCACATAAATCGAATTTCACAAAAGCGTCAATTCTGGTTCATACAATATGACGGCGAAATTTATCAAACTCGAGATAATATGGATACTATTTCAAGAACATTCCATTCTACTAACTAGCATATTTACCGGTGTTTAGTCAAGAATATCGTGCACCATATAAATCTAAAAAAAATATTTTTTAAGAAAGGTTCAATGGAACAATAAAGTCAATTTTAGAAGATTTAAAGCACAAATTTATTGACGACTTTTTGAAAAGCGGCTACCAAGAGCAAAGGGCGCTATTTTGATAACATTTTTATCTAGTCCAATCATTTGTGGATACAATGCAATTTACTCGGTTCCAATGACATTTGTAGTTTTTTTAATAAAATTTTTTCAAATGACAAACTGATGCGACACGTTGTATATTTATTTGACTCCATATGAGCAATTAAATATATTACAAGCCAATTATGTATATTATTTGGGATATTTTTCAATATATCTTTATCTTCTTCTTAAAGTGCCTTATTCATTATTGAATGTTGGCAACAATCGAGGCAAAATTTTTTAAGAACACCGAAATACATTTTTATCAATATATATCTTTATCTTCTTCTACTTTTTCTTTATCTTGTGTACTTTTTTAATTTTCAAAGATCGACTACCACCTGGTTAAATTAACTTATGTCTTTCACTAATCTAAACAGTTGGCCTTTCTCCATATTCTGTTTTCTACAATTTAAGCAACTTCATTTTAAGTAAGTGTTGTGTATAATTGTCTCACGATAGAGATTTATATTTAAGTTATAAGCTTTTCACTATTTTTATCTTAGCTTTTATTTCTCTTTTAGGGTTCACTGTTTATCCAGCAACCCCGATAAAATGGATAAATGTAACTGATAAAATAATGGAAAAACTTGTCTAAAACATGCATTTATTACGCTTGGTAACACTGGGTACTGCGTAAATCAACCGTCTCTTGTTTGTTGCAGGTTGTATATACTGCGCACTAATAGTAAAAGTGCAGGTAAAGTGAGTGACCAGCATGTCCGACGAAGTTTTAAAAAAGTCTAATTGTTGGTGTCCATCTAACTGGAGCATCTGTGAGAAAAACAGCCACGTTATGCGGTGTAGCACAAGGCATAGTCTCAAAAACTCATGGCTGCATACCAGGTGCACAGAAAAACACGGTCGAAAGATGAAGCTGCAGGATAGGGACCGCCAGATTGTAACGTCATAGAAGAAAACAACGATTGAAAAAGTAACGAGAGAACTTAATCAGCACATAAAAATCCCACTTTCATCCAAAACGATGAGGCGGGAACTGCATAAAATAGGTATCCATAGGCGTGTCACTATTGTCAAGCCCCTAATAACAGGCACAAATGCTCAAAGGCGACGTGCATGGTGGACCTTGGAAGGCTGGCAATGTGTCATTTGGTTGGGCAAGTCACCATTTATCCTCTTCTATATCAGCATGTCTGGAGAACATCCGCCCGATCATTAAATGTGGTGGTGATACATTACATGGTCGGGTCACAGCAGCAGTGTATAGAGAACTCTTGGATAACAAGGTCTACCCAATGGTGCAAGCTTTTTCTCAGACGGGTATGCCCTTCGTTCAAGGGTAATTTCAAGAGCTTCCTGATGATGTTCTCTGGCTAGTTTTTAGACCTAAATATCATCGAGCCTCTGTAGCTGTTTTAGAAAACAGGGTTCGGCATAGATTTCCATTTGCTTTGTATTTACCTGAGCTGGAGACTGTGCGCGGGAAGAATGGATTCAAATTCCACTCAACACTATTCAGGACTTGTATCGGTTTATTCCTCCCAGAATTTAAGCTGCATTGCATGCTAAATGTGTGTGTATAATACAATATGGTCCGACTTCGATTTGTTTATTTGCCGTGTTGACTTGAAGCTGTTAATGTTTCAATATCTTACTTAATATAGTTGAATAATTTGCATATTTTATATTATTTATAATCTCTCCATTATTTTAATTGTTTTAGAATGTATATTAAATAGGATCGTTGAAAGCATGCAACCTTGCCTTATGACTCTTCTAATTAGATTTCTGTCTGTTCTTTCTTTACATGTACTGCTGCAGTCTGTCTCTAGTATGCATTTTTCTTCTAGTTCCACCTCTTACAATGCTTTCATAAGTTTCTCATGTTGAGTATTATCAAAGAGTTTCTGGAAATCCATAAAACATAGAAATACTGGCTTTTGAAACTCTCTACATTTTTGTATCAGGAAATTCATGCTAAATACTGCATCTCTTGTTCCTAATCCACTTTTAAATCCGAACTGTAAATTGTCATTTGAAAATGCATATTTCTTGTGAGTTCGGTTTTGTATAATTTGTAATAGTGCTTTTAGTGTATTAACTTTGCATTATTTTCCTTTGTTGAAGGTGAATAAATATCGCGACTTTAACTAATTGTTTGAAAATTCTCTTTTATTTAAAATATGGTTAAACTTAACAATTTTTTTTAGTAGTATCGTCTATTAACTTCAAATATCAGCTGGTACCTTATGTGATCTTGCCACTTTATCTTTTTTAATATATCTTATTGCATATTCTATTCTGATCTCCTTTCAGAGATATTGTCTGGGTAGTTTTCATTTTAGGTCGGCTGTCATAAAAAGTTGAGCAACACTTTCATACTTTTTTAAATTATGAGTTTTCAATAATTATACCACCCTTTTTGCCTCTAAGAGTATATCAATTTTTTGTAATTGTTTGTTACGTCCTTCCATTTTTATGTATATTTGTGTTAACTTTGTTATTCTCCCATTTTTGAGCATATTTCTGCTAACCATTTCTTTTTTCCATGTTTTATTTTTCTTTTAGTTAGATTAATATTTTGTCGATATTTGCCATTAAGTCTATACTTGCGTCCTCTCCTTTCGAACATCAGTGTCAGTATTTTCCAAACATATATCATTTTCTGCATATTATTCCATTAAATTTCTATATTAGTTATCATCTTCTCTTATATCAATCCTTGATTTATTTTACTTTAGACTTTATCTTTCGTTTCTGTGTTTTTAAGCTTCATTTGATCTATTTTGTTACTTGAAATTAGCTTCATTTTCTTTTTAGCTTACTAACATAGTATGATCTGATCGCATGTTTGCCCAAGTTACGTTTTTACGCTTTTAATATTATTTTTGAACACTTATGTACCGATATAAAATATATTTGTTTTCTGACTATGGCTTGGTGTGATCTTCGCATCCTGTATCGGTTATAGCCTTTCTTCTTGGTAGAATTGCATTAGACAAGTCTATATGTACCTAATAATGTAATAATAATAATAGTTCCCCGTAATAGACTACGAAGGCCCTTTTTGGGGTTGTAACAGGATAGGTCTGCTACAATCTAGAGCCTACAGTACACAAAGGTAGTGACGTGGCTGCCGCTACCTATCGATTTGATTTCCAGGTACTCATGCCATGGATAGAATTCGCGAGAGCTTGCAGAACAGCTTGACGTCACTCAGCCAGCCATTTCCATACGTTTGCATGCAATGGGTAAGATACAAAAGGAAGGTAGATGGGTTCCGCATAAACTGTCCGAAGACAACAAAAATCGACGGCGTGACACCGCACTCCATTTGCTTTCAAGGAACCGAAAAAAATATTTTCTGCATAAAATTATTACGGGCGAAAATGGATCATGTACGACAATCCCAAGCGCAAAAAATCATGGGTAGACCCTGGCAAACCTTCGACATCGACTCCAAAGCCCGATATCGACGCCAAAAAGAATTTGGTCTGTATCTGGTGGGATTGGAAAGGTGTGCTGTACTATGAACTGTTGAAACCAGGTGAAACAGTTACGGCGAATCGCTACCAACAACAACTCATCAATTTGAGCGACGCGATCGAAGAAAACAGGCCATTTACTGGGCAAGAAAGTCGCAAAGTCATCCTGCTCCATGATAATGCCAGACCACATGTTGCGAAGGCGACGCAAGAACACATCTTCGCGTTAGGCTGGGAACTTCTCCCACATACGGCGTGTAGCCCAGACATGGCCCTTCCGATTATCATTTATTCCGATCGTTACAGCATCACTGATACGCACTTCAAAACAGAAGAAGTCCGAAAATGCATCGATAACTTTATCGTCTCGAAGCCGGTGAGCTTCTACCACCAGGGAATTCGCAAGCTACCCGAAAGATGGCAAAAAGTCATCGATGCCAACGAAGAATACTTTGATACTTAAACTTTATTTGTTTATTTTTAAATAAAACTTTAATTTTGCCGAAAAAAGCTGAGAACTTATTTATACACCTAACATATTAGAGTAAAAATAAAATTCTGAGCATATAGATTAATTTATTCTAATCTAATTTAGTAATTATTTATTGTCAATTGGCAATTTTTTAATATTAATTTCAAATACCTAATTAATAGCAATTAAATGTTAAATTTGTTACAATTGCTTCTCAATCTAAATTCATTTAGAAGAGATAATAGACTTTCTTTGTTATCTATAATGCCAGAAACCTAAAAATTTACGTATACAACTAATTATTTAATTGCTCTAGTACTGTACGACCGTCTGCTGAATGCTAACTTTCAAATTTTTCTCGGGCTATTTGCGGCCAACATGAACCGCTGCCATAAATCAAGGATGCATTTATAATACCAACCTGCACAGGAAATGTTTTGTCGATGCTATGAATCATGTAGTAGCACTAATCATTTCAACTCCTATAATAAATCGGAAGGCTGGCCTGCTAATTATAAAAATACATTAGACTAATTATGCAATGCAAATTGATGGCACAAACATTAATAAATAATTACAACATATTCCGCTCATAAATTTCTGGGAGGAAGTGGCACTCCATAAATATGTTTTAAGGTCTATATAACTATTAATTTTGTGTCACACAAATATGTTGTGCTTTAAATATTTTTAGATGCATTAAAAATAAATTATTATTTTAATAAAATATTCAGCAGCTAAATAACAGGTCACCCGTTAACAGTAAAAGTAGACCGGTCCGTTCAATTCAGTTAACGAATATCAATCACGGAGGCCCACGGCAGCGCGGTGCAGCTATATTGACAACAAGATTAATTAAATAAAATAATTAGTAATTAACAGTCCCACAAATTTAATTTGTCGCATCCTACAGCGATCCTTTTATCGGCACAATCGAATTTATTGCACTTGTCGGAATTATTGCCTCGGTGGCGGAGCTCATTTCAGAGGCAATAATTATAGAAACATTGCAAGCGTACTGCGAATTTCGCAGCGGCTTCCGCTTAAAAGCCTCCCCGAAGAGAGCGGCCGTAGGAGGCGCTTTTACGTGTAGCTGGAGCTTTAAACAGCTTTTTGTTAGTTAAAATTGCGATTCTAAAGTTTAAAGCTTGTTATTTGTATAACATTTTATAGGAACTTCTTAATGCAACGAAGTTACGTGATACTCGTTGAAAACACTTTAGAATATTAAAGAAATAAATTACACTTTACCATCAATTTTCTAATTTTTTTTAGCATAGTGAATTACATCCTATAGTAAAGATAAACCAAAATAACGACGAAACAATAGAACAAAAAACTGAAATAAAAGTTGCAACGATTTAAAAGATAATATAAATAAAGATTTCTCAGAAATATACATAAACGTAGGAAAATGTTTATACAATAAGTGAAAATGTAAAATAAATGGGATATAGAGGAAATATAGCATACAGTAAGTTCATGATAAATAATAAACATTTACAATAAAACAAACAAATCAGAGAATTTGATATTTACAAGAGATGCATAAGAATCAATAAAATAATCCTAAATAAGAAGAAAATAAGTGAAAAATCTTCAATTAACAAGGAAGTTAAAAAAATTAAAAAATGCGAATAATCACAAATACTGAACTGAAAATAAAAAAAAAACATAAGCAAGACAGACAGAGTGATGAATAATTGCTCCAAAAAAGAAAAAAGTATAAGGAATAACAAAATAAGAATAAAGCAATAATAAAATACGGTCTGCAAAACTGAAAAGAAAAAATAAAATCAAAGCTTACATCGAATACCAAGACTATATCGGAAGTAGAAAAAAATGCAAAATGCAGCTAAAAAGCTACAGAAATATAAAATAGATATTGTTGCTGCACAAAAAACTAGATGGGAAGAGCAAACAAAATAAGAAATTTTTACTGTGCTATAAAATAAAGGGAGAAATCATGGAGCAAACTTCTGTATAACGAGCAGAGAAAAACATAAAAATTAAACGCATTAATGGAAGAATTTCTACATTAACAACTAAAACAGAAACGAAACGAAGCAAGCAAAGTAGGGTAAATTTTTTTATGTAGAATTGCAAAAAGTAAATGAAAAATCTATAAGCAATGATATTCTCATAATACTAAAGAATTTAAATGCACAAGTCTAAAATGAAAAATCTTTGAATAAAGTCAGGGACAAACACACTGTTTATATGTGTGCGTTGCAAGAGCATTTACCCAAGACATTCTATAGTTATATGAAGGCATTCAGTTGGAGGTATGCCGATATCAATAAGAAGAGTAAATAATATTTTTGATATAAAAACTTATAGAAGAGCAAATACAAACAGCGGCCATTACTTAAATTTGGCAATTTTCAGAGAAGAAGAAACTAAGTAAATGCTCCAAACAAAGCTAGAAAAAAACCTGAATGATAAAAATGATAGAGATAAGAGATGTAGCAATATAAAAGGAAAATGTTAAAAGGGAAATAAATAAAGCAAAGTCATTTATCGAACACCAATAGGAAAACGTAAAAACAATAGAATAGGAACAACAGAGTTAATGATAGTTTATCAATCAGAAGATGGGTACAATAAACAGTGCGTTGTAATAATACAGATTAAGAACGAATCAAAAAGAGAAATTGAAATAAAAAAGAAGATATAGGGCAATATAAATTAATAACAAATTAAGTTACTAGAATGAATAGAACTAAACAAAATGGTTAAATAAGAAAATAAAAACAACCGAAAAGAAAAGAATAAAGGGGACAAAATAAAGCCTAATAAAAACATAGAGTAATAAATACTAACGAAGTATTAGAAAGTGAAAGAAATAAGGTTATGAGAATTTGCAAAGAACATTTTGAGGTTTCGCTACATGGAAAACAACGGAATGAAAACAATAAGTTGGAAGAAGTATTGCATTATTAAACACCACTTATAGCTAAGACTATTAAGAATAGACTCCAAGGGTATGTAGAAAATATAATTAGAAATTGTCAAGAAGACTTTAGACCATATCACTCAATAATACACATAATACATGTGTTAGGAATTTAGAAGACGCCAATAAATTCAATATTAATCTGTGTATATTGGGTTTTTTATATTTTTTGCATTGTTATTACATGGTTTTGGTATCATTTGAATGCAATTTCCCGCGCATTTTGATATATAACACTTGTATATTTGTATCAGTATGGAGCTTATGTGCGAGCAAAAAAGATTGTTAATGCTGCACGAGTAGAAGTTGAGTTCAAATTTAAATTTTGCTGAAACCGCTCGCTGAATCAATAAAGCATGGGGCGAAGGTACGGTTGGAGAGTCTCTTCAGTGGCTTCAAGCACGACTTGAGAATCAACCTCTTTTAGAAGTCCAGCTCCTTGCTTGTAATCCAAGCCTTCATTGGTGGCTTTCAACTCTACAAAATGCATTCAAACCGTCGACTCTCCAATCGTACCTTCGCCCCATTATTATATTAGAATATTCAACGACGTGTTTCAACATTTTTCAATTCTTCTTCTTCCTATATCCTTCCTTAGATTATAGCCAAATCCATATTAGGGATTTTAAATTAATTTTTAACTCTAATAAGTCAACCGAAACTGAGATTTCGTGCTTAACATATGACGATCATCTTTAGACCTTCCTCTACTGGTAACCTCAACACTTTAATTGTGTTTATTTATCAAATGCAAACAAACTCAATTCTGCCATTGGTCTTCGCATTATTAGGAGTAGCTACTATTTGAAGAAGATGTGTCAACTTTTTGACCGAATGCCTTTCATTCCTTCTTAGGTTTATACCCCAAAGGTTGACTAGTAGATTATGGCTAAAAAAAATTGGTACCAAGCCTACCACCAACAAGTTTGTTAACATATAGACGTCTCTTAGGACCTAACTACAGTCGGTAATTCAACATGTGATCTATTTTTAGAGATTTAGGGTGGTTATTCATCTTTATAGGGTGTGGTATAAGGTTCTCAACAGTTTGTCAGTATAATTTTGAATAACCGATGAGGCATTATATGACCGCATGCTTTCTTTATGTCTTTAGGTTTCATATCCATAAGGTTGACTATATATTATGGTTGAAACTAGTGATACTTTCCTACACAATAATATGATAACTTATAAACTACAGTCCATTTATGATCTATTCAACTTAGAGATTTAATGGTTATATCATAGGTTGTGGTATAAGGTTCTCAACAGTTTAGATAATAGATCCTGTTCAATATCGAGCTTGTTCTGATTTTTGCGTAACATTTGCTTATTACTTTTAGGTAGATTACAAAAAAATAAGAATGCAATAAATTTTTCTTATGGGATTCAGATGTGGATGATGATATAATCGAGTATCGACTATTTACACTTTATCGACAATACTGTGAATATATAAACATCTCAAAAAAGAATATTCTTACACAAGTTCAAGCATGGAAATTTAAAAGTAAAGCAACACCCCACAGATCAAAGCAAAATAAAAACTACATTTGAAAAGTAATATTCTATTATTAAGTTAGTAGACCCCAATTTGTCTTCAATAAAAATAATTGAATGAAAGTTACAAAAAAAAATATTAAAGGCGTCATTAAAGAAAAAGCAACTACATGTTTTACGCCAGCAAAGAATCTGTAAGCTATAAATTAAGCAAATATGTCACGGTTGCAACTCAGATGTATAAAAAAGCAAAAGCAAAGTCAAGCCGAAGCAACCTGGCCAAGTAAATTCTTGAAGATTTAAGTAAAAATGGAATCAGTTACATAATTGTAACTTATTATTAATACAGAACTGGAATAAAAGTAACACTAAATTGTGTTATATGATCTGTTATTTATAACGTAATGCGTACAACAAACTTGGGTATTTTTAAAATTAGAATAATAAGAACATGCTTGATTGAGTATCCAACGTTGTTATTTTGGCATCTGTAATTAAAAGTAACAGAAAAAAAGATGCAGTATTATATAACAAATATTATATAAGTACTTCTTTGTAAAACAAGCAAATATTTTTGAGGGCTTCAACATATCCATTTGATAACAAAAAGGAAGCTAGGAGAGGTATTTTAATTTAATTGTATAAATTACCTATACCTTCCTATACAAAATATATTTTCCGCATAGGTCTAACTTTATAATTTAAAAATAAAACTTTCTTTTACAAGTTAGGTCAAACTTTGTTTAGTCCACATTTCTAATGTCTATATGAAGATTAATGGGTTAAGAATTTTATACAATTAAATTTTAGTAATCCTGAAGGATGTTTTTATTTGTCGCGTTATTATTTTTCTTACTATCTAAGAAAGTCAGACGAACAAAAATTTATTTATATACAACCTTCTAGTGCATCTGCTCCTTCAGCAAACTCTACATATCTCGAAAGAGGGTAAGTTTTTTGTAATACTGTTTTTGGAGTCCTCAAAAAATGGAAAATCTTTTCTAATTTTTAGCTCTCTTTCTCTCTCCTAAATCTGCTCCTTGGCGTATTTTCAAAATTGCAGTTAAGAAGAATATCGAGTGAATACCTGTAATGCGAAACTCTTATTCATTTTTTTAAAAACTCCTCCGTGGTTGTAACTGCGGATTGGCAAAATACTCATTTAAGAACCAAGGTGGAAAGAGGTAAGTCAACAAAAATTTTAGCTGACACATTTTATCGCAAAAAGTCTGGGAAAAGTCATTTTAAATTTAAATATTACATTTCTACATACTCACAAGTATCTTTACTAGATATACAAAACGGTAACGTAGATCAGATGCGCACATATATACATAGCTGTCTGTAACAACAATTCTGCAATCTACTGCTAAAGATTTCAAAAGATTTGTGAATTAATCGAACTTTTTAGACATACGACATATTCAAAAACATGGTAGGTTAAAGATAAATATCTGTTCTATTGGGGATTTTTTTCTCCGTCCTCTTCCATAAACCTCCATGTTAATTTTAACTTTTGATAATATCTGTTTTTATTCTTTATGATATATGTACATTTTTCTTTAATTCATGTCAAAAGTTTTTTTTATTTATTGGCGCTTTGATTAGAAGTTTTTTAGGAAGAGAAACCATAGTAATAGTTTATTAATTATAAATGTTTCTGCATTTATTACAAACTTATTTTGAATTAAGTGCTGTCAGCTTAGGAAATTAGACTACTATTTTGTTAAAGTATTTTGATTTTGATATAAACGGCGTTTTAAATATTTTTTGAAACATTTATACAATAGAAAATTTAGACAAATTATTTGTAAGATACGATTTAGTTCTTCTCACACAGTATCTATTGTTTTATTTTACATCGACGACTTCCATGTGTAGCTAATAATAAAAACAGGACACTCATTTGTGTAGGAGAAGAATTTATTTTTAAAGACTAAAATTAAAGTTACTTCCACAGTTTTAATTTCAGTTTTTGATGGTATATGAAATATATTGAAGGAGGGCAAGAAACAATAAGAGCTTTGAAGACGTTGTTCAATAAATGTTTAGAAAAAATACTGTCAGAAGAGTGAAAAGAGGCCATAACAATGTTATTGTACAAAAAAGGCGATAGACTAAATTTAAAAAGCTATAGACCCATAAAACTACTATCTCAAGTGTATAAACTTTTGTCGAGTATGATAACGAAAAGATTAAATAATAAAATAGACATGTGAACAAGAGGATTCAAAGAGGAGTTCGTCAAGGCGATCCAATATCTCCTAGCTTTTTGTACTAGCTCTTGAAGATGTTTTAAAGGAGTAAATTGGTAGGGAAAAAGCATAAATATAAATGTCCAATTTTTAAAAATGACAAGAAACGGAAAACAACTAGACTTTAATATCAAGTACTAAATGGGGCTTCTAAAAAAATGGCTTTACAAATAAACACCCCAAAAACAAAAATTATGACAAACTCTGAAGAGAAAGCGAATATAGAAATAGAACAAAACGCTATAGAACAAGTAGCAAATATACATTTGGGCCAAAGGTTTACATTTAATAAAACAAAGAAATAGAAATCGCAAGAAAAACCAAATTTATATATGCCGCTTTTGGCATATTAAGTTATATATTGAAGAACCAAAAGTTACCCCAACATCTTAGGTCAAAAGTATTGGATAGCTGTATATTACCTGCTATGACTTATGTAGCTCAAATCTGGACTTTGACAAAAAGAAATGTAAACAAGCTTATAAAGCCATCGAGTGCTAAATGTTACAAATAACTATAAAAGACAAAAAGCAGAATACACAGATAAGAGAGAAGACAAACATAATAAATATAGCGATTCTCAAGTGAAAATTCGCAGGACACAACAAAAGAGCAAGGGGAAGATCACAAATGCGATTGTTGGACGATGTGAAGAGTCACGCCGATCTCGTATGCAAATAATTGCTCAGAATAAGACAAGATAGAAGGGATTGAAGAAGGTTAAAGAAAAAAGAAAGAAAGAGATATATAATGGTTTAATTACTAATTACCAAAATACTGATTAGCAGAAATTTTTGGAGCAAGAAATAATTTATGTTGTATAAAGGTATACTAATAATTTCTTTGTAAAAGCTTTATTATTTAATTTTTCAATTTTTTATTAGATTGTCTGTTATATTTATATCAGTTGTCCTAGTCGATGCAGAACTCAATCAATAAAGATGTTGCAATGCAAATTAAAAAAAGTAATGAGATCTAAGCCTATACTGCAAGTGGTCCAGAAGAGATTGAATGTCAGCTAAGCTAGCAAGAAATATAGAGACATAACTTTATCTATCCGAAAATATTTACTGGAAATTGTATCACGCCATAAATATTTGAACATTTTAAATTATAAGTAATTTTCGAACGAATGGTGGCTTCATCTGGGAGGATGCGTCAATTCTAAATATTTTCGGATTTAATAAGCATCTTCGCCCAATATACAAGAACTCCTTCATTCAGAAAGATTGGTGTTTGGCGTGAGGTAGTCTCATCTTCGCAAATAGTGACCACTTACTGTTACAATGTCATCGAGTTTTAAACAAAATATAGTGTCTTCTTTCAGTTTTGTTGCAAAATCTTCATTTGTGTTAAAACTATTAAAGAATTGGAATAATATTAATATATACTTAATGTTTATCATAAAAGATTATGTATTTTGTGCCATTAAAAGATTGGAGACGTACCAAGGTGCGTTCGTGATCATACGAAGTATTTTTGATTGGCACCTTTGAATTTTGTTTAAGTTAGATTTACTCGCACATCCCCATAGTTCTGCTCCATACATCCAGATTGGTTTAATTACAGTGTTGTAGAGTAACAGTTTGTTTTCAAGCGTGAGCTTAGATTTTTATCCAATTAGCCATTGGAGTTCTTTCATCCTCAAGTCAATCTGTTTACGTTTCTTATCTACATGTTCTTTCCACGTCAATCTGTTGTCCAGGTGTATTCCTAAATATCTTGCACTTGTAGATTGCGGTATTGGTATATTGTTAAATATAATGGTGGGCATAACCCTTTTCGTAGTGTAAAATTTACTTGCACAGATTTTGTCTCATTAATTTTGATTTTCCATTTACGAGTCCATGTCTGTATTTGGTCTAGGTGGTTTTGTAGAGTGGTCGATGCTATGAGTGGGTCAATGGCAGTTGAGAGAATGACAGTGTCATCGGCAAACGTACCCATTGTTGTGTTTTCATTGGTGGGAAGATCGGCTGTATAGAGCACGTAGAGCAGGGTCCCAAGACGCTGCCTTGGGGCACTCAGATTTAATTGGACGTTGGACCGACACCTCGTCATTGACTTTGATGCAAAATTCTCTACTACTTCGATAAGATTTTATCAGATTGAAGTAGGTGATGGGTAGAAGTTCTTTGATCTTATATAGTAATCCAGTATGCCATACCTTATCAAAGGCTTTACTGACATCTAGAAAAACTGATAGACAGTATTTCTTTTGATCTAATGCTTGATTTATTTGGCGACTGATTCGATGCACTTGCTGTATAGTGGAATGATTATTGCGGAAGCCAAACTGATGCATAGGTATCCAATCTTCTGTCATTGGGTCAGAGTTTATTCTTTGCAGGAGGAGTCGTTCGAGTAATTTTGAGATAATTGGTAACAGACTTATAGGACGGTATGATGATATGCCGTTGGGTTCTTTATCTGGTTTAAGGATTAGTATTATTTCGGCAATTTTAATTGTTTTGGTCAGTAGTTTAGTCTTGTGATAGCATTGAAAATGTAGGTAAGTAAAACTAACCCTTTCCTTGGCATCTCCTTTAACATTTTTGTAGTCACTTTATCTATTCCTGGAGCTTTTCGAGGATTTAATAAGCTGATTTTCTTCTCAATCTCTTTCGGAATAAACGATTTAATCTTTGGTATGTTGATAGGGATCTCGGATAAATGTCTGTCTATAGCATTGTTTGTAAGGTCATCACTAGGCGTAAATACTTCGGCAAAGTAGTCTGCAAATAGAACGGCCTTTTCCTTATCACTTCTAGCCCACTGTTGATATGCTATTGCAGTGTTACGGAGGGGAGGTATTGGCGCCTTAGGTTTTTTTATATGTTTTAAAGGTTTCCATACGGAATTGTCGTATCTGTTGAGATTGGTAACATAATCATGGAATGACTTTTCTTTCATTTCTTTTAGTTGACGCTGCAGTTGGTTATTTAATCTGTTTAGTACAGTTTTATCTGCTGGTGCATGGGTACAGTGCCACTTTGCCCTGGCTCTTCTTTTTTCTGCTATAAGCCTCTTATTGACCGTAGGTATTATATACTTGTGATTTTGGAATTCTGTGTGAGGAGTGACATGTTGAGCGGCCTGTTTGAGGATGTTAAATAGGGAGGTTAGGACGGTGTCAATTTCCTCTGGAGTTTTCAGACTTACTCTCAATTTTATGTCTTCTTGTATCTTGTTCCTGTAATGTTCCCAATTTGTGTTTTTGTTATGAGGTCTGGGCGTTGGTTTTTTTATGAATAGCATATTGACTGATTGTTCAATTACCGGCGAGTAATCAGAGGAGAGATTGTAGCATAGTGTTACGTTCATATACGCTTGCGAGATCCCATTGGTTACATAAAAGTCCAAAAGATCTGGGATCTTATTGGGGTCTGACGGCCAATAGGTTGGTGTACCCGTTGAAAGGAAGGAGTAATTATTTTCCTGTATGAGATTAGCCAACTGGCTGCCTTTTGTTGTGATTAGTCGAGATCCCCACAACGTATGCTTACTATTATAGTCTCCACCTGCAACAAATTTATGCCCTAGTGTCTGGAAGAATTCCTTGAAATTTTCTTTTTTGATATTGTGCCGTGGTGGGCAATATACTGCTGCTACTGTTAATTCGTATGGGAGTGTCTTTACTTTAATGGCTGTGGCTTGTAAGTGATTGGTTACATATTTTGGCAGTTCGATGTGGCTTATAGTACTTTTTATTAAAATGGCGGTCCCAGCATGTGCAGTATTATCTGGATTATGTAGGTTGTGAAGTTAGGTATGTGAAAATATGATCTATCTGTGAAATGTGTTTTGCTGACTACCATGGTGTCCACTGAATTATGATGAAGGAATATTTCAACTTTATTTTTGTGCTGTAGAAAGCCATTGGCATTCCACAGGGCTATTGTTAGAAATTTAGCGAATTTTACTTATCAGCGTGGTAAGCAGATTCATCACCATGCTGTCCTGTTGTGCAAGTTGCTGAAACATAGCCTTAAACTCATCTAGGAATTTGCACAGGCTGATGAAGGGTGTTCCTGTGTGATGTTCGTTGTGTTCTCTATTCTCAGTTGAGCGTAATGTATTTCGTTCGTTTTTATTCTGTTATGTTTCACTGCTCCTGCATAGCTTAAATTTTGTTGGATACTATTTGTTTGAGATTGGTTTTCTGTATAGATGGCTGTTAACGGGTTGTGTTGAATGTTTAGTCTATTGTTAGCATTGTTGGATTTTTTTAGTAAGCCTTGGTAGAATTCGCAGCCTTTATAGCTAGCCGGATGAGGACCATTGCATAATGCACATCGTGCAGGTGTGTCTGTTTTTTGTACAATTATTCATGCTATGAGTCCCTCCGCATTTAACACATACATAGGGTTTAGTACAATAAGCTTTAGTATAACCATATTGCTGACAGCGCATGGACTGTGATATACCTTTAACTTTTTTGGGTGGTTCAATAGTTATTAGTTGGTTTTGTATTTTTTGTATTTTATAAATATTTGTATTGCTTTGTGCTGGCTCTAGGTCAACAAAGAATATTTTTAAAGGTTCTTTTGTTATTCGTTTTCTTGCGTTCATAATATTTCTGACTTGATGTCCGTCTTTACTAAGTTCTTTTTTAATGCTTTCTGTGCTAGTTGTAAAATGTAAGTGCTTGAGTACTACCCTATAGGCTCGTTCCTCCTTCGGTTGATATGTATGGTGTACAATTTTGTTTACTTGCATGAAGTGAATCAGTTTTCGGTAAGTATCAGAGGTATTGAAATTGATTTTTATTGTATTGTTAGCTATTGTGCTGTACTGCTCTATTTCTATGATTTCATTTCATTTGTTTATCATTTGTTGCTAATTTATTACGCCATAGACAAAGATTGGCGAGGGTCGTGGGACCTTGTTTTCTACTTGTGTTGTGTTAGTTTCTTCTTCCATGGCATCGGTTAAATGGTTATATTTATTTTGTAGTAAAATGTTTTGACTGTTGGGTATATTTATTTTTCTTCGCTTGGTTTGTTTTACTTTTTGCCATGGGTTTTCTTTGGAGTTTTCATTGGGGTTTTCTTCTGTTTCATCATCGCTGGTTGAGGTCAGTCTGTAGTACTGGCATTTGTTGTTTGATTGCTGCTGCTGAGTGGGATGGGAATGGGCTGGTGGGTTAATGTTCTGTTACGGTATGAAGAAGTTGCTACTAGTGGGTATTGATTGACTTTGTTGTTGAAAGTTATAGTACTGCGGAATTTGTGTTAGCTAATGTAACACCCGGTATAACGTTGTTCATTGGGATTTCCTGCATGGGATTATTATATGGTACGCCATTTTGGTTATAATTAACTCCTGGGCCATTATATGCTGGTAATATTTTGAATTTGTTTAATGAAGTTTAACACAGTTACCTTTTATTTAATTTCCTAGCATTTATTAACCGCTAGTGATTATTAGTTATTATTTCCGTTACTTTTACAAAATATTTAATCTTGGTGTAATGTAGATAATGAGAAATAATTTACTTGCAGTTCGGCCAGCTGTTTATTGTGTATAAAATCGTTATCACTTGAACTTTCATGCACTCGGAGCGGCGATTAGCACGTCTATCCGCTTCAAAAGTCAAATAGGAACTGTATTTATCTCGTGGCAAAATATTTGAGTACTGGGTTTCTTTTACATAGCGAAATCATGTAGTCAAATTGCAATTAGCCGTGATAATGCGCATTTCTGCCTACCTAAATTTGTCGATGTATACCTGCCAGGGATAGCGCGTTTTTATTTACAAGTCACTTCCCTAATACCTATATATTTGACTACTTTGGGTTTATTCTACAAAACTTAGACTACATTAAACTGTAACGTAATAAATTGTTATATTATTAGTATGACAGCATGTGTATTTCAATATTATTTGGAAATAAAGGTAAATAAAGTAAATTAGACTAATATTAAATAAAGAAAATTAAATAAAATATTGGTTAATATATAACTTATCAGTCTCAGACTATAATTAGCTTTTTTCTGAATATGGCAACTCCAATAAAGAGATGTTCCATCCAAATTCTACCAAAGGGCATTGATTAGGGGGTATGAAAGCTGCAAAAAGCACGGCCATTTTATTTAGGAGTACAAAAATACCAGACATCCTTGACGATCTAAGTAAGCACATTAGTTTCGCAGTAATGGCCGAGGAGCCCCGCAACTCCGCAGACAAGCAAATTTAGGACCGTCTTTGGCGAACTTTGAGATACAGCAGATATTTATGCAAAACTGCAGAAATCTCGGCGCGAGTGCAATTCCCCTATAAGTTATTCCCGAACAAGGCCGCAGCTGACAGTGGTTTAGAATCTCCCACCGGCGTAGACCAGCCGAATCCCGCTAATCCCCAAAAAACTGGCCAAGCAGCCGCGCCGCTCGCCGGCGGCCGCCCCGACCCCGGCAGCACCGAGGGCGATTTTAATTAGCCAGATATTGGATCACAGCATAGTTCGGCCGCAATTTATAGATCGCTGCCCAAGGTGTCGTTATATACGAGGTGGGAGGATCCCGTCCGTCCGGGCCCTATCTGCCCTGCTGTGCCCATACAGCTCTATCTTACAGAAATGCGGAATGATTACCGTAAGTGGTTCTCATTTCTGGCAGAAGTTGCCAGGCCCATTTAGCTGATGGTCGCGCGGAAACTGGACCATTATGTTTTGAGCATTTTCGCCGTCGTTGCGATCGACTGGCCGGCGTGTATCCCGGAAAATCACCCGGAACCTGCACATACTCGCCACTTACCGTAACAAGCTTTGCATTGCATCGGTTTAACCAAATGAACCCGATTTCGAAACCTTTCGGGGGAGAACTAGTTTATGCTGCTCTATATGAAGATTAAATCGAGGCCTTTTTATCTCGCTTAGTAAATCCAATAACCATAATTTGTATTTGCATCGGGCGCTCCAAGTAATATGGAAACCGATCGAAAGCTGAAAGTTTGTGGTGCTGTTAATTTTTCCAATTAACGTTACAATTGCAAATAGTTTTATGAATGAAATCTGTAAATGCTTTTAGAGATTATCTATCACCCCACAAGTTTTTTTATAGACAGATTTTATTATGAAACTCTTAAGAATGTAATAAATTCTGTTGACACAAAAATACGTATGCATTGTGTTGCGTCTTGATTTAAGTACAGTAGTTATTTTTTATAATTGTATTAACATATTACTATTTTGTTTCAGGAATAAATCTGCCCTGTTATTTAAATCTAAAATTATAGAATCCTTTAGGGAACTCCCATCTGTGTGGCTACTCCACATATTTCTTATTAATGCGTTTACTGTCTTTTATTTACGGTATTTAAATAATTTTTAGATGTTTATAGCTTGTAAGCAGGAAGGACATTATCGAGATTATCGAGATATCGCGTAAAAACTTAGGATGGTTGTGGTGTCTACAACTATACATATATTTTTGGTCTTTTAATTATATTAGAACAATCTAAATAAGTATTAGATTATTCGGTCATTATTATGTCTCCTCAAAACGTTGGTGGACTTTTTGTACAGCACAAAGGCTCTTACCAACAATTCTTGCAGTTTCACATTGTTCTCGACCATCTTGTAACAACAATTATTGACACAGCAACAAGATCTGAGGACATTATGACCTGCTAAAAATCCTACAAGCCCTTCACCTTGAGATTAAAGAGTTTTACACGAAGAAATCAACTTTAAACACCAACATACGGACACTGAAATGGAAATTTTCAACTAGAACGAATGCATGCTATTTAATAAGACTCATAACTACGGTGGCAATACATGACAGGTAATAACATGACGGATAAGATTTCTTAGAAAACAATTATTACACTTACTAGTGCAAATATAAGCGTTTAACTAAAAATTGTTAAAATATATCATATTTTCAATGTGACCGCAATTTTTTGCTCGACAATGTATATATATTGTAGTACAGCAATCTTACAGGCTCATGACTTATTTAATAATGTATGTTAATACTATTTAGATATGTACTATCCCCTAATATGTTCCCCACTAGCCCATTTCTTTTATTCCTTTTATCAATTTTTCTATTTGTTTCTATCTGGTGCAATTCTCTTTTAATCTTCTATTCCTAATTTCTTCATGTCACTTTTACTGCATCAAGGCACTTTTTTTGTCTGCCTCTTTTTCTTCTTTCCCCATTTTGCTCCACAAGTAGACTTTTGGTGTGTCTATGCTGTAGCATTCAGCTAACATGGCCCAACCACCTCACTTTCTAGGATTTAATATAATGAATTACCTCTAGGTGTTAATATATCTCTTTTATTTCCTCGTTTGTTCGTTTTCTCCAATTTTCTTTTGCAGTTATAGTTCCATCTAAAAATTTTTCCTAGTGCCTTCGTTTTCAAACCTCTAACCTTATTTTATGTTTCTCTATTAATGCCCCAAGTTTCACATGCCTAAAGTACCGTAGGTCTAATTATTGTTCTACAGATTTTAAATTTGTCATAATATATTATTTAGTATTCATAATCCTTCATTTTTCTTTGCTACACGTTTATCAATTTTTGCACTTTCTTTGTTATTACATGTCAAAGTTATTCCTAAATACTAGAAATGTCTAGCCTTTTCCAAAGTACGAAGTTTGTTCAAGTAATTTATTGCTTAACAAGGCTCTTCTCTTTGTATATTGTTTTTTGTTCATTAACAATTAGCCCATATTCTTCTGATGTTTTTTTATAGCTTACTGAAAACCTTCTTCAGTTCTTTCTTGGATCGAGATATTAAGATTATGTCATCCGCATTTGCAATGAGCTGGTGTTTACGTTGATATGTAATGCCATTATTTTGAATTTTAGCCTCTCTCAATAATACTCCTAAACTAAGTTAAAAAGTACTGTAACAACGAATCCCGTTACTTCAAATCCTTTCTTCCTGTGAAACTATTAGAGACTTTTGCATCAACAACTACTTCGTTAGAATTTTTCGATAGCGTGAGCGTAATTAAATTAATTAGTTTTCTGGGGTACCCAAATTATCCAAGGTCTCGTAAAATGTAATTCTAACGAACAAACCTGGCAAACCTGGCAAATATTTTATAGGTAACATCTAGCAATGCCTCTAGAATTTGAGCACAAGTTTTTATCCTCTTACATATAAATTGGATAAATGATTGTGTTGGTCTACTGCTTCAGCATACATTCCTCTCGCCATACTCTCTTAATTAAATCAGAAATTCTTTCTTGTAGTTTTTCCCATACATATTTTAAGGCTTCTGCTAATATTCCATTTTTTACAACAAAACATATAACTTCTAATAAATTAACAATTAACAATTTTTTTAATTACCAATTAATTATAAAAATAGTAGTATAACAAAGTAGTATAATACTTACAAACTAATCGATAAACTGTTGAACTAAATAAACAATTTATTTCCACATTTAGAAAAGTTTTTGCTGAATTTTCCATGTCAAACGTGGAAACTTTTTAAAAAGTGTGAAAATTGGTTACCTGGATATTCAAAAACTACGAATTATTACACATTAATGGTTACGTTTACTTATACACAACTGAGTTTATCACAACACTGTTGAATTAACATTTTTGGTGTATTAAATAGTTAGAAATAAGATTTTTATTTAATAAATACTTAGTTTTTATTCGATTTCTTAATAAATCTCTTGAGCGTTAAAATTTCTGGTTATTGTGAGAAAACATGAGGAGGTTCCCTTACAATAGCAACTGTAATTGTTTATGCTTTGCCGTGGTTTTTAACTCTATGCTTGCAAAACTTTGGTATATCTTTTTCTAACCTATTTTTTATCTTTGCTAGTTTATGCATACATCTATGACACATTATGTGTTAGATTAGCTACAGTTGTATGAGGTTGGCTATGAAATTAAAGATACTGCAATCCCAATCAGTCTGTTGTGCTTCTTACAAATTAAGCTTTTCTTCTAGGTTAAGCCTTTTAATTAACCTTCAAGAGAAGCTGCTTGGTATAGCTTTTGGGTTTTGATTCTTTCTTAGGTAATTATTATTATCATCAGAAACCTACTGTTGAGCCCTCACAGTAACAAAAGATATGACCCGGAAGCTTTTTTGTGACTTGTAATCCGTTCAAATACTTTAAAAGTTTGTATCTTTTTAGCAAACCCACAATTGGCCATACTCTGTTGTGGCTGTGCTACAGAAAAGCCTTTTATTGATAGATTATTGTTTTGGTAATCCGAGTTATATGGGAACGATTTTGAAACAATAGGTATGCTTTTTAATCACCTGGTTATTCCGGCAGTCTCTTTACTGCCAGGTGTGTTATGATATTCCAAAATATTAGTTCTCTGCCTGAACGGTTACTTCAACCAGAGTGAATATAACTATTTTTCTCAAAAGTACTGGCTTATAAAACTTTTTAAAGAGGTAATTGATATATCATTATATACCTCTTTTGTTATTTGAAGAACAGCCTCTTTAGATATATCAGGGTCAGAATTGTTAGTTTTTTTTTGCTTGATATACATAATAATGTTTACTAAACGGGTTTATCGTAACTGACAATTTTCCATCTATTTGTTTAAAAAATAGACTCTCTAACACCGTACCATGGGTACTAAACAGGCTTTAAAAGTTATAATTAACTATAGCACTAATATATTTCGTTACTCTTAATAAAACACTAAATGGAATACATCTTCTCCTAACAATTTGTAGGAAAGCCCATTTATTTTTTGATCGCAATGTTTTTTTTTAGAATTTTTAAGTTGGTGTTTGGAGTAGACATATTAATGCGCAATAGTTGTTCCTTTGCACTTATTACCATGGCTATTGAATATCTTTTTAATGGCACATTATTTTCTAAAAACTGCACCTTAATTCTAGCACCATTTTTGGCCAACGCATTGGATACTAGCACAAGCAGAAGTCTTAATAATTCTGTCGCAGATATTGGTACAATTTTTTGGATTTACAATTTTATTTGTTGCACTAGTAACATGTGTACTAATAACTAGTGTAATTAGTGTACATAAGTACAAAGCTAGAGTTATTCTGATTTTGGTTAAGCTTTTTTGAGTTTATTTTATTCAGTTACTTACTGGGGAATGGCAAATATCCTCTATAGTTACTTATAATTCTATGTAAGAAAGGAAGTAGCGAACAAAGGCTACGAGAAAATAAAAATAACTGAACTAAGAAAGCCCGAGAAAAAAACAGAATACGCACAAGAAGTAGAGCGCAGATTACTTGAACACGAACACCAAGAGCACCATCAGGAGGTAGAATGGAACGTGGAAGAGAGATGGACAAGACTTAAGGAAGTAATACTTGAGACAGCAACAACAATCTGTGGGAAAAGCAAAATATCACCTCGATACCAACGCACGAAATGGTGGAATGAGGAAGTAAAAAGGATAGTAATGGAAAAGAAAACAGCTTGGAAGAGATACCTAAAGACCAAGAGAGAAGAAGACAGGCAACATTATATAACAAGGAGAAATGAGGCAAAAGAGGTAGTGAAGAGGGCCAAAGAGGAAGCTTGGGAAGAGTTTGGTAGAGATATGGAGCAGAAATTCAAAGACAACAAAAACAACAAAAAGGACTTCTGGAAAACAGTTAAAGGCCTAAGGGGAATGCACAAACAAAAGGTGTGGAGCATTAGGAACGAAGAAGGAGAAGTCGTTACAGAACTGCCACAAATATTAGAAACATGGAAGAGACATTACAGCACAAAATTCAAAGCACCAAACATACAAGAACAATACAACCCCATCAGAGTAGAACAAGAAGATACAGAAAACGAAACAATAACTTTAGAAGAAACAGAAGAAGCAATAGCACATATGAAAGTAGGAAAATCTGCAGGAAAAGACGGAATAAGCCCTGAACTAATCAAATACGGAGGGGAGTGTATAAAGAAATGGACACACAAGATATGCCAGCAAGTATACGAAGGAGAAGGAATACCGAGGGATTGGGAAGAAAACATAATAGTACCAATCCACAAAAAAGGTAACACAAACAACTGTGGAATATGCCTGGCATCCTGCGTACAAAAGATCTACACCAGGATACTAGAAAAAAAGATAAGGCATCACATAGAAGACGAGCTATTAGAGGAACAAGCTGCATACAGAAAAGGCAGACAGACTCAAGACCACATATTTACGCTTCGCACAGTAATAGAAAAGACACTTGAAGGAAACAAAGAGCTACACCTGGCATTCATAGACCTCCTAGCAGCCTTCGACACGGTACCAAGAGCAACCCTGTGGAATTCAATGGAAAGAATTGACGTCCCGAGAAAACTTGTAGAAGCCACAAAAAGACTATACGGAAGAACGAAAGGAATAGTAAGAATACAAAGACAAGAATCGGGGAAATTCTTGATGGAGAGGGGGATAAAACAGGGAGACTCCCTCAGTCCACTACTATTCATTATCATGATGAATGAAATAGTTTAGAACAGCAGGAACCCAAACCTGAACACTAAACTAGGACACTGGAACATGGGGGCAATCAATATACAAAGTCTCGTCTTCGCAGATGATATACTACTCGTAGCCGATAGGCAAAGGAAACTACAACAAGCAATAAATAATTGGAACAAAGAAATTAAAATAAAAGGAATGACAATAAATGCGAAGAAAAGCAAAATGATGAGAATAAGTAAGAACACAGATGAAGAACAAAGAAACCTGAACGTAAGATGTGAAGGAGAGCAATTGGAACAAGTGGAGAGCTATGAGTACCTTGGAGTAATAATAAGCCAAGACGGAACAGTAACAGATGAATTAAGGAACCGGACCTCCAAGGGACTAGAGTATACTATCAGATCAACTCAACATTAATCAACAAGAAAGCGTTGAGCAAAGAGACTAAGCTCCACATTAACATACGGAATAGAAAGCATACCGCTACAAGACAAGAAAAGTAAATTAACGGCTGCGGAAATGAAGTACCTGCGACGTATAGTCGGAAGAACAAAGAGGGACAGAGTGAGGAACATCACAACAAGAGAGGAGTTAGACCTAGAACCGCTAGTGGAAACACTACAGAAAAGACAACTAATGTGATTTGGGCACGTGACACGAATGGGCGAAGAAAGGCTGCCAAGAAGGGTATTAGAGGCAAGAAGAGAAGGAAAAAGAGGAAGAGGAAGGCCAAGGCAAACATGGATGGAAACTATCAGGAAGGAAGTGGAAAGAAGGGGGAAAAGCATGGCAGAAGCTAAACAAATCGCTAGGGACAGGAAGAAATTTCGAAAATGGATAGAGGACCCGACACCTTAGGGTATAAGGCATGGACAAAGAAGAAGAAGAAGAAGTTACTTATAATTAATAAAAGAAAATTTGGGTTACGCTTCATATGTTTATGGCTTGACTAAGAAAAATCAGTATATACAATCAGTTATTTAGTACCGTGAGGGCAAAATAAAGTTACATATAAAACTCTTCTCCTAGAACGAGTAATAAATGTTAAGTTCAAAGCCACAATTGCATAATTTTGCAACAAAAAATGGTATTTTAAAAATAGTTTATAAAAGTACCAATTTTAAATCAAAACACTTTTTTATTGCTTGTCGTTTATAACATATTTATTAATTTGAACTTTTGTAAGTTATTGTACAACTTTAATAGAAACAAAGAAAAGAAATGGTGTGATCACTCACTTTCATTAATAAACTAATGCTTGTAGGTACTTGCATCTATAGAGAATGTCCTTAAAAAGATACAAACCTGTTTTCTTTATTTACTCCTACTTTTTCTTGCGGTTTTAAAGTAGCATGGATGTTAAAATTTTGCAAATCAAAAGGAAATCATGTCCAAATATGGCGTCCTGGCTTATCCCACAGTAAATCGTCCTAAAGCCATACTACCTGGAAAGCCTGCAAATAAAGTTTTCTCTCTAATTAACATGAAAAGGTCGATCCTAGAAAAGGTTTCCTAGGTGGGTAGAAATAAGATTGCAAAGTTCCATTCTTTTTATTAGAGCCGCTTTATGGGTTGCACAGAAAATAAAGTGTAAACGAAAACAAGTTAGAAAATAGGTATAATAACATATAGTATAGGAATTATAATGGTAAAAACTTGTAGAACTAGAAATACGATTAGAATAATTGAAATTTAATGTAGTTGAGCTACGTAAAATAAACAAAAAATGACAAAAATGTTTCAAACTAGCATCTGATATAGATTATATCGTACAGACAAAAAAGATCAAAGCATCACTAAGATTTATAAACAATAACAATATACAATATAATTGTGTATAAGAGCATATCAATCTGAGTGGTTTTTATAATCATAAAAACAATGGACAGATATAAAGTAACGGCAATTTAAGATTACATTTCTATAGTTTCAAATAATGATAATAAAATAAATAAATAATAAAAGATTTGACTTTTGTTGAGACATTAAAAAAGAAGAAACGCAAAGTTTCTCCTCATTTTTTACCAAATTCTGATAGAGAAATTAAAAGCAAAAGATTTTGGTTTCTAAGAAAAATTTGCATTAAAACTGTATGTACTAAAAAAATAATAAAATAATTTTAGACATCAACAATTCACGACAGCAAAGCTATTGACACTACACAAGTGATGATAACATATTATCGTTATTACTATCACCAAGGATGTGAAATATGGAGTTAATACCCTCGACAAAATGTTTAGGCAACAAATTTTCGAACACAGCCATTAACCCTTTTTTCCATCTATTGAACGTTTCAGAAGTTAATACTCTCAATATTTAAAAAACAGTAATATCACGTGTTCATATTTCTTGTAAACTCCGGCATTAATCTCATAAATCAGAAAACCATTACCGCATCACTCTAGAAATGATACCAGCAAAATAAAGTGAAGAGGTAAACTGCTTTTTAAACTACAACTTCCATCGCCGAAGATATCTAAAACTGGTCGGTGTTATATCTGTAGCAGAGAAAGAAACAAAACTACGAGAAAGACTTGCAACATGTTCCGACTACCAAAGTAATGTGTGTTAACAGTGCTTGCAATACATAAATTTGTAACATTTATTGTAATTATTACACAACTTTCCGATTAGTTTAACGTTAACAATTAAAATTGGTACAATATATGCAAAATATTGTTAGAGCACTATTGTGTTTTGCTCTACCAAACCGTGCGATTACTGGAGTGGTAAAAAAAGCTCATAGAAATGAAAGAAAAACAAAACAGTTCAATAACCAAAATTGTTAAAACTCCTCGCAACTGTTACAAAATAAAATTTATATAGACGTAAAAAAGAAGAGTCACATTTGTGTATTAAAGATAAGTTTATTAAAGTCAAAGCATAAGGGTTGAGGGAATAAATATAAGGTTACATTTTTTATTAAAGATATTTGAATACTTTTTTTATTAAAAGCTACATTAAAACAGCCGAACATATTGATAGATATCAAATAGTCAAATTTAATGTGCCCATTTAAACTAGAAGAACGTGTCGGTCGTTAGAGCCAATGGGTCGAACAGTTCTACCCCCGGTGTGACTTATGGGGAACGGCCGGTGGCCGCCGCCTCTCTCCCGGCGCGGCGCCGAAGATAAATGGGAAACGTCGCCCGATTTCTGCTTCCCGTCGGGGCGGAAGGGTTAAATAATACAGGTTCTTTAAAGTGACCCGAGCATTGTTCAAATAGCGATTTGCGCGCGGCGCGGGTCATTATGTGAAGCGGCCGCCGCCTCGCCCGGCGCTCCGCCGAAAGTGGATTAATAACGCCTGGCCATCGAGCCCGGCCGGACAGACGAAATTAATTCCAGAGGATCGCCCGCTGGAAGCTAACAGCTGTTGTGCGCCTTTGTACTTCGGCGAGTAAGTTATGATTCTCCATTGAAGCGGGCGGAAAGATTCGGAAGAGGCGCTGCGTCATCCGGGTTCACAAAGCGCCGGTACCAGGGATTTCTAGCTTTTAAACTAGTAATCTCATTTCTCGGTTTCGTTTTTTAGCATCCGCGATAACCATAAACCGCTGAAAAACGTATAAAATGTCGGCCAACAAGAATTTAAAAATTAAATTTTTCCTAGTACCCCAAAGCATATTTTGGTATTAAAGGCTTTCTTAATCACAGTTTTTTAGTTGATTTTTAAAGTTTTAGTTAATTTTATATATGTAGTAAAATGTTTATATAATTTCATAAGAGAAATTAAGTCTATGAATTGGTCAAGTCAAAATGAATATTGGCATAGTCTCGGCATGACATACATTTACACTTTGAATTACATTCTCTAATCATATAATGTAATTTGGGGTTTAATTATGAGCTTATACGATAAAACAACATTTTAAATCTAATGTTTTTTATTATCTAAATTTATTTTTCATGTTATGGATTATGAACTAGTGAGTTCAAAAAACAAGGTGATTGTTTGAATAAAACACATACTGTTTATTTGCTTATCCCAATTTATTTTGTATCCATCAAAGTAATTCACTACCGTTACGATACACACAGGCCAACGTTTAATCAAATCCTGAAAACTCTTTTCCTATTTCTTTTTTGAAATTTTCATCACCACCTCCTTTTATATTTGTTTTATCGATTCAACCGAGTCAAATCAGGTTTCTCGAAATCGTTTTTTAATTAACTAAATAGAAAAAAGTCACATAGTAACATAACTGGAGAATATGGTGCCTGTGGAAAAATATTTGTTGAATTTTCGGCGAAAGACTTACGAATAATGTTTCATGAGTTTTTCTAACAAACATTTCAAGCCGAAAACATCACTTAGAAGTACGTCTACTAAACCTGTTGATATGTAATATCTTTAGCCAGTTTCTGATAGTCAATCGTCGATTTTCCATTACCCTGTTGTTAATTTTTTTGATGTTTTTTTTGTGATATTGATGGATAGCCAGAACGAGATTTTTCTTCTATGGATTCACGACCTCCAAACAGCTTATGTCAGTGGAACACAGTTTCTCTTGATAAAGATTGATCAAGGTGTTTTCTGAACCTTTTTAAACGTTTTACTAATATTAATAACAATTTTAACACAAAATTCAATGCAAACTTTTTTGTTCAATTATATTAAATATTTTTTAAATCGAAAGAAGGCAAAAATTTATATAAATAGATTGCTGTAACTTATAAATTATTTGATATGTTAAATTTGAAAAAAAGAGGATTTAAAATTATTAGTGCTACTAACATATTAAAAGAGAGAAGCAAAGCAATGATACTATCGTGAAACCAATACCGTTACATATGTTAGTTTTTGATAAATCTGAAAGCAGCAAAAATATCTTTGAGATTCCAAGATTCTTATACCGCATTGTAAAAAGTGATAAGTGTACGGGCATACCCAATTCTTTTGCAACAAGAAAGCCAGGTATGTCAAGCGTGCAGGTCGACATATCACTAAAGATTGCAAGATAGCCATACACACCCAGAAAACTACCGTGGACGTGTAGTTGCAAAAAAACTTAAAAAAAGGAGAGAAAACCCTACAAGAAAGAAAAACCAGTTACCAAAAGAGAGCACTTACGCAACAAGTAGCATCAAATAAAACTATACAGAATCTATCTACGCTACCAACGGCTGATCCAGCACTACAGCGCAACTCAATAGCTAGGAGCTTTGCACAAGTAGTAAAGCCACAACAATCTATGAAAAAGAAAGCAGAACTAACCGAAATTAACAAAACATTGCAAATAATCTTCGGAAAACTCAACAAACAAGAGGAGTCTATTAAATCTATCCTTAATAGAGTTACAAAATTGGAAACCACCAATAACGCAGCAGCCAAAATATAAAATAAAAATGACTTTGTGTATTCGAACAGTAGCCTAGCATGCAAACGGGCTACTCCAGCATGCCCATGAATTACAGCTGTTCCTTTGGGGCCAGAAAATAGATGTTTGTCTGATTTCTGAAACTCATTTCACTAAGGAAAGCTATTTAGACATAAAAGGATATAAAATATATCATTTCGTTCATTCGGACAACGCGGCGAGGGGTGCTTTGATGGTAATAATAAAAGAAAATCTCAAACACTATGAAGAAGTTAATTACAATATGCGTGAAATACAAGCTGTAAAAATCCGTACAAAATCTAGAGACTATACAATTGTTGCAATATACTGCCAACCTAAATATGCACTAGAAAATGAGGAGTACCTCAGCCTCTTTGAAACACTAGGAGATCATTTCATAATTGGAGGTGGTCTCAATGCTAAACATACTTTTTGTGGGTCAAGACTTATCACCACCAAAAGGAAACACTGTACGAGGCAATCGAACAAGCCAAATGTGTATGTCAATCTATTGGCAAACCAACGCGTTGGCCAACAGATGGCAGTAAGATTCCCGATCTAATTAACTTCATGATTTTAAAGAAATCTCCAAATTACATCAGTATTGAAGATAATTATGACCTGTTATCAGACCACTCTCCAATTGTCTTGACCATAAGCGAAACAATAATAACCAAATTGCTACCACCGTTACTGATAAATAAATGAACAGAATAGAAAAAGAAGATATTAAAGTAAACATCCCACTAAAAACAATTAAGCAGTTTGACAAGGAAGCAGAGCGGTTTGTAGTTGATCTGCAGTAACCCGTATGGAACAATACCCTAAACCAAAAAATATAACACTTGGTGTGAACTACTCTAGAGAAATCAGAGAGTTTGTCTCAGCGAAACGACAAGTACAAAAAAATGGAACCAAACCAGAGCATTAATAGACGCAAGGCTGCTAAATCGGCTACTTCAACAACTTAAAGAAGAAATTCGTATCATTAAAAATACAACGTTTACTGAATTCCTAAACAGACTATCAGGTAAAGATACCGAATACTCTCTCTGAAAAGCCACCAAGAAACTAAAATGATCAAAAAACCAAAATCTACCTATTTGTAAGGAGATGGCGGATGGATAAAAAAGATTAAGATAAAGCAGCAAACACCTTCCAACCACATCCAGCTGACAACAGTGACCTCACCGGTGATAAATAACGGAGAAGACATAGTCGTTATGCCGGTAACTCCAACAAAAATCTACAAGATACAAAAGAATATCAGTGCCAAAAAGACACCAGGTTACATCTAATAAGCGGACAACTCCTCAAAGAACTACCGAAAAAGGGCATAATGAAGCTTACGCATCTGTTCAATGCAGCAATATGATTACAATACGTACCGATGCAATGAAAAGTTGAGGAATTTATTATGATACCGTAGCCGGGTAAACCTCTCAATGAAAAAACATTGTATAGACCGCTGACACTGCTACCAGCCATATCCAAACTATTCGAGAAACTGCTCCTAAAACGCATCACAGCCAATAATTGAAGAAAAGCAGTTAATTCCATTCCACCAGTTTGGATTTTGGAATAAATATTCCATCCATCGAAGGAGTGCATCGAATAGATGTTATTGAAAGAACCTTAGAAAAAAAATATGATCCACTATATTTCTAGATGTGGCACAAGCTTTTGATAAAGTGTGGCACGCGGACCTCGAGTATAAAATAGCTAAATACATGCCTAGACAGATGAGCTGTGTTCTGAAATCATATATTTCCAAGCACCAAATTCAGAATAAAATACGGAGAATAATGCCCAGAGCTAAGAGATATTGCTGCAGATGCACCGCAAGGAAGCGTCCTTGGACCAGTTCTGTACTTACTTTACACACATCCCTACGAGTAGTAGAGTGTCAATAGCCACATTCGCTGAGGACACTGCACTACTAGCCATTAGCAACGAAATAGAAGTAGCTACAAATAAACTACAAACAAAATGGCGGATTAAATTAAATGACGCCATTAAACTTCGCCAATAAAAAAGTTGGCTACTTACCTATAATGATCAATCAGCAAACAGGCTCTAACGCTAACACAGCAAAATACTTGGGCGTGATACTAGACCTCAAGCTGAAGTGGAAAGAACACGCAAAGAAGAAACGCAAAGAACTTCGTATTAGATTAAAAAATGTGGTGGCTAGTAGCAAGACATTTTAAATTATTATTTCATAATAAACAGCTGTTGTATAAACACATTCTAATGCTATTTTGAACTTACGGTGTGCAACTTTGGAGATACAAAAATATCTAATGTAAAAATTATACAAACCTTTCAAAACAAAGTACTGCGCAGCATCGTTAACGCTCCATGGTACATCAGAAATAAAGACATCCACAAAGACCTAAAAGTGCCTAAGGTCGGCGAGGAAATTAAACGGTTTGCGAAAAAACATGAAAAGAGACTACATGAACATGGGAATGTCGAAGTGTTACAACTAGTCGACAACAGCGGATTTACTCGGAGACTAAAAAGGCAAAGACCTTTTGAACTAGTGAAAATGTAGTTAAGTAAAATTGAGGGCAATTAAAACATGCGAAAGAAGTGTTTTAGACATACGTATAGTGCGCCAATGGGAGTACATCCATCAAAACGCTAATACTTGCCTACATTTAAGTCTTAGACTTAGATTTAAAATAAGACTAATTACAACCAAATTGCTAGATAGTATTAACTAGTCGCAATTTATACGCCAAGTGCGTGTTAATAAAAAAAAATGAAATTAAGAGTGAATGTTGCTGAAGTTTGTTAACGTAAGATTTGTTTACTTCTGTCCGAGCTTTAAATCAAAAAGTCACCTTTTTTAACAGACAAATAGCAAAGATCTAGAAATTCTGGAGACAAAACCATCCTAAACAATTTAACTTACCAATTTCATAACGCTCTACAGGAAAATAAAAACGCAACATCATCAATAGATGACTTTATTTGGAAGCGCTAAACAAAACTCAAAAGGTTCTCTATCTTCGTATCTCGTCTAAGAAAACCAGATAGACAATAGAGTAGATCTAACAAAAAAAAGCAAGCACCTTCAGAAGACACTTTGTCCAAGTTTTTATGCTGTTACTGTCCAACGACCAAATCTTTGATGCAGAAGTGGAAGAATATCTAAACTCGCATGATCAATTATCCCTGCCTGTAAGGCATGTTCTTCCTGATAAGTCTACAGGCAAATAATATTAACTAACGCATATAAAACCCTAGACTATGATCTTGTAATGGAGAACGTACTAAAACACCTGCCAAAAAGGCAACAATAACACAGAACAAAGAAAAAAACACCACTAGACGAACTAATTCTTTTGCATCAGTTTGGGTTCCATTAAATCTGCATCCTTTTAGAATCTTACATACATAACTAATAGACTACCATTCCATTAACTCTGGTATACAACAAGGTAGTGTCATTGGACCGCTCTTATACTTCCTCTATACTGTAGACGTTTCAACTACAAGCACTACCTTAATTGCAATATTCACAGATGTTACTGCAATAATGTCCTTAGATACTGATCTCGACAGTGCATTGGAAGAGCTTTAGCTGCACCTAAACCTTTTACAAAACTGACGAGATCGTTGGAGATTTAGAGTAACTAGTGACAAATCCTCCTAAATTACATGCACTACAAAATACAATATTTGTCCATAAGTTACCATTTATAGCCAACTTATTTCAATAATTACTGAGGTGAAATACTTAAGACCCACCTGAATCAAAGACTAATCTGGAAAATTTATATAGAATCCAAACAACAATCTAACCTAAAAACAAAAACTGTATACTGATTAATCTGAAGAAGATCGCAATGCAATAAACAAACTGCTAATGTATAGACATCTTAATGTTTGTATGGACCTACGAAATCGAACTGTGTGGATGTTTACTACAAGTAAACCCTCAAACGCCAAGATTACACAGTCCTTTAAATCGAAGACACTGCCTATTTTAGGTAATGTTTGATGAATCATCAGTAATCGGACCTCAAAATTCCCTTCATCAATGATGTTATCAAAAACTTTAAACCACACCAATAAACTTATGGCCGACCTCTACAATCACCAGTCTACAAATAGACGTCTAAATAGGCAGTGGCTGGAGTAGAGGGCGTTCAACTCTGTCACATAATTTACTCTGTTAATAGAATAGATTGTAAATTTGCAACAAAGTATTTAAAATTTTTTTCGATTTACGTAAAGTATGGTAAATGCGAAATTTAGTGTTTTATTTGTCTACTAGGTCTTATTACTATTGCGGTTATCATATTGATAAAAATCTTTGTTCTATGTACGAATCAGCTTGCAATTTTTGGTCATAACTAAATCTGTGTGAAATGAGTAAAATAGGTAATAATCAAGCGACTTTATGACTACAAAAAACGCTGGTTTTGAAAAAAACTCCTATCTAAACTCGTGGAAAACCATTTTGATGATATTTGGAAAATAAAATCAGGCGCTTCAATTTAGACTCATCTAGTATCAAATAGTTAGAAGTTTTCACGAATTGCTTCTGCAAAACGTTACAATTACTTTCTATCTATCTATTTATATACATAAAACAAAGTGTAACGATGTATGTCCGCACGTCTCACCTAAACGGCCAAACCGAGTCAAATAATTTTTGGTATGATTACTGGCCTTGATACTATCAAATATTTTTTTAAATTTTATCTTGATAGTCAAATATTTGTGTGATGAGATAATTGATAATCAAGATGTTCATTTGATTACAATTGGAGCCGCCATTTACATTGCTGCAAGTTTGCGCCAACAAAGCTACCCATTGTTAAGCATCCAGATATGAAGTATCAACCACCAGGCAACCAGGTTATTTATTTCAAAAAAGAAATCTGACCGCTGCGAAGCGGGGTGAGCGCGGCTAGTTTTTAGTGGATAATCGTCTCAGTGCTTTGTCACATACAGCACTGTCTTATGGGAATGATAATTTTTGGGAACTTGTTAGTATCAGTCTATCAAAAAATTTGTAAGACCCAAATTATATATTACGACATATAATATTTCTTTAAAATATTCTTTATCTGTGGGTTGTAGCAAGGTTCATGTGAAAACAGAATTTTCTTATAAACATTTAGCTGATTAATTTTTTATAATAAAAAATGCTAACACAATATTGTTAACTTTTGGAAAATAAGTAAAAAATTTATATAAAAAATAATTAACACAGTTTGCCTGAGGCTTATAAAAATTATGAGCCTTATATACTTTGTAGCCTGGCCTTTGAACTTTTGCTTGTTTCCTTAGTTACACATAAACAAATTAAAAATTTAAACTTTTTTATTTATAAAAAATGTCTAATTTTTGCTAGCAATAAAACGGAAAATATATTTTTTAAAACAAATTAACAGATTAGAATGTGTTATCAATATAATTAGCTACAAAAATATTAATATTAATAAATTATGTCAGATCGATTAGGCCACCAAATCTTGCATGCAAGCACCACGAAAATAAACTTTGGTATTTGGTGTTTTAGAAGAAAAATGTCCTCAATTCATAATTGACACGCTTTAGTGCGTAAGCAGACTCTGTTACTCAAAATAGTAGGGGTCTAATTAGTCCATCGCTAATTGCATATTTTAACATGTCAGCTTCGTTGCAACAAATCAGTGAAGTATGAATCGTACCTTGAAATACGCACATAAAAATATGATGACTTAAATCTCGAATTTGCTTTCGTTGATCGATTCAAATTAAATTAATTAGATACCTAAAAAAGTATATCTTAACTTATGGAATCAATAAATTTCGAGAACACATCAATTCAACACTTTTCTTCATAACTCCTTTCTGACACGAGAACCTAGAATCTTGTATATCATTAATATCAACGTTAATTGCTCTTCAGAACGCGCCCACTCTCAACACCGCCTAGCTTTTTTGGAATTTTCGTATATTAGTTAGACTAAAACGGATAATTATACGGGATTTAGATTATCTCTGATAGTCTTAATTAGCTTTTAAATTAATACATTTGTGGTTGACGTACTTGTTAATTCTAAGATTCCAATTTAATCGAATGGAGCTTCATATAAACTAAAAATTGTAAGGGATATAGCAAAACTAACATTTTCAGTAGCATCTTTCTTCATTGAAATTATAGTATACCAATTATTTAAAGATAAAAAACTAGTAGAAATATATGAATATGATAAATTGAAATTACTCGTCTTTAGATTTATTTATGGCACACAGAAAGCAATGTTAAAAAATATTAATGCACAATTCAAGTAATAGAGAATCGATACGTGAAATTCACTTTCTTATATTTAATCAACCGTTAATTCAACACAACGTGATCTTAATCATTGGTCTTTCAATTACAAGTAAACTAAAATAATGACTTATGCAATACGGCTAGCTGATTGAATGCAAACGGATTATCAGGTCGCACTTAAAAAGTCATTTTAAATAACAATGAAATTAAAGTTACTCAAATAAAAAAAACATTTATCAAAATTCCATACTACATTATATAATACACTTATCGATCTGACAAAATAACACATGCGGGTTTAGCCATCATAATTTGATAAACCGTTGACCATTACGTCTTGCACTTCATTTTCTTCTTTTTTTTCTTCGTCTTTGGTAAGCTACTAGCTTGTTCATTTGCCGATATATTCTTTATTTTTATTTTTTTAATTGCAGTCTTTTTCAGGCACCCTACGGTTCTTCTTTCCGTTGGTGAGTTATCTCTTGCTTTTCTTACTAGCCTACTCTGATGCATTCTTTATATGTGGTCATTACATTGTTGACGTTTATCTGTAACCCATTCTCAGATATTTGTGATTTTGCAGCTTTCTCTTATATTTACATTGGGTATTCTATCTCTTCTAGTTTTACCTTTTTCTTAAAACCTTCATTTCTGCTACCTCCCGTTGTTGTCTTAAATTGGTGGATTCTTGTCTTGTTTTGGAGGTGTATGTTATTATTAGACGAACAATGCTTTTATGTATTTTACATTTTACATCTTGTTGCAACTATTTGTTGTTTTATATGTATTATCCAAACAGCCGATAACTCTGTTAGTCTTAGACGTTTGTTCGTTTACTTATTTTTCCATCCTTCTATTACTGATTAACAATTAATTACTTAAATTCTATTATCTACTGAGCATTTGTAGGTGATTATTAGTAAAAAAAAATCACCTACAAACGCTCAGATCCCTCATCGAAAAAACCACAGAATACAACATGCCCATCTATCTAGCATTTATAGACTTCCATAAGGCATTTGATTCCATTGAAATTCCGGCAATCTTAAAATCACTGGACAACGCCCGAATAGACACAAGGTATTCAGACCTACTGAAATATATATACGAAAATTCCACCATAAAAGTAAAAATTAATGATGAACTAACAACCAATCAAATTAAAGTCAAGAGAGGCGTGCGCCAGGGCGATACTATTTCGCCAAAACTGTTTACTCTCGTCTTGGAGGATATATTCAAAACCTTGAATGGAAGCGAAAGGGACTAAATGTAGATGGAACATACCTAAGCAATCTTCGATTTGCGGACGATCTTGTCCTAATTAGCGATGACCTAGAACAACTCAAAGACATGCTAAATGAGCTCCTCAAAACATCAGAACACGTAGGCCTGAAAATGAATGTCCAAAAAACGAAAGTAATGGGCCCAGTCGAAGAGAGTATCAACGTAGGCAACAACAATCTTGAGGTAGTCAAGGAATACATATACTTGAGGCACAAATTCAGGATCGGGAAAGAAAATCAGACCGCAGAAATCTCACGCCGGATAAGCCAGAGTTGGGCTGCCTTTGGAAAACTCAGTCATATAATGAAAAACACCGATATACCAACTAACCTGAAGAGAAAGGTTTAAGACACCTGTGTGCTTCCAGTTGCAACATATGGCCTGGATACAATGACATTGACGAGAAAAAGTATGGTAAGACTTAGAACTACTCAAAGGGCTATGGCGAGAGCTATGATCGGCGTCAGTCTCAGAGAAAGAATCAATCACGAAGAGATCAGAAGGAGAACCAAGGTGACGGATATAATCTCAAGAATACTAAAAATGAAATGGAAATGGGCTTGACACGTGGCACGGCAGGAGCCAAACCGATGGGACACAAAGATAATCCAATGGAGACCAAGACTTACAACGCGGAGCAGGGGAAGACCACAGAAAAGATGGACGGATGACATCAAACAAACGGCGGGTAAAAACTGGATTCAAACCGCAAGAGACAGTGGATAATAAGAGGCTGATAATGATGATGATGATTATCTACTGCATAATGACATAATTTAACGTTAATTTGCACCGCCTTGTTTATTAGGGATGGCCATTAATTTTGTTTTCTTAGCTGAAATACTCATATTATATTTTGTGCATAGTATATTAAAATCATATAATAATCTTTGCAGACTATGTTTTGTATTTCTTATTAACAAAGTATTGTCTGCGTATGCTATGATATTTTGTCTTTTTTATTATTTCATCCAACACAATACTAAATAAGGTTAGGCTTAATCAGTGTCCCTGTCTTATGCCTGTTCTTATATTTATTCGTTTAGTTGTTCCCCTATTCTTCATTTTGATTTTGCTATTAGTATATATGTCTTTTATCAGATTAATCTCCGCCCAGCAGTTTTCACTGCCGGTTGCAGCCTCGGGTAAAGGAGGAGGGTTGCAAATAAAACCTGTCTGCTATAAAAAAAACGGTTCAAAGAACCGATACGACCCAAAGAACTGCATTTTTGTAAACCGAATATAATTTATTACTGAAACTAGAATAACTTTCTAAACCGCTAACTATTGCAGCTATTTACAAACACAATATTACGATATACGTCTTCTTTAATTGCAATTCGTAGCAACTGAAGGTTGGAATTCTAAACACACAGCATGGGGATCTGAACTAATTACATCCAAAGAACGTAATCTGTTCCAATCAATACGAACAAGCAACTTAAATTATTTATCTACAGCGAAACCAAAATATTGATTTTCAGACACAAACAAAATTGAGGGTGGAGGCAGATACCAAACATATATTTTAAAATTAAATTTAGCTTCGATCTAAGCTATGATCTTAGTGCCATAATATTAACTCTCATTACGAACATAATATGAACCTTTATGCTAACAAATCCAAAAAACGTAATACCGACTACAACAACTAGCTCGTAAGCACAGACAGCTCTTAGTTAATAAAAGATTTTAAACAAATTGGTCTAAAGGTTCAGTCAATCAGGTGAAAAAAAGAAACCTCAAGGAATTTTATATAAAATATTTACTTATTGCAATACTTATAACAAGATCTTGCAAGAGTGTAAATTTGTTACAAATTAATAATAATATTTTCTTAGAACCAATAGATTGCCTACTAATTAAACTTGGTAAAAATTGAATGAAGCATTGTATGTCAGAATATTATTAAAAAATACTCGTATACTGTTTTAATAACGTGAAACTTTATAATACAGTAATAAAAAAATAGATTTTCAGTTATACTATGTATGTCACAGATTTATCAGTCTTGCTAAATTTTTGAATATTTGGAAAATCAATATTTAAAAATAAAACCGTTACTTATTATATATTTACAAATTGTAATGTACCTTTTGTAAAACTTTGATATTTTTTTAAATTAATTAATACTTTAATACCTCAGGAATAAATTTTCGCATTAAAATTTCCATAGAAATATTGATATTCTCTTGGTTCTTTAAACACGTGCATTGCAAACGTCTGGTTTCAATTGTGGTTTACCAACATAAAAGCACTTGGTACAGTGCTTACGTATTTTTAGATCCAAATACGCAAGTTGTTTAAATTTTGATGTAAAATAAAATATGTATCATTTATAATTAGATTTTTAGTATGTTATTTTACAATCAGTTTTTTTTTATAATAAAATAGAAGAGTAGAAAAAGTTACTTTAATTTATGGGCCCAGTAGGAATCTTTTCCCGGAACCTGTATTGGCTCTACTAATTCACTACGAAACTGCACTGTGACAACTATACTACCACTAAAATAGTTTCAGGATAGTCCACGTATTCGTATTAAATTCGAATCAGCAATTTGCAACAACCTCTAAAAGCCTACAAGATTGTAAGTTATAATTGCAACCAAGTTATAACTAGAAAAAAACCCGTAAAAACAGTCCAGGCTTATTAGATATAACATTTCAGTTTTCACAAATAGCAAAGAAAACAAACTGCTGTACATGCAAACAATTTGTTATGATTTCATGTAAATGCGGGTAGCAAGAAGTTTCTTCTGATGCTAAAACTCTAGCTCAGCATCATTCCAGGCCGCCAAATAAGGACTCATTTGAATTCCGTGCCCTTGAGATAAATTAAAGCGCCCTGGCCGGCTTTCAGGTCGCAGCAGTGCCATTATGAAGCGCGGCTGCCTCCGCCGCAAACTTCCAGAAAATCCGGCGAAATACATAATTCTGATCGCTTTGATAGCGCGCTCTCCAGCCCACATACCTTCATTTGAAGTGTCGTTCATCCGAGCTCCCGAGATTGATGATAAGGCAGCCCGCCTCGAATTACAGCTTCATCAATTTAGCAGCTAAACGTAATTTTGCTAGTAGTTTGAGTAGATTTCCATGTATCATTGATACAAATGACTTGTTTGCTTGGAGCGAGCGAACTTCGTGTACTCGGGGCGAAATTAACGAGCCGCGCGTCTCGGAGATTTTCTCGCACTTGCGAGTGGACGCGCGGCCTTCGGAGGCACGAGATTTATGCAGTTAATATTAATTTCAGCGCACAGGAATCGTAATGGTGGATAATTTCACCGTGCGCGGACATAAATTCGCGGCAAATCGCCGCTTGCTAGGCGAGCAGTTTTTGCGGGGCGCTATGCACCTGTACGACGGGAATAGCTGCAGAATTATTCCCCACTTACGAGCTCAGACAAAATAATAACTTAAAGACGCAGGATACATTAACGCTTTACATTACGCATATTAAACACATAAACTTCATAATTTACCGTACGTTAGCGTTTCATAATGTTGCTAAGGAGATTATTATGTTACTCTATTGCTTTGTACCTAACTGTCCTTGTAAATTTATTTCTACCTAACAACAAATACTTCTATTTATAATGAAATACTTTCCAGACATTTATATTATGACCTGAAACAAATAATAATATTAAAATAAGGAAATCATAATGTTTGATAATATTTTAAACTCAATCACATCTGCGGTAATAATGCGGTTATAAGCCTGAAAAACTAAGGAGGGTTGGGGTGCCAGACCTGGAAAGAAAAGAACTATAAATACGGAAACGAATATACTAAAAGAACGCATTCTAACAATCATTATAAACATTAATTATGGGTTGCAACAGTCAAAATAGTTTTGAAAATCAGACTGCTTGAATGCTAATGACTCGACGAGAAAATCAAAATGGACAAAAGATAAATAAGAAGTAAAATAAATTAACAACCAAGGCGCGTTTCAAAAAGAGACAATAAAGAGCAAATAATGCAATAGCAGCCACCTCAAACATAAATGGATGGAATACAAAAGATCAGGAAGGTGTGGTGGAAATTGAAAGAAATAAATTGCGTATTAATATATACAAAAAAGATAAGACAATCAACACGAAATTACAACTTATACCTTCTACAGCAATGTTAATAAAGAAAAAAGAGGTAAAGAAGGAGTTGCAATGTCGATACATGAAAAATATCTAAAAAATATTAAATAAATTAAATATGTGTCATTAAGAGTACTAAAAGCTACCCTAGTAATAAAAAGAGAAAATCTATATATTTAGATGTGGCGTACGGATTTGAGAAGCCTTAGCAAGAAAAAAAAGATTTCTTTGGGGAATTAAGCAAAGAAATATGCAACAGAAAATGAAAAGATGATCTTAATGCGAGATCTAAACGCACGAGTGCGTAGTCAAATAATAAGCAGGATAAAACAAAGATTCAATGAAGACGCCAACACCAAAATGGTGAACTGGTAATACAACTATGTGTATATCACAATTGAAGGATATGTAAGACATATTTTGACCTCCCGGCTAAACACAATTATACTTGATACAATACAACAGGGTTAAATTCTGTAATCGATCACATAATACGTAATAGAGCAATAAAGCCAAAACAAGTATTCAGTATAAGAGCTTTATATTCAGCGGACATAAGCAGTGGACGCAGATTATTGCTAGGAAAATTAAGGATGCAAATACCAAAAAGCTAATCAAGGACAGAGACTCAAGAAAGCGACAAAAAACTGTTTGTCGAGCAACATTATAAATAACAATATATTAATAACAATAATGTCGATAATGCCTGGTATGAGTTAAAAACAAATATATTAAAGTGCGAAAAAGGCACTGAAAACAAAGACAAAAACTAGTAAGAAAAGAAATGGAAAAACACCGTGGTTTACAAGACCAATATGTTGATTAAGGAAAAAAGACTACAATATTAACAGAACACCTTGTAGTCCAGAAAACTACATAATACAAGGCGAAAGTAAATAAATTTTCAAAATGAACAGCATTGAAAAGTTAAAATTAGAACTCCTGCAAAAGATATTTCAAGAACAGAAGATACCTGCAACATGATAACAGCATAATTATGCAAATTCAAAATAGCATGAAGATGAGAGTGTAAGGAGTAAACTTCTTTCTGTAAATGCTAATATGGAGTTAGCCATCACATATTCTAATTGACTGTAGCTGCTCTGAATAGAATCTATTGATGAACATCAAGACACGATGAGGTTCCATCAAGAACATAGCTAATAATAGCCTCTAAATCTTAAAACAAGATATCTTGTGATGAAATAAATCGCAAATACTAATTCACCCAAACAGTAAATATTCAATTTGCGTTTTCAATGAATATGTACAATTAATGTTCATCAATGAGGACTCATTGGAGCTAACGTGTTCTGTCCATGATAATAAATATGCGTCTGAACTCCTGCAAAGATATTTCATTTGCTGTTGTTTAGAAGATACCTACAAACATGCATTAACAGCATCAGATCTATGCCATATTCGATTAGAAGGGATTGACAGATACCGCTAGCTCGCCATGGGATTACACTACTAGATACTTCATTTAAGCTAATAACAGGAATTATAAAAGAAGGAATAGAAAACACCATAACTCTTACAGACAAAGAATATGATTTTATAAAAAAAAAGATCCTGTACTGACATCATCTTTACAATACAACAATTAATAGAAAATTCATTGGAGTACAATAGGCCAGCGTTTATGTGTATGATAGATCTACAGAAGGCTTTTGGCATAATACTATTAAAAGACGTGTTACAAATATTGAAACAAAGACAAGTGGCAAATAAAATTACAAAATTACTCGAAAGCATATACACCGACAAATGTATGACGATAAGCAAAGGACGAATAAGATGTAAATTACAAATTCAAGCCAAAATTATAGAACAAATAGCCTCTTTTAATTAGCTAAGACTGATTATAACCAGCTATAGAAATCTCAAAGAGCAAGTAATTTCACAAATTATAAAGGCAGCTAAAACATGGTGCATTAAATGCATAAATACAGAAGTCAAAATTTGGACGTTACAAGTCTACGATGCGACTAATATTAACATATGACGCAGAAGCAAAGAGAGATACACAAAAAACTAGATAAATGATGAAAACAGCCAAGATAGAGACTCTAAGAAAAAACGAAGAGATAAAATAAAAAGCAAGAACATAAGGAACCAGCGGAGCATACAGCCAGTAAATGAGTGGATTTCGGTGAAAGCGAGAGAGTCGAACAACCGCATTCAAAAGGCTGATTAGTCTAGATAGCCAAAGTTAAATTGCCGGATAGAAAACTATCACCCAAAAGGCCAGCAAGAAATGGAAAAAGTCAAGTTAAGCTCGCTCGCATTGTGTTCACAGAAATTTTCCAGGCCAATTAGTACTAGAAGCGTAAGAAGATGGCTTGCAAAAGCAGCCCTACATGACCAGGAAGAAACAAGGGATCTCGAAGATGAATAAAAAACCTCTTTAACAGTGGTTTTTACAACACCAACATTTAACAGAGAAAGATTATAAGAAGTTTAATGAGGCATTTTACAAATAACGCTTTCATAACAGCGTTGATAACTTCTTAGAAAATGGCGTGTTGTATGAAACCGTGTTATATAAAACCTAGAGCAAATTCAAAAAGAGGGGTTAGGTTCCAGAAGCTTATTAAAAACGAATATAATGTATTATCTGCTTCTTTCGGCAGACAGGCCTGCATTAAAAAAATTATTCTAGATTTTTAGTTAACCTTGGGCGTCCCCGTAATTTTTTTAATATTAATTTACTAACTTTACATTTTATCTTTGCTGTTCTACTTAGAATCAAATTGATCTACTAATGCCATTTCCAGCAAATCCACTTAATTAATTTCTTCTTTTATTATTAATGCTGGAAACTTTTGAATAGTCGTATCCTCAAAACTATCGTCTTCGATCAATCTAGCAAGTTCTAATATGCCACCAATTTTATTTTTCAGGCAATGGCTGGAGCAATGAAATAGTATTTGGTGGTAGAAGTACTACTTGGATGTTGCAATGATTCTAATCTTGTGGGTAACCTAGAGCATTATCTAATACTAACAGCACTTTCAAGTTCAAATTCTTTTTCCTTGAGTAATTTTTAATATCTGGTACAAAATATTTTAACATAAAATTTCTAAATAAATCTCCAGTTAGCCAAGCTCTTGAGTTTGCTTTCAATATACCGATAAAGTGTTTTTATTTAGGCATTTAAATGGACGGGTTTTTTTTGCGCACTCACAGGCACTGCAGCCGCAAGGGTTTATTGTGTCCACTAACATGCACTTAAATGTTAGGACATTCACACACACCCATGGGTTGAACGAGACTTGAACTCGCGCGAGCCGGCTAGAGGACAGAGCCAACTAGTTGAACCATCTGAGCCACCGCGTCCCTTAAATGGACGGCTATAAAGATCTATAAATAAGCAGGAGTTTTGTCAAAAAGTCTCCTGATACTTTACTACACTAAATAAGTATTACACGATCTTTAGATACTTTAAACCCGGGTGCTGTTTTTTCTTGTTTCTTGTTCCATTAGGTATCTTTTCCAGCAACGTCTAGTTTCATAAGTCTTACAAACTTGATGTGGTGTATATTCTTGGTTCTATCATTTTCTAAATTTTTTGTGGATACGTTCTGGCAACTTCATGATTAGTTGATGCCGATTTGCCTTCAATTTTTATGCTATGTATTGCAAAACGTTTTTAAATTTTTTAAATCTACCACAAAATCTAGAAGAACAAAATATTTTCTATTTTCTTGTAAAGGGTTGTAAATTTTGAGAACTTTTTATTTGATTATATTGCCGTTTAATGCAATCCTTTTTGACGGCTTCGTTTTCTCAATTATTAGTGTACAGCGACAATAAGCTATTAAAAATCCCACAGCAACAACACTTTTAGTTCTCTTTTCTTTTTTTAATTATTCTGACTGTCGCTTTATAAATTTAGAATTTTTGCAACGTGTACAAATTTTAGAAATACATTTTCTCTTAAACATTGTTCTTCTATTTTTATCTGACATAGTTTGGGGCTGAAATTTAATTTTTAAAAAATAATCTTAATACAGTCACTCTTTGACACATACATAAAAAGAACTTAAAACAAGTTCCTCTTGAAACCACAAGCAGTAAAATGTATTTAAATATTTTGTGCCATTTACGAACTCACTAATTGAAGCACAAAATATGCAATTATGTGTAGTTAACTAAGAGAGTAAGTCTTGATAAAATAAAATTTGGGTATTCTCCCATAGTTCGCATTTAATGATGTGAAGATAAAGTGGGGTATTTTCCCAATTGCATTTTTTTTGTATACGTATGTATTGTGTGTCCATCGTGTATAATTTAGATTTCTAAATACATACATACGTTAAATCGTAGAAGCACAGTGTTATACGAGAGTTTCCGCAAAATTTTGATCGTGTTGGAGTGAAATCATGTTATATGTGCTACAGGAGGGTTACCTGTATTATTATTGTCAATTTTCAAGTTATAATAAAAGGTCTGTGATATGTACATATAGGGTCAGCCATCTAACGTTTTTTTTTTAAACTAGCGGTTATTCGGTGAATGAAAACACTTAGCTCATGACATTTTTGACAGAAAATTAGTTTTATCCTTCCGCTTAACGAAAATGGTTGTGTATACGCTTGAAGAATGCTGGGAAATATTGCGATATTACTTTGAAAATTATGGTAATGTTGCAGAATGTGTGCGAAAATTACGTACGGAAATGGGAAGAAAAGAGGCACCGTCAGCTCCGTATGTGGTATATCTTGTTAAAAAAGTGAAAGAAACTGGCATGCTTATTGATAAACCAACGCGTGAAAAACCAAAACAGTGCGTACACCCGAGAATATCGCTGCTGTTGCCGAGAGTGCGTGAATCGCCAGGAACATCAGTTCACCGTCGTTCTCAACAATTGGACATTTCGGAAACATCATTGAGACGAATTTTGTGTAAAGACCTTGGTATGACACATCCAATGCGTTTTCGCTTCGCTTCATGGGCTTGGGATCGACTCGAAGAAAATGCCGATTTTGGGCGAAAAATCACCTTTTCAGATGAAAATCATTTCCATCTCGGCGGGTATGTCAACAAGCAAATTGTCGCATTTGAGGCATAGAAAACCCGCACGCAATCGAAGAAAAGCCGATGCACCCACAACGAGTCACTGTTTGGTGCGGATTTTGGTCCAGAGGCATCATTGGGCCATTTTTCTTCGAAAATGAGCAAGGAGCGGCTGTTACAGTCAATGGTGAGCGTTATCGGGCCATGTTGAACGAATTTTTGTTCACAGAAATTGAAGAGGAAGATATTGGCGACATTTGGTTTCAACAGGACGGCGCTCCAATGTTACAATCGATCTTTTGCGCATTGTCTTCGAAAATCGCATTATCAGTCAAAATTCTGATGTCGTTTGGCCGCCTCAGAGCTTCGATTTGACACCGCTGGACTATTATTTGTGGGGAACCGTCAAAGATAAGTATTACGCCGACAAACCAGAGACAATTGAGGCTTTGAAGGACAACATTCGTGCAGCCATAGCTGAAATAGAGCTGCATACAATCGAAAAGGTACTCAAAAATTGGACCGATCGTATAGGCTACTGCCTGGCTAGCCAAGGCAGCCATACGAATGAAGTTATATTCCATTATTAACCGGAAGGATTGTACTTTAAAATAAAAAAATTGGAAAAATATTCAGTAGTTTTTTATTTACAAAATTTTTAAAAGAAAGTTATATGTGTAATAAAACAATGTATAATTTTAATAAATGTTGATGTGTTTGGCATCCTACCATTATTTACATGTGAGGCTATGAATAAATGAAGATTACCTTCTCCAGTATTTTGGTGCCTTTGGTCAAACATGGACCACACTGCATGATGATCTGGTGTTGCGTAGTGGCTGACGATGTAGGAGAAATCATTGATTGCGAGAGCGCATGTACACTCAACAATATTGCTGGGGTAGAAACGGTTCTGGACAACATAGGATTTCAGCAAAATAATACTCACTGCCACAAATATGCAAACAAGGTGGCTTTGTTTGAAAGCACTAAAGTACAGTTGTTGGACTGGCCGGCCCAATCGCCATATTTAAACCACTTTGAGTATATTTGGGGCATACTAAAGCGAAAGATGCGGAAGCATAACGTAAGATCAAAAAAATGCAAAAATGAAATTTTACGAAAAGAATGAAATACTATCAGTTTTGAAGAGTTTCGGAAAGTAACTGGGGTTTGTCCAATAGAATAGCTGCTGTTACTAAATCTAAACAAAATCATAAAGTACCCAACAGCAGCTAATAAGTAGTAAAACAAATCTGTTGTACTTTTTCTACAACACGTACAGATAAATTGTAGACGGTGATTTTATAGTGCCTCATACTTATTTAAGAAATCACCATGTTTGACATAAATCAGATTGTATCTCACTAATAATAACAATAATGTTTATTTGAAATTTTCAACAGTTTGACCTTTGTTAAAGTAAACAAATTAGTTAGCATGGCACAAGATCTAAGTGATTAGTTTACGGCTGCCATTCTTTAAAGAATCTTATCCTTAAACCTCAATCTAAATTAAATGATAATTTCAGTTAAAGTGAGATATGTGACACAATCTTTCTGAAACTAACCCTAATAGTTCCAGCCGCATTTTATTTCTTTAAAAATAAAGGTCAATAATTTAAAGGTCATTTCACTATGTAGTAATAATTAACATCTCTCTGAATTCGGCAATTAGTTAGCACCAACAAAGTCTTCTTCTTTTTCCCTTTCGATAAGACAATGTTTTGGCAGTTTTGATCATCCTACCTCTTAGGACGTAAACATCCAACTTTGTGTTTTGGCCCATTTTGCCATACGTTCTGCGTTTATCCTATCGATATAGTCTCCCTAGTATCGTCGTCGCGATCTTGTCTATGTTATTACATCCTGTCCTCCAAGATCTTCCCTTATTGAATCACTTCTTATCTCATCCTTGAGGGTAACTTATTTTTATTTGCGTAGTTCGCATCATTATTTTCGTTTTTATCCTTTCCACACTTATTTCGGCGGCATAGGTAAGTACTAGTCTGATGCAAGTTTTATATATTTCGGTTTTGCTCTTTGCACTCATTTGCTTGTTTCTCCATATTATATCCCCGAAAAAATCTGCTATTTTTTCTGTTTTATTATTTTGTATTTCAACTACTTCTGTTAGATGTCTACTCTCAGACGGTTGAATCTTAAATACTTGTTGCCCACTGTCAGTTTAGATTTGATCAGTTGTTTTTAAATTACCATTGACTGTGTTTTTCAGAAGCTATAAACATTTTGAGTTTTTTAAATGTTATTTTAAATCTATATGAAGGATTTCTTCGTTTTCTGCTATAAGAATGGCATCGTCTGTACAGCACAATATTATTATTGATCAATTATCCATGCTACATCATTCATTGGTCTCGTTAACGCTTCTGACAATTTGGTCTAATACCCTTGGTATTTTTGCTTCTTAGGTGAGTCCTTTATTAGTTTATATACTAGATTTGTTGCTGTTGAGCTCTTGATTATTTAGGTGCTTTGTGCTAACATTTAATCGCACTCCGTCAAATGCTTATTTTAAGCTTACGAAGCATATAAACATTGATTTATTGAACTATATTGACTTTACAATTATTTGTAAAATTAATTGCATTTATTGTTAATCGGTTTATTTTAAATATTTACAAATATCATCAATAGAAAATAGTGTTTTATTGCAAAATACGTTTTTTTTATTTAGTTTAATTTTGATCTGTTCTCTTACCAAGGCACTTACTACGAGATAACTTATAGTGATTTTACTTGTCATTTTCGTTCGCCTAGGTTTATATTTCTACAATAGTTGTATTTAGAGAAAGGCGACTTCTAGTAAAAAAACATAAAAATTAAGACTGACTTACATAAACTGAAAATTTATTAATAAATAAATAGAAAATGTGACATAAACTACTTTATTAATTTCAAAATTATTATTTATTCAAAGTAAAAATTAAAAAGCAAAAGCATTTTTATTTTTGTGGTGTTTTTTAAAATAATCTCCGCACAAAGGACTGCTTTTTTTACAGATTGAACCAAAATTTTCTTTAAGCTGGCGGAATATTTCCTCCAAATAAAGCTTGAATGAATGGTGATCTAAGTTTTATAATTTATTTTAGAATTAGTTATTTATAATATATATATATATATATATATATATATATATTGCTATAATATGTAATGCAATCTTTTTAGGTCATCTTAAAGTTTTTCTTGGAGAAATGCAGTATGACAGCAGTTAACGCTGGACAATAATCTCGAATTATGTTCGGTTGCATCGAAAGTTTTCCATTGCGGTTGGACACCATCCTTCCATTTACACACAATAGTGGAAGCATTTTGACGTCAAATAAGTTTCAATTTTTGATATATTACCTCTGTGGATTCCACTTTTTGTAATTACGTCACATTCTACACACATATGAGCTTTTTGTACAGTCAATAATTTAGTAAGAACAACCGAATCATAAAAATTGCTTATATGAGTGATAACAATAGTCCTCAAGTAAGTGTAACAGAATATCAGTAGTATGATCTAATGTATGGCCAATTTTCACAGATTGCTGTAAATTTTTATTTTAATAACAAAACTATTGGACTCGCATAGTTCATAAGATTTTATATCTTATTTGTGCTTTTTTTACTTTATAAGCACTGACGAAAACTTTGTATAAAGTTGGATAGTCTTTTTACCACCATTCGAGCCAAAACATTGCACAAAACATCTTATCGAACAACATGTGGTCAAATTCATTGCCAACATAAACAGATCCTGGACTTTAAAGAAGGATAGCAAAATTAGATATTAAAAACAATTAAGTATCTGAGCACGTTACTTGCCACATCGTCCCGTATCGGAGTATCGCTGAACATTTTGCCTTTTTACTTTACGGAGCAAAGTCAAACAGAAAAAAATTAATATCAAAATTAGCAATACCCACATTATTTGAATTTTTAATTGTTTTCTCTTAATTGCTTTGTCTGTATATGCATTTAATTTCAAATTTAATTGACTTACAAATAAAATACTGCAACTAATAATGGACACATTTGAGAACATGTCTTCTCAAGGGCACGCAATAGCACCTGGCGACATAAAAGAGCTAATAGCATTATAAAGTCCTTAATATTTACATGGACTGGCGACTACGAAGAAACAGAAGCAAAAAGGAGCTTTGCAGCCTGCAGACGGTGGCTGCCGAGAACAATAAGCCCTGCGCACTTTTATCTAATTAATTATAATCAAGCAAAGGCGTTAAATAATTAATTGGAGAGAAGTGTGAAATTAACATCCCGCCTAAGCCCTGCGCGCACAATGAGATAATTACGAATGGGTTAGTTTATTAACCATTACCATTATTAGCATTATTGCGTATTCAGTATTGTGCGTGCTTATACGGAAATGTAAACAGCGTTAACGGTCGCAATAAAAACGCCGCCGAGAAACGGTGCACGTGTGTAATCGCGGTTTTCGTTTATAGCCGCTTATAAATAAATTCTCATGGTGTTGAGACGGAATTCCTAATGGAACGATTAATTTCAGGCGATTGGTTCTAGATTGCACACGTACCGGCGACAAGGAAGTTGCTAATTGCAGTTCTCTGCCAAAGGAAATATCATTTTTGAGCCGTTGCGGTTTAGTAGTTCGTTCTTGATTTAGTTTTAATTGCAACGCCAAGTCTGGGCATGCATGAGCTTAATGCCATGCTTATAGTAATTATTTTTACGGTCTCTTAATAAATGTAATGGTAACTCAGGAATTTTGCTTTTTTATTTCTAGTAATTTGCTTTAAAATGAAAATTTACAAATGTAATATCACAAACTCGTTATTAAATCTTAATCCGCAAATCGTCTGGAGTCATGATTCTGTAAAGACGCACATGTATCGACTCTGTGGGCCAACTTATCATTTATTGTCAAATTATATTTTCTCTCTTCTTGTTGTGCACATCTATAGGTCCATTTTTGAGTTCTCCCTCTCAAGCCAGAGCTACAGTTCAAAATTTTTTAGTTACTCCTGTACTCCAAACATTCCATAATAAGACTGATGTAGCTTCAAATTATTGTATCAAAAGTTCCAGGCTTCCCGTAAGTATGTGGGCAATGCTATTCGCTTCATATATAAATAAGAGTAAAAAGGAGTAACAGAATTAATGACCACATTAAGAATTTTCAGACTTTAAACGGTATGCTAATTTCTTCAATCAGACTCTTGCTGGTTACCAAAAAAAAACCTAATCGTGCGAACTGTCGTGTCTAATGGTTCTTTAGACTCATTTTTTTAACTCTGAGTGCAAAAAGTTTCTTTCTTTTCCAATGCCTATGAGATTGGTGACAAATCGAACGACCTTCTTGCCAAAATAGATAATGAAAGTATGTTAAGTAAAGGTGGGCTATTAGGCCACTGTAGGCAAGCATTACTGCAGAATCTAATATGTCCAAGACTCTGTTAACGCTGATGTTGACCTACGGTTTCTTTGTGAAGCTACTAAACAATGATGAAAGAAGCACAACAAGTGGATTATTCTGCACATTTTACATACAAAAAATATTCTTAGTTTAAGAAGGTTTTTCTTAACTAAGTCATTACTCAAGTTCACAAGTATAAGTAACTGTTCATAGAGGCTCCTTTGATAATAGCATTATAAAAAAATACTACACATATCAACCTACCCGGTAATTACCCGAACTTGAGTATAAATAAATTTACTAAAACCCACCAGATAATTTGCAAGTGTTTATTCTGGCGACCCACCTCTGCTTTCATGACTGCAAAGCGGTTATGGAAGAGGATCTTATAGGAACTACTAAGCTTCTCATTGAAACTTTCAATGATACAACTTTTTTTAGATTCTTTTTTCCTTTAGAAAAATGCCTTTTGCTGTTGGTATGCCAGAAAAAGTTAAATATTATCCGAACTTTTTTGCTTCAATTTATTTACATAGACATATGTGTTGAACAAGTAGCTCTTAATTCTACATAATCGTTTTTTTATGAATTTAGTCAGCGGTTTGCAAAATTGCGTAATCCCTCCAAAAATGATATTCGCTAAGTCGTCTAAGTATTTATACAACGATTCCCGCACTTTTTGACCGTAAAAAATCGACGGCCTCGTAAAGAGTATTTGAATGGTACAAAGAGGTGATAGTCGAAGGAGTCGAGATCTGAGCTAAATAGATAATGGTTACAACTTGGCACTTATCTCGCATAGGTTTTATGAAATCCAAGCTCGTCGTGAATGATTTGATAGGCAGAATCATGACTAATCTACAGAGAACACGCTACATTATGTATGGTAACTCGCCGGTTTGCCACTGCCATTTCTCGAGCTTGCTGAATTTTCTTGTCAGTGATGGAGCTTAACACGCGTTTTACTCCCTCTTCCTGCATCACGCTTGTTAAGTCAGTTTTAAACTTCTCGAGCCACTCATGCATACTCTTACATGGTAGAGTACATTTCCATATTGTGTTTTAATCTTCTAATAAATTTCAGCTCTTGGAGAACATCTTCTGACCAAATAATTTGTATCATCCCTCTTTTTTTCTACTTAGTGCACACTGTCAGCAAAGATGCCATGTCTACGCTGACTCGGAGATAACCAGAGATTATTGCCGGATCGGAAGAAACGGTTATTGCCACATTAAAGAGGGGATTTTTCATGTGTATCCCTCAAAGAATTAGCTGCCGAGCTCCGAAAAAAATTGCACTAGATAGGAATCGAACCCTCGACCACCGGATTACAAGCACGACGCCTAACCGGCTGAGTCATTCGCTGACTTGTGCAAACGTCAGTGGAGCATGCATAGAACATTTGGCATGAGGAGAAATCAAGAATAGAATACGGGTCGACTTTCCTGTGCATTCCTTACACTTATTTTAAGCTACCGTAGCTCCGAGGGAGCTCGGCAGCTAATTCTTTGAAAAATATACATGAAAAAATCCCTTCTTTAACACGGCAATAACCGTTTCTTCCGATCCGGCAATAATCTCTGGTCATCTCCGAGTGAAACAAGGAAAAATACAACAAAAATGGCGCTATTATAGTCAAACTTCCATAAAGTAAACATATTAGGATCAACTCTAAGTATGACATACCTAAAGATTTGTTGTGACAAAAGTGGCAATAATATTTAACTTTCTTGCGTATTTCTTTACAGACGACAATGATTTATTGATTGATTGTGCGCCCCTTTTCCTAAATTAAGGAAAATCTGTGCCTTCAACTAACTTTAGGATGTTCTTTATGAGGTTCTCGTGATTGGGTAGATTGCCACGGGGATTTACCCTAAAGAGTTTCTGCCTTTTACGGTACAGTGCTGGGTAGTCAAAGATTATGTGTGAGGACGTTTTTTCCTCTTCTTCACATAATCTGCATCACCTCTGTTTACTTCTGTTCTATGGAGGTGCCTTTTCAGGTGGCAGTGTCCTGTTATAAGTCTTATCTGAGTACGTCTTAAGTTGAGTACGTCATCACTTAGCCTACTGAAAGGTTTCCTAATTAGTTCCTTCCCTAGTCTTTGCCCTTGTGTGGCATCCCAGAAAGATGAGTGTTATCCTTGCATCCACTCTTTTATCGCCGATCGTATGCTACATTGAGGTATGCCTAGAACAGGTTCCGGTCCTGTAAAAGGAGTATTAGCACCGTTTTTTGCGAGTGCGTGTGCCCTTTCATTCCGTTCCACTTTAAAGTGGTCTGGTACCCAGATGAGGTTGACCTTCTTATTCTCAGATAGGGTGACCAGATAGGCTAGGCAGCCTTTTACGAGCTTGATATGAGGTGACTCCAGCGCTTGAAGGATAGCTTGGCTGTCAGTTGGGATACTAATGTGTTGTTAAGTGTATCCGCGTCTAGTATTCTTTATTATGCATTGCATTATCGCAAATATTTCAGCTTGAAATACTGTGGCGTACCTGCCTAAAGGTAAGCTAAGGTTTACCTTTGATTATATGCCGTATATACCCGCCCCTGTTCCATGGGCAGTAAGGAATCCATTTGTATACCAGACCAGCCCACCTCTAAGTTGTGATGGGTTGCCTTTTGCCCAGTCATGATCGTAACTCACATTGAAAGGTTTTTCAAATGAGTAAACCGGTAGGGTATGGTCAGTACCCATAGCTTAGGATAGTATTACCTTTGTCCACTTCCTGTATCCGTTTGTGCCCACATCTTTCATTGTGTCTATGCCAGGTGGCATTCTATGTGCTGCAATCCAAGCTTCTCCCTTTAGATAAAAATTCAAGGGGATGAGATTTGCGAGTGCTTCTATAATATGATGTAGGAGTACTGTTCATAATTCCGCAGATACACAAGCGTACTAGTCTTTGTATGCTAGTTAGCTTAATGACTGCCGTTTTTTGTTCAAGTTTTGGCCACCACACTAGTGTACCAAATAATAACATGGGTCTGACTACAGATGACGATTGTTTAATAAACAATAATAATGCATTGTGTAAAAATATAAATATAGAACATAAATGTCCTGCGGTGTTATGTCAAGGCATCTAGAGGACGAATAATTTTTTAACTGAATGTAGTAAAATAAAATATTATTATATCTGGTATTTTCTACATCTATTGTTAGTCCCCCACTTGTTATATTTTTGTGGAAACTGCATAGCGTATAACTGAAATCTTAACCGTCACCAGCTATTGCTACTTGGTTGTCAACAAATAACAATCTATAGAGATTGTGATCTCCAATTTTTATATCCATTTGGCCACATCTTTGTTTCTATGATTCTAAAGCTACTTTCAAGTAAATTTTAAATAGAAAGAGACAAGCAAACATATCTATCTTAGTAATTTGTCACTATATTTTCAATCTTAAATTAATAAAGTTAGTACAATTGCAATTTATAGCATCTACAGTTTTTATATTGTTGCCATATACTAAACTGACTTCGAACTTCTCTTTTATTATAACATGATTTACTCAAGTACCGTATTACAGACTTCTTATAAGTCTACAAAAGTAAAATAAAGAGTTATCCTTTATTCAATATGTTTTTTAATTAATTATTTAATTGTGAATATTAAAGTCATCCTGTTTCTGTAACGCCAACATTTAGTACTAAATTCTGTACTCGACTATCCGTTAATGAAGTTCTCAAACTGTAAATATAGTTTTTACAATCTTCACTTCCGCGCTTCTTAAGTGTGGATAAAATTATCGCTTTCTTCCATATTTGAAAGTAATTTTCTTCATTTGGGTATTCATTAAATATTGTAACTAGTTTTAATCAAAATATTTACTGCTTAGTGAGCTCCACCCTGCCTAGCCTTGGAGTTTACTACTTTTTATTTTTAAAACGCATTTCTTCACATTGAGGAAATCACTTTATCTACCAGTGCATATTGTTTTAGGTCTACATCCTGTATGTGTGTTCTTTGAAATCGTAACTTGTCTTCGATTGGAAGTTTCTGATAATAGTTCTTCCGCTATTCTAGCCTTTTAGGGGCCAGACCAATTGAATCGTTGTTATGAATTCTTATACAACTCTTTTTCTTTTCATGTCTTTTCCCAGTCACTATTTCTTGCATTTCTATTTTTTATATATTTTTCTTTATGTTCTAGACGTTAGAGCAATCTTGTACACAATATTTTTCTTTAATTAGAGAATTTAGATTTTCGTTTCACCAGGTAAAGATTTTTTAATGTTTTTTTTATTTAACTTATTCACCTAAAGCTTTTTTGTTGTCTGTTTTATGTCGCTGTACATTTTAATTATCAAGCTAAGTTGGTATAGGAAACTTGTAGAATAATTTTCTACGAATTCAGGTTTGTAGTGGACTGCTTTACTATTCTAATTGTGTCCGGCTTTGTTTATTTCGTTGAGAAAGATAAATCTTAGCCATCAGAATGTGGATAAAGCTGCATTTTGCACCTCTTTTAACACTTATACCTAAGACTTTTAGCTGCGTCTGATGTTTAACAACAATATAATCTATTATGAATTGTATATCTTTCACGTATGTTTATGTATTTTTTTTTGTGTTTGGGCCATTTGTTTATTTTTAAAGCATTTGCCCAATGTTATACATAATCATTTTTTGTATTATTCTATCACGCGGTCATTTAATGATTTCCAAATCATTTTGTTAAACTCTTGATTGCTCACACTCTGTAGCCAGTTAGTCACGTCATTGAAAAAAGTTTATTTTTTTAGTCGAAGAGTCATCATTTGGAACGTATACGGCTACGAACACAATAATGTGGGTTTGAGTTTCATTTTAGCTGGAAGAATCCGGTCATTTTTTGTTTATCTTCATCGACAGGCCCATGTCCATATGAAGTTTTTAAATCTTCTTAAATACTTCATCTGACTTGGTTGCTATCTCACGTTACTTTCAGAACCGTTGACCAAATATTTTTGCCTGTACCTTAAGTACGGGGCTATCATTCAGAGCAAACGGTTTCTTTTTTTACAAGGTTATTATTTTTTCCCTCTTTCTTTCTCATATAAGCTTTAGACGGCAATAGTGGAGTTCTGTACACACAAGGGCGCGCTATATATGAAGAAAATACAAAATTTTTATTTAAAATTCTCTGTAGCGATGGGATTACTCTTAAGTTAACAAATTAATCGAAACAATTGCACATTATGGGCTTCTCAAAACCTGCATGTTGCTATATTACACCTTTTGAAGTTAGCAGGGGTTCAGTGTGGTATAGATTATTAGCACGGGGTATTTTAGAGCCATTTTTTAATAAAATTGTTACTGATGGTGCTTACCTAAGAATGCTGCAGGAATACGTTGATCCACATGTTAGAAAGATGCTTGGCAATAAAGAGATTTACTTTTAGCAAGATAGAGCACTTCCTCTTTACCTGCCTAAATTTAGAGTCTACCTCTATGCGATTTTACCGAATAGGTTAGGCAAAGAATTGATGATGAATTCTCTGCGTGTTGCCCGAAGCTCACTTTAGTGAATATTTTTTATGGGAATACTTCAAAGATAAGTTTTTATGTACAAAATCAGCAACGATAAATAAGTTAAAAAAAATTAAAAAACAAGTTTTTGTTTCGTAACGCTGTCGAATCCATTTGAAAGAATTAGTGGTGAATTTGAATGTTTGTATTTAATTTCACTTGATATTTTTTAATTTAAACCATTGAACTATTATTACTAAGTCAATAGAAACTAAATATATCGTCATTCAAAGAGTGAGTACATCCTTTGCAAGACCCTGTGTTTAAAATAGTACCCCCACAAGCTTAGTATTTTATATATACAATATACATAAATGTTAGTAAATTACAACCGCATATTCATTGAGTACATATTTTTTTCTTATTTTTTACCAATTAAATAATTTCAAAAATATTTATGTCCATATTATTAAAGCGCCAAGGAAGAACACACGCTGTGAATCGAAGAAGCAACCGATTTTAATGGTTGGGGGCTTTTTAGATTCGTCCTGAAAAGACGGGGTGCGAGCTATAGTTTTGAATGCGATCTGAATTAATCATGGTCAATTAATAGCAGAAAAGGGTGATCTATTCGATGTTCATTTTATTTTCAAAAACTTACTCAATAACAACACAAAACATTCTTGCTAGTGCCTTCAAGCAGACCGAACGTGCGTGCCGAGCTATACCTGAGTTATCACAACGGCGAAGCCGCAGCCGTAGCCTTGCTTAAAGTCAGGCAAATTTATATATTTATTAATTTAATTTCAACGTTTAACTCAAGTGATAAACAACTGTTTCACTTTTAAAAACCGTAAGAATTTATAATTTTAAAACACATTATACCTCGCAAAGATGTTCCCAACCGGGAATGGGCCCGGTTTAAACACCAATATGTATAATTACACCCTCATGCAACCACCTACATTACTTCAAAATCAAATACCAGCACAAATGCCGCAGGCACACAATTACCAATTAAATCCAGCAGCTATAAATATGCAACTTCCACAATTTTACCAAAATCAAGTAACAACAGAACAATTACCACCACTTCCTATTAAACTCGCTCTTTTAAATAACACACAGCCTTTAATGCCGCCAAATAATAACTACAACGACACAAAATCAACGCAAGAAACTTTCGATTGCACGACCAGCGAAGACGAACAAATGGAGAATGACTCTGAAATTACAAACTCTCATCCCTGGCAAAGCGTCACAAACAAGAGAAAAAGGTTTAAGATCCAAACAGTCTGCGTAAATCCCCCTCAAACTATAACAACAAACAGATTTCAATCACTCGCCGAAGCAGATACTAATGCCATTCAAACTCATACTAACAATTCTAACAATATGAAGAACAATACTCAGCCGCAAGACCCGAAACCACCCCCAATTTACGTTTATGGAGTTACCAACTACAAACCTATGACCGAAAATCTATCCCTTGTCACAGATGACGAAACTTACTACACTAAAACCTTCCCAGATAATACAGTAAAAATAAATGCACGGACAACCCGACACCTACAGAAAATTAATCCAGCACATGAAGGACGAAAAAATAGTATATCATACTTACCAACTAAAACAAGACAGGGCCTATAGAGTTGTCATACGCGGTCTTCATCATTCAATCCCATTAGAAGATATAACAACAGAACTAGCTGAAAAAGGACATAAAGTCAGAAATATCATCAACGCACGGCACAGAGTTACAAAAAATCCGCTACCACTATTTTTCGTCGATATAAGTCCGCAAAGTAATAATAAAGAAATTTATAACATAAAATTCCTTCAAAATACAAAAATAAGAGTTGAACCACCAAAACATAAAAACACTATAATACAAATGCACCCGATGCCACGCCTATGGACACTCCAAATCGTATTGTATGAAAGCATACAACTGCGTTAAATGCGGCAAACCACACGATTCAAAAAGCTGTAATAAAACCAAAGACACCCCGGCTACCTGTGCACTATGTGGCCGAGGGCACCCTGCCAACTACAAGGGCTGCACAACTTACAGAGATCTATTAAAGTCCAGAAATAAACACAATCCAAACCTCACAAATAAACCAATCCTCGAATTACATTCAAGAACAAATCCAGCTTCTCAACAGATAACACAACAACCTCCTCAAACTAGAGGTAGTTATGCCCATGTAGCCGCAGGAGCAACAAGTAATCAAAATAAAAATAATAATATTAATGACAACCTTACTAATACAATGCAAAACATTTTATACGAATTTAAAAACCTATTCAACCAGCTACTAAACCAAAACAGTATGATTCTCACCATGCTTACCACGGTCATAAGCAATTTGACCAAACAATGACCTCCTCAATTCGAATAGCTGCCTCGAATGCAAACGGGCTATCAAATCACGTTCCAAAAATCACCCTATATTTAAACTATAATAAAATTGATATTCTCCTAATCTCTGAAAGCCACTAAACTGAAAGAACGTTTATCAGAATCCCATACTACACCATTTACTATACTCATCACCCTGACGGTACGGCGCATGCAGGCTTAGCCATCATAATTAGATCGACTATTAACCACCATGTCCTCCAACCCTTTAAAACAGACAAAATCCAAGCGACGTTATTAAAACTAGAATCACTTCCTAGACCAACTACTATTGCGGCTGTTTACTCCCCGCCACGACACAATATCACGACAGAAGAATATAATGACTTTTTCAACTATCTTGGAACACAATTTATAGCAATCGGAGACTGGAACTTCAAACATACAACATGGGGGTCCAGACTAATCACACCTAAAGGTCGCAATCTGTTCCGTTCAATACAACTAAACAACCTAACTTATATTTCTACGGGAGAGCCAACCTACTGACCCACAGACAGGAATAAAATTCCGGGCCTACTTGATTTCGCTATATCAAAAGGCATATTAAATGCTTACATTGATATTAAGTCTAGTTTAGATCTATGCCATGACCATAGCGCCATAATATTAACCCTCAGTACCATTGTTATCTACAGGGAGCCAATGCCTACCTTGTGCACAAAAGATACCAATTGGCAAATGTTCCAAAACTTAATAAATGAAGAAATCAGACTGGATCACCGTATCAAAGAGCAATTCGAAATCGAAGAGGTGGTACAGCATCTAACGAATACAATACAAACCGCAGCGTGGAAAGCCACTCCACTAAGGAACAAAGCAAACCAGGGAAATGATAATATTCCTCTGCATATTAAAAAATTGATCACAAAAAGAAGAAGAGCACGTGGAAATGGCAAAGGTCAAGAAACCCTCAGGACAAAACTGACCTTAACAGGATAACACCACCAACTCCACTCTGTTTTAAACCAAGCCCGCAACGACACCTTCAAACACTACATCACGAATCTATCCCCCGAAGACCATTCGCTGTGAAAAGCAACAAAAAGATTTAAGAGGCCAGTAATACAAACCCCACCCATAAGAAAACCTGATCGAAACTGGGCGCAGTCAGATATAGAAAAGAGCAATGTATTCGCGGATCATCTTTCAAAAGTGTTCTCTCCAGTCTCAGACAATGACAACCAAGATGAAGAAATTGAAGACTATATTGACGCCCCCTGTCAACTATCACTGCCCGTTAAGCCTTTTACACCAGCAAAAATTCTAAAACAAATCAACAATACAAATTCGTACAAGACCCCTGGGTATGACCTCATAGTCGGGGAGATTTTAAAACATCTACCAAGATAGACAATCGTGCTATTAACTACCATATTCAACAGCATCCTTCGATTATGCTATTTCCCAGTTCAGTGGAAACACGCGCAAATAATTATGATTGGAAAACCAGGTAAACCACCTACCGAACCTTCATAGTACCGTCCAATAAGCCTGCTGCCACAAATGTCAAAAATATTTGAAAAACTTCTTCTGGACAGAATAACCCAATCAACACTCACAGACGACATAATCCCTCAACACCAATGTGTTTGGATTCAGATAAAGGTATTCCACAAAACAGCAATGCCACCGAATTGTGAACAAAATCAAAGAAAGTCTTGAAGAGAAGAAGATGTGTGCTGCGGTGTTCCTTGACGTACAGCAAGCCTTTGATAAGGTTTGGACCAACGGATTATTATATAAATTAAAAAGGCATTTTCCCAGTCCCATATACCTACTCCTAAAATCTTACCTTAATGAAAGATCCTACCAAGTAAAAGTAAACAACTCACTCTCCGACTACCACCCAATTAAAGCTGGAGTGCCGCAAGGCAGCGTCCTTGGGCCACTACTCTACTTAATACACAGAGAGCACTATTATGGTCACATTTGCTGACGACACAGCAATCTTGTCGTCCGATATCGATCCAGCAAGAGCTTCTAATAAACTGCAAGATCACCTAAACGAACTACAAGACTGGCTAAAACGATGGAAGATCCAGGTCAGCACCGAAAAGTCCGCCCAGATCACGTTCACCACAAAACGAAGCAACTGTCCACAAGTTAACATAAATAACACTGTGATCCCACAGAAAGCCACAGTCAAATATTTGGGCCTACATTTAGACCAGAGACTCACATGGAAAGAGCACATTAAGGCAAAAAGGACACAATTTGACCTAAAAGTGAAGAAAATGAACTGGCTACTAGGCAAGAAATCTCAACTATCTCTGGAGAACAAACTGATCATCTACAAAATAATTCTAACACCAGTCTGGACCTACGGTATCGAACTGTGGGGATGCAGTAAGCCCTCCAACACAAAAATCCTACGAACCTTTCAGTCGAAGACACTTCGCATGATGGCCGACGCTCCCTGGTACGTGTCCAATCAAACCCTCCACAACGATTTTGGAATATCCTTTATAAAAGAAGTGATCAACCACCACGCCAACAAATCCAAACAACGCAGCACCAACCACAGCAACCAACTCATAAGTGAACTATACACCCAACCACAAATTGAAAGAAGACTTAAAAGACAATGGCCAGAAGACCTAGTTAACTAGAAGAAAGTGGAGAACCGTCAAGGGACGGTACCCAACGCTTGCCATGAACCTTGCCTCATATTTACTCATTACTTTGTTAGTTATAGGAGTAGATTGTAAATTAGCAAATGAGTGAAAAAAAAAAATAATAACAACACGCACTGTCGTGTCATTTTCCTGCTTAAAAGAAATAATAAAAAAATGAGTGATGCGTGGAATTCATTAAGTTAATAAATTGTTGACTTTAAATAGGACGCAATTTGCGTCACACCATGTTCCTTGTAATTTGTATAATCCTGTTCTAAGAAAGCAAAATATAAAAAAATCTAATAGAGGTAATTTAAAAATAAGTCCCTAATTTTCAAATTTGTTTATAAAGAGTTAATAAACCCCCCCGACACGTAACGTTTATCAAAAACTGTGCCAGATCTCTAAAAAATTCTAGTTGATACATTTCCAAAATGTTCTGTTTTTTGTTTAAAATGAGTTATTATCATGTTAAATATTCAAGTATTTAATGGAGATCCTTTATAAACTTACCGAGGTAAACTACTTTTAATATAAAAAATTTTTTGTATAGAAATCAAAATACGTTTTTGCAAATATTCCAAAAATATTAATTAGTAACGAGATTAAATAAAATGAGTTCTCAACAGCCTTAATTATAGCTTTTTTACATTACTGATTATGGTAGACATCGCAAAAACGCGGCGATTATAAAAATAGAAATGTATAGTCGAAGTCATTTGTGTGAACGATCAGAGGCAGTTTACGGTGGCAGCGAAAGTCATTACCGAGCGGAAGAAGAACAAAACTTCCCGAAAGCTGCCACACAAACGCCGCGATGGCCGCCGAGCGGAAAAACTTCGGCCGCCCTGGAACTTTGGAAGTTACGTCCTGCCGGTGTGCGTCCTCAAACACGTGTTCCGAAACAAAAAGCTGATGAACCATTAAGCGGGCCATCTAAGCTCGCGTCGCTCCGGAATTGCGCGGCGGCTTTTTGCCCGGAAGCCTCCTGCGCCCCGGCCCACCCACTCCCGACAAACGAATCTGGAACTCCTGAAGGACGTGCGGACGAAGCAACTTTTTGCCGGCGAGAGCTCGGGAAACCTACACGGTCCTGATCGCCCGGAATTCAATATTTACCGAAGTTTTTAAATCCAAGAACAGTCGGGTGGCCTTTCCTGAATTTATGGACGGCGCAAGAAGCGCCGGCTTCTTCTGATTTACTGCGGGCACTTCGGCCGCATCCTTTCAGGATTCCAATCTAACAGTTGGTGTTTGACAAAAGAACTGTGCAGTAAAAAGGGATTTCGCACTTTGCTTGTGGTTTTAAAAAGTTGCTAGTTCTGATTACGTCTGTAAAGTTATTTACTACAACTTTATTAAAATAGTTTTACAACTTACTATAACAATTTATTTGATTTTTGTTGTAGTTAATTACTTCGTATAATTGTCGCTGTAGTTAATTCCAATTTTTTGCAATACAGGAGCAATAAAAATATTTTTTAATATTGCCGAAGACAATTTAATGCAGTGTTTCAGGGAAATCGCCCATAAAAAAACCCAACGCAAATTAAACAATGTTACGCCAGGTTCAAATTGTACACGGAAGCCATATGAAAAGTAGTAAAGCTGATATGATCTCGTTTTAATACCTGCAATGAAATATAAAATATTGCGTGTAGCGGTTGGCGTTTAATGTACTCAGGGGCGGACTGGCAGGTAATGTCAGCCAGTACCGCAATTTTTGTTTGGATTACGAGTCTTCTGATATGTTGAATATAATGCATAAATGACACTATTAATGGTTACTAAGTTTTATTAAAAGTTATCGAATATTACTTTTTGCATAAATTTGCAATTTTATATTGTAATTATTTTTGCTAAGTGATGAAAAACATTTAAAAACTCAACATATTTATGAAAAACAGTTTGATTTAAAAATATAAACTAATAATTGTTCTTAAAATTTGTACTGTACACTAGTAACGTTAAAATTATTCAAAATTTGTTTAAAATAAATACAGTTAAATTGTAATTGCTGTTAGTCAGGGTTATTTTCACTATGGATATGGTGGTGGTCTTTACCAACTGCGCTGAAGCTTTTGACTTATTGTGTCCTATAAAGTAATTTACTTCATTAGAGCTGTCTAGAATGCAGTTCATGGGTGCAATCGCCATTTCAGTTAACTGTTCATATTTAGCGCCTAAGTAATTATTTTTTAGGCCACCCGCTAGGCATCAAAGAGTTCTGGGAACGAACTCGGATCCATCCGGACCGCACCCAAGCTCCTTGCCACACAGCCACACTGAAGATCTGTTACTTTAACAGATCAGTTTGACAATAAAAATAAGAATGCAGGCACTAGTAAGACTTAATTTAAAAAAAAACTTTTGCATGTTACTTTCGTATATAACGAAAATTTTAACACAAAATATAAACGGATAGAATGGAATAAGCAATTTGAACTTTTGGAAATATATGTTAAATTTGGTTCTTATATTCTTTTGTTCTGTGTGTATTTATTTTGTTATAAACATTTACTTTATGATTGAATTATTATTCCTGAATTCTACTAGCAGTTTTAAATACTCTTTTGTATTATTTCTTCCAACCTTGTTTTTATTATGCAATGTCAATCAATATTATCATAATTATCACAATTAGTTTAATCACTTCTTTTAATAGTATCAGTAGGGTCTCACATTCCTTGGAAATTCTTTCTTCTTTTCAGATCTGACGTATTAATTTGTTTACAATTTTACACATCTTTCTCTTTCTTTTAATATCTCTGCTGCTGTTCTACTCCATCCTACTGATTTATTACTTTTAAGAATATTTATTAGTTGTTACTACTTGACTCAATAATTGAATTGCGTCCTCTTGCTCTCTATCTACAAAATCTCTTTTTTCTCTTATTCCTCGCCATTTAACATTCCTACGGGATGCCTTTTCTAAGGTTATAGTTTTTTTAATCATTCTAATTAATTCTGCTTCTTTGTCTTTTACAAATATGATTTTTGTTTCGTGTTATTGCTTCTAATTTCTAATATCTTAAAAAAAACTCTGTTGTATGACTTCCTACACAATTTCTCTTTGTGTTTTCTTAAGAAGTTATTTAAGGATTCTCTTTTTATGCTGCTAATTTTTTATTTGTTTTTGGCTCATTTAAATACTTCTTTATGTTTGGCCAAGAATTTCTTAAAACCAATTTATTCTAACATATTTTTATTTTTTATCTTTTTCTCACATTTTTCGTCAAGTCATACTATTCCTTTTAATTCTTACCTGTTGCTCAATGCCCCTGCTGTTTTGCTGAGTATTGTTTTTAAGTTGCTTTATTTTTCTTCCATTCTAGTGGCTTGATTTGTTAAAAACTTTGCTTTTTTATTTCACGATTTGTGTATTGAACTTTCTTCTTTATTTATTTCTCATGTTTTATCGGTTGCCTGTTGCTTATTTTGGCTCTAATTAATATGTGATCTCTATTCTCATCGGCTCTTTTATACCTTCTTGCGTCTGACCCATTTTTAATTTATTTTCTAATAATATATGGTCTAACTGATTAGTATTTGCTATACCAATATTTACTCAAGTGCTCTGAAGAATTTCTGTATGCTTAAAATATGTTTTTATAGTTTGATTTTTTATGGTAGATATTATTAACCTTTTTCCATTTTCGTTTGACTCTTTATGTTTGCTGTAGTTGCCCAACACGTCTTCCTTTCTTATTTTGGAGTTAGAATCTCTCACGATAATTTTGATGTCATAGCTGAAAATTCTGCATGTTATATATGTTATAAATTTTTTTTTTTAATTTTTTTGTTTCCGTTTTTTATTCTCATACGACACACATCAATTTATAAGGCTTGTTTTCCCATGTTTACTTCCTGTTTTCAGTATACATATTTTGCTACACACGATTTTAAAATTAACCGCCTCCTTCTGCATTATTCTATTTAGAAATTCTATTACCGGCATATTCCTTCTATTTTGCTTTATTTATATCTAAAATATATGCATCGAATTCCTGTACAGTCTTTCTTAAATTCAAGAGAAAAATGTCTCTTATATGTTGCTATATGACTGAATTTTTTTGTTGACTAATACTCCAATCTTATTCTTGTTTGCCCGTTTTTTTAATCTAATTTTACTAGATAAATTTTATCTTCTTGGACTGTTTGTACTTTCTAATCATTTCCCGTCGTCTAACTCCATTTATTTTATCCGATTTAGAAGTAGAAGAAGCTTTCTTCTTTTTATTATAACCTTTTTAGTTTTATTTTTATTTAGAGCTTTCAAGTGCTGTTTTATTACAATTCACATTTATCTTTTTGCTTTTGCCTTCACTTGCTTAGGATATTACAATTTCTGTTTTTCTTTATTCTTATTTTTTCCTACTTCTACTTTTTACCAAACAAGCATAAAGTAAAATTTAGCGTTAGTAAAAGTATATATTAAATTTAGGCAATTCTGTAACATAATACAAGGTAAACAGTATCAAGCTCTAGAAAAATGCGAAAAACATGACTGGTAAGATTGGTAACGGTGACTACCAGTAAACGAAATGCAAAGTAACACTAAATGAATGTATTTTGGAAAAATTTATTATCAACAGAAGGTTAAAACGAGATAACGTATTATTGACTATAATATTCAATATAGTGCTTGAAATTAGAAAAAAATAAGGTAAGAAGAATTAGCAGAGTTTTTAATTATAAGAATCGGTGTCTAGCATATGTGGATAAGGAAAACTAATTTAATAGTTGCATTAAAATAATTAAAATATACTTCGAGGATAAGGAACTAAAGATTAACAAAGACAAAACAAAATAAGCGGAACTAAGAAGCATTAAAACTCAAATAAGTACAAATTAGAAACTAGGATACTAAAGGCTATACACTTGGAAAAGTAGAGACTTATCAAGGAGTTACAATTGACAGTAAAAGAAAACTAAGTTTAAGAAAGGCTTTCTAAAGATGTGTTTGAGCATTAAAACAGATGTTTGAAAAAACGTAAAAATAATAATCTATAAAATCGTAATAAATGCCTTATAACAATGAACTCTGAAGACCTTTGGATGAAAAGTACTCTAACAAAGAACTTATGGGCCTGTATAAAAATTGCTGAGACGCGTATATGGGCTACAAATTAGAAGAACGGTTTGATAAGTACTAACACTAAACATAAAAGGGATGTAGAAAAGAAAAGAACCGGAACTTGATGGACATTATATAAATTAACATTGATATTTAAGTTCAGATCAAAGCAATTTAAAGAATAGGTAAAAAGGATTAACAAAAGTGAAAAAATTTTAATAATACAGATTTCGCATTTAAGAATAAAAGGCAACGGAAAAACTGATTTATGAACGCAAAAACTTTAACGTTAAGAGATTATTGTTTCATAAACCAAATAAGTATAATAAAGCCATTAAATGATAATGGAAAAGTTAAAGCTATATATCCAAATATAATGGTACAGTTTAAGTCTTTATACCTCTTTATTTATTGTTGCATTATGTAAGCCATATATTTGTACCTATTACTGTCTTTACACGACACACTAAAGAGTTCTTTCTTGTAGTATATACTAAACACTATTAGTCTGAAATGTTAAAATTAAGTCTGCTTAATGTCTTAACTAACCTGTAGTATATAACCCATCATTTTGAGGGCTTCCTCTGTAGTACACAACTTAACTAAAGATAAACAAAAAGTAGCTATCTAAAAATACACTAAATGTTAATAATATAAGATAATATACATTCCAAAACTTTAAATAGCTGAGATATTACACCGGACCGTTAGAAATTTTTAGTTTTTTAAGTCAAGACCTTGCGCGAATTCTGCATTGAGAGATAATATTTTAATTTTTAACATAACATATTTACGTATAATCAGTTTTACAAGAAAAATAACTATTTGGTATTCTGAAACGCGTGAAGTATTTGAGTGTTTGAGATCTAGTTAATATTAGAATTCAAAAAATCTTATCTTAATACAAAAACAGTTTTCAGTGCTTTTTAGCACATATTTGTGAATCGTTTTTAATTAATAGATAAAAAAGTGACGCTCAACTCTTTTAAGGTTTTATTTTTGGACCAGTGCTTAATATGTGATGACTTATATGTTTACTTTATGAAAATTCACTAACCATTCTTTTAAAATTGTACTTTATTAAATTTTATTATTTAACCTTTTTAAAAATGTATTTATATTGTGGGTAATATTAAATCACTCTTATCATGATTAAATAAATTAAAAACGAATACTGTAGTGAATAAAAAACAAAATTTTTAATAGTCTAAGTGGGGGACAAATACGTATCATATTGTACCATAAATCTCAATGAGTACTTAGAGACTGCATTAGGCTATGTATTTAATGCCTTCAAAAAATTTTAAAACACATACTTCATATAATTCGCAGTTTGGAAGACTAATATAACAAAAACCCAATAACTAATTATAAAGTGACAATAAAATTTGCCATATTTGTCTTCTAAGTTAATTTCCAACTTTGCTGATTTAGTCCTGACTTCAAAGCAGGATGCCAATAACTAAAATTCTATAGCTTTCTAAAAATATAATTTTTTAAATGTTGTTTTTACTCTATTATTTTAACACAGTTAGGTTTTCTAAATGATTGTGGCATTTGTGTGATTCACATTTAAAGTACGCTTGTTTTGGCACAATAATGCGTCGGGTCGTACAACTTAAATTGAGACATTCCATAAAAGTTTTTTGCTGCTCTGGCTAGATATTCACAAAGCATCAGTCACACTTCTTTGGTAAAGAACGCAAAAAGATCTCATTATTTTTGTTTGCTTCGGAGCCCAACATTAATGCAGTTAGTTATTTGATTAATTTATACTTAACTGTTATGTTCCTTCTTAACCCTAATCCATCCTACTCCACTTTAATCCCTCTTATGTTATACCTCATTTTCCAACCCGGTTTGCCAGCAAAGAGGATTATGGCCAACCCTCCTCTCAATAATGAGAAAGACCTACGTTCAACAGTGGACTCAAAGGGTTGATTGATGATGATGACGAATGTTACACAAGTGCACAGAAATATTCTTATTTGGATTGATGATACTAAATAATTTTTTATTTGAGACCTTTAAAAAAAATATTTTTGATGACATTTATTTTATATTTTTTGCTGTAACCTGTTCTTATGTTATATTTTGTTCAATAATTCTTAGTTACAATTCACAATATTTAATGCGTTGTGGCATACGTGTTACAATATTCGAAAAATTTTTATTGGCAATCCCATAAATTTTTGAAAAACGTAAAACTTCCTATGAAATATAAAGCAAATTGTTAGGTTGATAATCAGAGCACCTGTTTATAAAAATTTATTAGGTCGTTAGTAGTTAATTTTGTTTGTTGTTTTTGGATTGAGCTCCTGCTAGAGCTGCCAACCAAGTTAAATTCAAATACACTCTGTAGAATACTGTAAGAATTCGAAGTTCGTGAAATTATGTTGGTTACGTAGTTGGTCTAGAGTTTTTTCTTTCGGTTATTACTAATAACAATTAAATTATTACAAAATGCTTTCATTAGTGCTGTTTTGATTTAAAGTGTTGGGCCATCTAACTTGTATTAGTCGTGCCTGCATCATATTGAAGTAAAAAAGGACGTGTGCTACGATCACCTTCGGTTATTGTCTAGTGTTTTTATAGTCTTTTTATGCTTTTATACTTTTTTCTTACAAACGTAAGATAAAGCTTTGTAAAGTAATACTACCTCCTGAGATAATTTAAATTATGCCGTAATAACAATAGCTTTTTAGAACAAAACTGCACTTTACGCTAGAATAAATGGTGCAAAAAATTTGCCCACACATTGGTATTTTATGCTTAGTTCATATAAAAAACACACTTTTTCACTCCTATTAATTTACATTTTTTCTACAAATGTTACACGATTGATGCTAAGAGAAAACGGAGAAAGTAATGCTTTGTAAAAAAGGACATCACAATGTAACAAGGCAAGTAATAAGTAGGAAGGAAAAATTTATAATTAATTATTTCCTGATAAACAAAGACAAGGAAAAAGCTAGAGATATAAGGATGCTAAGGGGAACCGAAATAAAAGCGATCAGTTTTTGTTAGAAATAAAAATGAAAATAAACACAAAACGAAAATAGAAAAAAAGTCGAAAAGAAATAAAAGTAAATTTTATAAGCTAAGAAACAAAGAAATAAGAGAAAAATTTTAAGACAGATTGGGCAAAATAGTTAAAATAGAAAACAAACAAGAAGCTATTAAAAACGGATGGAAAACCTTAAAAGAAATTTTAGAAGCAGCAGAGGAGAGCTAGTTGTAGTGTAACTAAAATAGTTAATAGAAATGTGAAAAGACTAAACTAGTGGGTAGAAAGGGTAGAATCACCAGTACAAAAAATCAACAAAAATGAAGAGTATTTAAAAACAAAAAACTCCATAGGATTATCAAGAATATAAAAACCGAGGTTAGAAAGATTGTAAAAGAAGAAACGAAAAAATTATGAATAAAGTTTGGAAAGAAAATGAAAAAAATGTACGACCAAAATCAAAAATCATTCTTTGGTATATTAAGGCAAATCAATCAGAAAAATATCTTAACAATTGAAAATATGAAAGATGAAGATGGAAATATTATAGAACATAAGGGCAAAAATATGGAAATATAGAGACAGCATTTCATAGAGCTGTAAAATATAACTAGATACGCAGTATAAGAACTTAGAAATAAAAATAAAACATAGAAGAATTAAGGGAGATAAATCACAAGAACTAAACAAGGAAAAGTACCCTGACAAAATATGATATATATAGCTATGTTAAAAGAGTTAGTAGAAGAACTAAAACAAATAATTAATGCATCACTGAAAGTAATTACACCCAAGGTATGAAAAATGGGCATTATAAACTTAAGGGGTTAGGCCACTGCAGAAACTTCAAAAAATTGATTTTTTTGCTTAAAAGATGCCTTAATACGTCAAAAATGACATACTCAAAGGATTAAGGCGAGAAAAATGTCCAAGTAATTCTATTTTGAATTTTAGCGCAGCCCGTCTCAGTCCGCCGCGAGCGCCTTTTATGATTAGTACGGTGCGCTTTTCTCAAAACTACATACAAATCGTGACCGATTGACTTGAAATTTTAACTTTATATTTACAATTACATTTTGCATGGAAGTAGGTAGGATTTTTTCGATATATTACCTAGTTTTCTTTTATAAATAATTTTCTAACGATTTTTTTTAAATAAAGAACTTTTTTTCAAAACGCGCCATTTTTTCAAAAACGATGTGTTGAAAAAATTTTACGTACTTCTATAACTATTCACATGTGTAACAGAAAATTATTATTTTTTTGTTCAACGTAAATGAAAAATTGCAGGAGCAGTTGATCTGGCCGTATACCGTCCAAAAAAAGGCAGCGACAAATAGCTGTGCAGTCTCAATTTTCTTTATACTTTGAAGAACTTTCTACAGTTCATCATAGAAGCTTTCATACATTATTTCGAAAATTCGCAAAGAGAACTAACATTTGGCATAGCAATAATAGAAGGCTAAACTATAGAAGATACAATCGAAAGCTATAGAAACTACACAGAAACCTAAGAAAAATTAATGAGCTATCGAAATCAGAAACTGAATAAGTAAAATCAAAATGTATAAAATTAGAAATGTAACTTGCAGAGAGAAACCAAAAAAAGGTATGAGCATATAAAAAGAATAACAGATAATAAACTAGTTAGACAAGTGCATAAAAAATTTGTCAAAAGGAGGCCAAGAGGAAAACCGAAAGCTTGCGTGGAAGACGTGAGATGTGCAGCGATAAAAAGATACATCAACAAGTAAGAGACACAACGCAGAGCAAAAAGTATAGAATAAACTACTCAATACAGAGAAGTAAACTCCCACAATCGCCTTCCACCTGAAGGGTAGTTGGGCTAAGAATTATGCATACATGTATATATGACACGTTTTATTTATCGGTGATTTAACACATCTCCGGTTCCATCCCTTGAAATAATACATTTCATGCTCAAAAATTTATTTTTATGATTTTATTTAAACTTTTGCCATCTCCACTACTTCTGGCAAATTGATTACGGTAAATTTTATAACTTGGGGCATGACATTTTAATTTTTTGTAAATTGTAGTAATTAAGCACGGGACCTTTTCTGCACAAAGCTGCGAGCGCACAAGTGCAGTGTTTTATCCTCCTTTGTGCCGATCACTCCCTGCGTGCGTGCTCACTTCGTGATCCGGAGGGTGCCTCCTTCGCCCTGCCGGAATTGATTTTGGCCGTAATTGCACTCGGACGCGTTGAGAAAGGCGCAGATCAGCGCCAGATGATAATTTAAATTTCCAATGCGTGATTTACACCGAACAAACACACTCGATTTCGAATTCCGGCCGAGATCTCGGGCTTTCGGGCGCATTTACATTCTTTCTTTGCCGGGACTTCGGCGGCGAGTTCCAGCGCTCGCTGCTCCGGCCGGAAACTTTATCCCGGTTAATTTTCATCCGGCGCAGCGCCCTGTCGCCGCCGGCCTCCGGCCATCGGGGTGGATTTGCCTAGCGGCCGGGGGCGCGGCTGAAATGCACTGGAAATTGGTGGAAACATCGATATGTAATTAAGCCCGTAATATTTTAATCAACCCAGTCCTTTGAAGCATTTAGCTAGTGTTTGCGTAGTGTAATGGGGTGGTTTCGGAGCCAAGGCTGCGCCCGCTGCGGGCTCATGCGAGCTGGCGGCCCGTTTTGAGGTTCGTTTGCTGCCAGCCAAACTTTCGGTTCATCTCCCGGCCGCTTCCAGCAGAGCTTCGCCCACTGACGGCGCGGGCTCCGGCCGCGAACAAACGGCGTGGCTCCACCAAAGCTCTGCGGTGCTCTTGACTGGAATTCCAAATATTGCCCGGATCCGCGTTGTTTATTGTTGACGGTGAGCCGATGGGCGAGGGTCGGCCGACAGCGGAACGTATTAGACCCGGGCGGCTAAATCAATCCACGGTCCACTGAATGACATTAGGTCTGTCCATCAGTAATGAGCCGTGCTATTAAATGCAGATCGGATCGATGACTTCCTCGCAAAGTTCTACGCTGAAACGCTCTGGAAGCGAAGCTTGTTATTTATTCTAATGTCGGACAAGGATGGTGCAGAGAATTGCTTCTCTTGTTATCGTTAATTCCCCAAACAATTTTTTTATATGCATGGTTATAAATAATTTGGTTATTACTTTTTTTTTACTATTTTGTAGTCTATCGTTTACAGTGACATGACTACAGTAAATGTCGGTTAATTAAACCACATGCGGCCAATTAAATTTTGATTTATATATATGACAGGTTTAGTAAACCAGCACCTCCATTATAAAGGAAAATAAAATTCGACTTTTTCTAGTTTAAGAAAATCATCATGGCTAAAGTACAGGCTAATACAGTACACCACAATATTTATATACTGCTTTGTACAAAATAGTTAACTTTGTTTGACAATACCGCAAAAATTCATTGACAAAGTCATTAAGTTTATATACAAGAGAAAAGTCTTTTATTAGCCAACGCATTTGTCTACCTTTCACCTGCTTCTTTGTCACGAGGGCCTGCGTAGTCATCTCGTCATCTTCTTCTCCTATTTCTACTCCTTTAATTAGCTTTTTTTTTGCTTTTTTACTATTTTCCAACAGCAGTGACTTCGCTGTTCGCCATAGTCCAGTTGCAGCCAAGTTTTTGTCTCTTTGTCGATAGTCTTCGTTTGTTGCCCCTCGTGAGTATCTTGATGGGTCCCAAGAGCTCTTACTAATGTCTTTCCAAAGGATTTGCCGTCAAATTTTTAATGATCTGTTGTTGGCAAGAACACCAATTTAATGTTGAACAACTTGTTTTGGAAATGCGCGGGGCAGTTATCTAATACCAAGGCAATCTTTTTCTTTGCAGATTTGCATTCCAGTTGCAAAGGTACTTTTCAAATACTACTTTTGTTACTTATGCAATCTTTTGCTTTTGTAATTTTTCGATAAATGTTTCACTCCTTGAAACGTCTCAGGGCCTTGTTCCTTTAAATTATCAGTAGTGTTTTCTTGTGACTGCCGGTCATGTTACAAATTAATAAGACTGTCAACCAGTCTTTGAGTTTTTTTCCGATAACTACTGGTTTCTGAACTTCATGGCATAGTCTGGAGTAGTTGGGTTTTATCTACGTTGTAAATATTCTCCGGAGAGTAGCTAACGAAGACGGCCAAATGCTTCGTGACCAATTCTCTGCTGCAGTCTTGCCCGAAAATTTCTTATACACTGTTTCATTCATTAATTTAAAATTCCTTTCTTCTCCCTTTTTGGCGAGATCCTTCGACTTCTGAAAAAGGATTTCTTTACTCACAGTTACGTTAAGCAGATTCGCCTGCTGAAACAATTATAGAAGAGTTTCTTCCACCGTCTTAATTTTCCTCGCCATTTGAATTGGAATTAAGCTCTAGTTTGTGTCAAGACTTAATCCTCTTCGCAGCCATACTTTGAGCTAGCTTTCCTAGATTTTTGTCGTCATATATTTTTAGAAGTTTTACCTTTTCGAAACGCTGGGATTGTCGCGTCAAAGCATATTGATAGTACATAGTTTACTTTTTGAGAAAAGCTGACTACTTGCCTTCATATTGGAAATTGGATAGTAAAGGTTTCAATGAAAAAAAAACTAATCAATCGCAAGATAGGTAGAAAGTTGTTATTAAATTGTCATTTAATATCCTGACATTAGAAAGCAGTTCAATAAAAAGGCAAAATTAAATAATCCAGGAATATTTTAATATAAACTTCGATTTCTTGACATTTTAATCATAAAAACGGTTGGTTAGTGGCATCTACCGTATCTTATACACTTATATTAATTATTTGTCTATTTAATCATTTTCTTACTTGATATTTATGTTTGACAAATTATCTTATTGTTAAAATCTTTATATTATTTATAGTTTTTTATATTTACCGTAAGTTGTTATAATTCTTAATTAAATGGATATCTTTGGGAATATCTTTAAATATAAATTAATCAAGCAATTTCTTGTGATGTTGAAGGTCAACAATTAGTATGTTCTTTAAATTACCAAAACATTTGATAAATATAATTAAAAGAGCACCAGTTTATGCAGTAATTATTGCTAAATTTTCTTTTTAACATTTCTATTTGTTTGATACGCATTCACCAGTAATTACTTGTAACAAATCAGCTAATTACCATTTAATAGCAAATATCATATTATTATTCCGGCTAATTTAATAAAACCAAATTAAAACAATTTTCTCATGTTTAAGCTTTGTAGTTAGAGTGGCCTACTCATTTACCGGAAAATTATTTGATATGTAATATAAATCCAATTTGTAACTCTCTAATTCATATGCTATGAACACTGTAATTAATACAAAATAACCGAAGGCTTTTTATATTGCGCAGTTACATTACATCATGTCATATTTACCATAATTAATTTAATATTGTCCCAATTACTGTTTTATAAATGTTACTGAAAGGCATTTTTTAATAAAATAGAAATTTATGTAAGTTTATTATTAATGGTAAAAATCGCCCAAATTTTAATAATACAATTAATAACAAAATGAACAGATCCGTGAGCGTATTGACAAAATTAGTTTGCTAATAAGCGAGAACTACATCCTGATTTATGGCGAGGCGTGCTAGGGCCGGAATGGGGCTCGAAACCACAAAGTTCGTGAATCCCGGTACCATTACCTGCTGCTTTCATTTGCATTCGCGTTCCAGTCACGTACTAAGACATTTTGTCAACTGAAGTGACCTAATCAGCGAAATAATAGGGTTGTCACATACATACATAAAGGGCAAGCCTGAAAAATGCGCCGCATCTGTTATTCTGGTTTGCTATGCAAATAGGCGCAAATTTCGGCAACGAGCGGGGCAGCTCCCGCAGGAAGCGGCGGCAGCGCCGTCCTCGACGCTGCGACGCGCCATGGGCAGCGGCGCCGCCGGCCCATCGACTCTGGTGACTCGTAATTTATTATGATCTTCCTGGGCGCTGCTATTAAATTACGGCTAGGGCAATGACTAGCAAGATCCGAAAGGACAGGTATAATTTACAACGAAGTACGTTTTGGCAGATAAGCCGCGGATAAGGAAATAATTACAGGCGGCCGCGCGGCGCTCAAAAACTTAATCGAAACGCGGATTTTAATTAATTACCATACTAAAAATTAATGCAAGCTTACTTCTGATATTAATTTCACAGGATAAAGCCGGCATTAGCCACGGTTTCACATGATCGGTGCCGTTAACTTCCTATTTATTACCTTTTTGCCCACGTACACGACGTCTAACAATATAAATTGATGATAATGCAATTATGGCATTAAGATCGTTAGTTCTGACGCGTAATTACACTGAGAATCTTAAAAGTTGAAAGAGCTAACAGAAGTGGAAAGTATTTTTTACATTTCTGTCTATAAAAAAAAACTTTGATCATTTTTTTATTAATACAGAATTTGCTTGTTGCTTTTCTGTACATATGTTTCTATTTAATTCTATACTGTAGAAGAAACATTTTATATTTAAGCACATAAATAATTGAAGAAAGTGTTATCCATACCAGAAGTTACATATGTTTCTATTTCGCAAGTATAAAAAATAACATCATGTACATTTATAAGCTTACAATTATCATAAAATACTAACCCTTTACTTGCACTTTCCATACTACCAAAGAGTACACAAAGTCACATGCTCTTTAAACTGTAGTTTGCATCACTTTTTTAATTCTAAGGACGTTTCTTCTAGTTCATAATCTATATTTTATAGCGCAATAATAAATTTGTCAAAAAAAATTAAATTTAATTGTTTAAAAGTTTTTTTATTTTATTAACTGCGATATCATACTATATATACTCTGTACAAAAATAACAAGTAGTACGTGATTTAAATTAATGTTGCTAAAGTTGCTAAAGCTGAAAAATGCTCTGGGACATGTAGAGCAGGGCTTCAGTAAGCCACTCTATTATAATTTTTACCAGTCTATTTGACAAGTAGGTGTTAAACGATTGACTTTACATTGCTTTATGTGTTTTGGTTTATTGATTTCGCCCATTAAAGTATTCACCAATTAGTTGGGATGTACTAACAATCGGTTTTTAAATTTTTTGGCAAAGCTTTGTATCTATTTGTGTATAATTCAAATAATTTTTTTTGCACATACCACAGAGCACAAACTACGATACGTAGAACTTTATTTTGAAATCTTTAAATAATAGCCGAGTTGGAGATACTAGCAGTTCCTTAGAGAGAAATCCCATACGCCCAGATAGATTTTAACTCAACCTTGTACAGTAGTAGCTCGTTTTCTAGTGATAATTTCCAATTATTCAGTATAACTTCCTAAATTGAAGTCCAAGCTGTGTTTGAATGAATTCTCTAGTTCAAATGTCGGTCTAAGTAGGGCCATAAATATTTTAATTGTTATCTATTGACTGTTACCATCGCCCAGTTATCACGGTTTGGATTTATTTTCCTTTATCTTAATTCTACAAACTTTGAGCCATTGTTGGACATAATTGAGAGCATCTTCCGGGTTGCGGGATGTAGTTGCAGGATTTATGTGTTAGGCTAGGATGCTCTCATGTGCAAAGGTAGCAGTTAAGGTTAATCTTGTAGTTGGTAAGCCAGATATAAATAGTAGGTACAGGATGTGTTCTGGCACACTGCTTTAAAGTAGTCCAGATAAGATGTGTTACAGATTAGTAGTTTCAACTTGGTAGTTTACAAAGAAGTGACTATCCTGCAGGCAAGATTTTAGTGTTTCATAGATTTGGTATACCAAATACTTTTTTTAGTTTACAGACCCATAGGCCAAGGCTTGTCAAAATTTTGATATCTATCTTGTCAAGGTTGCTATAAAAATTGTTTATTAGTTGATGAGATTGTTCGATTCTTTTGTCGAAATCAGAACCAATGCTTGGAATTTAATCGTTGTTTATTAAGAATTGGTTGGAGCAGACTTTGGAGAGAAATGTCAGGAGACTAATAGGTCTATAGGCTGTTGGATCAATAGGTGACTTTCCTGGCTTCTGTATCGTTATTGTCTGAGAGAATTTTATTGTCTAGGAGAATTTAGAAAATATTTGCTTGTAAGAATAACAGTGCATATTTTCGTAATAGTTAGAGCTGTTGAAAGATCGTCCTACTGATAAGAACAATCATGGAGCTTTAATAGAGTTAGTTTCTTTGCTGATCACTTCTTAGACTTCTGAATACGTTGGTAGACGATTCCAGAAAATATGAAATTTTAAAATTTTCCTCAAGACACTGACTGGGAAAAAATGAAAATACATTGGCTAGGTAATCAGCAAATGTTTCTGCTTTCTCTTTGCTACTACAGGTCTATCGTTCGTCTGATTTGGTGGTATATGGTATGTGTGTTGTAAGCCTTTTTTTCATTTTTTAAGCTAGTTTCGCAGTAAATAGTTGGATATATCAATAACTGTAAGATTGGTTAGATAACGTTCAATGTTTGATTTTTATATTGTAATAGCGGGGTTGAAGGTTGGATATGCGTTGAAAAATGTATACTCTTACGAAAACATGTAATTTTTTAACTTAAAAAAATTCTTTTAAGCTCCTGGTAAAGAAAATATATAGATACGAACGAAATTGGTCCCCAAAAAGTGTAACCATTCGGAGACACAAATCTGGACATTTCCGGCTAAGTAAAAATAAATAACATTGACCTTTTTATAAAATTCAATGTTCAAAACATTTATTTTTCAGTTTTTATTAATAAAAAGTACAAAGATACATTTTACTTTTATACATCACGGTGGTGACATATTGTGCCCTTCCGTATGATACTGGATACTGCTTTTTTGTCTTATGATCTTTACTTTGATCACAAAGTTTTTTAAATTGTAATATTTTATCCGTTTATTCGCTTTATTGCAGACGTCGTTGCATTTGCAACTAGAAAGCTTCAAGTTTACTTTATTGTCGTTGAATTATGCATGTGTGCACAAAATCCTGTTGCTGACTATTGCTTGGTAGAGAATGCCAGAAAAGAATCTCTTCGACAACCATATCGTCTCATGCATGGCAGTGTACGTATGACATAGCTAATTTAAGGTATCAGTTCCTCCTTCAGTGGGATTGTAATGTTGGATTATCGCTGGTTTACCAGAATAGTTTTAACTCAAACAGATGTAAAAGAAAACCATGTTATTCCAAGAAAGATGCTTCGGTGGCAACAATATTTCTAGTTTCTGCATCGTTTGTTATTTTCACCTCAAAGTTAATTCTTCGTTTATTGCTATGGATCGTGCCAGTAAGCATTATGCTAAATAGATCGTTTATTATTTGTTCAGGCAGTGGTATGGAAGTGAACCACTTACTTTGTGGAACACTTCAATTAGTGCTATGCATAGTGTCCGAAATATTATGATAACTAATATAAAACTTGAAAAAGTATACAAAACCAGAAGTTGCTTATGTACAGTGTAAAGCTTATGCGAATTATAGTTGATTTTCTATCTATTAATGGACGTGTCAAATTTCTTTATATATGATTGAAGCATAAATATTTAGTTAAAAACATGAGCGTTCTGCAAGGTATAATTGAACAACTTTTATTCTGCCCTTTCTACGCTTTTTCGTCTCATTCTTCCTCGTTATCGTTTCCCCGTAAATGCCATTATAGCGTTGGGGTGTAGTTGGGATCCTCTATCCATCTTCTAAAGTTGTTTCTGTTCCTTATCATGTTTCTTATTTCTTGTATGTTTTTTCCTCTGTTGTGTATTATTTCTTTTAGATTCTCTTCCCACTTTATCCTTGGCCTGCCTCTCTTTCGTTTTCCAATTATTCCTATCTCCATTATTTTTCTGGGAATTCTTTCTTCTGGCATTCTAAGTAGATGTCCATACCAGCTCAGTTGTTTGTTTTCGATTTCGCTCACTAATGGTATTTGTTCTAGATCATCTCTTATGCTTTTATTTCTTATTCGATCTCTTCTAGTTTTCCCTTTGATCTTTCTTAAATATCTCATTTCCGACGCTGTAATTTTTGACTTATGTTTATCTCTCATCGGCCATGATTCAGATCCATATGTAAGGGTCGGTGTATATATGGTTTTATAAATTCTTATTTTTGTATTTGTTCTTACTTCCTTTTTGCCTATGAGTGTGTTATTGATTTGTTAGTATATGTTGCTTGCTTTTTGTATTCTATTTTGTATTTCATTATATATTGTTCTATTTTTGGTAATGATGGTAACCAGATACTCATATTTGTTTACTGTTTCCAATCTCTCTCCATTTATTTGTATATTTATTTTTTCATCTTCTTCTCCTTTTGTTATATGCATGATCTTGGTTTTTTCTATATTTATTTGCATTTCCTTTTCTTCTAAGCAGGCTTTCCAGATGTTAACTTTTCGTTGTCGTCCGCATATACTAGGTCAAATGTTTTTATTGGTGTTAGTCTGTAGTGACCTATAGTAGAGGGTCTTGTTTTTGTTTTATATTTCTTGATTAGTTGGTCCATGAATATGACAAATAGCAGTGGACTTAGGCTGTCCCCCTGTTTCATGCCTTTTTCCATATTGAAGCTTTCTGACATTTCTCCATTTAGTCTGACACAACCTTTTACCTTATTATACACACTTTTAATTGTTCTTTGTAATTTTTGGTTTATATTTAACGCTCCTAGTGTTTTCCACATTTCTTACTGAAGCACCGTATCAAAGGCTGCTGATAGATCCACAAACGCCAGGTATACGTCTTTTCCCATTTCTAATGTCTTTTCCATTATTGTTCTAATTATATAAATGTGATCTTGTGTCGGCTTACTCGGTCTGAACGCTGCTTGCTCTTTTTCTAATTTTTCTTCTGCTTCTTCTCTTAAACGTTTTTATAATATTTTTGTGTACAGTTTAAGAGCTACTGACGAGAGGCAAATTGCTCGATAGTTTTCACATTTGGTAGTTTCTCCTTTCTTATGTATTGGGACAATAATATTGTTTTCCCATTCATTTGGTATTATTTCCGTATGCCATGCCTCCTTGCATATTTCCCATATCCGTTTTTTCAGTTTATCTCCTCCTTTCTATAGTAATTCCGGTGCAATATTATCCTCTCCTGCTGCTTTTCCATTTCTCATTGTCTTTAGGGCTTCTTCTACTTCTTCTGTTCTTATTTCATCTTCTTCTTCCTCATCTTGTGCTTCTTCTTCTTCTCTTTCTTCATTTTCATGCTGAGTTTGTGTTCCTTCTTGTTCTTTAAATTTTTACATGTAGTGTTCTTTCCATGCCTTTAGTATTTCTTTATTTGATGTTTTTAATTCACCATTCTGATCTTTAATGTTCCTTATCTGTTTTCTTTGATTGCCTATTAATCTTTTTATTGCATTCCAGAATTATTTCTGATTGCTTGTAAAATCTTCTTCAATTCTTTTGCCAAATTTTTCCCATGAATCTGCTTTTGCTTGCTTTATTGTTTCATTTGCCTCATTTCGTTTTTGGTGATAGTTTGACTTAGTTTCTTCTGTTCTAGGTAAGTTGTATCTAATCCATGCTCGTTTTTTCTCTTGTACTTTTTCTTTCACTGTGTCGTTCCACCAACTTGTTCGTTTTTGGTTATGGTTAACGGTTTTTGTACCACATATCTCTTCCGCTGTTTTGATTATGGTTTCTTCTAGTTTTTTCCATTTTATGTGTATGTTCCAGTCTTGGCTATTCTTTTGTTGTTCTAATGTATTTAGGTTTCCGTTAATTTCTTTTGGTACTCTTCTTGTTTTTCTATCTTTTCTAGTTCTTCTAATTTAAGTCGTCTGTGTTTCCTAGGGGTTTGTTTTTTTGGTGTTTTAAAAGTGGTATCGGCTATCAATAGTCTATGATCTGTATTAAGTTCTGCTCCTCTAATGACTTTAATATCCTGTACTGCAAATCTCATGGATCTTGCATATATTATATAGTCTATTATTGATTTTTGTGCTCTCCCTTCAGCTTCATATGTTATTTTGTGTATCGTTTTGTGGTTGTAAAAAGAGTTACATATTAAAAGCTGGTTTACAATACAGAAGTCGTTCATTCGTTGTCCATTGTTATTTAAAATTTCTTCTCCTCCAAACTTGTCTATCGTTCCATATCCATCCTCTTCTTTCCATCCAGTTCGAGCATTCCAATCTCCTATTATAATTATATGTTTATTTTTGTTTTGCATTTTTTCCACTGATATTTGTAAGTCTCCGTAGAATTTATCTTTATCTCTTGCATCCGTATCTTCTGTTGGGGCATATATCTGTATTAGTCCTATTTTTCTTCTAATTCTAGGCTCATGGTAATAATTCTGGAATTTTGAGCTTCCCAGTTTACTATTCTACTTTCGATCTCAGCATTCGTTATTATTCCTACTCCTTCTTTGGCCCGATTTCCCACCGAAATTCCTGCATATCTCAATGTATAATTTTTTGATAAATTTTTATAGCCCTGCCCTTTCTTCTTGATCTTGCTGATACCAAGTATCCCTAATTTATATTTTTCCATTTCTTCAACTATTTCTTCCTCTTTTCCCGTAAGTGTCTTAATGTTCCACGTTCCGAATCTTAACCTTTTCCTCGCATTTCCGTTGCCTGATTTCTGTCCGTTTTCGAGGCTCCCCTGAATACTCCGAATCGTTGTACTCCGTGTGGGTGATTGGCCTAACGACAGAGACCCCGTTATCTCGGGACAACTGGTACCAGTTTATACCCCCCGGCGCTGGGTCGTCAGAGCCTCGTTCGTTATCTAGCAGAGGGTACCACGTGCAGGTGAGGTTAACATTTGGATGACTGGATGTTGGTGTCACCCTTACCCTCCCTACGCTTTTTAGAGGTCTTTAATGCACAGGTTAGCTAGTTCATATTTGGAGAGTGCCCGTTTGGTGTTGGTATCTAAAAGGTAAAAATCAGGAAACAAAAAATAACAAATTGCTAACATGTTTTGAAAAAATTAAGATAACCGTTCCAATTTCTTTTCATAGTTTACTTTTTGTTGCAATACCGCTTTGTAGAGCAAACTTTAACGTACTCTGCCCACACAGGCTGAATCCAACCGAGTCCCTTTTTGAGCAGTTATTACAGGAGTGTGAATTTGCTTTTTTAATGAACACATATTTAATAATGTTTCAGCCAATCAAAGGTAATGTACGACACTTTAACTTATTACCATTAAATGAGAAAACAAGTAAAATGCTTTGAGTTTTGACCAAATTTTTTATAACTTTGTCCACTGTTTCTCTGCATTTGAACTTTAAAATTCACTGTAATTACAAATGTATTCAATTGCTTGCTACTTTATACTGCTACTTAACTCGTCATAAACATCCTGACAAATAAATTAAATTCTCTTCTGCCGCGTGGTTAGTCAACCGATTTAGATATTTTAATTGTTTAGTCATGTGTTATCGTAAAATAAATAACTATCCTCTTATTGGTCTTTGGAAGAACAGATGCATAGGCTAATTCTGAGTTTTAGTTGTAATTTGCGAAAAATATAACGTCGGTGGCAGTTCGTAACCCTGCTATTTAATTTCAAGTCATTGTGCAATAGCACCACCATTGTCAACGTATCATACGTCTTACGATAGATTGATGCCGCAGACGCCACTCAATTATAAAATAGTTGCCGTTTGACTCCAAATTGAGAAGGTGTAAGTGAAGTGTTAGCGCATTCTTCTTCATAAATTTACCAAAAGCAGAGTTTGGTGAACATGATTGACATGCTGCATATTCTAATACAGACTGTTGTGTTTGAACGGCCATAATTACCGCGCCGTTGAAGAGGCTTCTTATACCCAGAATGCACCTCAGATGTCGACCTGCAAATTTACCACGTATCCATTAATCAAATACTTTTCAACTTCATTTAAGATTTATATCGCTCCGTGAGCTTGCAGTTCGATGTAGGCCTAGATTTGCTTATTTACAATACCTCGCCAGTTTGTCAGTTCAATCCAAAACCCCTTCATCTAAATAAATCCAACAATTTAAATAAAATTATCAGAGTTGCTAATTTTCTTGTTATTCTTGTCTGCTGAATATCCTCAAGAACTATGGTACATAACAATTGTAGCAAATTTCATTTTCTAAAGTCGAGTATTTATATAAGCGTGGGCACATTTTCTTGGGAAACCCTGTCAAGAAAGTGTCGCATGTGTCTTACAAAAGTTTGAAAATCCATTACTATCTGTTACGTCCAAAACATGTTTGAACTTTAATGTATAAGTAGAAGACTTTAAACTGAGTTAAAAATTATTATGCGTTATAAGTTGAATCTCTTACTTGTTACACTTATTAAAAAGACTTAATTTTTCAACACTTTGTTAAAAGATCTATTGCAGATTTAATATAAAAGTAACAAGTGTAATTTTGTACAAAAATAAAAACTTTTGTTCTCTTTTTATAAAAGCAAAAATAGGAACCTTCAAGATCAAGATAAATACAAGTGAAGTTAATTACAGATACGTATTATTTACATATGCAGTTATTTAAATACATCTGAATATGTATAGCGAGGTCTGGTTAAAAGTTACGTTAAAGTCTCATTTATATTGTTTTGTCATCAGAAGGTTTTCTAATAATCTTTTTGGATGTAGCAAAGCGTATAAAAAATTATCTTCTCAATAGAAGTGCGAGGAATAGTGTAGTAGCCGCTACTTCTTGTTATTTTACTTTTCTTTTTTGAAACCTTAGCTCTTCTATTTATTCTGCTCTTATGGTCATTACACTTTTTTTATTTCTGTTGTTGTCTTTGTCAAAAAACTAATATAAAAAATTCCATATTAATGTGGCTAGTTAAAAACCACTGTTGCAATTGTGCCTTTGACTAATTTACAAGTTCTAGTGGGAAGTGGGTTTTAAATAATCACAATTTGTAGGTTTATATTTGTGCTACTAAACTCTTTCTAGTTTGATATTCAACAAATGTTTTTGAACTAAATAAGTGTTGTCATCTTTACTTTTTATGTGTTCTCAGTTAGGCCTTGATTTTTGGCACCCTAAGCTGACAATTTCTCATCCACTTTTCCTTAAATTTTATTGTGTTTTACCAAACAATTACAAGGAAGTTGATTGTTTAGAGAAAACATTTATTTGAATTTTCAATTTTCGTTACATACATACAGTTTAATACAATGTTTACATACATTATCATATAAATAAGAAAAGACAAAAATAAATAGGGATATATTTCATCTACAAACCTTTATGAAAATAACATTTCTTCACATCATTTTAGAATTAGCAAACTTGTGGACTACAACATCAGAAAACTTTTTAAAACCCAGTGCAGATAGATTTTTTTTAGAACGATGGCGATATTGGAAAAAGTGGCCTCTAAGTCCCATAACTTCAACAATCCTATAAATATTCGTAATTCTACTTATCTTTTTAGTTTTGAACTATTTGCTTCTTTAGCAATACTTCTATTAATCCTTAAAAATGCTAAGAACACACATTCTTTAGAAAATGTTTTATCCAAATCAGAAGCATACCTTACCAATATCTCAGATAGTCTGCCATATTATTCCATTTTCTATTTGAGTGATTTCTCATAGCAAACCCAAATAGTTATGTGTGGAATTTTCTTTTTCGCACTAAGTTAAGCTTCACATAATAAATTGCAGCATAATAGGCTTCTATGTCTAAAGGCTGTCGTCTAGAAGATTTTTAGTTTATAACTTTTGGCTTCCTCTTACTTGTAATGTCTGTTTTGTAGACGTCAATTAGGCGTGCTTTACTTTGTTTTTAAATTTGAAAACTCAGGTCCGCTTCGAAAAATGTTTATTAAGTACTGTGTAGACTAACGGCCTTTCTTGAGGCTCTACTTTGTCCTTGATGCCTTTTACTTACTTTTCAAAACTTCTTCATTGTTCCAGAAACATATTTTTGTGCCCACAATTTCAAAACCCTTAACTTTTTTAATATACATTTGCTTTATACCTTGCGTTCTGATCGCTATCATGGATAATGCACAGCAGACCAAGCAACAACAAGTTCAAGCATAAAACTTGGCTGGCATCAGCACAGACACTCATTTTTAGAAAGTTTTTAAAGTTCGCTTTAACGCAAGATTACAAGATATCCCATCTTTTTGTAGAATAACTAAAAGAGTTATAGATATGTTATTTTAAAGAAAAAATTCAACAGAGTACTTTCTGGTTTTCGTAGCTGCAGGCCCAACTAGTTGTAAAAAATGGTCCACGGAGGGACGTATGTAGCCAGAAATTTACTCTTTTTATTTTAGATTGAAGCTATCCTATACAGTTATTTAGATCAAGAGTTACCACACCTACGATTGATATTATAATACTCGCCACCTCTTCACTTTATTGGCCACAGTGAGGAATAAACGTCAAAAATCGTTCAACAAAAGTTTCCGTAGGTAGCACATAGCGTACCATAGTCTCAGTGCGACGTATCTGGCATTAAATCCACAATTATAAAATAATACTTAACGTTTATAACCTCTTGGGCAACTTCTGCTTTAACTTGGTCCTCTATCTGTATAATGAATACATTGACAGTTACTTTGTAAGTATAAGAAAACATCTTTTTCTTTATTTTCAAATTTTGATACATATTGAGCCATAAAAGGATTGAATTTTTAAATTTGTTCTACACAATAAAGCAAGTCGTCATTCCTTACAGAGCCTAGTCTTTTATTATCGCCATGAATTGGTAGTTTACAAGAAGCTAAAAACTTCACAATCAACTATTTAAAAAAAGTTTTGTTATTACGAAGCTTAGGGTTTGAACGGCGCACAAAATAAATTTTGGATAAATAAACCAATGTCGCTTAATGGATTATTTAAATATTAACATTCTATAAAAGAACTAATTGGTACAAAATCTTTTGAGAATCTTTTTAGTCAGAGTCATCGTTTTGCTGAATGCTCTTGTAGGTCAACTCATAAATTTGTCGTTTACGCACCACAGTACTGGGTCATCCTATCGGGCCTACCTCTTTGAGAGTATATTGAGTTCTGTGAGCTTGAAACCTCTGGCAACTGTACATTCGATGTACTACAATTTGAGTTTTAAGTTACTGAATTCGTTAGCGACGGTTGTGATTCCTGCATACGACGTGTCTAATTTTAGTATTTTCTTGATCACAGCATCTTGCCGTTCAAGAACGTTTTCTCAATTATACCCACTTCGTTTTTTAATAAATCTCGATTCTCGTTGTTACTCATTGTTCAACGCGTATGATAAATAAAATGTAAATTGAACGGTAAATTTAAATCAAAACTAAATTACACAATAATTATAAATTGCAGTACTATGAACGCAACGGTCAAGGATTACTACAACAATATTAAATTATTGCTCGCTGTATGACTTCTCCTATTCGACTGCCGGAAATGTCCATCTGCTAAGTCTTATATTCAAACTCGCGGTTCTACGACAAATTAGAATGTTCTGAAATTTGAACTCAAGGGTAGCGGAAAGTTTTTGAATAATTTCTTTGTTATTTCTATTACAATATAAATGTTTTTAAAAAATTGTTATACGTCAACGAACGATGAAAGTTTAATGGTTATAACCTCTTCAAATTTTCTATGGTTGAGTTTACTTTTTCGTTTATTTCACCCCCATAATATTAGCGCCCTAGACTGCAGCTTACTCAACTTATCGGTTAATCATCCTAAGCCATTGCATGACACGAAAAAATTTCCCTATTTTGAGATTTATCCTTTCTAGATTATCTTCTAAGTTCAGTATATGACCACATAAAGCTTATTTTGTAATAATATATGATATTGCACAAACATTATAAATTCAAATATTCTGTAGACTATAATGAATAAGCATAGGTAATACCACAATTCTAATATTTTTAGTTAGTGCATATTGTAGTTCAAAATGCGATTGATAATAATAATACAAGTAATATAAAGCACTTAAATGTAGTAAATTTGTGATATAAAATAACATATCATAATACGATGTAACGGTGGACTAAGAAAAGAACTGGTGATAATAATTATTAATTTTATTTATTAATAAATATTATTTTTTATTAGCGAAGCGGAAAAGGAGCTCAAGGGCAGCTCGAGTGATATTAGCGGTTAATGCGCTCGGAAATAGCATCATGCAGCGCGCTGAAAGATTATGCAATTCGTAACCGCTAATTTATAAGCCGCCCGCGCTTTCCTCCTCAGAAGCACGTTCGCGTCCCCCGTTTTCCATTTTGCAAGAAGTATAAGCGAGGACGATCAATCACGGCGAAACTGTCGCATGAATAATGCCTTCTTACCGCCTACACAAGTTACGTGCTCCTGCAAGCTCGGTGCTTAACCAATTACTCTTTGACAGCCGATTGATAACTTCTTTGCGCGCAGATGCCCCGCTAATTTGCCCGTCAATTGGAGCTTGGCCGGAAAAATGTTCTCCAATCTACGCGCCGACGCCGGCTTTCCGCGGATCCGCCGTCGACGATGATGAATCGGCGGGCGCCGCGCGCTTTCTTGAACGCGCGCAATGAGGCCGCCGGCTAATTATACGCGCAAAAACTTGTCCGCGAACTACCCGGGCCTGTCGGGCCTATGCAGGGCTTAGCTGACCCACATTTGGGCTGCCAGCGGCGCATAAACAGTTTAAAATCCGGACAAACCGAGGAATCAAACTGGTCGCCGCATTAATTAGGAGCAGAAGAGCCGCCCGGCTCCTGTGTGGCATTCTGCACGCATTTGCAGAGCGGCCCTTAATTGCCTGCGTCTTAATCAACGCAGAAGTCGAAAACAATAATAGCATAGGTATGGCTGGAAACTCGCGCAGGGGAGCTAACAGATATCGGAAGCTGAATTGCCTGCGAGCTGAAAAGTTTTGCGCCAAGCAACAGGTGCCCATATTATTATTTTATAATCAACCTACCACTTGCTAATTGGAAATAACGAGGCTTGAGCTGCTTGATGCCACAGTTGGCATACAATTTTATTACGTTTCAATGTCGTCACCAATTTGTTTTTGTAAGGGAATAAGTAAACGAAATCGCAGAATAATCTTACTGACACAACTATGATTAGACAAAATAAAGAACTGAAGAGTTCGGAATGGAAAAAAGCACAAAGAAAAATAAGAAAGTAAAATATACATACAATATAATGAGTAATAAACAAATAAAGAAAATATAAACTTATATTAAAGATACAATTAAACAAAACAAAAAAATTACATAATATAATGTCTAGATTAATTTAAAAAAAATAGAAAACTAACGAACATATTCATATACAAATAAACTTACAATCGTATTTTTTGAGTTGTTCAAAGTTATTAGTCTTTCAATATTAAACTAATTTAATTATGTGTATTTAAACTTCATTTGTATGTGAAAAATTTACGAATCGTCGTAAATTTTATCTGTATCATTTGATGTAGTTGAATATTTTTAGAGCAATAAAATTATCCCTTCCGCTTCCTTGTAGGGATACTCAAAAAAGAAAACGTTAAGTGACAATGGAAACGTTTTAGTAGAATTTAGGAAATGCTAGAAGATCAATGTGTTTGTTATCCCAAACTATAACTAACTTTTCGTAACAAAGCCAACATATCCATTAGTTTAAAAACGTCAATATGCTAATGACGTAACAAAATTCTTTCGTTTCTTCTGTAAAGAAAGAGTCCGGTCCTGGATACTAGAATCTACTTACCTCTTTTTTTGTGCTAAGAAGACACCTGACTTGCTTCATTTCTTTGTGACCAAAGGTCTTTCTATCCATTATACTGGTGTAAAATCTAATTTTGTCTTACCGTCAGATCACTCGCCTATGATAACTATCTTAAGTACAACTGTTCGCGCCAATCTCAAACTTCCTCTTGTTTTAATTTTTAAATTAGGACCGGCCGTAATTGGATTCCCTCTTGCATATTTTGAATTTGAGATATTGCCGCGAATTTGTCCGAACACGCGAGCCGCTGATATATAGGCCGCGGGCCGCGCTTCGCCTTTTGTACGCGCTTTTGGCCTTTTGTTCGGGCTTGGCCTTTTGCTGCTCTCGCAAGCGTCGTTCTTTTTGAATTTAGTTTGTGATAGTTTAAATTTTTCGTAAGATGAGAGCATTTTTAACCGAGAGTTCGCCGGCGAGTTTAATTGGCAGCAGAAGTTTTCATTTCTGCGACGCTTTTGTTAAAAGCTAATTTTGTGGAGAAATTCGATATTTTGCCAACTATATTAACCTCTTCCCGGAAGTCTTTCTGTTTCTCGATTGCATTTCGGGGTTGAAATTTTTGCCGCTAAAAATTCGGTCCATTTTCTTTGCTCTGACTCGGCAAGGAACGACAAAGAAACTTTTACACCAGGAAAGACGCTACCGTTCGGCTCCGCTGTGAAGATTGGGGTAACTTGTTCTATCTTTTTACCCCTACCCTTATATCCTTTTCCTGGAACCCCCAGGACCAACAGCAGGCAACCGATTTCTGCGAAAAAGCGCCGTTTCCACAGGTTAGTGTTTTTAGCTTTAATTTTATTTGAAGTTCCTTTTGTTTAAATTTTAAAAATACCTATACAGTCCACTTTTCCGGCCGCACCAACAACTATTCTTGAAACTGAGGGAGAATCTATACAATGAAAGCACTGATTGAGTGATGTTTAGGGAGTACTTCATGCCTAGAGGCTCAAACTACCGTTAAAGTCAGAAATAGATATCAAACATGCAACAGAAATTCTGACAAAGGCAGTTCAATCTCCGAAAATAGAAAGCTGGAAAGGTAAACTTTTGGCTGACAAAACGACTAAAGAGGCTAACAAAAAAAAACAATTAAAGAACTTGTTATACAAGATCAAAAAAGGAAGTTTTAGGATTATATTAGTCTTCTTATACAATAGAATATTTCTCTATGGAAAGTAACATGGAAAATGTAAATCAGTTTCCCTAAATTGTAAAAATTATGGTATTTGGGCCAGAGTAACCGAAACAAAGCTAATGTATTTACTAAATATTCATATTTAATTTTCTAGCCGAATCCCCCACAGATATTGATACAAATATCTTTCCCGAGCAAACATTTTACCTATGGGGAGGTTCGTTAAAAAATAAAATGACTAAATGATAACTATAATTACCTGGTTGTGATTTAATGACAATCAAGGTGTTACAAGACCTACGTAAAAGCATTGTAGTTATTACAGAAATATTTAATGCAATATTACGAATCGAATATTTTCCCATATTGTGAAAATTTGAACAGATCACCTTAGACATCCAGTGAACCTTCATCTGAAATCAATTAATTTCTCTGTTTATCTAAGCTATTAGAAAAATTACTGCTTCAGCGTACTAAAATTATACCTGAAGGTTCTAGAACAATTTGGAAATATTATTTCGGCTTCAAAAAAAGCCATACTCCCCTCAAATAAGTCCACATATTAACAGACATAATGGAAAAGTACACTGAAAAAAACGAGTGTGTTATGCACTGTTTTCGGATATTCGGCAAGACTTACTTGTGTTTGTCGTAACGGGCTGTAATATAAAATTAAACAAGCTCTACCTTATCAATTCTATTTGTTATTCAAATCGTAACTCAGTAAAGTATTTTTCCAAGTGCCAGTTGCGGATAATCCTTTCGAATATTATTTAATTCTGCAAGCCTCAAATCGGTTGGAAATCTCACATTCTGGTTACACGAATGGCAAAAAAAGTGAACGAAGATAAATATATGCACATCTCATTTACCATAAGAGATATTACACTCGGAATGTAACAAAGATTATGTCAGATATATGGATATACAGCTCATTTGTAAAAATGACATATTTGAACCAAGGAAGCAACTTGATATCAAAATAACAAAAATGTATTGGCTGTTAGTTAGGTAGTTATTAGGTTACATATCAAAACTCTCACTCAACAACTAATTTCTACTATATAAAAAATTATGTTATGAGGCTGTGCAAAAAAGTAATATAATTCATGGCATTTAAAATAAAATAGCCTAGGGTTTCTGATATGTCAGTAACGTAGCATTACACAAGAAACCAAAGATTATGTCGCAATATATGCAACGCATTTGACTACAAACCTTCTCAATAATTAATACGTAAACAGAAGACTAATTCGCACTAAAACGTTTGATCATGGACAGTTCAGTAATGGTTGATTAGATCTCCCATATATTCACAAATTCATTTTTTCTCATTTTAATTTTTAGAGCATTTGTATTTCACAAAAATATATTTTTAAATATATAAATATTTTCAGGATACTGGCATGACTAATGCTCTATCACAGGCCAGACAAACAAAACTTTCTTTAAATAGATAAAATTTAGTTTTTGTGTTTTCTAAAACCAATTATTACATACAGATCACAAGACTATCTCAATATTTTTGGTAACAAAAAAAAGTATGTTTAAGAGCATAAAAGTAACGCAATACTTTTATGATATCAATGACAAACAGAACGTTAGTAACCCTTCTGGTAGAAAACCTGATTAATATTTGGTTTGTTGTTACAGCACACCCTATAGCTTTAGTTGCATCAAAGTTATTTAAGACTGCTAACCGCCTAGATCTCGAGGGAAAATAGGCCCAGCAAACTTCCTGCTTATTGTAAGGGGCACTTACCTTAAATTAGTTACTTATCTTTATCCTATTTATGGCCCCCTTCCCTATTAATTTCACATAATAAATGTTGTGGGGTAAACTGCCTAATAATGGAAAATAGTTTGTATGTAACGCTAGACAAATATTGCAATCCACTTTTCAGACATCTGCTATAACAACTGAAAACAGCAAAACTAAAACGCATCAGAAAATTCAACTACGTACTCCTAATTTTGCGTTTGTAATTTTTGTAATTAAAATTCCAACCAGTGGTATAACACGTTATGGTTTTGTATTACAGAATAAATTATAATTCATTTTTTGCTTTGTAATCGCTACTGTATTTTGCATTACACATGTAGAAATGCAGGAGTATTCAATTATTCATACCCTACAGTAAAAAACAACTATTTATTTCTACTACTTATAATTACAATTGCAAACACAACCGCCTTGCAACTTATACGTCAGAAGGCTATGCATTTATGGAAATTTTATTGTTCTAACTAAAACTGCTATTTAAAATGGGAAATATTTATAGTTCGCGCAGCATTAATAACAATGGCGTTATTAATTTTAAGGCCACAGAAAAGGTTTCCTGTTGCAATAACGGACGGTGCAACAATCACACTAAATAAGTGCCGAGATGCAGCGCGGCGCCCGCAACGCCATCAGCGCGAAAGCCCAGATCGAGGGCATTTTTCCCCCGACGCCCGTTATTAATTTAATTATTATGCGTGCGACCATTCACTGCGGCTAGTGGTCTTAATAAACATAATTTACTATGATTTATTAGCCTATTAACAATCTCTTAGCAAATACGTTTCTACTTGCCGCTTTTAATCATGTTACATTATTAACATTTAAGTGCGGTAGCTGATTCCGTCACTCATTCTCCCGTTCTCATTAACTGCCTCGTGGTGGCTGCAATGCGCATTCCGAGTCAATTTTTAACCCTGCAGCGATTGTAATGGCAAGTGCGGCGCGGCTAACCGCATATTCAATTAGCAAAATACTCCTACGGTTTCGTACAGGGTGGCGCAGTGAAGGTTTACGACATTAATTAGTCGACTGCTTGATTACTTGATTATTACGTTATTACGGCACAATGCCTTGGTTTTTTGCCTTTTTTGTGGAGCACTGAATGTTCAGTTGCTTTCAAAATTTAAACTTACAGTTGCACACTATATGCAATTACTAATGTAGTTATGAAACGCAATAATAGCATTCCAAAGCACAAAATAATATAAGCCTGTACCGAAATATTAAATATAACATTAATTAAAATTAAGTATTCAATATAAAAATCAGTGATGTAGATTAACAAAGTGTGCATTCAATTCTCTAATTTAAACATTGCGTAGCATTTATGTCAAGTACAGTTGTCAATAATTAATTATTAAACCTGTTGTAAACTAATGAGAAAAACGTGCGTTATGTAACACGAAAGTGGCTAGGTAACACTTCAAAGAGAAGGGATACCGAGACGGGCTTTTTACCAATAGACTAAAAGGCATGAGAAAATAGATGAAGCAAAAATAAATCAAAGATGTCAAAAACAAATTTTAAAAAGCCTTGGGTTTTTAAGCGTGTAGTAGCGAAAAATCTTGATTTGGTTCCATGAACCGTTGGATACAAAAAAAATTAGAGCTCTAAGATATTTAAAAGAACAGAAACTACAGAAATGCAGAAAACAAATTCTAAATTGCCTCAATAGTTAGAATTGATTCTTATCAATTTCGTACAAAATTATACTCAAATTTGACTTTAACTATGAGCATCAAAAATTATTTAAAAAAGTGCTTCTATTCATTGAGAAAAGCTACCAAAAAAACAATTCTTTACTATGGACACCATTGGTGACAGAATGACTAACCACTAATGGGATAAAATTTATGGAAACATCTGGCAATGGACCAAATATGGCTCAACTTCGCCCTATCGAAATCCTTTGGACTTTGTCAAAGCAGAGATCAAAATCAATACCAAATCTAAAGCAATTGCAAGCAACATGAAAAAAATCTTTTTAAAAATCGAGCTTGAATCAAGTGCTGTTCTAATGGATATACAAGATGTATATATACATATGTGTTTTTTCAGTAAAAAACCTTTTTTCTCTTGAAATACCCTGTTTTATTTTTTATTCTTTAAGAATACCAATTCTAGTATTTTTTAAGCATCCTTTATCTTCTTGGTTCTCCCCTAGTTCTTTTCAGTCTTCAAATTCCCAATAAGAAATGATATTTGTTTACCAATAAAAACACTAATTTGGAAAATGTAGTACTATAAGTCATAGATTATTTTCCTGACACAGATCTCTTAAAAGCTTTGAAGATTATTAGTCAGCATAAAAGCTATATACATGTTCCAAAGCTTATCCAATTTTTTTATGAAATATACAGCTATATAAGTTTCAATTATCCGTTAAACTTTTAAGAGAGGTCGACAAAGTTTCTTCCTACCATAACACATCTAGACATACCTAAACTCCTAACAAAACTTTTATGTTCTTGAAAAGTATTTTGATGAAAAACTACAAATAAATATCGTAAAAAGTATTACTGACCAATTTACCATTGAGGCGCTTGGCTATAGTAGAAACAGACCCGGGTTTAATCCTAGGCTCAGATGCCTGGCTGATGGCCTACTCGGTTACTTCGAACAAAGAGTCGACTAAAGTGCGATTGCTTGCCATATTACGTTGTATCAAAGATGGTGTGCGACGACAGAATAGTGAGGGAGAACGTATAAGAGCTTAAGCTTTCAGCTTACTGGCTCATGCGGAGCGTAGTCTCACCATTAGATTAAAACCAACCCACAAACCTATCATCCAAGGCAAACTTTACTTAAAGCTTTATTAGAATAAATGTTTTTTTAGAACAGATGCATTGTCTTCTTTTTGCAAATCTAGCCTACATATATTACTATACGTTTCGTTTAATTGAAAAACTTTGGTGGAATAAAACTATATTACCATGAAGGATCTCCTATATTACCTTTTAGACTACTTTTGTTTTGCATTATAAGTGGAAAATATCATACAATAATAAATTTGTGTTTGATTAGAACTTTTTTATCTGAAAGTTTTACTTAAAATAAATATTGTCCTCACTATAAATTTATGATAATCATCAGTGTCATTCTAATAAAAGTTTCAGATGTACCGAAGCATTTTTTAAATTAGTTCTTAAGGAAGTTATATTCTAAATAGTTGGTAAAATTTTAAAAGAAAATTCTTGGTATTTTATGGGGCAGCATAATCTATACAAACTCACCTTGTCTATTGTTATCAGATTAAAGTTGTAATGGGGCCATTTAATCTAGATGAAATATGTCAAATTGCTTTTATTTTAATAAAGTCAAAAATTGTATTTCACCTAAAATAAGCATAGTAGGATAACATTGAAAATCTTAAAGAAGAGCATCGAGAAGAATCTCCCCCTCACCTGCAAGAGAGCCTATTGATGAAATTGGATGCCCGTACATTCATAAATTTGTTTGATAGTTGCGGAATAAACATTTTTAAATTATATATCATATCGTACCTTATTACATATTAACATAAAAACACCTCCTGTACAACATTTGAAATTTCAGCTGAAAATTTCATGTATTTATCCTAACAGTTCTGCACTAAATAGGCCACTATGGCAACAATAAACCGAGCTTTAAAGATTTTATCGATCATTTGACATTCCTCGCGTTCCATAAACCGCACTTAGATACAAGGTTTATAAAGATAATGCAAGAAAACATAGAGAAAAAGCAGTTGAATGCAAAAACGTCCATAAAAGAATATACCAATGGTAAAAAGCTCGGTGAGTTCAACAACTTAATCATATAACTGATCGAGTGCTATAAAGAAGTAAGTAAACATTGTTTATTTTTTTTAAATAGACATAGGTTTGTACAGCATTTAATATGCAATAACCTACTATATATAATATAATAATAGTGTCATAGTTAATTAATGGTTAACCCACTGTAGCAACAAACAGTGCCTGTATATTACCAATAAAAAATAAATGATTTAAGCCATAAACCAAGTTCATTATAACTGGTGTCAAGTGTGGGGTTCATCGCAACATAAAGTACTATTTAAATAAATTACAAGTCAAAATTCATGAGCTAAAGAAAAGGAGCTAAAAATTAAATTAGAAGAGCAAAACTTGGAAGCAATAGAAGAAATTTCAGCACCAATAAAGAGTACAAGTCTGGATATTCAAAATCACAGATTTAGAATTAAAAGAACAAGACAGCCACATGAAAGAATAAAAATAAATCTATAAGAATTAAAATTAGTTACGAAAAAACAATTCAAAATTATAATAATACAGTGCAAACAGATCAGACTATAAGAGAAAAATTTGAAAAATATTAGAAAGCTTTAATCAAGGATTAAAGGCAAATTAAAAAGAATACTATAAATTTTCAAAAGGAAATTGGAAAGGGAACTACAAAAATGGAAGTAAATACAAAAGGAATATTAGAACCTTAAATGAGAATTATAGATAAATGCAAACAATATTCCAAAAATTGTATCAAAAAATTAACAAGAAACTTACAAGAGGTTAAAATAAATACAGAAGAACAATCCTAAATTTTGAGTAAAACTGTGCCCTAAAAGGACTTCCAAGGAATAATAAAATATTTGCGGGGCAGCACTTCTACACTTAAAAAAAAATTAAAAATATATGCCAAAGGACATTGCGAGGAAAACATTCCTGGAGTTTGAAAAAAATTAAAAGTAAACACAGAACAGTTTGAGGAAAAACATAAAAAAAACACATAAGAGTATTCAAAAAATTTAAAATAGAAATTAATTAGAAATAGAATTAGATACCTTGTTCTAAAATCGTACTCAAAAATCTACATCATTTACGTGTTTGCATTCAGAGAAAAAGCTGTGTAAATTAGAAGAAACAGTCGTGTTTAACGATTAAATTTGCCGGAAAATGTTACAACTAAAGCAGGAACTTGACTGGGAATTAAAATTGGTGTTGAAATGAAAGCTCCAAAGAACGAGAACACACTGGGGAGAAAGCAGCGCACAGAACCCAGTGATAAAGTGTTATTAGATACAACAAAATTCCTTATAGTTATATGTCGCAATTATTAGTGCCGAAAAATTCTCCATGAAGCGTAACAGTCGAGTTCCGGGAGTTGGACCTCCTTTGAAAAGCTTCTAGTAAGCACAGCAAAAAGACATCTGCCAGAGGTTCACGACAATGTTTGTTAGCTTGCTGGGTGTGTGAAGAAAGTTTCTAGCAATCTGCTCGGCACGCTGATGAGGAGCCGTAAGCATTCCAGAATAAAGTTTGCAAGGTCAGAGAGCATTAAAGGCAGTTCCAATTAAATGCAGTTCGCCTGATGATTTAAGTGTCTCTAGGAGCAGGACGGCCTGTGGAAATACATAACTAACAATAGTATTTATTTAACTGCTAACCCACTGTAGAGATAAATCGTTCCTGTGCAGTACTATAATTGTTAAGCAGAAATAAATAATCGAATTCACAAGCTGAGTTCGTAACATTAAGGTACTTTACATAATATTTATTTTTTAGTTAGAATAAAGAAGGAAGATGTGACATAAGTGATTCTAGTTTGGATACTTCATTACATATTCATGAACATTACACAAATATATAGAATATAAAGAATATTACCTTATAAGCCTCTCAGTTTATAAAATATAAGGCGTCTCAACGACAATTACCTTCAAAATTTGAAATTTCATAATCCTGCAGTACTCAAGTATTGCCGAAAGATCTTAAATAATATTTTACAACTAAATACCTTATTTTGTTATTGTAATAAGATGAAAAAGAACAAAAATACTTTTTTTATAAAAAAAATATTTTAAATTACAAATTAAACACCGTTGTAAATTCTGCTTATTACGCCAAATACCTCACAATTAGGTAGTATACAGCATCAGTACGAAAGAATGATCAAGTTTTAAAAATACATATTTCATACAATATTACAAATATAGTGTGTTCCCATTAATGCTCCTAATTGTAATGCGGTCTCAAAGTTCATCCACTATTGCCGGCATTAGTGGCATATAAACCAGATCGTTAATGTACACCTAAAGAAAAAATTGCAAACCGTAAGATCGGAAGACCTGTGGACCAGCCAAACAATATATTACCCAATCCAGTGGCAAAAGAGTTCCTCATTTAGATTACACACTTCACTTTACCGATGAGATGGAGCGCCATCTTGTTAAAATATAAAATTGTTGACATCCTCTGTCAACATATCTAGGTATGTCACATCTGTCACAGCCTTTTTACCGTACATTTTTAGTTTGGAGACTGCACAAAAACATCGTTTTGGCAAATCCCTTCCATGTTCTACAACGGTATGAGGAGTTTTCGTACCTGGTATCCAAAGATTGTGTCGGTTCACCTATCCAGTTGCATAAAATGTCACCTCGCTGCCAAACAACAAATAATTAGCAAATTCGGGAAGAGAATTATTTTGCTCAGTTTTCATGGTAAAATAGATTTGGTTTAGATGGAAAAGGGATTTGGGAAGCGTATCTTGTCGCAAACAAAAAGTATTATCCAACAGGTAGGTTTAAAGTAAAAGGAGGTTTTGAAAAGGTTCGCTATGACGTATAAAAATGAAGAACCCATAGACTATTAGATTGGAGCTAAAATTTGTTTTAAAAAGTAAAGTAGATATTAGATAAGTAATGGTAGTTAAGAAAAATAAAGTTCTTTATATTTTAAGTTGTTTTCAATAACAGTAAATTATCGGGTATCGGGATTTAGGTAAACAAAGGGACGACATCAAATCTGATCATAATAATATTATATTTATGTATAAAGTTTTGAGTATTTCTATAAAGTAGCAAAGTGGTTCCAAACGTAGGATGACACTTGTTTTGTAAGAGGTTAAAGAATTTTGGCAATGTACTTAGCTAGATTGTGAGAAAATCGAATCTACTAACTACGAGACGTAAAAAACGTATCTTTTATATTCTCAGAAAACCATATAGTTTTCGAATTCTGGAAAAATGAGAGTTTTAGTTTTTTTAAAGGTAGGTGATGGAATTGTTAAATACATGATAATTTAATACTTCACTGTAGTGTTGCCTTTGTCTGCCTGTAATTTTAATATTGATATTCGGGGGAAGGGGATACGTAATTTGAATTCTTTAATATTTGAGAATTTCACCGTCTACCTTTGAAATAAAACCAAAACTTTTATTACTAATTCAATCTTACCATCCAAACCATTCCAAAATGACATTTTTTCAGGAATTTAATGACGAAAAGTTCCTTCATGTCTTCATTTGCCTTATTACTTTAAACCTACTTGTTGAATGTGATATATAGATAGTACCTAGCATCGCAGGCAATTCTTTTACCGCCTAAACCAAATCCACAGCAATATTCAATTTACTATGAAAAGCGAACAAGAAACTGCTCCTTTCTTTTCTAAACATTCTTATCATAAAACATTCTTTAAACAACCGCTTTCATTCCCCTATCTATAGAAAACGTATTTATATTAACCGCTGTCCAAATCTATTCTGTTGCAAAATCCCTCATCAGCAGATCTATCAGACTTTTCGATCGAAATAGCGCAAAATAGAACTGAAAACTATTACCACTCTAAAAAAATGGGTATTTCTGTACATCCTTATCATTATAATTAATAATATAAATAAAAATATCAACTCCCAAATCTAAGATTTTCTCGACAATCAAAACATCAGAGATGTAAGCCACATACACAAAATAATTGATTTTATTTGCTTACCCCAATGAATCCCAAGGAATTTAAGAAATAGCTTGTGGAGATTGCCAAAAGACCTACATAGGTCAAACAAACGGGTAAATATCTCGCAGCCTCCGTTTGGCATTTGTTGAACATAATCAAACATAATAAAGAAACAAGTTACAAATTAACTTCCCCAGGGCAAGAACCATTGCTTCCATTTTCGTTCTACCAGCAGTATTATTCGTGGGGCCAATTAAATAGAAAAACACCCCCAATACAAAGACGTGTCATGTGAAAACCCCCACACCGTCGATGACCCAACATCTCTAAACGAACAAACTTCTCCACGCCATACATTTTCTTCCAAACTTTCACTTCTAGTTATATAAATAGTAAAGCAAACCATATAAACGATAAGTCTTATTTAAAGGCTTTTAGTTCTACTTGAGGAACAGGCAGATTGAGATCCCCAATGAAGAGCTAATCTCTCTTAAACAAGTACGGGCGTGGAACTTCTTTTCCGCCAATGTCCGGAGCTTTTACGCATAAACAAAAATTTGCGGCCACTTCCGGTCAAACCGGTTTTGAGATTTTTCGATAGCTGTGATTTTTGACGTCTAGACTTGACTTACGGTCCTCAGTTGGATACTGTCTCTATCTACCATAGATCAAAAATTATAAGGCATAACAGATTTCAGAAATGACAGAAATAAAAAATAATCTCCAGCTTAGAAGCTGCCTTGATCAAAAATCATAAGAAATAACATATTAGAAGCTGGGTCCGCTAAAAACCCTTATTCCATTGTTGTAGGACATCCTCTCTATGCCAGCTTACAGCAGTGAACCCAGTAGGCCATAGCCTTTCGAACGATGCTCTCTTATGTCTTTAGGTTTAGTAGTTCTCCAGTTGAAAGTCATCACGGACAGATAGACGTCCTTACCGATTTAATTAGGCTTTTCTTTCAGGTATAGAAGCCTAAAATGGCATCAAGACAGATGCCGAAACGTCGTGGTTTAACCCGTGAACTAAGCTGTCCAAATATGTTAATTAAATAAATTTATTTTTAGGACTCTTTTGCTTACCTATACTGGTGTACAAAAGTCTTATCTCAATTGTTAATATACAGTTCACTAATGTCAAATAAACCTTTACCAAAAAATGCAACAAATAGTGTAATTAAAAGGAAATATAATTAAAAAGCAAATTTATCTTTGTTTAAGTGATACTCCAATATTACACATTACTTAAACCTACGCTATTATTAACTTTTTTTTTGTTTTTCATAAACAATTTACATCTTTTACTAATTTTTTATCTTCTTCCAAAAACAACGATTTGAAGCTTGATCTAGCAGTTTAAGTATAAATATGATGTTTTATATCTTTTGCTATAAGTTTTCTATAAGATTGAGATTAGTAGATTGTACTGCCTTATCCATTCTATTCATTTTATTAGTGATCATCCAAGGTTGAACTGGTTTGGTATGATAAGATCTCCAAATAAGATTTCTCTACTAAGCAACAGTGTATTCTGTAGTATTTTAATATACTTTCTACCAATCATCATCTTGAGTTAGAGACCTAGTCGATTAGTGCCTTGGATAGGCATGCAACAGTACGATGCTTAATTGTGAGCATTATGAATTTTGGTAAGCTTTCTTATCCAGATAATTTTCTGACATACTTATTTTTGGCAAAATTGTTGATATTAAAAGTAGATTCGTCACTGAATAGCAATTCCTGCCACTTGTTCAATGTTTACGTTCTTTAATCCACTAAAGAAGAACGTATCTTTGTTTCTTAAAAACATGTCGCTTTTTCTATTGTCGCTACCCTCTTAATTCCACAACCAAGCAGTTTTTCTCTTACAGAGGAAGTATATATACTAACACCAGCAGTTTTGCACTATAGCTTAATCAATTTTCTTAAAACAACTTCATATCAAACTAAGTTTTCCTTGATCATCCACCAAGTTGTTTCATCTCAGCATACTTTTTGATAATTTAGATAACTGAAAGAATAGTGGCACTGAATTTTGACGACCAGAAAGATCTACCTTATAATGAAAGATTATTTTGCATTATATTCCATCTGATAATTTAATTTGTCTCTTCTGGGACACCATTTTGCAACTTATGACAAAATTGACAAATGAAAAGAATTTTAGAGACCATCACAGAGTTTATACCATATAGTTGCACTATTCATGGAATTAATTTTTATTAATAATCAGTTTTAAGAAGACATTACTTAAACACTATTTAATGGGTGGATAACCTACACTTCAAATTTCTAATTAAGTTGATTAAGAAGAAAATGAGCAGATAAATTGCTAATCTAATAAGAATATATTACTTAGCAATAATTACGAGAAATATGCAAAAAACGCTTATTAGTTTGGAGATGAAAGACTTTTTCACGCTACTGTAAAGCTTTTCTTTATTTTTTCTCAAAAATTTGCTATTGAGGATTTATAATTTATATCTGTACACTATTCATTTGAACATATGAAGCTACTTAGTTACGGATGATAGGTTTCTTTATAATTATTTGCATACTAAATGTTTGCTTCATAGTGTATTTCTGTCAAAGCGGAAAAATAAATTGCCAGCAGTTTAATTATAAACATTAAAAGCTGCCCAACCCTATATGGTCAATTTAGTAGCACAAATGTGCGTATGCATCCAAATAGCTGAATGTTGTCTAACGTATGTTTTGGGGAAATGCTGGCCATTTTGCCAGTCCGTTGAAACTCGCCCCACCGGGCGCATTTCGGCGCACATGCATTAAGTGCGTATTACGCCGCCACCCCTGCACTCATTGTGTATCGTTTGACCATAACGTGCCGTGCATGCGTTATTTCACTAGTCGGGCTTTCATAACGACAGCTGAACCCATATAAATAAACATAAATAGGCTGGCTGGTGGCGGCGAAGTACCAGGGGTGGCCGGGTCATGTCGGACGCGGCGTGGGGCTGCAACTATCAGTCCACCGAATTATCTTAGTCTAGAACATGACTTATTTGGAAGCGGGCCGCGAGCACCTCGCCGAGGAGCTCTTGCGACAAGCCGCTGTGTTAGGACGACGGGCGCGTCACCCCCGAGACGCCGCCGCCGGCCGCGCGGCGCACCCCTTGCAACCGCCACAGCGGCGATCTAGCCTTCTGCAAGGTCTGTGATACACACCCGGAAACCTGCATAGGAAATTATGATCATTTGTTAAAGAGCCCGTTTTTCTTTCGCCTAAATGAAAATTTATGGGGTCGTCGTGGGCGAAAATGGCTCTTGCACTTCTTTGTACACTTGGCGCGAGGGAGCGTTAACAAGTTTTTGACTTGGCGCGGGCTGAAGTATGCGCGCAATTTGAGCGAGCGCTTTTCGTGTGAACGTCCTGAGCTTGTTAAGAGACTATACTGTTTGATTTAGGCATAAGTCGTTTAACATATTCTTTATAAAAACACAAAATTGTTGCGCTATAACGAAATTTACTTTAGAACCTGAAAAAGAAGCAATTAGTCAACTTCGTCTCCACCCTGTTTTTACTAATTGATATATAATTTTATTAACCTATTATCAACATCTCTTAGTGTTGATTTTATTTACACTTTTAAAAACATAAAAAATAAGCCAAAAGCGTATTACTATAAAAGAAACGAGAAGTGACGTAGTAAATGTTTAAATGGAATAAATAAGCAGGCATTTGTAGATGTCCTAGAAATACTTCAAGGGGCTTTAAAAACTAAATTGATGATATTTAAAGTAACATTTTTGCTCAGCTTGAAAGAAACTGTCTGCTGTAAAATATTCATGTAAAGCTAAACATGACACTACCTTAACTTTTAGATAAAGGCAATTTGTGGAACAAAAATGTATTTTTATTCAGATTAATTATCTGTAAAAAAGAAAAAGTAGGCAGTCATATATTTGTCAAAAATGGACGACATTTTCAACGTACTGTTCAATTAAAAGTTTCTGTGGTTTTACTCAGTGTTTTAAATTGTAGTGACAATTTGCATCATCAAGAAATTGAAATCTACATAACCACATATCTTATCTAAGATTTGCATTTATAATATCATGCCCAACAATAGAAGACTAAGTCCGTTCGCTAGTTTCAGCTATATATTGCATCGCAAACTACAAAAGGAAGGTTTTGACGAATACTTGAATACATAGGGATTACATTCATTTTCGAAAGCGACCACGACGCAAAACAACCACAATGTTAGTGAAAGCTACATTTCCTACAAGAAAGGCCCTTATGGGAAGTTATTCCTAAAAGACCGCTAAATTATCTAGCTACAAGCAAGCCACCATATTAGGCTACTCCAACTTAAAAAATACCAGACTGCCTGACGTCACAAAACGCATTAGTCATGTATATAGGAAATAAAAATAAAGAAAGTTTATGTTGTTATCTGAGCACTCTGCTGTAGTTTTGAATCTAAGCATAACTACCGTCGAGAAAAACCTCCAACCACAGCTACATTATCCACAAAAAATTAAGAATATACACAATAAATATTCGTCTAAAATCAATTAAAAAAAATTAATTAAATACACAGTGTTCTATCAGTTAATTTGCTGGCCTACTATTTAAAGATTACAGTTTAGATTGATTAAAGAACATGATGAGATCTCATCCAACTGGCCACTGTCTTTGTAATTGTAGTATCTTCTAATAAGGTCTGTATCAAAGGATTTGTGTGTGTTTGCAATTTTTGGTGGCGTAAGACGCCTTTCTCATAGATAAGCTCCTTGACAGTTGGTATCTTCAAGTCTTTATAGATCATATCGTTTGTTACGTACCATGGAGCGTTAACTATTATTCTTAGAATTTTGGAATGACACCCTTAAATTATTTCCACACTGAACTTGTTGACACAGCCCCACAGCTCTATTCCAGAAGTCTAAATGGGTTTGATTATCGATTGGTTTTCTATGCACATTGGAGACTTTCTGCCAAGCAACAAATATAACTCTCTCTTTAATCTTTTTGCTTTCTTTTTTTGGAGATATGATCTCTCCAGTTTAATTTGGAATCTAAGTAGAATACCAGGTATCTTACTGTCTCGGTTTGTGGTATTTCTATGTTGCTTAGATATATGGGTGGACACGGGTCTTTACTAACGATAAACGTTATATGAACAGACTTTGACTCATTTACTTTAACATTCCACTTTTTAATCCAGCGTTCTAGAGCATATAGATACTCTTATATTTTAGTGCGTGCTTGGAGGATTTTATAGTGGCTAGCCAGTATGACAGTATCATCAGCAAATATACCCATGTTTTGAATAGATTGTAAAACTCTGGCATGTACTGTTTAATTTTATACGATAATCCTGCCTGCGAAACTCTATGATAAGCCTGGCTTACATCTAAGAACACTGAAGCACAGTATTCTTTTTTGCTTAAACTGGCAAGAATGGTTTGTGATATACGGTGGCATTGTTGGGTGGTCGAACGACATTGACGGAATCCGAATTGATAGTCTGGTATCCATTGATTCTAATAAGTACTAGCTTTTCGAGCAATTTTGAAATAGTTGGTAGTAAGCTTATAGGACGATATGATTTTGTGCTATGTGAGTCTTTACAAGGTTTAAGGATTAAAATTATCTTGGCGGTTTTTAATTTTTGGGGCCAGTAGTGAATTCGGAGGATTGCATTAAAGATATAACGTCAATAATACAATGCCGTTTTTTAGCAGTTCTTTAAGCATCTTTGCTATTATAAGGTCCATGACCGGGGATTTTCTTGGTCTATGATATTTCCATGATTTCCTTATCTAGGCAATTTTTGTGAGGCTAAAATACATCTGCAAGGTGTTTTGCAAATGCTTCTGCTTTTTCCTTGTCACTTTTTACCCACTGTTGTAGTGTTGGCTGTTCTATTCATAAAGGCGGGAAAGTTGCTGTTGGTTTAATTTTAGATTTAATTGGTTTCTATATAAAATTATCCTAACGGTTTAAATTACATAAATAATCTTTAAGTGCCTATTCTCTCAGCGATTTTAGTTTAGGGATTTCAGCTTATTGCTTAGCCTGTTAAAGATTTTCTTGTCTGCCAGGGGGTGTGTCCGTTGCTATTTGGCTCTTGCTTTTCTTTTTTAGCTATTAATTTTTTAATTTCTAGAGGGTTATTTGTAATGTCTTTTTTGTGTGTTATTTTTGGAGTAGCTTGCTGGGCTGCTCCTTGTAAGGCGTTAATAAGACTATTTATGGTTTCCTCAATTTCATTTAGGGTTTTGAGCATTACATTTAACTTTATTTTATCTGAGAGCTTGATTTTATATTCGTCACAAACTGTAAAAAAAAAACAATAAAAGATGCATACAACTACAATAAAATTTTACTTAATAACAGATTCTCCTTGAAATTACGAATAAAATCATTTAAAAACAAAAGCTAAAAGGACAATGACAAAACAAGTGTTGGTTGTCTAAAAAGACAATTAAAACATTTTGTTAGGGAATAAAAAGGTATATATTTTTATCTACAAGGACTAAATACTCCTTATAGAAGGATATTAAATGTTTCGGGCATCTGTAAAAGCCAATGCCACTGATTCGAACAAAGGAAGTGCCCTAAACTAAAAGCGATAAGAAAAAATTGTCAAACATTTTTAAAGTCTTTACTCCACTTCCGACAGATCAGGCAACAAACTTAAAGCAAGAAGTCGACACCTATTTGGAAGACCCCTTGCATTCTTCTCTAACAATCAAACCTTTCATCGTACATAAAACTAAAGCTTTTTCAGAAAGGCTGAAGCACATAAATTTCTTGATATGACCTCTTAAAGGAACAACCCAAAAAAAGCCGCTGATTGTCTGCAGTGCAGTACTGATGATGGGTAACTTTCTATCACAGTAGAAAACTGCCAAAATATACTAATCTATAAACTCGCAAAATCACCCTACAAAGTTGACTATTAGCGACCCACAAGCCTGCTATCCATCATTTCTAAACAGTCCAAAAAACTACTATTAAAAAGTCTAATGCCAAAAAGTAGACTAGTCGACATATAAAGCAAAAGAGAACTGAGTTGCTGCCTTCATAGATGCGAATCAAGCATTTGATAAAGTTTGGTTCAGAGAATTATAATAATACTAATACGATGTCTTCTTGATTAATTCTATGTGATATTAACATCCTATCTGCAGCAAAGGCATCTACTAGTTAACTCTGAAAAAAGCTCACTAATCTGTATCCAGTGGCCCAATACTTTATACTACATATTGCAAATTTATCTGTCAGCAAAATAGTAGCAATATTGACATTTGCCATTCTGTCTACAGGTAAGGAAACTCTAAAACGGTATCGACTCACTTCTCAACTGCCGCAAAAATGGCACATAAAAATAAATGAGAATAAATTGTTCATGTTACTTTTTTGAAAATGCAGAGGGATATTCTCAATAATCTCAACAAGCGGATTGTTAGGTACCTGGGGATGTATCCAAGTAAAAGCACAATATAAAGAACTCCAATATGGGGGAAAACTAAAATAGCTTAATTTAGTGAACACTACTGGCTCCTAAAAACCCATTCTCTCACTCGACAACAAACTTAGTTATTCCTGAAAGATTTTAGGAATAGATTCCTCAAACTAACGTAAGTGCAGTAGAAGGACAAATTATGAAAAACCAGTGAAAAGTATATTGATGAGTCACAACATCACCTAAACGTATTAGTTCTTAAACCTATTAAATAACAGTATCCAGAATTGCACATTTAAAAGATAATACGCCTTACACTTACTCTTTATTAATTAATTAACTAACTTATAGAAATAAACTAAAGCTAATTAATATTATGTAATTACGTGTGTAACTAGGCATAATATTATAATATTCTACTATCTGGTCTAAAAGTAGCTAAAATGCTATAGCAACTAGTTAAAGCTGAAGAGACGTTTAATAGATTCTTCTCTTGTCATTAACAATACTAATTTATTATTTTAAAAGTAGAATGTTTACGTAATAGCTATAGAATTTTCATATTTGTCAGTGTATCCTGGTTTTATATTTAGTTACGAACCTCATAAGCCTATTTTGTTGTTGGTGTGTTTTGCACACTTTGATTGTACGTCTCATAACTCAAAACAAGATTTAGCATTTAGTTTTTTCTATTTTCTTCTTTTATGTAGGCTTAAACTTGTTTTTGTCACGCATTAATTACAAAGTTTCCTTCAATGCTAAAATTCAGCTTTCCGCCCATCTTCTTGTGGTCTGTTCTCGTGTCATTTGAATGGACCTGTTATCAATAGCTCTATTTACGCATTTATTTCATTTTTTCTTTTTCTTACATATTGGGTTACATTCCCAATGTTTTTTCATTTCAGTAGTACGCAGCATCGCGGGTTTCTACTTCATAATTCATAATTTTATCTTACTGTCAATATTAAAATACTTGTTTTTCCAGATTATATCTCTCAAATAATCAAAAACTTTCCTAATTTGTCTCATTTTGTGATTTACTCTCAGATATGGGAAGTTTCTGACCTTTTCTATTACTTTCTTCTCTATTTGAAGCGTGCATTGAATTGGTTATTCAAATATTGCTAATGATCTGGCCTTCCGTATTATATGTCTTCACTGTCGTCATTTATGTAGAAAGCGCGATAAATCGTCCTCATATTTTACAATTAGGGTTGCGATGTCTATGTAGCATACTACAGAAATCTTTTTTGTTCCATTTTGTATCTGAGTATTTTTCTTACTTCACTGATAATTACTCGCCCGGCAAACTATCGCGGGTGCGTAGTCGCAAAGGAACTTCAAAAACGTAGGGAAAAAACCCTACAAGAAAACAAACGAAACAACCGAAGAACAACTAATGCCCAAGAAACGGCACCAATAAAGAAAACGCTGCAAAATTTTCCAACCTTACCTAAGGCTAGTACGGCTGTGCAAAATAGCTCAGCAGGTACCAGATACGCACGAATGGCAAAAGGTAAAACTCAACAAGGCAAGATCGAAGAAGCTAATATGGATGTAATCAACAAAACATTGCAAGCAATTCTTGGAAAACTCGAAAAGCAAGAAGATTCCTTAAAGTCTATCTTAACTAGAGTGACTATACTAGAAAATAGCAATAGGGTCGCGCCCATAACTAGGAAATAAAATGGCTATGTCAATTAGAATAGCAGCATGGAATGCAAATGGGCTTCTCCAGCACGCCCATGAATTAGAACTATTCCTCTGGGATCAAAAATAGACATCTGCCTAATTTCTGAAACCCATTTTACTAAGGAAAAGTACCTAAATATAAAAGGGTACAAACTATACCACACCCCCCATCTAGATAATACAGCAAGGGGTGGATCGGCGCTATTATTAAAAGATAACGTAAAACATTATGAAGACGTAAACTACAACACTCGCGAAATACAAGCAACAGCGGTAAAAATCCTCACAAAGTCCAAGGATTATACAGTTGCTGCAATATACTGTCCACCAAGGTACGCACTAGAAAAAGATGACTTTATAAGGTATTTCCAAGAGCTAGGAGATCACTTCCTATTAGGAGGTGACTTCAACGCCAAACATACCCACTGGGGATCCAGACTTATCACTACTAAAGGAAAACAGCTATATGAAGCGACCAAGCAAGCTAAATGCGTATGTCATTCAACTGGAAAACCAACATACTGGCCGTCAGATCGCAACAAAATAGCAGATCTGATAGACTTCTTCATACTGAAAAGCGTATCTTCCAACTACACTGGTATTTAAGATAACTACAACATGTCATCAGACCACTCCCCCATTATCCTGACACTAAGCGAAACAATAATCAATAAATCATCTTCACCATCACTAACAAACAAATGGACTGACAGGGATGGATTTAGAGCAGAAGTAGAACAGCGTATCAAACTAAATGTTCCACTAAGATCAATTGAGCAGCTAGATGAACAAGCAGAGCGGTTTGTAATCGACCTGCAACAAGCCGCATGGAGCAATACCCCTGAGCCAAAAAGAAAAACAATTGGCGTGAACTACCCTAGGAAGATCAGAGAACTTGTCTCAGCGAAACGAAAAGCACGGAAGAAATGGCAACAAACCAGAGCTCCGGCAAACAAACAACTGCTAAACCGGCTAAGCCAACAACTCAAAGAAGAGATCCGTTCTGTTAAGAATAAAACGTTCACTGAATTCCTAAAGGGACTAACAGACGATAAAGATACCGAATACTCTCTCTGGAAAGCCACAAGGAGATTAAAGCGGCCTCATAATCATAATCCACCCATTCGTAAAAATGATGGCGGATGGGCTAGAAAAGACGAGGAAAAAGCAGAAATATTTGCTGAACACTTAGCGAATACATTCTAACCACATCCAGCTGATGACAATGAGAACCTACCAGAGATAAACAACACGGAGGACAGGGCCATATTGCCAGTAACTCCAAAAGAAATTTACAATGAGATACAAAAGAATCTCAGTGCCAAAAAAGCCCCCGGCTATGACTTAATAAGTGGACAACTGCTGAAGGAAGTACCAGAAAAGGGTATAATGAAGCTTACGCATCTATTCAACGCTGCGCTACGACTACAGTACGTACCGCTACAGTGGAAAGTTGCGGAAGTTATTATGATCCCCAAACCAGAGAAGCCACCCAATGAGAAAGCATCTTACCGCTCGATTTCACTACTACCAAACATATCCAAACTGTTCGAAAAACTGCTTCTGAAACGCCTCAAGCCAATTATTGAAGAAAAGCAGCTCATTCCAACTCACCAGTTTGGGTTTCGGAACAAACATTCGACCATTGATCAAGTGCACCGAATCACTGATGTAATTGAAAGAACCCTAGAAGAAAAGAAATATGCGCAGCGATATTTCTTGACGTAAGCTTTTGACAAAGTATGGCACGAGGGCCTCGAATACAAAATAACTAAAAATCTGCCTAGGCAGATGAGCCACATTCTGATATCATACATCTCTGGCCGACAGTTCAGAGTGAGATATGGCGAAGAATACTCCGAACTAAAAGCTATTGCCGCAGGTGTACCGCAAGGAAGCGTCCTTGGGCCAGTTCTATACTTGCTTTATACTAGTGACATCCCCATGAGTGATGGAGTGACGACAGCCACATTTGCTGACGACACTGCATTACTGGCCACAAGCAACGAAATAGAAGTAGCTACTAATAAACTACAATTAGCCGTCAACAACGTCACCAGGTGGACCAAGAAGTGGCGAATTAAACTAAACGAGGCGAAGTCTACCCATATAAACTTCACCAATAAAAGAATTGATTACTTGCCTGTAGTGATCAATCAGCAAACAATTCCTTACGCTAACACAGCTAAATACCTGGGTATGACACTAGATGCCAAGCTCAGGTGGAAAGCACATATAAAGAAAAACGCGAAGAACTTTGCATTAGATTTAGAAAAATGTGGTGGTTGCTTGGACGACATTCCGAGCTGTCTCTGAATAACAAACTATTGTTGTATAAACAAATTCTAAAACCAATTTGGACTTACGGTGTGCAGCTGTGGGGATGCACAAAGAAATCTAATGTAAAAATTATTCAAACCTTTCAAAACAAAGTACTGCGCAGCATCGTCAACGCTCCATGGTACATTAGAAATGAAGACGTCCACAGGGACTTAAAAGTGCCTATGGTCAGTGAGGAAATTAAACGGTTTGCGAAAAGACACGAAACAAGACTACATGAACATGTGAATGTCGAGTGCTACAATTACTCGACAACAGTGGACTTATACGTAGGCTAAAAAGGCAAAAACCTTTTGAACCAGTGTAAGTTAAGTTAAGTGAATTATGAGCAATTAAAACATGTGAACGAAGTGTTTTTAACATATGTGGAGTGCGCCAATGGGAGTATATCCACCAACTGCTAAGACTTACCTAAATTTAAGACTTTAAACTTGAATTTAAGTGAGAATTTATTAAGAACAAATTGCTAGATAGTATTTACTAGTTGCAATGTATACGCTTAGTGCTAAATAAAAAACAAACAAACTGATAATTACATCCATAACAAGATTAAAAAGGATAGAGCTTAGGTAATGTCCCAGCCGAATTCATATACTAATTCTTATGTCACTCCGAGTTAATTCGGTGCTTTCCTGTTTTTCAGAGTTATTGTTGTTTTTTCAGTATCTTCTACTGATTCATCGATAGATTCATCTTTATTCTCTTTATTTCATGTTACACTAGTTTTAGTCGTTTCTTCATTATACAGATTTTTGAAGTATTGTATTCATTGTTCTATATCCATAGTATTCATTTTCATGCCATTGCTTCAAGTCTTTTGTGAAACTCTCCTAGTATTCTTCTTTTAGTTGTCTTATTCTTATTTAAATTTGTTAAATTCTTTTCTTATAACTGGCGATCTTTTTGCAGTTTTTCTGTTTCTCACAAAAGCTTTTTTTATTTCTTTTACTTTTTTACTGAATCATGTTTTTATGTAGTATTTGTCTTCTAACACTTCTCTTACCCATTAATTTCTTTATTGTTTTTACTTTTGTCTACGTTGCTTTTTATTAATTATTTCATATTTGTAATTCTTGGGTAAGTTATTTAGAATTTGTGCAATTTATCATAAAATCTCCGCCTTTTTTCTTTGGTTTAGACGTATTAGGTGCATGATTATATATTTATTATTAATGTTTAATGTAATTTTAATAGCCTTTGGTAAACACAAATTATAACATAAATACATCTTAAAAACTTTTACATGCAGAAGCATAGACTAAATGTAATTGTCTGCGAGTTGTATGCTTTTACCTTTTCTTCTTACTTTAGAGATAACGACTATGTTTGTTTCCTACATCAACACTTATTGGTCCTTATTGTATCGTGACTTAATGTTCCAAACTTCCACTTTTATTATCTTTACCGTTCGTGTGTTTATTTTTTATTCATTTATTTATTGCAGGTTGCTGACGTGGTCCACAAATGTTCTTTGTTGCGCACTCGAGACCAGTACCAATCTAACAATTAGACACTGGAGGCATAATTTTTATTTCTTACATATCCTTGATACTTTATTGGTGTGTATTGTATAATCCAATTAGTAAAATCCAGATTGTTATATTCTTTTACTTTTATTTTTGTTTTACGCTATAATTTGATCTCTTGTTTTTTAGAGTTTTTTATTATATATTTGTAATCGCTGCCATCACAGTAATATTATTTGCAAAGGTTTATTTTTGCTCCGCTACTAGCACAAATTTCGAAATGCGTTTATATGACATACATTAATCTCTTTTGTAGGCAAATTTGTCTGTTTGTTTAATATGAAACATTTTTTTCCTGATAAATAATCTCAGAATCACAATAAACAGTTTGAAAAATACTTTTTTCTATATTATATATGTTATCTGCATGTAAAGAATCATTAAACATATTGCTTTGTTTCTTTAAAAAAGTGTTTATTTTTTGATTATATTGTTTAAAAAACTCAATAACGAGGATGAACCAAAAATGGTATAAATCCGTCAGTAAAATCTGTACACCCTTCTTTATATCTATATAAACTTTTGCATTTGGGTCTTTAAAAATTTGTTTTTAGATTTACATTCAGTCCAATTGATAGAAATAAATAAAAGTGTGTAGTTAAAATCATGATTGTTTGACTTTGCAGATTGTACAATTTTGATAATTTCTAAAGCTTATAATGCTGCTTGACTATCTGATGACAGAGAGGTTTGTTTTTTAAATCTCTGTCCAAAATACTTTTGGCACATATTGTTATGGTTATTTGTTCAACTTGGAGGATTGAAATGTGTTGACCCAGATTTTCACTAATTCATCTATACGCTATATAAATCCTCATTTTTGTTTGTTGTCGCCTCTCTTGGATATTAATACCCTAAAAGGTTTTTTGAAATCTCCAACGGTGTTGAGTTTATCGGACGGGGGTTTTCCAATATATTAAGGATCTCTAAGGTCTATATGCTGCCACCACCACCAAGTGAGTAAGATTTAGTATTGTTTTCATCAAGGCTGCAGGTGTAAATAACATCTCAGTTATTGATATCGTTCATTATCAAAGTTATATGCATAACGAAATGCTAATTTTGTTATTTAATAAAAGACAAAATATATTTTACAAAATTGCAGCACAATTTTAATAACAACACCTCAGATTAAACCTGAAACGCTAGACTAGAAGCCTAAATTAGTTTTGTCCTATTTGCGATTAAACAATAAATGATTAATAGCTAATTTATATTTGACAGCGCGTGTCTGCCGAGTCCCTTCATTACTGAAATTAAAGTTACATGCAGTTGTGGAATAGATGCCGAGCAGCTCGTGCAAGAAGCGAAAATTAACATATCACCTCTGCAAAATTAACCCAATCATTTATATTAATATATTTAGTTCCGCAATTTATTAGGAGTGCGTTTATGTCAGAATTAATTACATCACAAATGACTGTGCAGAACATGAAACGAGAGCGGCCGCAAGTGCGTTACACCGCGTGGCCAACAGGTGCAAAAGCGTCCCGTTACCTAATACCGGCGGACTAAAATTAAAAGTTACAGGCCGCAAGCGGCAAACTCTGACTTATTTTTTGGTTTAATAGATTACAGGGCAAATTGTAGCGAAATTAGTGGATATGGTGTTAGTAGCTTTGAAAGTTAGTTGCATAAGGTCCAGCAGGTTTTTGGATTGGTTTGCTTTTCTTCAGTTTCACATTTTCCAGGTCTTTTTGTCAAATGTTATTTTTTTATTATTATACAGAAGTAATACTAAACTACACTTTTGATAAATTTTCTATTGGCATTTTCACTATTTCTTTAAACGAAAAATAATCTTTAGTTTTTTCACTTACTCTTACAACTTTATCTCATATTTATTGCTGTATTCAAAATAAATTTATAAAATTCATTACGCCAAAACACGTTTTACCATTACACAGTTAGTCCCATTACTTCCGCATGAGCCCCCATAGTCATAATCCATTTAAATACAAGCGATCGGCGCTGCTGCAGACGATGCGGCACGTAACTTGCTCAAAGGGGAGCTTGCGCTTAGTAAATAATGCACCCCGCTCGTGGCCCTAATGAATACAATCCCATACCCATCTAACGAGCAAAATCCCTAAAGTGCGAATTATAAAGTAATGACGCATGAATAATTAAAAATTCTTGCCTAGGTCAAAGCAGGGCCGCGCAGCTTAAAGCGTTCTTCGCCGGATCGCTCCAAGATGTTCGTGAATTCAGCTTTGAAGTCTGAATTTCATAAATTCCGAGGGCTTATCTGGAACTTAGCAAAATTCTGCACTGTTTGCCTTCCGGGTCCGCTTCCGGGTGCGCAAAAGTCCGGAACTCTTCGGAAGTTTAATAATTTTGGCGAGATTTTGTGCATTTTGTTGTCGCAAGAGTTCGCCCTCCTCCAGCATAACGGCGCGAGATTACAGCGGCTGTTTATGCTCGCAGCGAAAACATTTAGCCGCCCTAACGCTGCGAAATTTGCTGGTGGATAACGGCTGTTTACAGGAAAGCAATGCATACTTCTGATGTCTTTTTTGTGCACCATTTTATTTCTTATATATTTTTCTTTTTTTATCAAGTTGTCGCGATATATTTTCAATGTAATGTTATCATCTTATAGTTTTATAGCGCATTTGCTATATAAATTGGTAGCTGATAAGAGCGGGGCTTGTAACATAAAGGCGACTTGAAGGGACGGAGCACATGTAGTATGCTTCGGGAGAATAGCACTGTCTATATCCCCCCACATGACATGTAATATTCTACCATTTACTTATTACTCAATTAAAAAGTAGATTGTAAATAAGCAATAAATAAAAAAATATAGTATGTGATTATAGTATCTGCAAATATTAAGCAAGTAGAGCAAAAAGCTGAATTAAATTTTTGAAGCTAAAACATTTACACTCGAAAACTTCAGATAACTCAAAAGGCTTACTGTAACAATGCAATAGGTGAAACATAAAGAAATAGTTTGGAGATAACCAAGAATCTGTTGATGTAAGTAATTTACGTTTTGGAACTCCAAAAATTAAGTGTGTGAGATTTTGACTGATGACCTTCACATAAAGTCTTACAGTTCAAATGAAATATTTGATAGAGAAGAGATAAAGGTAGTTATTGGCAATTCTAACAATTTATTGAATATTTAAATTTTAGTTACTTTATTTATAATTTGTTGTATTATGTAGGCTAATATTTTTGAGATAGACCACGTATGCAGGCTTGTTAATTGGTTTAAAGCTACAAGCTCTCTGTTGCCCCTACAATGTATATTTTTTTAATTTTTTACTTTTCCTATCCTATTTACTTTCTAAGCTATTACAATGTTTTGTGTTTTAGGATCTAAATTCTAATCTTAAATGGATTTTCCTTTAACGTTGTTTAATTTTAGAAAAAGAAGCTTTTTTAGATAAATAAATGTTAAGACCGTGTTTTTCTTTTATATTGTAGAACGTATTATATAATGTTTTTGGACTTTCGAGAGATGAAAGACTTTGAAAGACATTAATTATTTGTATAACAGTTGTAAACAGGCTAGGAACAAGGAAGATCTTTGTCCGTATAAGAATCTTGGGACAGAAACGGTAATATAAAAAAACTAGATTACCAGTATGCTTTCAACACAATCAGGCACGAATCCTTAATGCATATGTTATAAGAAGTCGGCATATATATTAAAGACACTAGAGTTATCTAAAATCTTTATTGAAACTAAGACTCGGGCAAGCAACTATGTTTTGACGACAAATCTCAAAGTGCAGGAGGGAACTCGACTAGATTGCAACCCTTCGCCATTACTGTTTAACATATATGTTTACAAATACATAAGCTACAAACTCTTACTCATATATTAAACAACAGGAAAGAGAATAGGGGGTAAAATAAATTTAAAAAAAATAGTATAATAATATTATATTAATAGATGCCAAAAACAATTCTGATAATCAAATATCTTTAGAAGTATCTAAATTAAATACTATAATAAAAAATTAAAACCTGAATTGGCATCGCCGAAACGACGTATTATAAATTAAAACCTGAGTTCTATTATAAGACGTTTCTCATAACTCTTTGAATGTAGTAGGGTACTACATATAGCTAATTTTATTATATGGATCCAATTCTTAAAGAACGTCACTAAATTAAAACAAAGCATTCAAAACTTTTAAGTACTAACAAGAGCAAGTAGAGTTATAGAACTGTTGAGAACAATAAGAAGCAAAAAGTTTTTCTATGTTAAACATATACTACCAGATAAACAATGCAACATACCAAATTTATAATCTATGGCGGAATAGAAGGCAGACAATGTTCTGGAAGGAAGCAAATGTTATGGTTATGCAACATTAAAAATTGGCAATTTTAACCTGGCCGAAGAAAGTTTATTGAAAATAATTTAAAAGAATATTGGCGTGATTAACGTATGACACCATTAGAAAAAGAAGAACTAAGTATGAGTACATTATTTTTGTTATTTATTTGATTTGTCTGATTACCTTATTGACACCATTATTTTTTTATCCTTTTTATCTTAACAATCAAATGAAGACATCTGTATGGCATTGCAATTTTAGTTAAAATTTTGGAATGCTTCAATCAAGAGCTGGATAACAGCCTCGTTTGCATATTTAAATCTTGTACTAAAAACTGTCCAAAACCACCATTTGTAGGAAAATGTTACTTTAAGCTAAATTGCCAACAATTTGATGCTCACAACAGCTTTCAATATTATTATTAATTATTCTCCTATATCAATGATCATAATTGATCTATTTTATTTTTTAATATATATAATATATATTACTTTATATATAGCTAATTATTTTGTCTTATTATCAAAAAGAAAGGGAAGATATAAATCAATACATTCTCTTAGTATGAAGAAAGTGTTATTTTTAGCAAATATTTTTAAATTTTTAATAATTAACTTGTATAAAATTTATAACAAAACCTATATTGCACATGTGAGACGTTTTATTTACCTTTTCAGTTGTATTTTGTTATAAGCTTACATTACGAGTAAATAAAGAAATAAGGTTTATCTGCAATAATTTTATGTGTAATATAAAAGCAGCTCACAAAATCGAAGTACATATGCAGGTAAAAAACTAAATGAATTATTGAATTTAATAAACGTGTCTAAACCAATTATAAAATTCTGTATGCTGCAGCAAATACTGCATCTGAACAAGGTGAATATCAAAAATACTTGATACCATCCATAGCTTTTCAAGTAGATTTTTATCTTTGATATAGGTTATTAGTGTTTTTGCAGTTGTTTAGTAATTATTTTGATTTTGCTGAATGGCAATTACGCCAAACGGCATCTCATAATTTACGAAATACAAAATTTTGCATTTCTTTCGATATACGCACTATTGCCTAACAAACAAGTCACATACAGGCGCGTGTTGCAAACCATCAAAGGCATAAATAATCAATTGAGCCCACAGTCAGTAATGATAAATTTCAAAACTGCCCAAACCAACGCATTGGAAGAGGAATTTCCAGAAGCGGAGAGGCGCGGATGTTTCTTCCGTTTTACGCAATGTTTATAGAGAGTCATCCAAGCCAATAATGACTTACGAATCCATTATGAAGGTGCACAGGACTACGATTTTGATTTGCATGGTTGCTAACTGGCTGCATTAGCTTTGGTGTCTGTAAGAGTTGTTATATGATTTGAAGAGCTAACGCATTCTCCCTTTTACATACAGTATAGAACTCCGCCTGCAGCACCCCTGGGTGGATTGAGTAGCTTAGAGGTGCTGTTGCCGGTCCCAAGGCCGGATAAAGGAGGAGGGCCATCTGTAAACCTGGCCAGCAACCTACTTGCAGATGGAACACAAACATATGCTCACAGAAACAAGATTATGCCTCGAAACAGGACGGATTCAACGATGACAACGAATGCAAGAAACAGGACTACGAAACCATGGAAAACAAAAAACATACTTAGGATAAGTACATGGAACATCAAATCTCTAAATAAAAGAGAACAGGAAATAACTAAAGAACTCTGGGACAGGAAAATAGATATATGCGCGGTACAGGAAACAAAGAAGAAAGGTAAAGGCCAAACACTATTAGACAACTACGTACTGATTTATAGTGGTGTACCAAAAGTAAGAGCCAAAGAAGGAGTCGCTTTATTAATATCTAGAAAACTTACCAACCAAATAGTAGAATGCAAATACAAATCAGAGAGAATTGTCTGCGTAAGAATAAATATAGGAAGCAAGCACCTAAATGTAGTAGAATATATGCCCCCGAGAATAATAGGGATTCTAACACCAGAGAAACTTTCTACGAAAACCTCCAGGATACAATAAACGAGATTCCTATAAACGAATACATGATTATCTTAGGTGACTTTAATGCACGGGTTGGAAATGACATCATTCCGGGGATAAAGCAAAGATTCAACGAGGACGTCAGAAACGATAACGGAGACTTGTTAACGGATTTCTGTAGCACAAACGAAATACGTATAAACAACACATTCTTCCATCACAAAGAGTAATACAAATACACCTTTGAGAACACTAGAGGACATAGATCTACGATTGACTATATTTTGACAAATAGGAACTACACCTTCACAAATTCTAGACGTAAGGGCATTAACATCGGCAGAAATAGGAAGCGACCATAAGTTAATAATGAGTAAAATCAGAATGAAAACATATATACATAACAAAAAAAAAGAAGCAGAATACGTCTCAAAGATAAGAATCGAAAGCCTACAAAATGATTCAACAAAATACTTATACCGACAAAGATTAACACAAAAAAGTGAAAAGAACCATATATTAGAAAGTGATGGAATAGAAGACAGTTGGATGAAAATAAAAACAAACATTTTAGACGCAGCTAAAGAATCCCTAGGAGAAAGAAAAGTAAACATAAACAAAAACAAAACCTTGCAAACGCAAAAAACACCCTGCTTCTGTGAGGAAGTTAAAGAAAAATGTAAAGATAAAAAAAAGCATACCTGGAATACATGTCTAACAAAACGCAGCAAGCATACGATAATTATAAAAATAAGAAATGAAAACACACACTAGTAAGAAAAACTAAAACGAACACTGGGAACGTTTCTCAAAAGAAATGGAACACGACTTTTACGGCTTGCAAAAGAAATGTGGCGTTTTATAAGAGGACAGCGAACAGAGGTGAAGGAATTAATAGATGCAAAACATATAGAAAAGAATACATGGATTGATTACTTAAAAAAATTATACGAAGATGAACAACCAACACAAAGAGAACCAGAGCGAAACAACCCAGAAATTAGAGCAAACGAACAATTTACGATAAGCACGGAGAAGTAGAAGAAACACTAAGGAAGCTGCGAGGAGAAGATGGAATAGCGAACGAACTGTTAAAAGCACTGCGGAACAGTAATGACGAAACAGCTGACAACTCTAATTAATATAATAATAAACACAACCAAATACCGGAAGAATGGAGGACAAGCATATTGATACTGCTGTTCAAGAAAGGGATAAGAAAGAACCGAGAACTACAGAGGGATCAACCTGTTGAACACCACATTAAAATTAACAACAAGAATTATATGCCAACAAATAAACCAAACGACAACTCTGAACGATGAACAGCAAGGATTCCGTAGTGGAAGATCATGCACAGATGCAATATTCGTGATAAGGCAGATAAATGAAAAATCAATTGAATACAATAGACCAGCCTTTTATGTATGATCGACCTGAAGAACGCTTTTGATAGAGTCAAACTAGGTGACGTAATCCATCTGTTATATAATAGAGGAATACACATAGACATCATCAAAACAATTGAGAACATATATAAAGACAACAAAACGAAAGCAAGAATAAATGGACAACTTACGGAACCAATAAACATGGGCAATGGAATAAGACAGGGATATTCGTTAAGCCCCTTATTATTCAATCTAATAATGGATGAGATTATTAAGAAAATAAACGATGAAAGAGGATATAGTATGGGGAACAAGGAAATCAAGATATTATGTTACGCCGACGACGCAGTATTAATAGCCCAAAACGAAGACAATCTGCAAAGATTAGTCCACAAATTCAATATAACAGCAAAAGATTTAACATGATCATCTCAGCACAGAAAACGAAAACAATGGTAATTAACAAAGAACCCATTAGATGCAAATTGGAAATCGACGGTGCAAGCATAGAACAAGTCATGGAAATAAATTACCTGGGTATCAAAATAACTAGCTATGGAGATGTAGAAAAAGAGGTTAAAGATCAAATACAAATACATCGCAGGATGTCTCAATAATACAATATGGCGAAATAAACACATTAATATAGAAACAAAGTCTCGAATATACAAAGCAACTATAAGACCAATAATGACATACGCATCAGAAACGAGACCGGACACAACTAAAACGCAGCGACTATTGGAAACAACCGAAATGAGGATATTGAGAAGAATAACAGGAAACACGCTAAGAGATCGAATAAGAAGTACCGAAATTAGAGGAAGATGCAACGTGCAAGAGATAAATGAATGGACACTGAACAGGAAAAAAGAATGGAACAATCACATAAGTAGAATGGCAGACGATAGAATAGTGAAGATAGCAAGGGACAAATCACCACTAGGAAGAAGAAGCGTTGGCCGACCGCGCAAAAGATGGAGTAACAACATTACATAGAGAAGGCATAAATCAAAAAAAAACCAGGCAAATTGCCTATATAGAAGGAGAAGAAAAAGAAGAAGAACATACAGTATAGCGAAATTTTGGAGCCTTTAATAAATTATTTTGAAGATACATAGATCGGCCGACCTCGAATCAATGGTATAAGAAGGCCACCGAGATTTCTTTTGGAAATGTGTAACTGTTACCAGTGGACAATCAAAGACCTACTGAAGACTAATAACTCGGTGGAGGGATGGCACAGAAGCCTTGTTCATTGCTGTTAGCGTACCATCCAACTATTGACAAGCACATTGAAGGACTTAAGAAGGATCAGACTTAAATAAAGTCAGAGTAAATCAGGACGTTGCTGGACAGGAGCTTCCTACTGGGCGAATGTCCTGCAGACACCGCCAAGCGCATAAAGACAATTGTGTCACAAATTGTTCATAATTTTCAAACGCAGAGTAATTATTGTAATTTTATATTTATACTGATTTTAAACTATACTGCACGTATGATTTTATTTTTTAATTTTTGCTGCTATAAAAATGCAAACTATAATTGCAGTTTACTGTTATATTTAAAGTGTTTTTACTTTATACAATTATCACCTGCCAAGCTTAATACTAATCACTCTTATACAGTTAATAATTTATTGTGTTAATTGGTTTTAAATTTTATCTCTATTGTACTGTTTATATTTTTTATTGTTATAGCAGTGCAATCCAATTATTTATTGTCAATATTATAGATTATTTTATTACACTATACAAATTATTGCACCTATCATTCATCTTACAAGTGCATCCAATTGCCGAGATGTATGTTATTATAAACATATTCCATTCATTCTAAATAAATGTCCGACAAATGCATTTAGCCTTTTTTGTTCGGAAAACAATCAGTCATTTGTAGTTACCAAATTTTAAAATGAAGCAGACAAATTTGAAAAGAAGTAAAAAAAAAGAAATGATAAACTTATGTATTTTGTAAATTATAAGTTGCGTTCGGCGTAATTGCCATACGGCGCAAATGCCATTTGGCGTAACTGCCATTCGGTGTAACAACTTTCGTCGTCGATGCTTTCGGCGTTACGGGTTTGCCGTAACGTCTTTGGGTGTTAGTCGTGCTAGCCCTCACATAGCACGAATATTTCCGCCACATTATTTTGAGTGGAAAAATAGATGATTCTGTTGATATTATATGAAATATTAAATAGGCAGGATATTTAACATGTATCTTATATAGCGTAATAATGCGGTCTGTTCATTACAGTCCTTTCCGAAAACTTATTGAGTAGACGTTTTCTCATTCAATTTGTTTTGTGCGGTAGTATGAAGCGTTTATAAATTAATATATGGGGAGATACTTCGGACTTGCTAAATTCTATTACGATTGCAGTTGAACAGCAATAATATTTATTTGATACTATTAAAAATTCTAATATAGATGAGAGAATATCTTTTAGTCCTTAGATTTCCAAAATATCTGGCAAAAAGTTAACTTGGTTTAAATATAAAATTGAGGGTTTAAATTGATTAAGTACTAAAGAAACCCCCAATCTTTAGCAAATTATTAAATTAAAAGAAAAGTTTTTCGATGGGATGTTAGTACACCAGATATTGATGTAATTAAAATGACAAATGCTCTTACATCTACATTTATATCTTTTTAGAGAAAAAATTTTGCAAAATCAATCGTTTATTTCAATAAAAAGCTGATTTAAAAAGTCACTAAAAGATTTTCTTTAATAGTATCAGGTTTCAAGAAGAGCAGCTTTTGGTAGACCCAAAGGCTGCCTCTAAGTTCACACTAAACGTATGTTAAATTATACACAGAAAGATCAAACTTTCGACGCTTGGGAGACAGCATTGCACTGGAAAAATATTTCTTGAACGCACTTTTAGCAAAATCAAAGACTTGCACAGAAGTTTAGAGCTTGTAAGAACTATCTGAAGTAATACATTTTTATGTTCGCTCTTTCAGTCTTTAAGGAATAAAAACAGAAAATAAGCTCTTGTCTGTATTCTGGCTTCCTAATCATAAAGCTTGGATGATAAAATGCTAAAAATATCTTTGATTATTGATTTAATAACTGTTTTGTCCTATTTGTAAAAAGAAAAAGATATTTTCAAAGTTTTATTGTCTCTTAATAACATAGCTAGCCACAGAGAGGAATTGATCTTCTAATGTAAAAATTATTTTTTCTCCTAATTGTCCATCTTTATTAATTTAACGGCGGGCGAGTTAATGGAATTGCAATCAATAACATCAGATATGCGGATGATACCATCATAATCACAGAATCCCTCGAAGACCTGGAAAGAGTAATGAGAAGAATCGCGGTGGTTAGTGACGAAATGGGACTAAGCCTAAACACAAAGAAAACAAAATTCATGATTATCTCTAAAAGAAACTACTATAACGTTAACTTAAATATTCAAGGAGAGCAGATTGAAAGAGTAAAGAAATACAGATATTTAGGCACTATAGTCAACGATAAAAATGATAATACCAGCGAAATAACCTCTAGGATAGAACAAGCAAGAAATGTATTCTTAAATATGAGAAATGTCCTATGCAGCAAACACCTAACACTTAAATTACGAATAGTGAAATGTTATGTTCACTCCACACTTTTATATGGAATGGAAGCATGGACATTGAACAAACATCTTATGAAAAAATTAGAAGCATTAGAGATGTGGACATATAGGAGAATTCTGAGAATCTCATGGGTCGAAAAAATAAGGAATATGGATGTCTTAAACAGAGTGAATAAAAAGGAAACGGAAATATTGGATGAAATTAAACGGCGCAAACTTCAATATTTGGGACACGTGATGCGGGGGGAACATTATTATCTGTTGCAACTTATCATGCAGGGAAAAATCAAGGGCAAACATAGTGTGGGAAGAAGAAGGATGTCGTGGCTGCGCAATCTTAAAGAATGGTATAACTGTAGCTCCAATCAACTCTGTAGAGCAGCAGTTTCAAAAGTGCAAATTGCTAGGATGATTTTCAAACTCCGTAGCGGAGATGGAACATAAAGAAGAAGAAGAAGAGATTAATTTAACCGTTGGATTAAACAATACTTCAAACCTACTGTATACGTAAAATATTTAAAAAAAATTTTAATTTATTAGAAATTGAAAGTAAAACATTTATTCAGATATATAGTTTTTATTATGAATTGTGTCAAAGCTTCTAAAAATAAAGGCTTTAACAATTAATACTGATTAGATAGTTATGGTATTCCACGTGGTTTAAAAAGAATATTTAGAATATAACAGAATAGTAAACGTTGTTTTTTATTTAAAGGACGAAAAACTTACAGACATCAATATTGAGGATGTAAAGAACTATTTCAAGAACAAACTTTAAGTGAAGGGGACCTAAGACAATTTATAAACAAATCCACTTTAAATGCGTCAATACACAACTTCCAAAATACAAATTTAGGTTTAAATATTGTAAAAAGAAAATAAAGTTGGGCAATAAATCAGGATTTCATTGAAAATTCTTCAGTACAATATATTATAGTTATTTTAAGTTTCTAAAAAATAAGGAAAAATACAGTTGTAAAATAACACTTAGTTATTAAACTGTAGTTATATTTATTAACTTTTGTTGTCCAAAATATAAATTGCTAGACGCTTATTATTTACTGCCAATATTTTATTTAGGTACCTAAGCTTTAACTCAATTCTAAAGTAAACAAATTTACCCCCTTACTAAATGTATTCAACATTCCGTAATTCAAACTAAAATTATGAAGATGCGCCGCGGAAACAGCTCTGTATCAATATGAAATTTAAAGCCGGTTTGCTCCAGCGATTTTCGTTCTCGGACGCCGTAATAAAGCTTCAAAACGACATTGAGTTTATTTCATTGCGCCGCTTTTGCAAGGCAGAAATGTAATTGAAGCGATATCCCCGCCACGTTTCCGCCCTTTCAAAGAAAATTTCGAACAAATTGAATAAGAGTTACAACTTTTACTAAAAGCAGCAAGTAGAGCCCTCTGTAATGCAATCATCAATTTCCTTGCGAACGATAACGGAAATATTTCGAAGTTTCATCGAGGAGTTAACTCGGCAAATGCAATATATCCTCGATTGAGAAGTTAGTACATAACTCTATTATCTGCCGGAGAAGAACGGGATCAGAAACAGTACTTTGCGGAACTCACGAGCCTTCAGAATTATCATGCACCGGCCACAATTTATAGAAATAATGACACAAATAGAACTGCGCGGGACCTTGTATTTATTGTCCTGCGAAGAATAATACTGTTAGCGCAATAACGAGGCTATTCTGAACGGTTTCTTTTCCGATAAAAAATTAAATAATGCATAACGTAAAGCACGCCGATTGTTTGCAAATACGCGCGCCGCGGCGCATTTTGTGGAATTAGGAAAAAGTCCGGCGTGCCGAACTCTTCGCTAATAACGGCCGAAAGATTAAAAGGACGAGGTCTGCGGAAACCTTTTTACGACCTTCGCTGATTGTGGGCTCCACAGCACGAAATTTAATTGATCATTAGCCGAGTAGGTTAGTTAGGTGAAACCGCACTAAAAAAGAACTAATCAGGTCTCCGACTACGTTGCAATTCGGAGCCCGTGGGCCACAATTAACCTGCGACTACACCTGCGAATTCTATTACGCTGAGAATCAATTTTCCGGAGGAATTAGAACGCACAAATTAGATTTTTTGTGTTTCGGTAACAATAGCAGCACACAGCAAACTCCTGTAGTTGATTGGGTACAAGAAAACGGAACTTTCTATCTTGTAAGGTTAAATGGGAGGTGCGAACGACCTTAAAACTTTTAAACTCCAACTCATGTATAATATACATTTTAAGATAATATTGTGTGTTACTTTTAAAAGTGTACTTCTACATCGTGGTAGATTATGTATATGATTTTGTACTTTTTGAAAGTTTATGTGCAATTAAGTATGGTAAAGTGGCGTAAACGGGACACTTGGATTGTGAAGTAGAATGATCAGTTATAGCGTTACTTTTAGATTTTGACCAAGAAGAAAAGAGAAAGATCAAAGAAAGTCTAGTATAAGATTTTTGAAAAGCCACAACCTTATTTAACTACAAGCACAAACATCCAAGTGTGCCAAGATTGTCACAAATGCTAGTTAAATCACAACAATGTGCTTTTAATTCTAACTAGTCTAATTTATAGCTTGTGAACTGATTCCGAGAAGACAAAGACGCTCTTCTACAATTTGAATGTAGTAGACGGTTGGGATAATCCAACAATATGGAGCACTCATTATGTTTAATGCTCACTCAAACTTGTTACAGCTAGCACTAATACTCAAAAATCTGGTGACGAAATGGCAAAATCGTATGGGAAGTTTTTGAACGGTTGGGAATTGATAGACATGAACAATAAATAACCAATGCCGTATCACATTAAAATGAATTTTTTAAGGAAAATATCCTAGTCACATACAGTAGTCAGCGAGATCTTCCATTATGAATCACGCATAATGCATATGGAATACATTAGGAAGGTGAACTCCATTTTATCCACCATCATGTTAGACTTCCGTGCTGTTCTTTTCAACAGTATAGAAAAAATAATAAAATTTAGTGTTTCTTTACAAACTTGTTTTAATAATCAACCAATTAAAAACCTTAGAAGTGACTTATTTTTATTCTTTATGTCTACAGCTAAGAATCAGAATGTTGAGATGCTACGTGTTTTCAGTAGCATTTTGTGGAATGGAGGCTTGGACGATGAAGAAAAGCATCAGTGATCGACTGGAAGCATTCGAGATGTGGACCTATCGAAGAATGTTGAAAATCAGCTGGGTGGACAGAGTGACGAATGGTGAGGTACTCAGAAGAATGGGGAAGGAAAAAGAAGTATTGAATACAGTTAAGATACGGAAATTACAGTATCTGGGGCATGTGATGCGGGGAGAACGATATGAAATTCTACAAAATATCATGCAAGGGAAGATACAGGGTAATAGGAATAGAGGAAGAAGACGCATCTCCTGGTTGAGTAACCTCAGACAATGGTACAATTGCAGTTCTATTGAATTGTTCAGAGCAGCAACGTCGAGAATAAAAACAGCCATAATGATAGCCAATCTTCTAAGAGGAGACGGCACTTAAGAAGAAGAAGAATATGTATATGTCTACGTAATGACAATAAATAATTTAGTATTATGTCACATATTTTTTTTCATTATATCTTCTCAATAGATGGAAAATGTTTAAGCAGAGACACCCTATATTTTTTTTAAATTTGAAGCTTAATATATAATCATTGTTAATTCTTATTAATATACCAATATTATATAATACAGTTTGGCATAGTTTTTTATTTAAACGAAATGTCTTCTTTTAATTAGGAACAACTATAAATGTCTATTTTTGATCTCATATTTGCATTGAATTATTTTAAATAATTTTGCAATTACTACATACTTAAGATTTTCCTAACTTTTTCTCAAATTCATTTTTGGTAATCTTAAAAAAATACTACATGTACTTTATAAAAATTAAAAAAATTAGTGTCTATTGCTTAAAATTATTAATAAAGGCGATAAAAGTTATTAGTGTACTCTTGCTCAAATATATAGGTGTACAAATAAGTTCTCAGCTTTTTTCTGCAGAATTAAAGTTTTATTTAAAAACAAAAAAAGCTCAATTATCAAAGTATTCTCCGTTGGCATCGATGACCTTTTGCCATCTTTCGGGTAGCTTGCGAATTCCCTGGCGATCGAAGCTCACCGGCTTCGAAACGATAAAGTTATCGATGCATTTTCGGACTTCTTCTTCTGTCTTGAAATGCGTATCAGCCAAGCGATGCTGTAACGACCGGAATAAATGATAATCGCAAGGGGCCATGTCTGGGCTATACGCAGTATTTGGGAGAAGTTCCCAGCCTAACGCGTCTGCAGCTCATCCGTGTCAAATGTTTGAGGGCGTCCAGCGCGCGGTTGATCTTCAAGACTAAACTCTCCTCCGCGAAATCTTTGGTACCACTTTTTCTACGTTGCATGACTTACAGCATTCTCCCCATATGCAGCACAAATAATTTCGGTGGCTTCAGCAGCGTTTTTCTTAAGATGAAACGCGAAGTGGATAGAACATCGAATATGCTCTTTTGTGATTGCCATCGTGAACACAGCTGATTATTGAGTTTATGTGCATCAAACGCCAAATCGCATGATGTTTCGCAAGACCAAAGATCATTGCTTTAAAACCGCAAGAGGGCGGACTAATACGTTACATGTAGACGCTGATTTGCGTCCTGTGAAATCTAAAGCTGAGAACTTATTTGTACACCTACTATAACCCAATTTAAACTTAGTGTTGAAAAATAAAAATGTGTAGATAAGCATAACTAATCAACAAGAATTAATGACGGGATGTTTTCTAGTCCTGGGGATAAGAAGCCGTTCCCGGAGGGGCAAGAACCAACTAAAAGTAAATCAACGGCATAAAATGTGGAAAGCAAACGGAATATCACATTATCCACATTATTATGGCAATGCTTATTGAAAACTGATTTGCATATTTATTTAACACTTATTATATACTTATTAACCAGCGTGGTCCCGTGGTTGAGGGGCGGGCTGCGATGCTGACGGACCCGGCTTCAATTCCCGGTGCTCTCTGATGCCTGGCGGGTGGCCTACTCAGTCACTGAAAATAATTGAGTACCTGCGCTCGCTCGAGCAATGAGTAATAATAGCAATAGTCTAAGGCGCGGTGCTTGCCACACCGCCCCGCACCAGAGATGGTGCGCAACGACCGGGCAGAGAGAGCGAACGTATGAGAGCCTTAACTTCTCAGTTCGCAGGCCGTGCTCCCACGCGGGGCGTTGAGCCTTACCAATATTATTATATACTTATTACTGACACGCTTTCATAATTCTATCAGATTACTTGGAGCTCTAGAATACCGCTGTACCATTTGCGCAATGATATTCCAGACATTTTCAATTGGTGAAAAGTCAGATAATCCAACCGGTCATGGAAGACTTTCTACTATGTATTACGTGCCAAAAGTGGTCAACCATTATCTTGTTTAAAAATCGCTTGTGGTACATTCTGAAGAAAAGGTAATACTACAGGTTGTAAGACCGCATCGACATTCCAGTTGGACTGGACATGATTTGTTAACATAACTGATTTCCATATCATAATATCTATAGTTGGCGTTGTACACTTGTACAAATGCTTCTTGATCCTTTTTCCTCAGCTATAGCGTATTAATATCGGGCCATCTGTTCAGTTTTAACAAAATCTGAATTTATTAAGAAAGATGTCTTTCTGTAGCTCATTGTAGCCTTCGGTGCAAACAAGTTGGTAGTACCGTATAATGGTTGCGCTGGGGCGTTAAAAATTGCGCTACGGTCTAGAATCGTAAGCTCAATTGGTTGTTCTACGTATTGCTCCTAACCCTGGTTTTTGCGAATGAATACCTTCTTGCGCCGCAATATGGCTATGGCCGCAAATCCTTTAACCTTCTTTTCGAACGAAGCACTTCCTTTACGTAGATCAACAACACGTTCTCTTTCAAATTTGCCAATTTGCTAATAATACCCTTTGTTCACAACTAGGTATTCCTACACTGTGCAAGTTAAACTTACTAAATCTAAATGGCTGAGAAAATTTATATTCCTGCTTTACACATAATACGATTATTGCGCCTAGATTTTACATCTAAGGGACAATGTATCTCTTTTGGTATTTGGCTGGCCATTTCACCATAAATTGCAAGAAAATTAAGATTGAAATATTTACGAGTAAACAAGTCACTCTAACCTTAAAATGTCTTTGGCACGACTTTAAAGTACACAATGAGCTGATAAATGCCAAACGAATATTGAAATGTGCAGAAACGACATATTTGCCGATCCCCTATTATATTTAGGAATCCAAACTCCATTTACTAGTAACAACATTAAGACTAAAACTCAAAAAGCTAACGACACAAAAAATACCTAAAATTGATCAGAGTAGCACCAAAGAAGCTATGACAAAAAATATAAATAACACATTATATATAATTTATATAATCTTAGTCTACAAACTAAAAATAAACATATTAACAATTAAAACAGCAATAATAACAATAGAACATAGAACAGTGTTGGAATAAGATAAAAACTGAAAAGACCCCAGAAAATCTTATAAAAAAAACGCATTGTTTAACAAAATAAATGTTAGATTTCATAAAAAACAAAAGAAAAGAAAATCAAAGATATTATTAAATATAAAAAATTGATAAAGCTAATAAATAAAAAAAGTTAGCGAAGTTGAGTAGAAATGGTTGTAAGAACAATGTATAAAGATACAGCATATGAGATTTTCAAACAAAATAAAAAACCGCATCAATAAATTAAAGAAGCTAAAGATTTATTTAAACAGAAATTACAAATAAATATTATAAATGCGAAAGACATTGGGACAATTCCCAATCTATAGCGCAATCAGGAAACTACATAGACATCAGAAAATGTATAAGACAAGATGTGTGTATGACGAGTTGAAAAGGGACAGATGTAAATAGAACGCGAATAAACAACATTTGCTATGCGAATGACACAATAATTATGACGAAAACAAAGAAAATCTACAAACCTTAATAGAAATACTGAACACTAAAAATAAGAATTTGGACTTACAATTAACTTAAAACAGACATTGAAATCTAATAAGTTTTGAAGTGTGGAATGGAAAAGGACGCAGGGGATAATTTGGATATAGGAAATTTAAAATGAAAATTTATTCTATAGATTAAAAACTTAAGTACAAATAATAAGCACAGTGAAAATACAAAAAACATCATACTTTGAACATCTAATGCGACGTGAAGAATAGATTTACTTATCATGCTACAAGGCAAGATTAAGGAAAGAAGTATAGGAAGGAAAAGAAAATTGTGATTGGGGAATATAAGCGAATGGACCAAACAAAATACAGTGACACTATTTCATAATGCTCAAAACAAAAAAAAAATCCTAATAACCGCCAACTTTCATAGATACTGCACTTAGAAGAAATAAAAGTATGTTATATTTTCCTATTATTCCATTGCTTTTTAGGTAAAGGATAATCTTTTTAAGCATAATTTTTATTGCTATTTTCATATTGTGAAGAGTAAAATCATTTTTCAATGTTTTGAAAAATAGCAAGCACAGAAGGCCGATTATGTGGACCATAGGTTTTGTAAAGAGCACGTTATGTATTCACAAAAGAACGTCTATTTAATAAAATTTTTGGACAGTAACCAAACCACGCATGTATTTAGCCATGTTGAATTGTCAGAGTATACTAAACACAAATGACAACTAGTGGCAGTTACAACATTTTAAGCTTGGTCGACATTCATTTCAAAATCATATTTTTATTAGGAAATTTTTTATTATACTTGGATGGATAATGCACTGATAATATACCAATGATCCTTGGTGACCAAGTATGCCAATATTTGTAGCTTGTAGGTAGTACTAAACATATGGTGTTAGCGTTTCATATTGCAATTCTAAGTAGTTTAACTATTAAACCAGTTTATTAACAAATAGTTACTAGATTTACCATGGTAGTTGCCTGTTCCATTAACTTTTCAGCACAGTATGTAGTTTAAAAATTCTGTTGACTGTTGAGATGAAATGCCTGTGCTAGTTGGATTAACGTTGTTAATGTGGTGCTCTAGATCTGGATTGCTTCTTAGTTATTAGACGTACGTGACTCCAGGCTGTACCATTGGATGTTGAGATTTGTTTATCTTTTGACATAAGACCGGGCAAAGCTTTTGTTTAACAATAAACATATTTCTACTTAAAAGAACTAAAAAGGGATCAAAAGAAAACACTTGGGCGAAAAATTTTCTTCGGTGAGTACATTTGCAGAAGAGCAAAAACGTATACCTGCATGTGATGAGATGTTATACGATACTTCGATGCGTGCTCTGTTAAGGACCAAAAGAATTAATTTTGATGGAAAAAAATTGATAAGTTACATAAGCAAATCGATCCCTTAAACGTTTACGATCTGATATACGAATGCCAATGTCACCTGATATCGAGCTTCGGCTTGATTCTGGCGATTCAAGCACTGACGCGGATCTGGTATCTTCGATGTTGAGACACGACCAAATGACCTGAGCTGCGATGCGTGAATTGAATGTTAGTAGAATGAATTTAGGATAAGAACACCTAATGGCGAGCTCTGAAATTAAAAGCCCAGTGTGGTCGACGGTCAAAAGGCGATATCTAAGGTGCCGCATGCGCGTTATAAGTTACTAGTGTGTTCGAAAGGTCGATTGCACCAATGACTTTGCAGAAAGCAAACACGTATACCTGCATAGTTATAAATTGCAAATTACTTTGTTGCCGTTCGTGTCAATTGTTTAGTCCAGTAAGAATTAATTTTGATGGAAATGTGATACAGCTTACGTAAGTAATCGATTCTACAGCTTTATTGAATTGCTATCTGAATCAAGGTAGGTGAATTTGAGCTTGATTCTGATCAAGCACTGAAACCGAGCGGGTTTGTGTCTCGCTTCTACCATGTGTATCTGTCGTAATTTAAGTTAGAATTAAGTTTAGTTGTAAGAAACCTAAAACAAGTCTAAATTAGGGTGGTCGTATAAAAAGGCATGAGCTACTGGGCGATTGCTTATAAGTTACTTTGTGTGTTCATAAGGTCAGATTGCAAATGACTTAGGAGACAAAGAAATTGCATAGTTAAAATGAGTGCAAATATTGATTTGTTCCGTTACAATGATCAATTTTTTATCTTCAATGTGGTGTGATATCAGCTAGGTGTGTAATCCAATTCCTAACAGCTCTTATTGAATTGCATTATTTACCAACAAGAGCCATTCAGCGCCGAAACTGGTTTAAAGCCTCGCGGCCAATTTTACACGGCTGACCCAAAAACCGAGGGGCCCTGCTGCAACGGTCCTCGAAACGGCGAGCGGTTCGTTAAGAAAGCTATTTGCGCGACAATTAAAACGAAATTAAGCGATCAGGCGATGGCCACAATATGGGAAGCGCTCGGGCGGCGTGTATCTGGGCCTCTATCAAGTTGTTAGGTTTATTACACACTTGGCGAGCGAAGAGTAATTTGATTGGGATCTCGACATTATCCCTTGTTATATGGCCGAGTCCGGCGCGTCCGGGCCCTCCAACCCGAACGTAATGGATACGCGTATTAATTCCGAGACGCGATGAAGGACGTCCTTACATGAAATAAGGGCGAGTCGTTATAAATCTGAACCCACACATATTGTTATGTACCGTTCTGACCTCTGCGGATGACGGCTCTGCTTTGACTCGTGGCTGCCTCTTGATTGCGATTTATGCCTTTGCGGGCCGCCGCCGGACCATTTTTTTCGAGGGCCGTGCCCGGATCGGCCGAACGCCTGAATCATCGACCAGTTTCGCCGAACTGCATTACCATTTCATTAAAATGCCCTCTTAACTTTAATGCGATATTTGCGGGATTTATTAGCTGGATGAGCCGGCGGAAAATGAGCTTAGCGGGCCGCGGCGAAGACAGGAGGAATGGGAATCGAAAGAAAGAGGAATGGCTCCGGATCCAGATGCGGCAGGGAGTTAGCATATAGATACAAATGGTTTTTAAAATAGAACGATGTTGCCTCAATTTAATGATAAACATGACAAAAGTAATCGTTTTGCCCAAAAAAATGGCACGACTGTTTTTATAGAGAAATATAAGGGCAAAATTGTTAAAATCTTTTTAACTATACAATATTTAAATAAAGAAAATACAAATTCTAAAATAGTGTTGTTGATTAGAATTATTTAAAAGAACATAATATCTAATTCTTAAAACTTAAAATACAAAAGATTAATCTACACTACTGTTAATAGAAATTGCAGTCATCATCATCATCACCTGCTTATATGTGTCTGTTGTTGGTTGTAGACTTCTACAAGTATTCGCCATTGCTTTCTGTTTTGCGCTTTCTACAACCAGTTATAATCAGTTGTACTTGTTATGTCGCCTGTCCACCTGAGTGGGAGTCTATATCTATATCTTTTTCCTCCTTGGTCTCCATTTCATTAATCTTGGTCCACCTAATAACTTGTATCCAACTCATGGCCATTTTAGTTTAAGTTCTTTTGTCTTATCTATAGACGTTTGTCATTTAATATTTCAGAGATATCGCATCATTTTACGCTATATTGATCTTTGTGCCCACTTTTGTAATTTCTTCGCCGTTAACGGCTACGTTTTACTACATAGATTAGTATGTTTTGGTTGAATGATTTTGATTCCAATTTTTAGTTAAATTTGTTTTCTAGAATGTCTCTCCATCTTCCAAATGTGGCTCAATCCAGTTTTATCGTTCTATCTATTTCTTTTGCTTGACTGTTTAACTCTAGTGTAATAGGTTGTCCAAGATCAATATAACTGTCAACTGTTTCTATAATTTTGTCTTTTAACCGCACATCAGCTTTTTTGTTCCACTAAATCATTTATCGTTATTTTGGTCTTACCTTTTTTTGTATTCAAACCATTTTTTAATATTTCTTTTATATCCATTAACATTCCTTGCAAATCTTGTAGGTTGTCGGTTATTAGTAGCATATAATCCGCAATTCGTAAATGGTTCAATCTCTCTCCGTCAATGTTATTTCCCCAGATTCTAAACGCGTCTTGCAGAAATAATAAAATGCACTACCAAAAATAAATATAAATCAACAATTTAAACTGCTATAATTTATTTATTAGAATAAGACAAATAAATGATTTGATTTACAAAACGTTTGTTCATAAAAATAATTATAAATATATTTGTTCAATAATGTATAGCCCCATTTCGGACTTTTATATCGAGTCAAACAATAAATGTTTGGAGTCTTAATAGACTGCATTCTATTTATTATTGACGTTCTCCCATAATTCAAGCAGATTTTTGAAGTCGTGGATACTACTGTACCCTTCCTGCAATGATATTTCTCGGGTTTGTTGCAAGAAGTTTTGATCAAGCGTTATTTCGTTGAAAAAGTGCAAAAGAGGCATTATCTAAAGAAAAGGAAGTACTACAAACTCTAAAAACCCTAGCTTAAGTTTCATTACTGACAGTTTGGCATACCATAATATCCATGACATTGTATACCTGGTACAATAGCAATTTTCTTATTCCATTTCTACGCGTATACGCGGCCCCCCTTTACACAAAATCTAAATTTATAAGAAAAAACGATTTCATGCTGCTCGTTGCCGGTGCAGAGAAGTTAATATTTGTCGTAATTGCGAGTAATCCACGTTATACAGGGAAAGTAGGTAATCAGTACTTTGTAATAGTCCACCATTATTGCATTAGCGATTGTAAAGTCGTGCTAAGGTCTGCAATCGCAATTCTTTAAAAATAATGCTCTTCCCTATTGGTTATTCTGTGTGCCGCTCTAGACACTGACCTTTAATCCACAGGTATGACAACCAATTCTTCTAAATTTTTGTTTTCATAAAGAGAACCCCCCTTTGACACCAACTATACATTTTTTTCAAATTTGCTAATCTTTCTCAACTACAAGGCATTCTTACACAGTCTAAGTTACACCTCTAAATCAGAACAGATAAATCTCTTTTATGCCTATTTTACATGTAATATCCCAACTTCTTCCATTAATTTAAGAGACGATGTAACTAAATCTCGAACAAAACATTCAATATAATATAATTTTTTAAATGATACTTTAATTTCAGTACACAATAGTGTACTTGTAATATCAGAAATTGGTAGTAGAAGCTATCAAAAATTTAAATTAAAATATAAACACAATGCAAAAGCTCATTATAGCACTGACAACATTAGGAAATGTGATGATGAAACAAAACCCACAAAAATGCTTTTAAACTTAATTTTGTAGCAGCCTGATCCAAAAATAACAAATCCAAAAATAAAAACTAGCCATTTACATATAATAATAACAAAAATAATTATCAGGAAACCCCTATTAGCATATGTTTATCAGAAAAAAAGATAAAGCTCTTGTTTCTCCTTTAAAGAAAAGCGTTGAAGTATTTATTGTATATGAAAAAAAATACCATCAAAGATTTGAGAAACATACCGACAAGTCATACTTCTAAAACTTCTGCAAAGAGGACGTTCTTGAAAATAAAATTGTAGTTAAGCTAATATGCAAAATAAACTTAAAAAGTATTTTTTCTCTCTGTTGAGAGTACATCGAAGTTGCTGTAAAAATGTAGTTACTTCGAATAAATAAATTTTATTAATTTAAGGGGCTGAAATTGTTAAAGTTGTAATACTTCAAGTTTCCGTAACTTCTAAATTGTTTATAATATTACTTTTAAATTAATGAACGTTTCAACTTCTTTAAAATAATTCCTTTTAATGTATTTATTAAAATTACAATTAAACTAATGATTATTTGTACCACAGTATAAGTGGACAAAAAATATTCGGAAATTTGCATTCAAACAGCTGATGACTATTAATATAATCAGTCCACTAGACTGATTCACACCAAAAGTCGGGATTTGAAGTATAACATTTTTTTAATTCTATTAATCTGCAGTCAGTTTTATTTTCTATAAGCCAATATGATAGCACAAGACTTAAACGTTACGGGTTGTTTTAGTAAGATGTGAACTCTTCCGATGATAAATCCACTTGTTTAACATCTGAAACGACTAGCCAACATATTTGTAATCTTCTGTCTTCTTGTTGTTGTATTAGTGGTGCTATTAGGAAATTACTGTGAGATTCTAGTCTGACATGATATTTATTGCTGGATTTTTGAATGACATTGTTTACAAATGAGATGCCGAGGTCAGTCTTTGGTTAGATACATGCCAAAGTGCGTTGGCCATTGCACCAAGAATCTTGGACTGGCATAGTCCGATGCCATACGCCCAGATGTTTTTGATAACCACCTTGTAGATCAATATTTTATTTTTGAAGGACGTTGGCATCTTTTCCAAGTAACGAGTATAATTTGTTAAATCTAAAGTCTATTTTTCTTTTTTTGGATATATGTTTATTCTAATTAAGTTTTTGTATCTATGTTGTTGATAGAAGCCATAAGACAAAGCCCACTCCTTAATTCAAAGGTTATCTGCATTGACTTAGATTTGTTCGTCTTGATTTTTCATTTAATAACCCATGCTTGTAAGAGGTTTAAGTGGTATTCTACATATGAAGATGTATTTGTTTGACTTGCGTGGCTTGCAAACAAGAGTGTGTTGTCGGAAAAAGTCCCAGTTAGAATGTTATTTACGGTGAATAGATCAGACATACATATATAGTATGTAAAGTGACGGGCTTAATACACTACACTGAGGAACTTCAGTTTTAATTGTAAATGTGGTACTTTTGGACTTATCGGTAGCTTAGGTACGATTTAAAACATATCAAATAAGATGAAGGTGCTAGTTTAATTTTATTTAGCAGATCTTCCATGCTATATACATGATCAAATATCATACTGATATCCAAAAAAGAAGTACAAAATTTGTGTCTTTAAAGGATTTGTTTATTGCGATGACACTGTTGGGCCGTTGAATGGTCCTAAAGTGACGCATGATCTTTGAAATAGTTTTCTACCATTAATTCTGGTAAAGTGTCACATATTCATTTTTTCCCTCAAATAAACTAGAACTATATCTAGGCTAACTTTATATTGGTTGTTTCGCTGGACAATAACAAATAGATTTAATTATGTAGCATTGGAATTAATTGTGATGACTCTATTTAAAAGCAACTTTTTTTGTTCAGCTTTAACACGTTCATTGGTAAGGAATCTCAAGTGCGGTATTACACACTTGGCGTATTGCCATGGGTTGTCGCTACACTTTAAAGGATCTTTTACATTGAATGCAGCCACATAACATTGAAACTCCACAGTTGCTAAACTTACAGAAAGTAGGCACAAAAATCATACTACGTTTTATGCTTTTTGCCGACTCTTATACAACTGAGCTTATTTTTTCGACAATATGGAGTAAATACGGCGATTTCTATGGAAATCCCCCTTAATTCATACATAACCGTAAGGATTGCAACGACTTGGTTCAGACAACAATTAAGCACATTTGTGTCACTCAAGAAATGTAAACTAATAACATATCAATGTTAATATGAACGAATTAGTATATGGTTTCAAAGACCTGTCTGTGCAGCACATCCGCTGCAAATCACCGATGAAAATACACCTAGTTATCTAACAAGTGATATGTCTTATGACAACTTTATAAAATTTTAAAGACAACAGTACATCGACGTAGTGTTGCGGAATCCAGTCTAAATGATGTTCGAATGATTTCAATAAAACTTGTACCGTACAAATTCGTGACATTGCTCTATGTGCAATTACAGAACTTTACAAAACCATTTTGAGTTGTAGACCCACACTATAAATGCATAGCTTTTTTGAGGCATTTTGGGGTACCAAAAAGTTGCTATGACCTATGTACGTAACCCTTGTACATAAAAAAGTTAGTCTTTTAATGTATTTTATTTTTTAATTTTGTTGGACTAAGTTTTGACATTTGATAATTAAAGAAGAGATATTTACTTTAATCACATCTGTTTAGCAACAAAACTTGTATATTCACTAGAGATGACGGACCAAATATCAATCTCAACTTCGACGTATAACACCTGCAGCACGATGTGGTATAACACGCAGAAAAATGTTACCTACTTTCTCTTTTCTCTTCCTCGTGTAGTGACTTTCTTTATTTTCTCAGTTCTTATAAAGTCACGCATTATTTCATAATTGCAAAAAAGAGAAGGGTATTAATCTAGGGATCTGTTATCCTTTGAGGTTTAACTGCTTTAAGAGTTTGTGAAAAACTCACTGCATGATCTAATAATGTTATTTGTAGTACACTATATGGTGAGAAATCCGGAAACCTCTCTAGAGAAGTGGATGTGTCTGTTACTTCTACTGAACGCCATAAAGATAAAAGTGCAGGTGGCAGCATATATAAGTTTACACATACGTTAGACAAGCAATGAGTAGTCGACAGTAATTAGTGATTTTGAACATAGTACGTCAATTGTTATTGACCTAAATCGACAGGAAATGATGTCTATATAAAATGGAAACGTCTAGGGCATGAAGTGGTAGGCCGCATAAACTTAATGATCGTAGCCGTCGAACTTTAAAGAGGGAAATGGTATTATAATTTTCTAAGCGCTTCTATTGTCATCGTTAACGCTAGGTTTTTTACAAGCCCAATATAAGCACTGGATTACTGGACTATGGAACAATGGATACAAGTTTGCTGCTTCTTATCTGCGTTTGTTGTCAATAGTCAGGATTAGCAATAGAAATATAATGGTTTGGAACTGTTTTAGGGGTAGGCTTGGATTCCTCAGTTTCTAAAGCCGAAAGAACAAACGATAAGATATATTTTGATATTCTCGATAACTGTGTGCTTCCAACTGTCTGGCAAGAGTGTGAAGGAGGATCTTTTTGTACGAACAGGATTACGGTTCTGCTCACAAAAAACAGTTATTTTGCCGTGGTTTCAAGAAATGTGCGTTGAAAATCTGGAGTGGTCTCTGCAGAACTTCGATTTCAATCATATCTAACACATTTGGAAAGAATTAAAACACAAATTACATCAGGCCAGTTTTGGCCATCTTCAGTGGCTGGACTGACTACAGCTCTTATGGAAGAATGACACATATCGAAATCTGCTGGAAAGTCTTCTCAGATGTTACTAATTTCTCCTTTTTTATTACTTTTTGATTAATTCAATATAGCTTTGGTTTATTTCTTATTCTATCTAATATTGCATATTCATATCTTTTGTGAAAGCAAGTTCCCATGGTTATGATTATTTTCATTTCAGTGGAACGTATGTTTTACTACTATATAGTATTAGGGTTTACATATAATAATATCGGATTTTATTTGTTTATGAATCATAGTGATATTGTTGTAAATGTATTATGCTGTCGTACCTAAATGTCAAAATATTCTGACCAGTTTAAGAATTAATTGTTCTGGATATATTTATTAATTTTGTACGAAAACCATACTATAAAAATATTTAAATTTTGATTATATACGAGTTTAAATTAAACACAGTGCTGCGATCGCTACAAAAAATATAAGAACATTTATGGAAGATACTACTATCGAATGATTTTTCATACTTTTCAAACAATTTTGTTGTAAGATGGTATATATTAGAACATTTTTAATGGCTCATAACTTTATTTGATTCTTATGTAATATATATGATATCTTATTTTGTTATTTAAAAATCAACATTTCAATTACACTAACTAATATTAATGTAGTCTCAAGTTTGTAAATATTATGTTTTTATTATTGTTTTGTGTTAGAAATCTTTGGATTGCATTTTTATTCTTATTACAGCTAATAAATGGTAACGCAAAGTTATTTCATGATTATCTCATAATATAAATTGGAGTTTTATGAGGTTTCTTAAACAGGCAGTCTGTAAGACCAATAAATAATTATTTTTGCATAATATATTAATTCAATGTATGATAAAAAGACGTATTCAAGCGTCTTTACGTGCAGTTGAGTTTGGAAATAAAGGTAATATTATTATATCGGATAAACTATCAAAATGTTGGCAATATCCTGCCAAGTCGTTCACTGACGCTTCGCGTAATGATGCATAAAAGTAAATGGTTTCTTATTGAACTTCCGTTCTTAGTTTTGCTGGAACAGAGTTGCAACTTTACAACTTAAGAGGAGCAACCGACTTTAGTTACATTTGTTTAGCGACAAACCTTGCATACTAAATAGAGGTAACGGCCCAGTACCAATCCTAACTTTGTCGATCACTTGAATAATTGAACTTTAAATTTATGGAGAGCAAGATTGCCTTCGCACCTGCAGTAACATGAAGGTTGAAGAAGAGATGATAATAATATCGCGAGACACCTAACAACCGGCCCCTACTTCCCCTTTTCATGTGAATTGAATACAGTGAACTTGTTTTTGTTTTTTCTGTATTTTGAGCTCAAACATTATATGCTATGCTATATGATATTTAACACTGCTACGCCTAAAAGTTTCGAAAAGATTTGAGCTTCCTCAAATTTGCTTGTTTCATACTGTTCCAGGAAATTGTCGTACAAGTGTAGTGTGAAGTTGTTTTACCCTCTGTAGCAATTCATCAACTAATTTTCGGAATAACTAATAAATTTTCAGCACAAACTTAGTAGTACTTGGGTATTATTACGTACTCTATCAGTGAACGTAAGGAGTGTGGTGAGATGTAGTGATTATTCCGTGAGTTGAAAAAGTTCACTGTTTGTTTGTAACTCTTGACGATTGTAAAATTAACTGCACGTTTAACTGTGAACACATTTTAGTAATGCATATTTAACTTTTGTCATAATCACCGATTATCCAGAAATTTCAGTACTCTAAAAAACGTTTATATTTTTAAAAATGCTACATTAATGCTTAGTATTTGATAGTTCATATTTGTACAATTATTTTCTTATGAGCAATACAATATAACTTTGTACCACTGAAAAGACTATTTCACTTTTTAGTTATAAAGCAGAGTACGTAACCTTTATTGGACTATTTATACAAAAATTAATATTTTAGTAAATATTGTACAAGATCTAAGAAAAGTTATATGTAGCTTCAATACCCTTCAAAGTGCGCGTATTAAAATCTTCTACTAGTTAAAATCCTGCAAAGACCTTCTGAATTAGCTCAATAGCTGTTATGAATTAATATTCAAGCAACGACAAAATTGAACACAGATTTGCTACTCCACTCACTCAGTTATTGCAAATTCAACGATTACACATTATACCTCCATTAATCAGTGTCTAACTCTTGACTGACAATAAGCTTGGCCTTATTCACACATACGCACTATCATCGACTATTAAATTACATTTTTAGGGTAGAATACGTATTTCTAGTCTTGTAGAAAGTTTTGTAAATTTGTTTTTATCATCTTTTTTATTTTATCTAGTCATTTAAACTTATTTCTCGGTAAGAATCGTAAATATAGATTTATCAGCAACTTATAATCGATATGAACAATTATTTCACTTTTCAAAATTAGAACTACTTGTATTGTATGTACATTTTTGCTTAACCATTTGCATATGATAAAACTTACTGTTTACTAGGGAATCAAATATTAGACTTCATATCATCAATATCACATAGTTGAATGTTTATAGATATTTTTAAAAGTATGTAGCAAAAATGTAGATTCCAGTTTAGGCTTAGTTATCGCGATAGGACCTGGATTTGTTAGTAAGATGCAAAATTGAAACGAAAATCAATGTACTGGAAGAAACCGCTATAAAGGTCAAGGTTAAGCAAGCCACTAGTAAACTGCCGAAATTACACAATTAAACTTAGATATTGTGCTACTCCCGAACTATACTCAGAAGCTGAATTTCTTGTAATCACTTATGTATACTACAATTTAAATTTTTGAAAACCAAAAAACGACATACAGTCCTATCTAAAGAATATTTTCCACAGAAACGTACATATATCTTGAAAAATTTTGGAAAAGTATGAGCTCTGTAGTGACATAGAGGATGATTATATATAAAAATAAAGTTATATTTAGAAAATAAAAATTGGTTTTAATTTACATGGAGCATGACTAAACCCAAAAGTCAACGACGTCTGCCCAATTTCCCCAATCATTTTTGTGGGACCCAAATCATATTAATTTTAAAACAAGCACCTGCCTGCGCGTAAAACCCCGCTTATCCGCGTATACTTTAAACAGAGCAGTTGCGGCCCGGCTGAGCCGGATTAATTTTTTCCGGGCATTCAGAAAGACGGTTAATTAGCGGCGCTCGTACTTAAGCATCTGTCCGGAATAAAGACGCTTTTTCTGGCGGGGCATTGATTTACTAACTACTGTTTAACGATAAGCCGTCGTCTGTTCTGCACTGGCGATCTTTGGCCGCTCACAAATCGTATCGTATTAATAATCTCCGACTGTCCGCTCAAAATTATTGCATCACCGGCCGGCCGAGCTCCAGCCCGGCTTTTTTCGCCCCTAAATTAAAAGGCCAGCTCTTGCGGCCCTCGATTTTTTAATTTCCGTAAATTACGGCCATTGTATTAATGTATTCGGATGATTTTAAAAATGACTTAGTTGGTTCCAGTCCAGTTACTATGAATAGGATATGAGTTTCTCCTTTTGTAAATGTAGTTAGTGAAATACACGTTTGCTGTGTTATTGCTTTTTTTAAATAAAAGTGTATGTTTTTGTATTTGCGATTAATAATCTATAATACGTAGGTGATTCAGAGTGATCCCGCTATAGTGCTGCATTCTTGATCTGTTATCTCTTTTCTTAACATTTTTATTTATTATAATTACAAGCTTATGTCATTAACTCAACTTTTACTTTTTACTTTGGGATTCGTCGATCCTTCTAAAAATCCGGTTTTTTATTATAAACCCATGTTACGCAGTACTATTTTTAGACTAGTATTGTTTTTTCTACTTACACCTATAGTTTTTAAAGGAATTCAAACCCGACTAAGTCGAGATCTACGGTTGAAAATAATTCGGCCCGCGCACCAAAGCATAGTGGACATTTGCAAGCCAATTCTTACCTGCGATTTCGCAGCGGCAGAGCCGCAGCCTTACTTAAATGAAGGGTTGTAAACAGGACAAGAGACTGATACGAGCGCTAATAATATCTCTGACCTTCAGGAACGACAGAAATCAAGCAAGGATTAGAAGAGCTAGGACATGCAGTAGTTAATATTTGGACTATTAAACATGGAATATCAAAAACCCGGTCCCAATAGTTGTAGTGGAGCCAAAGCAAAACGATAATAAAGAAATATACAAAAAAAATATTGTTAAACACAAGTGTTGTAGTAGAGCCTCCACATGCCAAACGAACAATTCTACAATGCGTAAAATGTCAATGCTTCGGGCACACAAAGAGTTACTGTCGGCATAATTGTGTCAAATGTACACAACTTCATGTCACCGGAGAGTGCCCGAGAATAGTAACGATAATAAAGTCCAATATGTGAATTGCAACGGCAACCACCCGGCCAATTACCGCGACTGCTTAGTCCACAAACAATTACAAGAACAACTATACCCCGACTCAGAAAAGATGATACAAAATTGCATAAAGTCCATATCTCCAATCTGAAACAATACCAGGGACATCATACTCCGATAAAGCAAAACACCAGACACTACCAACTTCAGACAGAAAACACAACACGATACTAAACAATGAAACATTAACGAACTAATGACATTGAAGAGATGAAGACTATGATGAAAAATCTTATTATACAAATGGGGACCATCATAATCTCCTCACAACGTTAAAAAACAAACTAACATTATGGCACAATTAATCAAAATTGTAGCTTGGAACGCCAATGGGCTGAGCCAACATCACGAACTCAAAAAATATTAATAAAATCATCTCAAAGCCACAAAGGCTTCAATAGAAAATTCAGCTGCTCTATTTACAATCTCAGCAATTTACTGCTCACCTAAACATTTAATCACTCTAGCAGGTTACACTCATTTCTTCAAAACTCTAGACAATAAATTTATAGCAGCAGGGAACTACAATGCAAAACATGAGGATTGTGTCTCTCGTTTAATAAGAACCAACGAACTACAATCATTGGCCGTTGTTTAAGGAAACAATCTCATTTGCCTGTCTACAGGAGGACTCACCTATTGTCCTACAGACTGTTGAAGAATTTTGAATCTTTTAGATTTCGATATGATTAAGGGTTTAAACGCACGTCAGTATTGCATCCTGCTTTAAAGTAGCAGCAGATCATTTAACCATTACAATAACTGTATAGTCGCATATAACTAAAATCCAACCACAACCCTCTTCATAACAAATGTACAAATTAGAAATATTTAGACTTGAGAATTTAGTAGATCTGCATGTACTAAAGAATAAGCATGAGGTAGAACTAGCATTAGTCTCATTTACAGAACAAATTTAACAAGTAGCATGAAAAGCTACTCCCGAACTATTGGCAACTTGCCATGTCTAACCTAAATAAGCAAGTCCTGAACATGGCTAACAAACAATTAAAAAAAAAACTTTTTTGCCAACATATAAATCACGTAAACAAACAGACTGCTCGTTATGCCAAGAAAATGCTAATTCATTTGCCAAACATTTCACCGAATTCTTTACACTTTTTCCTTGTCAACTACCAGACAAAGAAACATAAACTCTTAGATTCTTAGACTCACCATTCCAAATGAGTCTACCTCTCAAACCTTAAACCAAACATCCAAAAGGTAGAAAAAGAAATAAAGAAAGTCTACACGAAGAAGCTCCAAGCTACGATTTAATTACTGAGACGATCGTCTGGTATTTACCAAGAAAAATTATTTAAGGCCTTCCACACCCATACTATGCAATTGTTACAACTTAGCACCTCAAAGCCAACGAAAAACAGCACAAATCATTATGCTACCAAAAATAAGTGAATTACCAACAGAAATTGCATCGTATAGACCTACATGCCTACTCTATATCCTATCAAAGGTTTTACATAGAATATTGTCAATCTTGGACAACTAAGAATTAATTCCTAAACGCCAATTTGGCTTCCAAAGTCAGCACGGATCAGTGGGAAAGGGTACAAGATAGTTGGCAAAATATACAGGGATCTGAAAGGAAAGCGCTACTGTTCTGCGGTGTTTTTGGACGTGAAGCAAGCATTTGACAGGGTATGGTATCAAGGCTTACGCTAAAAACTAAAAAAATACTTACCCTACCAGGTATATGAACTTTTGAGGTCTTACATATCGAATTGGTATTTCTTAGTAAAATACAAAGACGAATCCACGACTCTTCAACCCATCTTATCTGGCTTTCCACAGAGTAATGCCCTAGGTCTTATATTATATTTATTATATATATCCGACCTAGCCACATCTCGTCTAACATCAGCTACTTATGCAAATAATTTAGCTATTTTAACCTCTCTTGTAAAGCCACAAGTTGCATCGAGGTATCTCTAAGCTCACCTCAATAAAATTCAACACTGGACTAAAACATGGCGAATTAGACTAAAAGAATCCAAGTCCCACCATGTTACTTTCACTATAAAAATTGATAGTTACCCAGCAGTAACTTTAAACAAACAGCAGTTCGCCCACATAGTCAGTCAAATACCGATACTGCATGTCGATAGGACACTAACTTGGAGAACTTACTCAATAAGAGAAAACTACAAGTTTATAAATTATATAGGCTAAACGGAGAAAATCCAGACTATCTCTGGAAAATAAATTATTAATCTATAAAATAGTCCTGAAACCAATGTGAACTTATGGAATTTCCCTGTGGGGAACTTCAGCCACATCAAACTTATAAATGCTTGAAATATTCCAAAATAGAGTGCTACGAACGATCGTCAACGCATGTGCGTTCCCAATAGAGTGATTTTAAGTGACCTGAGTGTATGAGAAATTTAAAATTACAGCACGTGATATAAAACAGACTTGGCACTCACCCAAACAATACTGTTAATAAACTAATGGACGATGATAATAAGAAACCAAAAAGACTAAAAAGGTTTAGACCATCCGAGTTACCTACACGGTTTCAACTGTAATTAATTTATCTTATGTCAAATAGTATTAAGATAATGTACCCCACATGCCTAAGTATTGGAAACGATAGAAGCACCGTATATCTATTTGCCTAGTGCGAGGCTTGTCCTAACTTATCTCTAAGAAGAAACTTGCTAACAAAATCGGACAGCAGAAATACGTTCTCGACTGCGTTTCTGACAAAAGCCGATATTATCATTATGTACCATCAATTGAACAACAAATTTCCTCACAAAACGGCATTATGTAGGCAGGACAAATATAAATAAGTTTTCTATTCGTTTTCAAAAATAATATTCTTATTAAATAAAACGTAGTCAACATGGAGGAGTCCGCACAAGTAGCGAATAACAAATTTAATTTTTTCCCCAACCAGGGCAGTCTCTAGTTTGAAAACCGGTAGTATATTATCTAACAGAACATGGCCAAAAATCATTAGCAACAATTTTGATTTAATAACGGTGGTGATTGAAAATTGTAGGCAATACCACAGACAACGATAAACAATATAATCATCACTATGTTTTAAAGGTTCAAAGACCTGCTGTATGGCAGTAAATAAGCTTTAACCAGGTATTAATTGTAGGTTGTATTTGAATATTTGAGTAAGTGTTGAATTAATAACATTTATTTTTTGAAATTTGTATCTGTCTATTTTATTCTGACACCCTAATGTAGTACTTTAAAATGCATTTTAAATTAATAACTTAATTACTGCAATTCATTTTGAGGGTTAATAAGTACTGTAAGTTTATCATGATTTCAATTTTACATAATTCCTTAACTACATCAGTTATAATTTAGTTTTACCATTAGCAATTACAGTTAAATATTCAAGTTTAATTAGTGAATTTATATATACATGAATTATAGGAAATTATTTTGAATAGATGCAGCCTATTTTCTAATACTTAACACTAAACATTCGTTATGTGTTATTCGAATGTTATTGTTATAATTTGCCAAAATTAGTTCTTTGTAAAAAAAATTAATTCTTGCTTGTTCAAGTGTCGCCTTGGACTTTTGGCAACAACTCGTACAGTAAGTGATCACTTAATAGCTTTATATCACCACAAGATGACTTATTATCTTTTATCACATTTACCCTATTTGAATTTTTTATTTTTTCCTTATTTTCTTTTTTTAATTATTTTTGATTTAGCTGCTTTGGTCTATTCTTTTGTTTCTTGTATTATTAAAATTTTTTAAAATTGTATTTGCTATGTTTCTACTAACATCGACAAAAAGCAGTCATAAGACATAATGCGTCATGGAACTGTTCTATATGTTGTTTTTTTAATATTAACTAATAGTTCAACGGTTGCAATTTGTTATACCTTGTATATTCAAAGAGGACCTCCGCATTAGGACAGAATGCACTTAACATTTTTGCTCCGATCTTCACCCTCACTAACCCACGTGTGCCTCCTTATTAAAAAGAATTTCTGGCAAAATCTGACGGTGATCTGATAAGTTAGTTAGGTCCGGTCGATCCAAAGATTTTGGGAAAAAATTAATAATTCCGCGTAGTCTCATAAGGTGCCACTAGGTGACTACACCTTCAGGTGGGCTCTGCCGCTCCAGAGCGGTCACGTACCCACTACGTCACTATACTGTCAACGGACAGTGGATATTTACGGGGAACACATGAAGGCAAAGACCTTTTTTCTGGCATTTTAAATCCTAATTTAGTTTTGGCCCTCAAAATGCTACTTAACAACGTACTAAACATCTTATTTATTTTATTGTTATAATAGATAACATATACTGAATACTGAACTCGTTGATGAGCAAATTCCCATTCAAGTGTAGTCAATAATGTATGAATAGTTGAGAAATTCAGAACGCCTTTGAAAAGAGGTAGATCCACAGGAGAGATATTAATGTCAACCAAGTAAGAGTAGTGAACGGTTGATAAATTGAGCTCAGACTTTGACTTTTGAACGACAACAGGAGGCCGATTTGGTTTGAGCTTTGTGAACTAACAAAATAGCCCTCGTCTTCAAAAAAGAGTCCTTCTCCTGGATTGTGGCGGGAATGATCCACTTTAAACTGGCAAAGTAAGCGTTGTCGACGAGGACTTTGTCTACTGCCTCTTACGCAGCTCTTGGCATTCCTCAGGGGCGCATCGCCAGCTGGTGAAAGATGTAGGGTCCAGAAGTTTCTGCGAATGAGAAAAAAGATGGGGCAGTAAACTCTAATGATGTACGTTCACATGGGAGACCTAATTGGGCTTCTCTTCGGCCAAGAATCGACGGATGATGCGAGAAGCGGTCGTCAGCCAGTGTGAGTGGTTAGGAGCTGGGATCTCTTGAGTGAGTGCATGCTTGGAGATGTCTCTGATTTTGCCGGTCTTGGCCACCAGGCACAGGTGGTGTAGCTGGGCTTGGTCACTGTGCACCAATGTCGAGAAAAAATCGTGAAACCAGGTAGGAAAAGAAATGCTCTGCTTATTCGTTTTTGTAGATTGATGTGTCTTTCGTTTTCCTCATCAGTTTGCGCAGAAGTACTCAAAGAAAAAGCTCGTTAAGATGCATTAGGCTGAAGTGGCTTCTTGAGGCGTTCTTCGAGTCGCCGAATGATATCACTCCACTTTCCGACATTCATCCCGCAGCTGTCACACACCACGAGCATCAGGCTCACTCCGATGTCGATTCCATGATTTTCAAAATATTCCACCAAAACTGGGGTTGCAAGACCGACCACCTGCAATTAAATAGATACAATGAATTTAGGTAATGTACAATAGCAAGCATACCTTCTTGTCATCATCCGCCTCGGGAATGGTGAGTGAGGTGAGTTATCGAGAGCACCGCCACATGCTCGTTGGTCATTGCTTTCCGAGTGAAACCACCGTCTTCCCGCCATTCACATCGCTGGCTAATCGATCGCTTTCCATCGGAATAAATGGCATTTGGTGGATTGTGTCGCAACTTGTCTTCATGCTGGGCAGTTGCCAACGACCGCAGAGAGCTGATGCCACTTTGGATGGCGCTGATTTGAGATACACTTTATTGCGTACACAAGTAACAAGAAATGATTTGGGGACAGTGATCCGGCGACATTCCGACTTGGATATAGTCAAATCCGGTGATAAATCTTTGCTGAGTTTTTCTTTCTCCTCATCGTTGTCACAGATGGTCTCAGATAGATCAATTTGAGGCGTAGCTTTGCGTTTTTGATCTTGGTTACGATTGAACTTGTCACTCTTCGCCTGGAGACTTTGCGATCCAGTCGAATCAACGAAAGGGGATATGTGACAAAGCCGCTTGCCGCGCTGGTCATCTAGAAACTCGACGTCACTTTTCTCCATTAGCTTGGTGCACACCACACACTTGTGCAGTCAGTTTACAGCTTAGATTGGCAAATAACATTAAAAGAGAGAACGATATGCGGTCTGATGCTCCTGGATCCTCGCTTTCCACTTCTCTGTTTGCTGCTTCGCCGCGTGCCGATGAAATGCTTGTATAGTCGCTTGACTTTCATCTTAACTGCGTCCAGATTCTGCGTGTAGATACTTCCGCCCATTTCCTAATGATATTATTTTATTAGATGTCTCTCTATTCTGTTCTCTTCTTTGTTATTAGGATAAAATGTGTTTTGGCATCTATGAATATATACCCACTTTTTTTAAAATACTTGACCAACAAGCAACGTCGAGTGTCCCTTACACATTTAAACTAATCATTTTCATTCTTCTTTTACCATTTGCATTTGTTTCAATAAATCTTTTAGTAGTTATCATCGCATTATTTGATTATTATTTACTAGATTAATGTAGCAGTGACTCATTATTTTGTTATCTTGTTAAATGATTACTGTGCTACTTGCCAGGTTTTGTTATAATATGACAGAATGCGAAAGGTAGATGTTGGGTATACTTATCAAATATTGCTTTTTAATTTATATTTTTTGTTTTGTAATGGTTTCGGTACTCATTCTTCTGTAAAGGTGTTGCGATGAACTTCTGCTCTTGCCTGGCAAATGTGCATATTTTATTGTCCAACATAAAAAAATTTGCTAGTGCTAGTTGCTTTTTTAAATCTTCTTTTAAATGTTTTCAAAAAACCTTTATTTTTGTTACATTGCAAATTTTTTAAGGCGTTATTCATTCTCTTTGTTTTCTTTTACATAAATTTCTTTTGATTCCATAAAACTTCGTTTATACCTTTTTGTACTTTCAATTTACTGCATTTATTATACTTATAAGATCCGTTTTAATAAACTGCCATTGTTTTAATTTATGTAATTTGTGTCACACTTATTTAAGCCACATTTGAATTTCTCCTGAAAAGTTAATTTAACACATCGCACATTTCAAAATTCTGTGCTCGGAGCAGCTTTTACGTTCTCCACATTTTTACAGTCTATTACTTAACACCATTCTTTCTATAGTTTACTGTTTTAAATTCAAATAAAGAAATGAATAAGCTTAAGTTAATCGAATGATCAATTGATAGCCAATTCTCTATTTCTTCCTTCTGTAATTTTGTCATGCCTAATAATTAATCTTATATTACTGTCTACAAGCTCAATAGTTCAATAACTTTTAAGATGCTTTTTTGGCAAGTTTTGTCATTTAAGTTAATCCTAATAAGAGATTTTATTTTTCTTTTGTTGCTTGAGTATACCTAATCTTGGTTATTAACTGATGTTGGCTTATTATCAATACCATAAGATTCTTCAAAAAGCAATGTGTAAAGACTTTTGATTCTTCGATGTCAGCTGTTCTTATTATTGCAAAGCAGAATTTGCCAAACGATGGATTAGAATGTAAGCTAGTTTTACTCTACTTGTGACCAGTTGTTACCATGTTAATCCTTTTCAGTCCGATAATACCCACAGGTTCATATCTACTTGCTCGAGCAAATAACGGTGTTTTGAGATTATGACTACATTTTTAAATCCGTATTTTTTCTAAGCAAAATGATTGTTATTTTATAGGCCTTTTTACATTTTTGTTGATTCTTTATAGAAGATACTTAACGATAAGTAGTGCTAAATACAAGTAGAACTCTAAAGAATATTGCAATATTTCTATAAGTGGTATTTCTCTTGTACCCACATGACGTTTAAAACTAAATTTAAAAAAAAACGGACAAAGCATAGGATATTTTTCAGAAGTGCGCTTAGTTTAGATAGCAAACAGAAGCTATCGGCCATCAGCCACAGCAATTTGTTGTTATTGAGCCTACAAATGATCCGATCTCAGGCGAAACTTGAAGGAACACCTTTGAATAAAATTACACGGCCTGGTGTTGTAAGATCCATCTGAAAACTCGCCGCCCATTGGTAACCACAGCCAACGATAATTCTTATTAAGCTCCTTTCCGCCCGAGGAATTTAAAAGAATGTCGCACGAGCTCTTTGAGAGGAGATCGTATTAAGATTACGCCCGAAGTATTGCTGGCCATACAAAAGGAAATCACATAATTATTAAAAGTCATTTCCATTTGTTAATAGTCATTTCAGCTGCCACAATATACAAATACGGTATCAGATATCATTTAAATACAAACGAAATAATTTATGTGCCTATGTAAAACGCCTTTGTATATGTGAGCGCGCGCGGTTATATTTTATTTCTTTGTTTGGAATTTAAATGGCCACTAAAACATCGGAAATAAATTTATATTAATTGACAAACGCGTTACGCGCCGCGCGTCGCTGGAAACGCCGATTTTCTCGGGAAATGTTTAAATAAGGCGCGGGCGGCGGCCGGGCCATAAATAAGCGCGTAACAACTTTCGCCGGAAAAACTTTGCAAGAAATGGCTAAGAGGAATCCCGAGTTCCAATTTATATCAATTACTTGGAACACTATATTTTACGTACGCAGTTTCAGTGTAAGGTCTGAAATTGCATATAACGAAGAGTAATGTTTCTTTTATGCAGTGCGCCGAATAAAAAGGCGGAAGGCTGCCTCGAGTCCGGATTTAAGGGGTGGAGTGCTCATTTCCTTCTTTATAGCGATATATTTGTCGGAGTACGTTGTTAGGGCCAGTGCAACTTCTCGTAGCGATTGGTAATTGCCGATCCCCTTTTTGTGGTAAACCAACCGAAACTCAGATTGGCTGCTCTTTTATTTTAAGGGACGTTTTGTTCAATATTATTTAATTATGTAAATGTGTCCATTTTAACTTGGCTATTTTTAGGACACCTACAGAGAGGCTCTCCGTGTGGTATATAGAAGTATATTTACCGCAAATAGATATAAAAAGCTTTTCGAAAGGGAGAAAGACTTCGCTACCCTCTGATATCTAAGTCAAGTACATATGTATTAAAAATGTCTGTAGACTGTAAAATGGCTACTGTTCTGTTAATTAAAAAACTACGATAAAGTAAGGGTGTAAGAGTTTTGTTTCAAACTTTGACATATGCAACTAAGTGTCCTCCATGTCGCAGCTTATTGCGCGCCGTAAATCAAAACATGAATTCAAAGCTGTAACAGGAAGTGCTCATAACGGTGGGCATTAACGACCTGCAAACGACAAAAAGGGAGGCAGAGGCGAAGCGGTGTGACGCGCGAAATGGACAGGAGGCGGCGCGGGCGCAAAAAATCGCAACAAGTTGCCTCGGAAAATGCGGAGTATCTGCAGTTCGTAATTGTGATTTATGTATTTACTATGCCACGCGGTATGAATAATGGAGTAACACTAATTTATCGTTGCTCGTGTATGTAAATCTCATAATAGGATTAGCCTTTATGGTCTGCACTATGGTGGCAGACGCATTGAATTGGCCGAAACTCACCTTGAATTATGTGCGCTTATTACCTCTTTTTTCGGAATCGCCGCATCACAGCCATCAAACTGCTGGACCGGAAAAATGCTAATCAACCGGAACGTTACAGCAAACTTTGGCTCGGTATCTCAGCTTTCGGTCCGTTTGCTCTTAAGTCTCGCCGTAAAACCACACTGATCCAGACGAAAATCTTAAACCCGAAAGCTTACAACCTCGCTCTAAATAATTGCGGCTACAAAAATTACAATAATAAAATACAGATAATTAAGGACCATCTTATATAAATAGTCCACATAACAAACTAGCAAATAATATAAAATCAAATAAAAAAGAATGCACGTACAAACTTTATAAAGTGCCTATAAAACGTAAGCTCTAAAATAACTATATAAAAGCACAATATTATGCGATAGCGTAAAAATCAAAAACCAATCTAATTATATTTCTCAAATTTTTACTGCACGCTATCGCTTGTTAACTCATCTCGTAAATGTTTTGGCTTTTTACTAATAGTTATTTGATGGACTTTCATAAAGCTCTAAATAAATCAGTACGCAAATGTTCTGAGCTCTTCAGCAAATTAATTAGAAGTTAATTATGCTGCACAGATGGCGTGCGGTATTTCAAAAAATGATTTAATTAGTTTTCACATACTGTGTTGCATCTTCTTATATCCAACTGAACACACACAAAGAAGCAGCTGCTCGCCATGTGCATATGTAACTTATCCGTGTAATTAGGAAGGAATGTACAAATGGAACAATGCAGATTTGATGGTGCTATCCAAGCGTACTAAAACGTTCTATTGGTAACGGAAGCAACACAGTGTCGTTACCAGAAAATGCAACTGCAGTTGTGTTATATTTTTTATTTTACTACAGTAATTATGATAGTATAAAGTTTATATAATAAAATAACAATAATTAAATACCAGATAATTTTCAATTTAAAAACTTGATATATTTTAGACCTACCCAGTCCTTTAATATATTTTTAGATTTGTATTATCTACTTAGCCTGTTACAGATTTTTTGGACTGCAAATATTAAGACTACACACATTAAAAATGTTTTAATACTGACATTAAACAGTTAACTCCATAAAAAACGGCCTACAAATACAAAGCTGAGAAAACATTGAAATAGTGATAATATCCAAAATTTTAAAACATTGGTGTTGCCAGAGCAATAAAGCATATAAATAGTACAGATAAGCAAAACGCTATCAGTTAATGTCAATTTTGATAGCGACATTCGGGGTTCTTGAGTTCAACTCTTCACCACCTGGTGGTGGGTCTATGATTGACCGCCCCCGTACCGCTTTTCGAGTGCTTGCGGGAGACGCTCGATCCAGTTCATAGTCCTAGAGGTCTTTAACGGCGAAAAAGAGTTGTTGGGCACACTGGGAGGGAAACTTTTAGATTGTGGGCACATCGGGTCTCCTAACAAGTCACGGAGCGCTAAAGATGGGTTTGAAGACCATCCTAAGACACTGTTTACGTAGATTTTTGCACAGTACCCTTACACGGACAGGCGTACGCCATTATCAGACGGATAATGGTTTATATTTTGTCAGTTTTTTTTTTTCAGAAAAAGATTAGAAGACATCATTGGATGGACCGTAGATAGACCTAGTTTAAGATTTATCAGAACAAAATTAATTTGGTCTCATAGACTAGTTTTAATTGCAGGCACATGAAGATTCTGAATCACTTGCCGTAGGCTGCTTCGAGGTATCATGCCTTTTCTCTCTGGAGACTTTTTCTATGAATGAAGATTCTGAATCGCGCCAGGTCTGCTATCCAACTAAATCGAGGGTTTTTGGGGACGCGGTGGCTCAGATGGTTCAACCAGTCGGCTCTGTCCTCTAGCCGGCACGCATGAGTTCGAGTCTCTGAATGTCCTAGCATTTAACTGCATGTTAGCACAATAAATCCTTGAGACTGGAGTGCCTGTAAGTTGAAAGTTTCGCTGCATTCTTCTCGGCGTTGACTCCTCCATTTATTATCTTGCAAAACGTCTACTCCTCTAGTTGTACGCACCAAACAAGAAGTGGGAAACTTATTGAATACTGTGAACAAATAAGATTCGCGATGGTAATACACATTTGTCACAGCATGAAATGGCATGATACTCTTTATGTGATGCCAGAACCCATTGCATCAAAGTAACATTAAATAAAATAACTAAAGTTCTGAAGATCAGACATGTCTCAGTACACTCTAGAAGCCCGCTGTGAATACAAAATCGTCTGATTCTAAAAGTGAAAGAAAACGACGTGTTTATGTTTGCTTAGGCTGTTTTTTTTTTGAAGCAAAAAGTTCATATACATAAAAAAAGCTTTATTAACACAAAAATTAAAGAAATTTCTAATAAATTATTCTGAAAAGATAATCTACGTTTGGGGTAAACAAAGCGTAATATTAAAGCTCTATACACTTAGAGAAAACACCGTTACCAGTACTTAACATTTATATACCTTAAATATAAAAATGCAGAAACACAGCAGATATAGTATATTAAACTTGGATTGAGACTCACAAATACTGCAAAAGTAGTGCTGCTTTATAAAAATTGTGATACGGCTGACCTCAAAAATTACAGACATTCTGCTATCTCAGATATATAAACTATTCACTAGAATAATTACAATAGATTAGAGCGAAAACTTGAAATTTACCAACCAAAATAACAGGCTAATTTTCGAAACAAATACAGTGCGGTAGAACATCTTCATACAGTGAGAGCGGTAATGGAGAAATCTACGGAATAGAAGTGTGAATGGCCGTTGTCGACTTTCGAAAGACATTCAATACCATAGAAATATGGGTTATAATGAAATCTTTAGCAAATCCTAGGCTAGATCAACGTTATATAATTATTATTGAAAACATATATCAGAAATCCACGATGACGATAAAAGTATATAAGACAACGAATAGAATACATCAAAAGAGGAGTTAGTCACAAAAATTATTTACACTAGTACTCAAAGACTCAAAATACTTACATAATATTGTTCGCAAAGAATAAACAGGAGTTAATAGAAATGCTAGAAAAATTACAAAAGTAGGACTACACATGAACAGCACAAAAACACAATTTACTACAAAAGTACCAAATACAGACAAAATAATTTTTGTTTATGGACAAACAATAAACAAGATAGATAGGAGAAATGGACTAGAATGGGTAGCCTGTGGAAAATTAAAGAACATATTGAATATGAATATACCAATGGCATTAAAAACGAAAGTTTACTACTAATGCATACTCCCAGTTGTTACATATCGGTTCCGAGACCTGGATCTTGATTACAAAGGTTAAGAACAAACTAAGAGTACACCCGAGGTTCGTAAAGAGGGGTATTCTAGAAATATCACTGAGAGATCACCAAACAAACCAATGGATAAGAGAAAACAAAAAAGTTATAGAGACCATAAAAAGAATCAATCTTTTAAAATGTCAACGAGCAGGCCATGTAGCCAGACACAGCAAATAGAGCAGTTAAATCACCAGATGGAGACCATGAGGAGAACGAAGAAGTGCTGGAAGACCCCAACAGCTTTGGTATAATGATGGTATAAAGAAAGTTGCGGGACTTGACTAATATCAAGTTGCACAAAACAGAAACATGAGAAAGGTCTATATCCAATGGATAGAAAACGACTGAGGAAGAAGAAGAAAAATAAGAAATACTTAAAAGATCTTAATTCAAGTGCAGTAATTTCTTAAACCCGATATTCAGTTTACTTTTCAACGTTATTCTATGTTTATATATATAGTAGGTGTGTTCGAAGATTGTATAATGTTTTTTTTAATCAAAATACATAGATATTGCCATATTCTTTACAGAGCAATAGTTATTGTCGTAACAAAATTTTTGAAACTCTAACCTCTTAGTTCTTCCTTAAGCTTTTTTGTCTAGAGCAACAATAACATTTATACTTTCTTTATCAAAATATACTTTACGGTACACACATTCTTCACATTTCCTTGAAGCAACATAGATCGCCTAATACTTTTGTAATAATTTAGTGGTTGACATCTTTAACAAAGCTAATAAGTTTTTTAATAAATACTATCTTTAACAAAAAAGAAAAAAAGAAAACGTTAATTTCGAAAAAATTATTTAAAAACTGTAAGACGCGGGCACATGTTTGTTTCATATTATTGTAACATATTTTTTAAAATAATATTTTTATTAATATAATACTTCTGGTGATATTTTAATAAAATAATTTATTTTTGAATTTTAAAAGGGTTTAGTTTTGTTAGTTTAAATATATTTAAAATTCTAGGATAGCTTGGCTAATGTATAGTAGATAATCAGACTAGTTGAGGACATTAAAAGGGCATCGTTTATCTACTGATCATTTATCATAACTGTGAAGATATTGGAACTCTTTTATCATGGTTCAAACTCATTCTAGAGATGATATGATGTCAAACGTAATCAATTAGTGAGGATAATAAAGATAATAAAAAAAAAACACTAAGAAAACCCAACATTGAATCAAAAGTTAGAAAAGAATTGCCAAAAATATGTAATGATAAGTAGTAAAACAAAATGGTAATAATAAAACTAAAATTTAGGAGTTTAGAGAAAGATTGTGATAAGATTGAATTCTTTTGCGAAAACACTATAACTTCAATATAGATACATAAAAAGCTTAAAGAAGCAACTTGTTTTATAAATCTAAAATAGTTAACGGATCAGCTAATAATTACAGTAAAATAATTACAGATAAATGCAAGAGCATTAAAAAATTATATTAAACAGTTGTCAGAAGCTTCACAAAATTAATTAGATGAAGTCAGAGAAGCTATCAGCCCGATAAAAGTATGAAAGCTTTAGAGCCCGACAACTTCTATTTAAAGTTCCTTAAGCTTTTAGACTATTCAAACACATACCCATTGTATAAAACCAAACATATCAAATTAATAATATAATATAATGGTTCAAATCAAAATTCTAATACCTGAAAAATAGAAGCAAAAAGCGTGAGATATATTAAAAACAATTAGCATAATAAGTCATTTGCTAAATTTAGATTTGAAAATAATTTGTAGAATACGCAAAATTTATAGAGAGCAAATATCCAACAAGCACTTGCTTTTCTAGAAATAATAGAAACATGAAAAGCACTCTTTTACTCAAGACCTATTTTTGAGATGCAAAGATGTCACCTGCGGCATATATGTGTCCTTCACTGTAAAGCTTTTGATGGAGTGCATCAGTCTAAGACCATGGAGATTTTGAAGAATACCGTAATAGATGAAAAAGACCTCCGCATAATTTTAAAATTTTATTGCAGTCAATTCTCCTATATGAAGATAGATGGGGATCATTGTAAAGCTCTAAATATATTAAGAGGCGTGAGACATGGCTGCGTATTGTCACCATTATTGTATTTAACAGTTGTTCTAAACCTATATTTTAAAAAACCACTAAAACAGTAATAGAAACATTCTTGTAAATGGTCAAATAATCAACAACATTAGATATGCTAAGAATACGATTGTTATCAGTAAAATTTTAAAAGATTTACAATGTCAGTGTCAGAGTGTCACAAGGCAGCATAGAGTACGGTTTTGTTCTCAACGTCAATAAAACCAATTATATGGTGATCAACGAAAACCAGTTCCCAGATTGAGAGTACTACACACGACATTATAAATGCAAACTTTAAATTTTTTTATCTGTGCCCCCAAAAGGCATATAAGTTACTTTTTGTAATTTGAAATTTTTTAAATATTGAGAAAATTGAATATTGTGCTTTTACAATATTTTTATTAAGAGGGTGAAATGGAGATGTAATATTGGAACTCTGAAAGGCATGTTGCATAGCGTTGGATGCAAAACAGAACGAGTTTTTCGTTGGTATAGTGATTAATATGGTGGTTGCAATAAGAACAGAGTAATGAATGGCAAGATTCGAGAAATATAGCATGCAACATATCATCAATTTGTAAATGGCAAAATATATTTGTTTTATTTGTTTAAACTTCCCTCACTCGATTAATTCCACAAGGATGAAGTAAATGTGAGATATTGCGATCTAGGCATGTGGCACATCATTACGGAATAAAACATACCTTTTATCTGTGTTCAGCGATCTTTTGAGAAAAACTTCTTTAATCGTATAAAAATTAGAAACTCCAGATTGCGAAGTAATTTTTTCATTTGTAGTATTTGTCCTTTAAAACCAAATAACTCTCCAAAACAAAAAAATCAGAATTAAGAATTATAAAGTAACAATCTATTTTATAGGAAATTAGCTGACAACCAAGTAACGATCTTTCTGGAGAACACGTACCAGTAATCTTAAACATCAGTACCAAGCCTATTAAAATTAAACAAAATCCCAGATTAATATCAACACAAATTGATTGGCTTATGTTCCAACAATCCCTTCAAAACAAAATTGATCTTAAAGTGCGTATAAAACAACCTGAAGACATAGATCAAGTAGTACAGAACTTTATTACTCACATACAAGTAGCTGCCTGGGAAGTAACGCCTATTGAATACGAGCAAGTACATCATACAAATAACATACCACTCTATGTAAAAGAACTAATTGCCGAAAAAAGACGCGCTCGAACTAAATGGCAAAGAACTCGTAACGCCGCCGACAAGCTAAACTACAACAGATTATCTCGACGCCTTCGGGCGGTCCTTTTGGATGCCCAAAATAACCCCTTCACTCACTATCTTATGCATCTTAACCCCGCAGATCACAGCATTTGGGCAGCAACGAAAAAATTTAAAAGACCTCAAGCCAACATACCGCCGATAAGAAAACCTGACAGTAGTTGGGCTAGATCCTACAAAGAAAAATCTGATATCTTTGCTGAACACTTATCTACTGTACTCCAACCACATCACTCTGACATCGATAATGAGGATATAAAAGAATATCTAGACGTTCCATGTCAGATGGCGCTACCTATCAGACCTTTTTCACCTGCAGAGATTCAATTCGAGATACATAAAACAAACAACCATAAAGCACCAGGTTACGATCTTATTACAGGCCAAGTTCTAAATATGCTCCCAAAATAGGCGATAGTATTATTGACAACTATTTATAATCGAATGCTAAGTCTATCAATAATAATGGTCTATCAAATAATAATGGTCTCTAAACCTGGTAAACGACCCGAAGATGTTACTTCATATAGGCCAATTAGTCTTTTGTCCATCTTAGGAAAAATGCTTGAGAAACTATTCCTTAAACGCCTGCTGAACGACATAGATATCTTGTCACATATACCTCACCATCAATTCGAATTCCGCGAAGGGCAATCTCAAGTCCAGCAAGTGCACAGAATAATAAATCAAATTTCACTGAGCCTCCAAGAAAAAAAGTACTGTGAAGCTGTATTTTCAGATGTTTAACAGGCGTTCGTCATAGTTTGGCATACCGGATTACTTCATAAACTGAAAAGGCTTCTCCCTAGTTATTTTTATCTTCTCCTTAAAGTCCAATCTTACTGACAGATATTTCAGAGTTAAATACAATAATAAATTGTCCAATTATTTCCCTGTAAAATCTGGCGTCTCACAAGGTAGCATCCTTGGACCCCCTCCTATACTTAGTGTACACAGCTGATCTACCTGAAGATACAAACATAGTTATCGCTACTTTTGCCGATTATACCCCCATCCTATTGATGCACGAAGATCTGAACTCCATAAACGAATGGTTTACTAAATGACGTATTAAAATCAGCCCAACTAAATCAGTCCAAATAACATTTACCATTCGATTCAACGTATGTCCGCCAGTCCCCTTGATTAATGTAGAAATTCCAACAAAAACAGAAACTAAGTATCTAGGATTACATCTTGATCAGCGTCTTATATAGAAAAAATATTTCCAAACCAAACGCCAACAATTAAACCTGAAGTTCCGCCACATGTACCAGTTATTAGGAAGAAAGTCAAAATTGTCAATATCCCGTTTGGACTATTTAACTAAGAAGAATGAAGAGCATGTGACATACCAGAAGAGAAAAGAGGAACCAGAAAAGCAGAAAAAAGTAGAGAAATAATAGAAAGGGAGAAAATTAAAGAATAAATAGAAAAGAGGGAAGTGGTAAAGGAGAATAGGAGGAAAAAGGGAAGGAATTAAGATGTATGAAGAAGAAAGGCGCTTACTTTTGTTTGCAGTCCAATATTACTTACAAATGTAAACATAAATCAAAATAGACATATTAAAAGAGAGTTGAACATATAATGATATTGAAAAGTCATTTCAAACTGTGATATCTTGTTGTGATCATCATAACATTACAAAATAAATTTGCAAATCAAATGTTACTGTTTTTTGTCGATTTAAATTAATTGACCTTTCAAGCAGCTAATTTTACTTAAGCAAAATTATCAATTCCATTGTGCAGAGCAAGTTAATATCAAATTATTTTAGCAATTTGACACCCACTAACCGGTCCTGTGCTCATTTACAAAAAGGCTGATGCTGTCTTCAGATTAGAATATTGGCGACTTTGTCGAATTAATTGCCTGAAAAACTGAAGCTCCTCACGGCGCGAGCGTCCAAACGCGCGGCCATAAACATCGTGACATATAAGGTGTTACCATCTATTGATCGCCTATTTTATTTCCTTGTAACATTGTAAAATATTTTGATTGAATGATCACCGGCGGGCGAGCCGCGGTTTTATTAAATGATGGGTGTTGTTTTATACGGCGATATTTCATGTTTATTCGAATGCACCGCGGACGTCGCGGCCGCAACAATGTTGCGGCCGCGCTAAGGCGACATTAAATATTTCGACAATAATGCGCCGCGCAGTCGTTTCTCTCTGTATAAATTCGGTTTAATGAGGACGAATTTTAAATCACGCCGGTTTACGATCCGGCTTCAAAGAAAAATTCGCGAATACGGCTAAGGAGTGCATAAAAAGCGCCATAAAGCCGGCCGAATTTAATAAAAACGGCGTTTTGCGAAAATGAAACGACTAAGCCTCTCCGACATTATATTTTATACGTGCAGCTCCTGCAGATTGATGAAAACGCGCCGCGGCGTAGGTAGCTCTCGAGTTTCGGGTCATTCTTCTCTTCGGCCCTGCTGGCGCTCAGGAGCTCTCCGAGCAAATTGACTCTGCACTGCGAACGGCGAGATCGATGCCGTTAGGAACCTCGTTGCAACAACACGCGGACGATTCAAAAATTCACCCTTATAATCTGCGCTCCCCGCCGGCCCCGATCGTGTTTATTTTAACCGCAATATGGAACCACATCTGCGGTTCCTCGGTCACGTTTCGAATCCTCCCGCTTCCATGCCGAGGATGGCAAGCAGCAACGAACTTTCCCCATAAAAGTTTATCATGCCATTGCATAAATTTTTACGATCGGCTCTTATTTATGCCGAAATCCGCCTTTTTTGACAAGGTGGCATTCCGCAGTTTATGGTAACCTGAGAAATATCATAGTTCCGTGGAAGTAACACTTACCGGATAGATTAACGACAACTTTTTCGGTGACGTAACATCATTCGGGTTTTAAGTAGCCAGCCTAGCATTACATGGATGAACTTTAATGATACAACCTATAAATAAACTTCAGTTATGCTATAATGAATGATCGGGACGATTACTATATTTAAGGTAATGAAATATAATTTGATGCCTAAGAACTACTTTCGGTAGTGTGATTAATGCGAATTTTCTGAATTTATAGTAGGTCAGAACTCTCTGTATATAATTTGTTGTATATAGAATAACTCAAATTTTTTTCTAAAAAATATGGTCCGTTCTGATCGTTCCGCTACCCTCCAGCTTCTCAGGGTAGTGGAACGCATCGCCGAAAGTTACATCAAGGAGCAAACTGAGGTGTAGTTTTCCTCGAAGTGGCCAAGGCCTTCGATAAGGTGCAATACAACTAGTGTACAAGATGGCTTCCACGATAAACGCGCTGCCGATGGTCCGGCTTGTTCAGTCTTTCCTCTTCGGAAGGAAGTTCAGGGTCAAGTTCGATAGTATGAGGTCGTCGGAGAGACGACTCTAAGTCGGCGCCTTCTAAGGCTTCGTTAGGTCCCAGAGACTTTACAACATTTACATACCAACGATGTCCTCCACTATACTGACCCAGTACGCAGACAATTCAGCGTAATCCGATAAACTAGACGTTCTGAAAGACTGATGCGACAGGTGGAAAATGAGATCAACTCAGAGAAGAGCTCGGTGATCCTTGTTCTCCACCAAAAACCCACTTCACTGGCGAGATAACCTAACTAATCTTAAAAATTCTTGGAAGGTAGATACCCTGGAAAAAAAGACGTATTATCTAACGTTAATTCTGGACGGTAAGTTGATCAGAAGATCGCACGTAGATAGAGCGACTACTAAAGCTAAGTTGGCGAGATTAGCATTCAGTTCTCTAATCTATTCCTGGAGCCCGAACAAGCTGATCTTACATAAGACAATTCTCCGCCTTATCTATCATAATGTATATGACTCCAGTTTTGAGCTGGGTCACAAAACCCATATTAATAAACTTAAGGTCGTTCAGAATCATGCTTTAAAATTTGTGATATTTGTGAAACTATGACCATAGAGATGCAGAAATTCCGATTATCCACAAGTGTATTTTTTCAGCGCTCAATACTTGTACAGAAACTCCATCCATCTGTGGCCCCTACAACAGCAAGGTTGATAGACCCTCCCGCCACAAGCGCCTATCATCCATACCATACCATCCACGTAAAGGCAAGTCTAGTAGACAGGGCTTGGGAGCTGAGTCCAAGAACCTCAAATCTAGTTAGTGAAACACTTTACATTGACAGTCCAGAGCAAGCAGCGCAATAGCGTAGTGGTTATCGCTGAAGAAAAGAAAAGTCTCTTAATAACTGTTAACAGTATGTCATTTAAATCGAAATACTTTTTATTAGGCGTAGATAGCTATCTTCTCATCGAAGTTTATTTTTCGTAAAAATCTATTGTGCAGATGACTCATGTCCAATATGTTCATCCGTCAAATATTGGTTTCAAGCATCGATCCAAAAGTCAAATTTATTTAAAATTAAAAAATTGACAAAATTACACTGTCCTTTTTATTATAAACATATGTAAAATTTTGTAATTGACGCTTGTTTCAACTGTATAGTTTGTGACAATAAATTGTCATTGTTTGAGCCAATTTAAAATTACCTTTTATTTTAATATTTAAATTAGGACCGGCCGTATTTTGGTTTTCTCCTGTATATACATTTAGTTTTGTTCGGTCGCGAATTTGCACGCGCACGCGGAGCGCTGACATATAGGCCGCGGTATGGGCCGCAGGCCGGGCTTTTTGGCCTTTTGTTCGGGCTTGGTCTTTTGCTATGTTCTCGCACGCGTCATTCTTTTTTAATTCAGTTTGTGATAGTTTAAATTTTCCGTAAGCCGAGATCATTTTAATCGAGAGTTCGCCGGCGTGTTTGATTGGCAGTAGAAGTTTTCATTTTTGCGAGGCCGTTTTGTTAAAAGCTAATTTTGTGGAGAAATTCGATATTTTACGACCAGATTAACCTCTTCCCGAAGGTTCTTTTGTTTCCCAATTGACGACAAAGGAACCTTTGCACCAGGAAAGGGGCTACCGTTCGGCTTCGCTGTACAAATTGGGGTAACTTGTCCTATCTTCTTACCCACGCCCTTATTTCCTCTTTCTGCATTCCCCAGGATCAACAGCACACGCAACTGATATCTGCGGAAAAGCACCGTTTCCACAGGTTAGTGTTTTGTAGCTATAGCTTTGTTTTTGTTTGTTTGTTTTGTTCAAATTTAAAATTACTATACAGTCCACTTTATGGCCGCACAGCCATTATTATTAAAATGTACGGCAGGAATTACATAACGTCAATCACAATATTTTATATATGCTCATAGTAAAAGCAGACCAAACGAATTATAAAAATATATATCATCATCCTAATTATGATACACTGAGTTATTAAAAATATTATATTTAATTTCCTACTAAAATTGATATTTCTGCTATTTTAGAGTATCGTATTGTAGTCCTTAAGAGATCCTTGCAGAGTTACAATCGTGGAGAATTAAAAAAGAAGTAATGGAAGAAATGTTAGGAAGTGCTAAAGTATATATTGATAACGGCTACACATTAGAAGAAAGAAAGCTTCAATTCGAAATCAGGGGCATAGCCGAGGATAAATAGAGAAAATAATATGAAGTCAAAATAGAATAATACCTAATGATCTTCATAAATGGATAAAAATGCAATTGACACACAAATTTACAAAGCTTAGAAAAGTTCAAGAAATCAGATGGTCATAAAAAACGAATAAAAGTAAATGATACGATAAAAAAGACGACTTCGGCAGTGCAAATGTTCGAGAGATAGTGCAAGAAAAAGTAAAAAACAGATCTAGCAAAATAGTAACACAAACAATAAAAAGAGAAACAAAAGGTATTTTTAGCAATATGGACTGTAAGGAGAATTATAAGAATTATAAATTACTTACAAACAGAACATAGTTACCAGTAAAGAGAACAAGGGGTCTGCTACGATCGGTTTTCCTATCCCTGAATAATAATCTTTAATGAAGTTTCTTTTGTTTCAAATGTTTTGAATTAGCAATTGCAGCTACAGTAGAGCAGTGTAAACCAATTTTAAAACATGAATGTCAACATTTTGTCTCACCATTAAGAAGGTATAGTTTACCAATGATAACTTGTACATAAATATTCTAGATGAACCTTCCTAAAAGTCAACTATTAAACCAAATGTCTAGTACTTTGTGGTTTTGATTTTCCGTACACATAATCCTAAACATGATCAAGTGAGTCTATTCTTTATTTAGCTTTATTTTGTCAAACAAGTCAATTTGATGATAGATTTTAATGGAAACTTTAATATTTTATCTCCACCCAGAACACCGGAGTCGTCAGCAAATTGTTAGACAGAGGCTTTATCATTTATGTTACCTGTTAAGTTATTGACAAACAGGAAGAAGAGCACTGGTCCGAGTATTGTACCTCAAATACTCCATGGTTTCCAAAAGACTTGTTTTCTTCGTTCCAAAAAGTCCAACACATTTTCACATACACCATAAAATTGCAGTTTGGAGGCCAGGAGATTATAGTTAACAATGTCAAACACGTTACCAACGTATTGAAATAACATTTGTTAAATCAAAATTTATATTGGGTTAGAGAAGACTCTACATCAAATATCTTCAACGTTATAGCCCTAAAGTAACCAATGTTACCACCTACCACTTTTTATTAGATAGGTATAACGTTATTTAGCTTTAGCAAGTTAGAAAAACTTTCGCAAAACTTTCTTATAAGAGTTTTTTTGATTTTATACATTTTTGATACTCTCCCGTGCTAACTTTATACTGAATTTATTAATTTGATCTTTCAACTTTTTAATATTTATCTTCGAAGATCTAAATGTAATCTAAACTTTTTGAAAATCCTATCGAATATACAAAGTTTTCCTCCAAAATATTTCAAGCAACATTTGCATCAGAGCAAGGGTTAATCGAATTTAATGAGCACCAATGCAGTTAAATTACGCAGGTGATATATTTGATAGGTTTACATCTGACTGCAACGACTAGCATTATGTTAACATCGAAAGGTAAATTCACACAAATGATTCGAGCTAACAGATATAGTTAGTTTTGTAGAGCACTCACTGACATTATAGCAAACGTTATCAATACACAAGCATTACTGAGTCAACTATTTAGGCCAAACGTTATATCATCTCTAAACCGAAGAAATTTGTTTACATTTACCAAGAATGCTCAAATTAAAGTTAGATAAATAACATTACCTATTCTATGTGCGATTATCAATCAATCTTATTAAAAAGGTTTCTATAATTATATTATTAACACACAGTCTACAATGTATAGCTCTTTAAGATCTTTAACTTTCTCAAATGCGCCGTAATTGAAAAAAAATGTGTTTTTAGCTACATTTTAACCTTATTTTTAGAGATTATATTTCCAAAAGTTAACTACTAACATAAATTAGGGACACCAAAACCCAACGAAAAATTCTTTATAGATAAAGAGAAAACAAATTAAGGAACTCTGAATAATTTAGGTTTAGGTATAGGGCAAGTACAAGTACATCAATTATACAAAATTTCGATTTCAAAGAGATACTGAAGGAGATAATAAACAGCAAGCTCAAATTGCTTAAAAACTAGGGAAAAGTAAATCTGAAGGTGAGATAATAGACTATTTTCAGTTTACCAACTTTTAAAAAACTATAAAAGCAGCCGACTTTCTATGAAAATAATATGTATTTGGACCCAAGGAAACTAACAGCTACAACTATATTCAGGTATGGTAAGGCTCTACGCCCCGCGTGGGAGCACGGCCTGCGAACTGAGAGGTTAAGGCTCTCATACGTTCGCGCTCTCTGCCCGGTCGTCGCACACCGTCTCTGATGCGGGGCGATGTGGCAAGCACCGCGCCTAAGACGATCGCCATTATTACCCCTCGTTCAAATGAACGCAGGTACTCAATTATTTTTAGTGACTGAGTAGGCCACCCGCCAGGCATCAGAGAGCACCGGGAATTGAACCCGGGTCCGTCAGCATCGCAGCCCGTCCCTCAACCACGGGACCACGCTGGCTCATATATTCAGGTATAAGAGACACAAAATGTTAAATTCGGTTTACGTGAAACAAGTAGTAAGCCTAGACCGAGAAAAGCATATCATAGAATATAAATTTCCAATTAATTTACTTAAGATAACTTTGCAAAATTGGCTTGCTTGGAGTAGTACTGAACCAGTATTATTTTGTTTTCCTTAATAAAGATCTGATGTGTCATACATCTAGTCTTGCTTTGAGTTGGAATTTTATATACTTCTAGAACTCAACTTGGCAAAGCAAGTTTTAAAAATTGAAGATGGATCAAAACACTCGAGTTAAAGCAAATATTGCTTACAGTTTTTAGTGCAACTTTATTTAAAAGAAAAGTTCAGCTATTTAGACGTGATTCTAAAAACGTAAAAGGGTCCTTATAACCCCATATTACAAAATAATTTAGGCAGTGTGATACAATCCTAACCAACATGGGAAACCGAAACTAAGTTTATTCAATGACATACAGATAATGTAACTAAAAGCTAATATTTAGTTAATAATAGTAGATGCAACTCAGATTCAACTCATATTAAACAAATGCTTTCAATGTTACGTTATTGACAAGTAAATGTTGCTGAAACATTAAAAGAAAATTAAAGAACGATTTCTAATATTCGTTAACTGTTATAAAAAAATGGGTGAAGCAATTGTCAACTTAATATAAGGTACCCTCAAAGAACACAAAATTTAGTTCGTTGATTTCCATTGCCAGAAATATAACAGTTGAATATAAAACAGTTTTATAAAAGCACTCATTTTGAAGAAAAATTGTTTGGCAGTGTATTCTTCATGTGCTTAGTCTTTGTCTTACACATTGCAAAAGCTTGTATTAAAATAATACGTTTTTAGAACCGTTAAAAAATGCATAATATTTATAGTTGACAAAAGTTTCTAAAGACGGCAAATTAAAAACATGGGGCCGGCGAAGAGATTGCTCTGTAAGCAATCCCAGAACGAACTTAAAAAACCTTTCGATTTCGATTTCGAATTTCGGGAAAATTCTAAATCGAATATCTGGAAAATTATTCGACACAGAATTTTTTCGATTTCATTATTGAAATCAGCGTAAAATTTTCTTTAAGAATTACTCATAAAATTGCAATGTCGAAATTTTCCCGAAATTCGAAGTCGAATATCTCGAAAACTATTCGAGATAGAAACTTTTTGATTTCGATTTTCAAATCAGCGTAAAATTTCCTATAAGAATCCATTTTAAAATTTTAAAAAGTCCATAATTTTGTGACAGCGACAGACAGACAGACAGACAGACAGACCGACAGGCCGACAGACCGACAGACATATAGAATTCAGTAACGAACTTTTTAAGTTCGTTGAAAATATCTATAAAACTGTGTATAAATAATTTAAACGGATTAAAAAACAGCAATAGAATAAATCATATTTTTAAATAACTTCCCATCTATACCTGATTTAAATTATTTAAATATTACGATTTATTCTGTGGTTTATATTCTATAGTGAATTAGTGAGACCGTTGCATCGTTATAACAATAAAATGTGAGACTTACGATTATAATATTTATTATTAATAATATTTACGGAATAAACTAATTTATAAATTAGCAATTTTAATGCAGTTTTGCAAAATTCAATTCCATGTTTCAATAGCTTAACAAATATGAAGTTAAAAAGGTGGGTAAAAAATTGATGGTCATTCATCAATCCTGGAGCACTTGTCAATATTGTAGGAAAATTAATTGCATTAAAATATGTGGAAATATCAATATAAATGTGTCTTCCATCGATAAAAATTATTTATTTAGGTTTAAAAAGAATCAGAACAATATAAAACAAAAATCCAGGACAGTATTTCCATGATTTAGAAACTGTTCTAAAATTGAACTATAGCTTAGTCACCTATGATAAATAGCCAGATTTAAAACATATTGAAAATTTGTGAGATATTATGAGGTGCGTTGACGTTCTAAGGTCTCCAATTTTTTTTCTCAGCAGTGAGAGTAAGTAGAAAGATGCGGTTAATTTTAAAAGACGCGGGAAATATTTCTAAATTTGTAATATAGCTGTCAGCACCATACAATGTACGCATGCCGAATTACCGCCATTGCAGTGAGTGTTGTTTTGTAAATTTCAAATGGCGGCGTTTAGTGTTGAGAAACAACCTCTAATCATACGTTTTCTCCTCTTGCGAGGTGAAATGTCTATCGAAATTCATCGCCAGTTAAGTGAGACATGAGGTTGAAACTGTTCTAAAATTGAACTATAGCTTAGTCACCTATGATAAATAGCCAGATTTAAAACATATTGAAAAGTTGTGAGATATTATGAGGTGCGTTGAAGTTCTAAGGTCTCCAATTTTTTTTCTCAGCAGTGACAGTAAGTAGAAAGATGCGGTTAATTTTAAAAGACGCGGAAAGTATTTCCAAATTTGTAATAGCTGTCAGCACCATACAATGTACGCATGCCGAATTACCGCCATTGCAGTGTGTTGTTTTGTAAATTTCAACTGGCGGCGTTTAGTGTTGAGAACCAACCTCTAATCATACGTTTTCTCCTCTTGCGAGGTGAAATACCTATCGAAATTCATCGCCAGTTAAGTGAGACATGAGGTGAAGACATTATAAATGTTAAAAATGTGCGTTCGTAAGTGCAAAAGAAAGTCGAAAGTTGTGTAACAAGTAGTCTCGGCAACAAGCTAACCGGACCGAAATCATGATTGCGCGAGTGGAGCAAGTTGTTATGGAAGACCGTCGGTTAGGTTTGCGCGATATCGCCTCTAAACTTGACATTTTGTAGAATCTGGGGAGTTTATTTAACATGATGACCTAAAAATGTGAAAAGATTCTTCTAGATGGGTTCCACGAGTGCTGACCAACGAACACAAGGCTCCACGGGTGGCAGTGTCTCAGTACATGTTGAGCGTAATGGTGCCGTGAATTTCCAACTATAAAGTACACTTTCCGTGGCAGCTATTGTATCAACGATTTTTCAGTGTGCAAAACACACCCATAAAGTAGATGAAATCATGTCGACGACATTTTGAAATATAATAATATGTACATTTGAACGGAGATTACTTTAAAGGGTAACACCACAGTAGACCCCCCAAAAAATTGTTTTTTGGCATTGTTTTTGCATGGAATAAAAGGTAATAAAAAACTGTTAAAAAATATTTCAAAATAGCGGCTCTGGAGCCATCCTCCCAAGGCAGATTGGCGTCGAGGCGCTGCGCGGCACGTACCAGAACTGGTGCAAATTTAAATTTACAGCAAATTAAAAAATTTCTTCTTAATCTACATGAGTATAACTAAGAGAAACACGTACAGAATTTTAAAAATATTGATTTTTGTGTAATTGGCAAGTATTTAAAGTTAGGTTGCCGATTTTTAACGTAAAAAGGGCAGCTATTTGTTTATAAAAATTATCTAATTAATTTATCGAAAATTCCGTACGCGCTTTTCTTCGAAATGTTGTTTTAAATGTGTGTTTAAAATTTCAAATGAAAATATCACAAATTAGTCAAGTTATGACACGTGCCGTTTTGAAATATGGCACTTCGAGAAAACGCTTTAAAGTTTTGAAACGAGTTTTACATACATTTCGATTTGGCTTCTTTGACCGATGCCGTGTTGAATACAGTTATTTTGTACCTTTTTTACCCTCGTAGATGTTTTTGCTTTATATTTCTACTTGCAAGAACTTAAACTTTCAAAAAAAAAAACAGTGTTACATAAAAACTTCTATTAATAGCTATTACGTTTGGGAAAAGGCGCGATATTTCAAAGAAAAAAATTTTTTACGTATAAAACTTTTTGTTGCATATTATAGAAGGTTCACAGTGTTTTTAAGCCAAAAAATTTATTTTTTAAAAATTCAAAGTAGTGTTGCTCTTTAAGAAGCAACAGAAATTTCAACTTTCTTAGGTAAGTACTTAAAAAAAATTAGAGACCTTAGGACATGAATAAAAACACAGAACAATAACGGAAAAGCACTTAATAGTTATGCTAGCGCTGTTTCGAAAAAATTAAGAAGACAAAATGCTTGTTAAAATATCAATTATTAAAAGAGACGATTTGAAGATCGCAAATACAAGGTTTTCTTTGTAAACATAAATTTTTAATAACCTGATAAATTGCAAATAAGAGTGTTTTGACGCACACTGCAAATGCAACTTCAATTAAAATCAAATGCATCACTTGCATTTTTGAGTAAACTATCAGTCATACAGAAAATTATAAATTATAAAACGTACACAAGACTACTTATATGAAATTGAAAGATTTGCGTTTATCATAAATAATAATAATTTAAAATAACATTGTGATTATAACAGAAGAGCATAATAATTTTGTAAAAAAGATTTTAAAAAAAATGAATACAAACAAGACGCGTCGTTAATGTGTAGTATAATTAATTCTAACCACAATAAAAAAAATTAAGAAATACAAAATTAACCACCATACTCATTTATCGAACGAAAATTTAGATCTCATTAACACAAATTATTTTTAAGACGTCAAAATATGATTTTTAAAAATTTGCAGTAACAGTTCTATTGACCATAGTATACCTAATAGGTGTGCAAGTAGAAACTCAGCTCTGAAGTTAATTGTATTTAAAAACATACTTGAATTTGCCCGCCATTCTGGATATATGTAGCTTAGACATTGCCTTTTTTTATAACATAAGTTTCACTCATTGACAGTCTGTCATTTCGCGTGTATCAATTTTATAAGAGATGGACGTCGATAAGGAACATTTACGCCATTTCATTCTATTCTGTTCTCAAATTACAAAAAAATGCTGCTCAAGCTATGGAACTGATTAATATCTTGGGTGAACATTCTGTCAGTTATTCAACAGCAAAAAAGTGGGTTGCAAGATTTTCTGATGGAAATTTTAGTCTTGAGGAAGAAAATAGAAACCGAAGGGTTGACATCTGCATGAATTTGCTTTCTCGTACAAAAGAAAGAATTTTTGCACAAAATTATAACGGGCGATAAAAATTGGATTTTTTCAACAAACCTAAACACAGAAAAGCATGGGTTGATCCAGGCCGGCTATCAACATTAGTTGCAAAAACAAATATTTGTGTCAAGAAAGCGATACTGTATGTCTGGTGGTGAAAAAAAGTCATTTACTGCGAGCATCTACAATCTGGTCAAACTGTTACAGCTGAGCGTTACCAGGCCTAATTGATCAATTTAAGTAATTTTCTACAGAAAAAAGTACATTTACGTGTCAAGGAAGACGAAAAGTGATATTGCTGCATGACAACGCTCGTCCACATGCAGCAAAACCAACCCAGGAACTCATCTTCTCCTTAGGCTGGAAAGTTGTCTAACATTTGGCTCCTTCTGATTACCACTTATTCAGATCGACGTCTCGATATTTGAAAGACCAGCGGCTCACGAAAGTTGAAAATGTGCGAAAATGGCTTGATGACTATTTTGTTTATAAATCACCAAGTTTTTATCGCAAAGATATTCATCATCTACCCGATAAATTTCAAAAAACTATAAATAGTAACTGCAAATATTTTGATTATTAATCTTTTTAACAAGTATCTTTACAATAAGGTTGAATTTGACTAAACAAATCGTAGTTCGGAAGAGACAGGAAATATCGAAAAATGCAGCTGACAAAGCAATCTACAACAGATTAATTCGAAAATTTATAGCAACTTTCTGGGAACAAAAAATGATACGATTCAAAACTGCATTATCATCCTAAGTAAAATAGATCAACTTATCTGAAAAGCAACTAAAAATTAGAAAACTTATTTCACATTCCGCCAATTAGGAGCGAACGTGGTGCGTGCTTTATCTAATAGAGAAAAGACTGGTCATTCGAAAAATACAGGTAAAATATTTTCAACCTTTTGATCCATCACCAAACCACGACAATTAATAAATTAAAGCATTTTTAAATGTGGTATGTTAGATGTCTTTCCTTATAAAATATTTTTCTCCAATTAAAGTAGTACTCGAAATTAACAAATTAAAGTAGTTTAAAGCTCCAGCACATGATTTAATAACGCATAAAGTACTAAAGATGCTACCTATCACACTAATCACTACAATATTTAATCATATAACGAGCATTTTCTACTACACCATCTGTTGCAAGTTGTTGCAAGTGTTTTTATATCCTGAAGCCATTAAAACTTGGTAAAGCAATTGAACAAAACATGTCTTATAGACTGATTAGCTTGCTTTCCTTATTAAGTAAAATACTTGAAAAATTGTTATTTAAAAGAATGAGAGAAAATGTAGAAATTTTTATAGCGATACTTCGACAAGCTATAACAACTACCTATATAATCGTTATTATTCAGTGAAATACATACACACGCTTCCGAGTATTATTACATCAACTCCAGTGTTCCGCAATGTAGTGCAATGAGGCCGATTCCTTATCTGCTCTTCACGTTTAACATACCAGAGATAGACAATACTCTAGTTGTCAGCTTCGCTTGTAACACTGCCATTTTATTTGTTCACGAAGGTCCAAACTTGTCCAAGTATACTAAAATATTGTCAAAGAATAGTTAAATCGATGGCAAATTAACGTCAACAAAATCAAAACCACGCAATCTGCAGCTGGTTCTCGAGTTATAAGGTTGTGGTCGGAGTTCAGAACCTCTTAACATTTCGTCCACAACTGCAGCGGACATCTTCAGAAGAAAATCTTCTAAAGATTAAGTGACTGTCACGTGCGTTTTCGCTTTTATACTCGTGCGAGTATGGTAGAGATGGTGTTGGGGGCCGTTGTTGACGTCAGCGGGATGGTACATAACATGATTGGGCTAGCTGCTGACGTCAATCGGGTCGTTTCAGGCAATATTTTGACATTTTCTGAGGTTATTCGCTCTTTCACCGTATCGCGGTCTGTTTTTGCCTTTTTAGAGCGGTAAACCATGATTTAGGTAGCTTGAATCCATCGAAGATTTAAAAAAAAAATTTTGGTTTACAAAGAAACAGAAAATTAACCTCTTATAAAAGCACCAATTACTAAGCATTAGTGAAAAATGATCCCTGTAAAAAAAAATTCAAAGTATGTTTCTAAATTATCCCTGACTATCTCAAACAAATGAGTAAACTCAAAAAACAAATTTCTTGGGAATTAAATAGAGTAAAAAAGTAATGAAAATTTAAACTTAGAAGATTGTTGTGTTTAAGAACTTTAAAGCATCATTTTTGAAGACAATCGAAGCCTGCAATGGAAAATGGTTAGTCAATAAAAACATTTAAAACGTAAGTCGAATGCAACATTGCACAGCCAAAGTTATAGTGACTGAGTGGTAGACATCAAAAGAGACCATCCTCTTTTTGTTTCTTAGGCCCGGACTAATAAATGCCATATCACATTACCACAAAATAGAAATTCAATGTAGCTCTTGCATTAATCGAGAAACATAGATCGTTTTCTTTACATGACAATGCAAGGCCACATATTCCTCAGGTGACCCTGCAGATGTTGAATAAATTACAATAAAAAGTTATTTTGTCAATTATTTGCCATTAGTTGTGCAGTTTAAAAAAATGATAAAGAAATATTTTGTAGAGTAAATAACCCTGTATTTTTTAAAGACCATGTTTTGCTCGATAAAGATACAATTTTTATTAGAATCGGTTAGCCAAATAACCATTTAGTTAACTTGTGCTTACTTTTAATAAATAAAACAGGTTTTGAGTTTATTAAAGGAGTTTTATTTTTTCTTAATAACTGCAATATTTTTGATTCCTCATCCTTGTATATACTACTCAAAGTTTCTACTGAAAAATCTTCAATTTTTTTGTGTACGTAGAAATAAATTATATGTTTAGTTTCTCAAAGTCTTAAGTTAAAACTATAACGTTCGCATTTGGGTTTCGGTGAATAAGGTTGTGCCTGAACGCTCGAAATATCAAGTGCTGTGATAACCTATAAGTGTGAAGGCCGCAAGGCTGCTGCAATCAACGTTTAACTCAAGTGATAAACAACTGTTTCACCTTTAAAAACCGTAAGAATTTATAATTTTTAAAACACATTATACCTCGCAAAGATGTTCCCAACCGGGAATGGGCCCGGTTTAAACACCAATATGTATAATTACACCCTTATGCAGCCACCTACATTACTTCAAAATCAAATACCAGCACAAATGACGCATGCACACAATTACCAATTAAATTTTACCAAAATCAAGTAACAACAGAACATTTCCCACCACTTCCTATTAACCTCGCTCCTTTAAATAACATACAGCCTTTAATGCCGCCAAATAATAACTACAACGACACAAAATCAACGCAAGAAACTTTCGATTGCACGACCAGCGAAGACGAACAAATGGAGAATGACTCTGAAATTACAAACTCTCATCCCTGGCAAAGCGTCACAAACAAGAGAAAAAGCAGAGAATAGCAGAAAAGGGTGATCTATTCGATGTTCATTTTATTTTCAAAAACTTACTCAATAACAACACAAAACATTCTTCATGCCTTCAAGCAGACCGAACGTGTGCCGAGCTATACCTGAGTTATCACAACGGCGGAGCTGCAGCCGTAACCTTGCTTAAAGTCAGGCAAATTTATATATTTATTAATTTAATTTCAACGTTTAACTCAAGTGATAAACAACTGCTTCACTTTTAAAAACCGTAAGAATTTATAATTTTAAAACACATTATACCTCGCAAAGATGTTCCCAACCGGGAATGGGCCCGGTTTAAACACCAATATGTATAATTACACCCTTATGCACCACCTACATTACTTCAAAATCAAATACCAGCACAAATGCCGCAGGCACACAATTACCAATTAAATCCAACAGCTATAAATATGCAACTTCCACAATTTTACCAAAATCAAGTAACAACAGAACAATTCCACCACTTCCTATTAACCTCGCTCTTTAAATAACATACAGCCTTTAATGCCGCCAAATAATAACTACAACGACACAAAATCAACGCAAGAAACTTTCGATTGCACGACCAGCGAAGACGAACAAATGGAGAATGACTCTGAAATTACAAACTCTCATCCCTGGCAAAGCGTCACAAACAAGAGAAAAGGTTTAAGATCCAAACAGACTCCGTAAATCCCCTCAAACTATAACAACAAACAGATTTCAATCACTCGCGAAGCAGATACTAATGCCATTCAAACTCATACTAACAATTCGAACAATATGAAGAACAATACTCAGCCGCAAGACCCGAAACCACCCCCAATTTACGTTTATGGAGTTACCAACTACAAAGCTATGACCGAAAATCTATCCCTTGTCACAGATAACGAAACTTACTACACTAAAACCTTCCCAGATAATACAGTAAAAATAAATGCACGGACACCCGACACCTACAGAAAATTAATCCAGCACATGAAGGACGAAAAAATAGTATATCATACTTACCAACTAAAACAAGACAGGGCCTATAGAGTTGTCATACGCGGTCTTCATCGTTCAATCCCGTTAGAAGATATAACAACAGAACTAGCTGAAAAAGAACAAAGTCAGAAATATCATCAATGCACGGCACAGAGTTACAAAAAATCCGCTACCACTATTTTTCGTCGATATAAGTCCGCAAAGTAATAATAAAGAAATTTATAACATAGAATTCCTACAAAATACAAAAATAAGAGTTGAACCACCAAAACATAAAAATACTATAATACAATTCACCCGATGCAACTGCGTTAAATGCGGCAAACCACACGATTCAAAATGCTGTAATAAAACCAAAGACACCCCGGCTACCTGTGCACTATGTGGCCGAGGGCACCCTGCCAACTACAAGGGCTGCACAACTTACAGAGATCTATTAAAGTCCAGAAATAAACACAATCCAAACCTCACAAATAAACCAATCCTCGAATTACATTCAAGTACAAATCCAGCTTTTCAACAGACAACACAACAGCCTCCTCAAACTAGAGGTAGTTATGCCCATGTAGCCGCAGGAGCAACAAGTAATCAAAATAAAAATAATAATATTAATGACAACCTTACTAATACAATGCAAAACATTTTATACGAATTTAAAAACCTATTCAACCAGCTACTAAACCAAAACAGCATGATTCTCACCATGCTTACCACGGTTATAAGCAATTTGACCAAACAATGACCTCCTCAATTCGAATAGCTGCCTGAAATGCAAACGGGCTATCAAATCACGTTCCAGAAATCACCCTATATTTAAACTACAATAAAATTGATATTCTCCTAATCTCTGAAATTTACTATACTCATCACCCTGACGGTACGGAGCATGCAAGCTCAGCCATCATAATTAGATCGACTATTAACCACCATGTCCTCCAAACCCTTTAAAACAGCCAAAATCCAAGCGACGTTATTAAAACTAGAATCACTTCCTAAACCAACTACTATTGCGGCTGTTTACTCCCCGCCACGACACAATATCACGACAGAAGAATATAATGACTTTTTCAACTATCTTGGAACACAATTTATAGCAATCGGAGACTGGAACTCCAAACATACAACATGGGGGTCCAGACTAATCACACCTAAAGGTCGCAATCTGTTCCGTTCAATACAACTAAACAACCTAACTTATATTTCTACGGGAGAGCCAACCTACTGGCCCACGGACAGGAATAAAATTCCGGACCTACTTGATTTCGCTATATCAAAAGGCATATCAAATACTTACATTGATATTAAGTCTAGTTTAGATCTATGCCATGACCATAGCGCCATAATATTAACCCTCAGTACCAATGTTATCAACAGAGAGGCAATGCCTACCTTGTGCACAAAAGATACCAATTGGCAAATGTTCCAAAACTTAATAAATGAAGAAATCAGACTGGATCATCGTATCAAAAAGCAATTCGAAATCGAAGAGGTGGTACAGCATCTAACGAATACAATACAAACCGCAGCATGGAAAGCCACTCCACTAAGGAACAAAGCAAACCAGGGAAATGATAATATTCCTCTGCATATTAGAAAATTGATCATAAAAAGAAGAAGAGCACGTGGGAAATGGCAAAGGTCAAGAAACCCTCAGGACAAAACTGACCTTAACAGGATAACACACCAACTCCACTCTGTTTTAAACCAAGCCCGCAACGACACCTTCAAACACTACATCACGAATCTATCCCCCGAAGACCATTCGTTGTCGAAAGCAACAAAAAGATTTAAGAGGCCAGTAATACAAACCCCACCCATAAGAAAACCTGATCGAAACTGGGCGCAGTCAGACATAGAAAAGAGCAATGTATTCGCGGATCATCTTTCAAAAGTGTTCTCTCCACTCTCAGACAATGACAACCAAGATGAAGAAATTGAAGACTATATTAACGCCCCCTGTCAACTATCACTGCCCGTTAAGCCTTTTACACCAGCAGAAATTCGAAAACAAATCAACAATACAAATTCGTACAAGACCCCTGGGTATGACCTCATAGTCGGGGAGATCTTAAACATCTACCAAGAAAGGCAATCGTGCTATTAACTACCATATTCAACAGCATCCTTCGATTATGCTATTTCCCAGTTCAGTGGAAACACGCGCAAATAATTATGATTGGAAAACCAGGTAAACCACCTACCGAACCTTCATCGTACCGTCCAATAAGCCTGCTGCCACAAATGTCAAAAATATTTGAAAAACTTCTTCTCGGCAGAATAACCCAATCAACACTCACAGACGACATAATCCCTGAACACCAATTTGGATTCAGACAAAAGTATTCCACAACACAGCAATGCCACCGAATTGTGAACAAAATCAAAGAAAGTTTCGAAGAGAAGAAGATGTGTGCTGCGGTGTTCCTTGACGTACAGCAGGCCTTTGATAAGGTTTGGACCAACGGATTATTATATAAATTAAAAAGACATTTTCCCAGTCCCATATACCTACTCCTAAAATCTTACCTTAATGAAAGATCCTACCAAGTAAAAGTAAACAACTCACTCTCCGACTACCACCCAATTATAGCTGGAGTGCCGCAAGGCAGCGTCCTTGGGCCACTACTCTACTTAATATACACTGCTGACATTCCCGTCACAGAGAGCACTATGATGGCCACATTTGCTGACGACACAGCAATCTTGTCGTCCGATATCGATCCAGCAAGAGCTTCTAATAAACTGCAAGATCACCTAAACGAACTACAAGACTGGCTAAAACGATGGAAGATCCAGGTCAACACCGAAAAGTCCGCCCAGATCACGTTCACCACAAAACGAAGCAACTGTCCACAAGTTAACATAAATAACACAGTCAAATATCTGGGCCTACATTTAGACCAGAGACTCACATGGAAAGAGCACATTAAGGCAAAAAGGACACAATTGGACCTAAAAGTGAAGAAAATGAACTGGCTACTAAGCAGGAAATGTCAACTATCTCTGGAGAACAAACTGATCATCTACAAAATAATTCTAACACCAGTCTGGACCTACGGTATCGAACTGTGGGGATGCAGTAAGTCCTCCAACACAAAAATTCTACAATCCTTTCAGTCGAAGACACTTCGCATGATGGCCGACGCTCCCTAGTACGTGTCCAATCAAACCCTCCACAACGATTTTGGAATATCCTTTATAAAAGAAGTGATTAACCACCACGCTAACAAATCCAAACAACGCAGCACCAACCACAGCAACCAACTCATAAGTGAACTATGCACCCAACCACAAATTGAAAGAAGACTTAAAAGACAATGGCCAGAAGACCTAGTTAACTAGGAGAAAGTGGAGAACCGTCAAGGGACGGTACCCAAGGCTTGCTATGAACCTTGCCTCATATTTACTCATTACTCTGTTAGTTATAGGAGTAGATTGTAAATTAGCAAATGAGTAAATAAAAAAAAAACTATAATGAATTTAGAAGTTTGTAAAAATAAGTTAAAAAGTTTTTTTTGTTTCATGCCCTACAAATGTGCAAATACCATTTATTCAAATCAAACAAACGGTTACAAATTTAATGCAACATTATAATATTATAAGCAAACACTGATAGTTTAATTTACTAGTCTATGGTGATTTGCAATAATAAAAGTATTAAGCCCAATGTTTACCATTACTAGCAGTTTATTACTCTTCGCAGCTGGGCGCAAACTAAATGCTGCTTAATCAATTTATTTATGGCTACTATTCAAACTTTTACGTTGGCCATTTTTTATTTTATAACAGAATATGGATATTTATGCGACTTTAAAAAATTCCATTTAGCATTATAGGCTTCGCTTTTAATTAGCTGGAAATATGTTTTATATGGGGGTTAGAAGCGCTACGAAAATCATTATTGACTTTTTTAATGTACTCTATGTATGGTAATAGAACCTTGTATTGATTGCGCATTAGCCTAATGTGGTTCTCTGCATTATGCATTTGTAATATACCTCAAAGGTGTGATTAGACAAATTTTGTTTAATGCGAATGATAATTTACATCTGTATGGTCTTTTAGTTTTAATGGTTATTCTGATGTTTTCAATATTTTATTGAATGCTGTTTTTATTTCTACCATTAAATTATTTCTATGCAATTATTAAAGCAAATATTTAATTTCTTTATTACGTACATTTAGTATAGTTTTTTTGAAACATAGTGCTTTTGTAAGTTGGGTTATTATTATAAATTTATGCTATAAAAATTATTGTATGTCGATTTTGTGTAAAAGTAAGTTCAATTTGTTGATTTAATGTTATGTGGCAAGTAGACCAGAACTTTCTAGCCAAGTTCGGAAAATTTACGTGTTGTGGAATTTATTTGCCACCTTGATGGAGTACAACTTGGTCGTAACGATAGTGCTGTGTGGTAGCAGCTCGAAGTAAACACTGTCCAATAAATGTTATCAAACACTGTTGCAGTTATAACTGTAACCCTTTTGTTTAATTGTGAAGCCGAACTGGTGACCTGGTATTAAGTCGTTGTCGTCAATAATTGGAATTATTGGTTTTCATAGGAGCTTTTAAAAAACTTTAGCCACGATAGGTAAAAGGCTTATTGGCCGATAAGGTTTTGATTTATTGGAAAGTTTACCTGGTTATTATTTGAGGAATTTTGCAATGGGATGGAAAAAATCCAGTGTGTAAAACTGCGTTGAATAGGTGAGTTAGATATTTTATACCAGTAGCAAGCAGCACTTTAAAAATTTTATCAATTATTAGGTTGCAACCCGGGGCCTTTTTAAGGTTTAGGATATTAATAACTTCGGAAACTTCAGTGTCTTTAAATCGTCTTGCAAGTGGTTCGAGTTGGTAGCGGATCTAGTTATGGGTGAGGTTATCTTCTTCCTAAAATTCATTCTCTCGAAGATATGGTTGGGCAACTTCTGTTAAATGTTTAGTAAAAACACTTGCCTTATCCTTATCGCTCCTTGCCCAGTTGCCCTAGTGATTGCAGATAGGTGGAAATAATCTTTTTACTTATTTTAGTTTTTTTTTGTTTTTTAAAGGAAATAATCCGTGGTTTCAGTGGATGAAGGACCTTTTCAAAATGTTTCGATACAATCATTTTTACTTTTGTTGAGCATTTCTTGCAGTTTACGTGTTGCCGTGGTAAGTAATCGTTTGCTTTCAGGTAGTTTTTGCCGGTTGCTTTGGAATCTCCTTTTATCTTAAATTTTTTGCTTGATTACTATAGGACAGTTGGGAAATATAACAGTATCTGATTTATTTGATGTTGCTTTCCAGATTTCAGCTTGTCCGCTCAATAACATCGTTAAATAACTTGACGGTAGATTTCATTGGTAAAATGTAGAGGAATTTCTTTCGTTATACAGAAATCAACTAGATCTGGCAATTTGCTAAGTTCGTAACTCAATAGATAGGTTCCCCTATTGAAAGATGTTGTAAGTTATTGCTTTAATTAGTTCTCGTCTCTTTGTCGTTATGATTCTGAAACCCCAATCAGTATGTTTAACGTTATATTCTCTACTCGCAATAAATCGTTGTCCCAGGGTTCTCAAATGGTCTACGAATTATTCCTCTTTTACTACATAAATGGGTGGAAAATATTCAAACCTCAATTGACACACTGTTTGCTTGAAGAAAATTACGTCTACAGTTTTGTATTTGATAGTGCTTGATTGGACTTTTAATTATTACTACAGATCTATCTCATGCTGTTCCAGCTGGACGATTTGTGGTATATACTGTATAATTCGGGATTTTAATAAAGCTTCTATCGGTAAAATATATTTATGAAACTAGTAACACATCGATGTTTTGACTAGTAATAAATAATTTTAATTCTTCAAGATGTTGTGACACGCCATTGGCATTCCATAGAGCAAGCTGTAGAAATACCTCCATTATTTTTGTTTTGTGAGCAAGCTTGTTATTAGGTTTAGCATGGTTCTTGTATGTTGCTGGTTTGTTGATTGAGTAAAATTGACGAGAGTTTTACCATTACGTTGGTGCCCATTAGATACTTGTACATACGACAGTTCAGTGCGTTTGTTGATACCACTTATGACGAGTACTACTTCTAACAAAGGACTGAAAGTTGTTTCTTAGCAATTCCTTATATATAGATAGTGCATCCCTTGTAATTTGCGGGGTGATTCCTTTCAGAACACAACGTATATCGTAAAATTTTTCTTTACTTTGGCATTGTTCGCTGAGGTGGTCTCCTGCTCATTTTACACATCTTAGACGTAGCTGGCAAAATTTTTTTGTATTTCTATATTTTTGACATCTTAAATACTGTACGTTGTCTCTTTTTGACCCTGGGAGGTTCAAACTTAATTTTACATTGTTGCAGGTATTCTGTATTGAAAATATCTTTGTTGTTGGGGGGTTGGTTTTACCTCAACATAGAGCATTGTAAGAGACAATTTAGTCTTGTATTGTTTGATGTTCCAAATGTTTGTGACCTGGTGCCCCAATTTCTCAATTTCAGCTTTGATCTCTTCACTGTTAATGAAATGGTGGAGATTTTTTAATACTGCTTTGTAGCTTTTTTGTTCTTTTAATCTGTGCATGTAAAATTCGATTTTATTTTCAGTCAGATGATTTAGGCTGGACTTTTACTTAATTATTAATAGGGGCTTTTGTTTCGTATTGTTGCTTAGCTATTTGTTCCAAAAGTTGTATTAATGGCGCAATAATTTGAACCTCTGTTATTACAATTAGGGGAGGATTGGGGATTTTGTTTTTTGTTGTATCTGCATTTGTTTCCTGTCTATGTCGCTGTTCTCTATGTTTAGTGGTGAGTAACGATTTAATGTTGAAGACGAGATAAGCTACTATTCGTTTGCTTTGTGATGTATAGTAGACCTTTTTTTAGTTAGGGGTGATGTGGTGGGGTAAATATGGTGTTGGTTTTGGAGATAGAGTTGGGGATAAAGTGCTTGTGTTGATTGTACTGGTATTTGTTAGAACTGGCTGTTATATATTTAAGTTTGGTCCGGTGTCATTATTGATGGTTGTAGAATCATTGAGGGTGGCATTTTAGAGGACTGCATCCTTCCAGGAGTCGAATAAGAGACTAATTCACTCAATTTTTTGTAGTTATTTTAGTATGGGTTTTACAAAACAAAATAGATGCCGCCGGGCTTCCATCTGAAGCAATATCGCAGGTAATAAATTCGTTCCGCTTGAATACACAGCCCCGACACTTAATAACTAGCACTTCACATCTAATTTTTTTAGCTCACTTATATAGCTTCAAATAGCACTTCGTACAACCCCATGTGGGGTTGCTAGTCCCCCATTGGGCGCTTCCCCAGGTGGCGGATAGGAGAATGCCTCTGAGATGGGTGGTACCGAGGAAATAAAATACTCGGGGCGGACCAAAACTAGCATGACACAGGGCAGCAGTTGTGGCATTACTTTTATGGGGCTACTGAAGATTTACTTCCTTAAAGGCCCATTTTAGACCAATCTCAGGCGAGGGTCACATATTGACCTAAACGGTTGGGACGCTGCGGTGCGGAAAGCAACGGAAAACTACCGCACTAAATGCATTTTGTTTTAAATGCTTCCCAAGATAATCACATGGCTGAAAAATCAAAACAATTGGCCGTTAGTCCGGGGCACCCCTTCAGTGGGGAAACGGTGCGAAGAATCTCCCCGTCAGCCAATCAAGGGAATCAAGAGAATTTGTACAGTATACACAAAAACAGAGTCAGAATTGCAACATGGAATGTACGCAGTTTATTCCAAGCAGGAAAACTGGATAACGTTGAACAAGAGTTGAGTAGATTTTGGGTCTAAGCGAAACCCGATGGCCTAACTCAGGGAAATGTAGTACCGAAAACGGTGTTATATATTATTCAGGGAACTGAAACAGAGCATTATAATGGAGTTGGTATCATGCTAGACAAAGCTGCAAGTAAAGCAGTAATTAACTTTATACCATATTCGGATAGAATTATGATGATTCAGCTACAAACAAACTTAGGTAAAATGAACTTAATTCAAATATATGCCCCCACTGCTGACAAGAAAAACGATGATAAAATAGAACCTTTTTACGAAGAAATTCAGAAAGTACTAAAATTAAGAAAAAAACGTGCCATCACAATAATAATGGGGGATTATAATGCAAAGATTGGAGAAAGAAGCTATGGAGATTACGTAGGTAAATATGGATTAGGTGAGAGAAACGGACGAGGAGAGAGAATGCTCAAGTTTTGCATAGAAGAAGACCTTGTGGTCACAAATACTCTCTTTAAACTACTAAAGAGAAGATTATATACTTGGAAAGCACCGAGAGATCACACAGAACAAATAATTAGAAACCAAATAGATTACATTCTAGTTAACAAAAAGGCGAGAAATAGCGTAAAGGCTGTAAAAACATACCCAGGTGCGGATGCAAATTCGGACCACAATCCTGTAGTCATGAATATGTATATTAGACTGAAGAAAAGACGACAACAACAAAACCAAAATAGTTACATAAATACACGAAGGTTACAACAACCAGATATAAGAAATTCTGCAACTAAGATGATAAACCAAAACTTCCATAAAATGCAAGAAGAAAATATTAGTAATTTAGATAAGGAAACAAAATGGTCTAAAATAAAAGAAACAATAGTAACGACACAACAAGAAACCTTGGGAGAACACAAGAAACAGATGAAGCAGATGTGGATGACAGAGGAAATCTTAGCGCTAATGGACGAAAGGAGAAAATTTAAAAATAAAGATGAAATAAAGTATAGAGAAATACATAACATTATTAGAAGCAAGATACGTGCAGTAAAGGAATCCTGGATGGATGATAAGTGCAAAGAAATAGAAAAATATGAACGTAAGTATGACAGCTTCAATGTTCACAAGAAAATAAAAGAAATCACTGGTATTGCACACAGACAACAATCGAGGATAATGAAGGATGACCAAGGTTCTTTAGCCATAGATACAGAATCAAAGTCAAACTTATGGCAAAAGTATATTAAACAAATCTTTAGAGATCAAAGAGCAGAAGAACGTAGCATTACAGCAGCAGAAAACGCACCAAAAATAACATGTAGTGAGGTCAACCATGCCATAACAAACCGCAAAAGCTGGAAAAGCAGCAGGACCTGATGGTATACACTGCGAACTGTTAAAACTATTAGATGAACAGTCAGTTTCAATAATTGTTGACTTGTTTAACGATATATACCAAACAGGGGTTATCCCACGCGAATGGTTACTTTCCACCTTTGTCCCCATCCCTAAGAAACCCCGAGCGTTTAGATGCGATGAGTATCGACTCATAAGCCTCATGAGTCAGGTACTAAAAATATTCTTAAGAATCATCCACACCAGGTTATATAGCAAATGTGAAGCGGAAATGTCAAACATACAATTCGGTTTCCGCAACGGAACAGGGACCAGAGAAGCCATATTTGCTCTTAACATCTTAGCACAAAGATCTCTAGATGTAAACCAGGATATTTACATGTGCTTCATAGACTACAGCAAAGCATTCGATAACGTGAAGCACGATAAACTAGTTGATATTTTGCAGAAACTCAACAAACTGCAAAAATAAAAGTGGATAACTCTCTCTCCAAGGAAATTAATATTCAAAAAGGTGTCAGACAAGGGTGTATTCTCTCACCCATGTTATTTAACATTTATTCGGAATATATATTCCGCGAAGCGTTAGAAGATGAAAGTTCAGGACTAATAATAAATGGGAAATGTATCAATAACATTCGGTACGCTGACGACACCGTTTTGATCGCAAGCAACCTAAAAGACCGTCAGACACTGGTAGATAGAGTATCTCAAACAAGTAAAGAATTTGGGCTTAGTATTAATATTAGTAAAACAAAAATATTAGTAGTATCTAAAAGAAACACTGCAGACAGTCAGCTGGTCATAGACAATAGGATTATTGAACAAGTTCAAAACTACAAGTACCTTGGCACGATAGTAAACAAAAACATCACACATAGAGAAGAAATCTTAGCAAGAATAGAACAAGCAAGGGCAGCCTTCATGAAAATGAGAAAACTACTGACTGCTCAGAACCTATCGTTAGCATTAAGGACAAGAATGGTCCGTTGTTATATATTCCCAGTGCTCTTGTATGGTCTAGAAGGTTGGACTTTAAATAAAGAAACTTCAAAGGGATTTGAATCCTTCGAGCTATGGATTTATAGGCGACTATTGAAAATCTCTTGGACCGACCGAATTACGAATCAGCAGGTTCTGGGTAGGATGCGCAAAGAATTGGAGATCTTACCTACCATTAAGAAAAGAAAATTAGAATTCCTAGGCCACATTTTCCGCAATTCTAAATATGAGATATTGCAGCTCATTATGCAAGGCAAAATTGCTGGGCGAAGGAGAGTCGGACGTCGCAGAATCTCTTGGTTACGTAACCTACGAGAATGGTTCAATCTTACATCAGCCGAACTATTCCGAGCAGCTATATCAAAGGTCAAAATAGCCATGCTGATCAGCAACCTCCAAGTGAGAAGCTGAGATTAAGAAGAGAGCATTTCGTAGTATTTGACATAGGAAATCTGTTATTCTAGCTTTGCTGCGACGGCGAAGAACGTTCCTTCCTCTCAAAACAGCGACAGTGGTGGCAGGAAGAGCAGCGATAAGCTGCAGCCCAGGTGATCTAGGTCACATTGATTATGATCGCGGGGTCCTAGCCACACGTTGGCAGATTGCAAGTCTCTAATCGCGGAAATTATTTCTGTTTTTCTTGACATGAGAGGTGCACGCTGACAATTTTAAACATTTGTCACACTGAACGCGAACTGACGGCACAACACATCTACTCGATTTGAATGTCCGAATCGAACTGGTTGCAACAGAATAAAATCAAGCATTAATATAGTAATAAAACAACTTCCAAACGACGTTCGTTAAGTGTCAAGGAATAAGATATCCATTGATTCAGATTTGCCAAACGAAATACTCTTCGTTTGATGTGATCTATTGTTGCTATAAATAAGGAATTTTTTCAATTTATTTTCTCAATAACATCATCGGCTAATAAGTGGCTGGGAGCAAGATCTGAAAAGTGTATTAAATATTTTCCAGGTAAATTCTTTTATTTTAAAAGTTTTGCTCCATCTTTTTGGAAGATGATTTTATTTTGAGTCTGTTTTGTTCACGGCGAACCCTAGAACCGAACTTAATTTCTGTGAATCTTATCAATATTGCTTTATTTACTTGGCAGCAGCCCTTGCGTTTTAGAATCGTTTGTCATTAATGGCGTTCCTGCTCTGAAATGAATTTTTAAAATGCCACTATGCAGTACGCTTTTTTACATTATGCCCTAATGATTGACTGACATGTCGACTGGTTTTACCGCTAAATTACCAGCAAGTAAACGTTTTTAAGTTATTGATTTTAACATCAACTAAGCAATTCGTTATTTTGCTACTTTTTATATACTAATCCAAAATGTCCAAGGTAAAACAAATCGAGTTAATATTTTATAAAAAAAGTAACAAATACGTTAATTTGGTATACTTTTATAGTATAAATAGAAACATTAAATTAAAAATTAGGTTTCTACCTTGATAATTGGTATGTTACGGTACAAATATGTTTTGAGTTTTTACTAAACTATTTCAGCTACATAACAATTTGAATAAACAAAAAATATACAAAAATATTTTAATCAAGGGATATTTGGGTACTCTTATTTTTTAAAACAAAACTAAATGAACCGACAATAAACAAAGAAATCATTCGAGTGTTGGGCGAGAACACATGCATTAGGATTTTAGAAAAGGATTTTAAAGTAAAAAATAATACCTATTAATAACCGAGTCTCAGCCCTGATGAATGCAAATTACAAAAATAAAATTAAATCCATAGACTATCATAATATTAGAAAAGTTTAAAAATTTGATAAATGGATTTTGCTATTGGCATTTTTGATACTCAAGCGTAATACGAAGTCTTTCTCGCGCCGGTTTGTGATTTGAAACAAAAAGTGAATTTTTTACAATAATTATAAAAGGACAGCAGTTAGACCTCGAAAAAGCCTTTAAATGGTTTCCAAGAGTCAGTTGTTATTTCTAAAAATCACGGTGGTCTTATGAAAGTCTCAAAAAATATATTCCTACTTGGTAAAATAATCGTGGTAGCCTACTTCATAGAATTAGACAAAATCCATGAGTGTGATGTTTTTAATCAATAGACACGGGCTGATATTTTTGTAAACATTATGGAGTAAAACCGATACTGTAAAAATTCTTAAGGTATATACAAAATATAACGCTAGAAAAACCAGTTTACAATTGTAGCCAATTACAACAAATTTCTATTTGTATAAACTCTGTACGTTAGAAGCAAAAAATACAATTTTTTAAAAATATAACAAAATATAATGTTACAAATTGTACACAAATATATTGACTCAAACCACTTGAGAATTATTGAGGCCGCTCAAAGACGTTATCACTAGAACTCTTTTCTCCTGATTAATCTTTTATTAGAAAGACGATTTTAGTGTTTACACACTATTAATTTGGGTATAGCACGGCACTACTTGTGAACATCTTTTTCATTGAATAAAACAGAACGTAGCCGCTCAGAGCAAAATACGGCAAATGTTGGACCTGAGGCAACACATTGCATTCGAGAGTCTACAAAGAGGCAACGACTTAACAACTGGCATATGACGTTGTTGAATACGTCGACGAAATCGCTTAAGTAACTTGCAGTGCCACTCTATGATAATATCCCCAGAAAGAGAGTGGCCAGATCATCAGTAGAATCTCTTCTATATCTTAAAAGGCAATGACTATTTATTTTGGAATAAACAGTCTCGACCGCAACTTTTTAAGACGATGACTTTCAATAGGCTGCCATTCTATAGATTGACGTTTCTTTTTCGACGTCTCGTGCCAAATCCATAATTCGTATACTACGATAAGACATTTATGTGTGTCTGTTGTGTTACTACAGCAACTATTACCATACCTCCACACGCTTAGATTAGTATGTTATGCATAAACTTTTGTTATCGTCAAGTTCTTGTAGGCGATAATATGAAAGGCAGACCTGTTGTATCTATCAGTGCACTAAATATAATTATCAAGTCTGATACACGCTAAGTATTGTTGCATCTTTCAACTCAGATCTTTCCGCCTTTAAGCGCCGATATCCATCAATACATAATTCTGAGATTCGGTGTCGCATTGGCACGCACAGCTATTAACATAGTATGGATATCATTCATAAAAAAACACGTTGTCCATCGCTGCCCATCCATGTCACTATAGTCCTTTTGATATCAAATTTGTTTTGCTTGAAAAATTGTTTATACAAATATCTAACAATACAAGATTCTTCAAAGTTAACCTTCAAAGAGCCAAATTATCACCTATCTTTAAATGTAGAGTTTCCTACGACTACGCTTACTACCATAAAAAAAATTTAAATTTTGATTTCTAAGGGTTAAAAGGATAAAGACATATTTATCTTAATACTTTTTAAATTCAACGCGGTGCAATGTTACTTTGGCAGTATTCGCTGACGACGTGGCCTGATTATTTAAACTAGACGAAGCAGTGATTACACCGCAACATGCAGCAAACAAGCTTTCCTTTCGTTCAAACAACGGATTATCTAAATTAACCCAGCTAAGTACCAATTCAAAATATTTACGCAACGAATAATTTATAACCCCACCATAGTAAATATCATTAGCAGCATGTCTAATTCAACTAAAATCGATTACATTAATAACTCGCATAGGCAATACCTAAACCTCTTTTTACGCGAATTTTTTGTTTCCCAAATTGGAATAACAAAAATAATGATTACGCATTTATATTCACTTTTACGCGACCAATTTAAAGTGTAAGTTACAAAACAGCTCGCAATTCAAGACAATTCTAAGAATTCTGTAGAATTCCACTTTCGTTCCAATTATGAAAATTCTAAATTCCCCAAATTGTATAGCTGACCGAACATAAAAAATATTTTTTCAGTTTGAATTTGGTGTTTGACAACACAGTTGCTGCATATTTTGCATTCGCATTTTTTAAGCGAAATCAAAATAAAGATCGTGTTATAAAACTAATAATTTCAACAAGAAATAATAAACAGTAAACTGTATGTCATTATCAAACTTTTCATCTGCGTAAGTTTGTCGATAACTGAAAAAATAAAATCCGTTTTTTGGATACAAAAATTAAAATTATAAATTTTTTGAAGTTGGAGAATGTGCAACAATTATGGATAAGCATTGTGGAGTCAGTGAATCAAGTACCAGATCTATAAAGAAAAATTAAGACGCTATTGGACAAGCGCTTCTGGTACAAAATTCAGTACAAAATATAAAAATGTAGGTAAAACGGTTTCTGCTGATGAAACAGCTTCCCCAAAACAAGTTTGGAATGCGGATAAAACTTGCGTTTTCTGAAAAAAAAATGCCAAACGAATCTTACGCATCAAAAAAACAAAAACTGTTAGTGAGTTCAAACCAGCAAAGAATCGCCTAGCTTTTCTATTTCATTCGAACGCTATAGGAGATCAGATGTTAAAACGACTGAGCATAGCGAATCAAATTTTCAAAAATTGCCAGTACGACTAATCAAAAAATTTGGTTGACTTTTGATACTTTCACTAGGTCAGTAATTTAGACAATTATTTTGCTCAACATGATCCAAATGAAGAACGCATTGATCATTTTTACGTAAACTTAAGTTGTTGACGTCTTCATATAGAAAATTATATCTCCAGTTATCTAAAGCATCAACAAAGCGACTAATAACTGAGTTCAAGTCTAAACCACTGAAATAACCGGTGGGACTTTTGTTCAAGAAATGACAATAACAGTTCAACAAGTTGAGATGGAAGTCAATGATGGTAATACTATATCTAGCAGTTCTAATGATATACAATCTCAAAAACACGAAAGTTTTTGCGATTAATCTCAGAACTGATAGCGAGTAACATAATTCTTTTATATTATCTTTAGAAAACAACTGACATAAATACGATTTTTTTAAAGTTATTAAATGTAGATAAAAATCTTAGGATACTAACGAATTTAATGTTTGCTTTCCTTTTCATTATTTTGATTATATTTCAGGCTTGGAAGCAACCTTTAGTTTTTCTATGGACTTTGTAGTTCTTCTTAGGTAAATATTAGTTAGCTTAAGAAAATATTAATTTCGTAAAAAGAAATTTAGGTGTACTAACAAGATTTACTTACAAGGTAAAACTAATATTGAATTTTTTTTAAAACTTTAAAACAACTAAACTGCCATTCATAAAATTTAAAAATAAGTGAAAATTGCGATATTATAGGCAGTAATAGCGTAAGCATAATTTAATTTTTTTTCTCACGTCCTTCTGCCTTTCAGAGTCGGATTTTACTGATGCTAAGATTTTAAATTCATTCATCGTCTTACCTCGTTTCTTTCTATTTTGGTAATTTTGCTTTGGCGATATTTTCCTCGGTCTTCTTCTTTTTGTGTTCTTCACTCTTCCCGCTTCAAGTACTTTTCTATACAATTTTTCTGTATCCATCCGTAATATGTGATCGTATCAGTTAAATTGTCTATTTTTAATTTTCCTAGTTATTTACTCTTGCTCTAGTACTTCTGTAATGTTGTTTTGTTGACTACACTTTTTAGATGTCTCATCTCTATGGATCTTATACTTTCCTCGTGTGTTGCTTGTAGTATCCAATTTTCTATGGCATATACGACTGTTGTTCATTATAATGGTGTTATGCACTATTAGTTTCATTTTTTTTTTCTTAGTATTGATCTGTGTAATGCATAGTATATTCTACTTCCTTTACTTATCCTCTACTGTGCTTTCCAGTTGTTGGTCGAATTTCTATGCAAAGTATTTTCTCTATGTTTAGATTATTTCCTTCTGTCATTTCTAATCAAGTTATTTTTGTCTGTAATTCTAATTATTTATTTTCTTTTATTTCCTCTCATTCACCTGATTTTGGTTCAGAAAATTCTATTGCTTTATGTAATTTATTTATTTTATTCAAAAATTCCTCCTAATTTTTTTGTTTCTCTTTCTTCGTTATCTGTTTTGCTCTCTTTCTTTTTTTATGTATTCCTCTGTGTCTCTTTGTTCCTTCAGTTTGCACATTCCAGACCTCCTGTTTATTGTAGACCTCATCTTTTATTTGGTTATTCCACCATGTTATTATTTTCTTGTTGTTACTCACTTCTTTATTACTATCTTTGTAAGCTTAGCTTTTTCCTCTTTTAGTTTAAACTTCTGTGTATTCCATATCGCTCTTACTAGTCTATAGTTTGTTTTTAATTATTCCTCCTTTTTTGTTTTGATTTGCTAAAAACTCTATTTTAATTCCGGTGTATACGTTATATAATTATTATACTCTTCGCCCTTTTTTCCCCTTCTACAAACGTATATCTGTCTTTTATCTCTTTATTGCAAAAAATGTTTAATATTATTAAATCATTTATTTGGCAGAGCTCTAGCATTTTTTTCCATTTCTATTAATTATTTTTCCTCCATATTTCCCTATACTTTCAATACCTCTATTTAAGTTTCTTCCTATTGTGAAATGTGAATCTCTCATTATTACTTTTCCAGTTTCTTTTCTTGCTTCGTCCAGTATGTTTTGTAAATTGTTATAAAATTATATTAATTTCTTCTTTTCGCCCCTTTTAATTAGTTCATATATTTATATCATCACTATTCTTCTATCCATTGGTATATGTATTACTACTGTTCTAAGGTTGACTGCTTCATACTTAATTTCTTCGTTTACTAAAGCCCTACCCCTCATTAAATCTTTGTTCCATCGGCACTCCTGAGTAATACATATTGTATCTACTATTTAGTCTTATGTATAATTCCTTTTCCTTTTTTCTTTGCTTTGCTTATTCCTAACACTTTAAGATCATATCCTTTTATTTCTTCTGTTACTTCAATCTTCTTCCGTTTTAATAAAGTTATATTCCATATCCCTACTGCTATTTTTTGTTACCCATTTCTTATTTTCCTTTTTTTTATTTCTTTTTTCTCAATAATATCTGTAGTAAATGTCTTTTGTCTTATTCTCCTGGCCCTTTTTACTAGCCATTGTCGTTCTCAGTTTCAGTCTCTTGTTAGGCATCGTTAATTTTTTGTTTATTTAAGCTCGTAGTCTTTAGTAGTTTTCCCTTTAAGATGTTCTTTTTTGTTTTATGGTTCTCTGGAAATTTTTGACTAAATTTCCTCCTTTTTTGTGTTTTCTCCTGTCTTTATATACATATTATCTTTATTACTTGTTGTTGTTATTTCCTTTATTAACCGTATTTTTCATCCTAAGTCTTCTTCTTTTTTCTTCTACTCTTTTATTCTTATTATATTTAATTGTTCCAGTGTGACCTTGTCTCCATCTGCTATCAATTTATCATCAAATATCTTTAAAGCACAATGCGGTCTCCGGTCATATGAGAAGCACTGGTTGCCAGAGTAACAGATTCGAGGCCACGCGGAAATACACAAATGATCGTTGCTATATATTTCGTAACGTCAACATAACGTCACGGCACAATCGTTGGAGGGCAGCAATAGTAACGATTGCCACAGAAAGTTCGTAACACTTGCATTCTCTATGATAGCCGAGCTTAGTTGGCTGGATTTTCTAGTTTTTTAATATAACGTGATACCCCTTCTAACCCTTTAATACTTCTCACTTGCATTTCTTTAGTATAATCTACTTAAATACACATTTTTTCTTTTAATATATAGGTTGCCTTTAAAATTTCTAATTTTTTCAATTATTTAATTCCATTAGAATAGGGCGGATTTTCTCCGTTTTTCCCAATTCTTCTAATATCTGATATTTTGCCTTCAATAATCTTAAATCTATGCCTGTGAAAACTGTCATTACTTTCTCCTTTAATATTAAGTCACTTTTCTATTTTTCTTTTTTAATTACATATATAATTGTTTTCTTCTTTCTTAATTCTCTTTCCAACATCTCTATTTTCTTTTCTTAGTCTTCTATTTTTTTTTGTAATTAGTGGTCATCTCTTCAATATATATATATATATATATATATATATATATATATATATATATATATATATATATATATAGTCTTCACCTTTGAGTTTGCCTAAATTCAACTGTATTGGATCTAATTTTGTTTCTATTAGTTCGTTTTTACTTTTTATTCTGTCTAATTTTCCGTTTATTTTTTTAGGGGTTTTTTCATTTTGTAATTTCCTCTTCTCTTATTCATTGATTCCTATACGTGTTCTGCTAATTACAGTAATTAATGGCATATACAATATCGGAAAAGGCCGTTGTTAATAACGCGCTGAAACGTTTATGTATAAAAATTCAAGTAAGGATTCCGTTATTTGTCGACTCGTCGGAGGTCGCTCTCTTATCAATGTTGACAAACTTTATTTCCGATTTATTCCTTAAATTTTAATTATACCTTAATTTCTTGTATTTTTCGTACTACTTGGAAACAACGAAATCACTGCGCCTGTTCGTTTTATTTACCACGACCGGCATAAATATTTCACCAAAAATTATAAAATACTAAAAGCAAGAGAATTTAAATTGAAACAGATACTTACAATAACGAAAGAACAGGTAAAATTATCTGAAACAAATTTTAAAGAAAAAATTAAATTTAATATACACAATAACAACCGTTTTAAATATAGGTTTTGGAAATTTTTGCAGATAATGTTATTGCTCGGGGGAAAATAAAAGTTTGAAAAAGCAGTAAAGTAAAGCAACTAAGCAAGGAAAACACCGTCAAGTTGGCAGACACAACATGGCCCGCATTAATTTATTCGCCCAATTTGCATAATTTAGAAAGTGGAAAAATTTTACAACAATGGGTTGCCATCTTGCCGACGCACTTACAAATAAATTTTATTCCCCAGCAACGTGAACAACAGCGCGCGGCGGGCCGGCAATTTATCGCCCGCCAGGTCAATATAAAAAGATATTAATGACGCTAATGTAAAATCAATGAAAAACTTATAACACATCGCTATCAATATAACACCTACAAGCGCAGCGCGGCATTTAATCAGCGCAAATGAGCCGGGTGACCCACGGACACGGCTGTGGGCGCCATTATTCCTACACGGCATTGTCTAAAGCGTGACATTCTAGACATCTACCTGTAAATGTATGCAACTCACCGGGTATGTCTCGCCTATTTTTCACATCCGAATTAAAATATTATCTTACACGATGCTCGGCTCTTCGCGAGATAACGTGTAGGACGACTCGCTTTGTACCGGGACTTGTTTTCGAGATGTGCTCGCTTCCTATGGGCGCTCGGCTATGTCCAAGTATTTACCTGCAGGATTTAATCGCATCCTAGAAAACTCATTTGCTCGAGCGGCATTTTCCAGCTCTTTACGTCCGCGCGTTTTTGTCTCCGTTGCTGAGGCAATTCAAATTTCATTACCTAAGCACTCATTTACGAAAATTAATTTTTGCTCTTTTTGTCTCTTCTCTTATTCAGCGTATTCTATGAAACATTTTATCTTAGATTTTATTTCATCTTCGCAGGAAGTATGAGCCTTATTATACACTTGTGCTGTTTTACCATTTAATTTACTGGAGCTTTGAGCCTTTTTGCTGTTTTTTAATATATTACATATGGCTACGTATATTTTAAGATAATGTCTCTATTAGTTGCTATTATTAGTAATATTATCCATAGGGTTTGATGTCAATCGTATTTCAGATATAAATTTTAATTAATCTAAAACTCATTAGGTTGCTCTTCTACGTTATTTCTATCGATATCAAGGCACTTATTGCAATTGAGAATCAGAATTTATAACATCAAATTTAATGAAAACCAAAGCTTTTTTAACAGTGGTACTTGCAAAGTTGAGCTGTAGAAGAACGACCAGATCATTTATTTTTTTCAACAATAGAAACCAAATTGTATTTTCCATAGAATGGCTTACCGCTGTGTCAATCTTAGCTATTGCCTTTTCTATTTTTTTTTATTTCATTATTTACATTGCTCCCACGCAGCAAATTTTGCAGTATTATTTTCACTATCATTTAAGTTAGCCAAAATTTTGTTGGAGTTTTTAAATATATTATGTGTTTTGATAGTAAGCAAACTATTATCTGCAAATAAGTAATTGAAACTTTTAGGTTGATGTATGATATATAAATTTTTTAATGAGTATCATTCAGTGGCGGTTTAAAAAGTTTTTTGAGAACGGGTCCACCATCAATGATAAACAATGTTCTGGAAGACCTCTGACGGTATATTATAAAGCATTGTATGGATATGTTCAAGAAAATCCGTCTACAAGTAAATGCGATAGGAATTCAATCTTCCACGTCCAGTAAGCATTTTCTTTAAGAAAATGGGTAAGAACTTCGGGAAAGAAAAATTGTTCCACAAGATTTGAGGCCTCGGCGAGGCACATACCAAGTATAAATTTATTAATCTCTGCTATATTACCATAGAGATAGATCTGTTATCAAACAACTTGTGACCAAATTTGAATAATTTTTTATAATCCCCAACGAGAGTAGACAGTAATTGTTTCGCAGCAACTCTATCTAAAACAACAGCTTTCATGCATTTGATGAAAGCTACAGGATGCCATTTACAAGAGTAAAAAACGGTTCTGGAGTCTACCCTTGACAAAAGCAAGATAGAGTAAATGTTTACACAGCAAATGCAAGAGCTTAGAAAACCAAAGATACTGACTGAGAACATTATCACAATGTTCTATTTTGTAGCATTTTATACTACAACTTTCAGATATTTCACATATTCTTTTGAATTTGGTATTATATTGATTAAGTTAACTTTTATACCCTCAATATATTAAGTAATTAAATGATTGCTGATGAAAAAATTTTATTATTTTTTAAACGTTTTTTATTTTTCCAATTCTTTTTTATGACTATCTTTGCACATCTGTTTTCTCCCTATAAACTTTTCTAAGTAGTTGATTTACGTTTTCATGAATTATTGTGTTTTTGCCTCGTTTGTGGCATTGATTCTGATATTTTTATTTAGATATGGGCATCTTAGATCAATATTAATAAAAAAGCTATAAGTAAATATCACTTTTCCTTCTTTTAAGTTTCATTTCGATGTTATTCTCTCAATTTATTTTATTATTTACATTTAATTGTTACAGTCACTTCTTTTTGCAAATTTCTGTTTTTTTCCTAGACCTTTTCATCTATCTGCTATTATATTAATTGACAGCGGAGTTATTATGTTCTTTATTTTAAAATTCTCGAACATTTTTTCGCTAAATTTTTTCTTTTCCATTTTGTGTATACTCTAATTTTATATTTATCTATGTAGAATCCAATTTTAGCAATTTAGTTAACTCACTCATGCATTGTTAATTTCCAATTGTCTTTCTATTTCTTATATTAATCCATTGCCACTTTCCTTTTTCTATTGCTTGTTATTTGAAAATATACCTTGTTACTCCATTTGTCTTTTTTACATTTAATTTTATTATCATTTTTTGAAGCTTATATGCAATGAATGGCAAAATAAAAACTTGCTAAAAAGCTGCATAGAACTCCTAGAATGAATGAAAGGCACCAGAATACTTCAGAACATTTAAATGCAATCCAACGTCTTTATAGGTTTTACTCATTTACATTTATTATATTCATATTTTGGTTTGGATCGCCAGTGTGGTCCAGTGGTTGAGGCGCGGGCTGCGATACTGACAAACCCGGGTTCATTTCTCGGAGCTCTCTGATGCCTGACGGGTGACCTACCTAGTGTCAACAATACTTCGAACAAATGGTAATAATGGCGGTCGCCTAAGGCACGGTGCTTGCCACATCGCCCCGCATCAGGGATGGTGCGCGACGACCGGACAAAGTGGGGAAACATATAAGAGCTTCAACCTTCTAGTTTTCAACCTGTGTTTCTACGCGGAGCGTTGGAGCTTTACCATTATACGTGGTTTAGACATTTGGTCCGGATAAGAGAGAAAAGAATAATAAAAAAATATATTGGAGGCAAGATAGCAGCAAAAAAAAGGAAGAGGCAGACCAAGAAAAGCATGCAAAAAGGAAGTAGTGGGCAATTTAAGACAAACAGGACTGACCTGGAGTTAAAAAAATGGACAAATAGCAAAAAAGAATGGACGAAGAAAATTCATTATAAAGTGTAGATATAATAACTTCAGTTAATATACGTTTCACTTAGTTTAGTAAGCTTACATAGTTATATTGTAATACTTCTATTACTTAATATGGTAATATACTTTAATACCTACTGGTATAATAAGATTGCTGATTATATTATATTATATATTATTATATTTGATTATAAAGTTATTTGTATAACAATACTTCCATAATATTTTATTCACTTTCTAATTGGAAATATATAAGAAAAACAAAGCGTACAAGCGAAAACTGTCAATAAATGAATAAACAAATTTTACATTCTTTCACATGGGGTGTTTGCGCTATAAGGGGCTGAAACTTGGACTTGGAAAAGCAAACAATGTATTCAAGTTGTGGTGCTATAGAAAATATCAAAGACAAGGTGCGTGGACAGAATATCAAATAATAAGATAATTAGATAGAATAGAAGAAGAAAGAAGATTAATGGGGGAGATAATGGTAATAATAATAATAATAATAATAATAATAATAGAAAGTATGATAAACGGAAATAACATGCAAGGCTAAACTGGATAACAGTATATATCCCAAATAATAAAAGACTTGCACTACTCAGTTACAAAAAAATAAAAAGACCTACCAAAGACAAAAACCTGGTGTGAATATCACACGACTTTCCTTATCCTATTATTTGGGTAATTCTGGCAAAATCTTCTTCTTCTTCTTCTTCTTCTACTCTTATATAGGCTATTAGCCTGTCTCTAACTACACATTTCGTGTAGTACTATGAGCCATGTTGGGCGTACCCCGGGCAGGTGGCTAGTCTGACCCGTTAGAAGAAGGAGAATGTACTTTACGACCGCCAAAGGTGTTTGTATGATGGCCGGAGAGCACTCGATGTTTGCCGTTATTTTGACCTGGGAGTCGAACCCAGGGCCCGCCGCGCGTTAGTCTGGCAGGCCGAAGCCTTTACGTCGCGGCTGTCGTGCTCTCTTGGGCTTCAATTTTTTTTAGAGTTCCTATTTTACCGATTTTGCGACCTTGCGACCAAACGGCTTGGCCGATTTTTACGCACTGCGTTCCTTACCTACAAGTAACTTGTATACTAAATTTCAAGTCTCTAGCTCGTACGGTTCTCGAGATATCCTGTTTACTGACATACCGACAGACAGACAGACAATACACATACACACACACGAACCAATGGCCCAAACCAACTTTTTGGTGTCCTTGGGCTATAATTCGTCCAGAAATGTGAAAAAATGGGTAGGTCAAATTTCCGCCGATTACATTACTTTCCCTATTATAGGATAAGGAAAGTAAAAAAATAGATTGACCATATAGAGGGAAAGAGAGAGAATCGTTTGTGTGATATTAACGATTTTGCAAGGAACTATTTATTTAACAATGTTACTATGGTTTTTCAAGATTATCTTTATATATTTAAACAATCCTAAATTATTTATATTTTATTTAAAAATATTCTTTATGTCTTTCTAAAATAATAAAATTAACCACAAAGGTCATCAGATAGTTTAAAAGCTAGTATGTGTTTAAAGGACATCACGCCGTTTGATAGGATTAAAAACACATCCTTTATACCATCATAAAGATAAATTGAAATAAAGATTGGGCTTACATCAGCTTTTTCATATTCCAACTGCCGAAATACTTTTTAATTACCTTCTTAGCATATTTTTTACCATCAAATCACCACTTATTGTTTTTTTTACATAATTTAAATGATAAGATATCGGAAAGTCTAATAACACACAGGAGCTCTCCACTGGCACTAGTGATAGGTTCTTGGAGGACGCAATAAAACAGCTACTTTAAAGATTCCGAACAGCAAAAATGTCCAACGTGGACCTGTTTATTATTAACTTTTCAGCCAAATCCGCGTTTCAGATCGGAGGTCATTAAACCGGCCTCCGCAGTACACAAAGCCGGCCGAGCATCCATTTAAAGTTTTCCAATTTGCTGCTTGTCCGCCATTAGTAATTTTTAATTTTGCATAAATATTTATGGGGATAATTAGGACCAAATTAATTTCATATGCAAATCCAAATAGTAAACGCATGCTAATGCACCTCTCTATTAGGCGGCCTCTCGAAATTCCTCGTGGTTTATAACTCTGGCAGCTCCACTTTTAAATTCGCCGGAGAAGATTAATCGCGCCGAGATTTCAATATGCGGCCAACAGGTGGGATGCTGCAGGAGCCCGAAATATGTTTCCGGTGCATCGCGCGCCGCTATTTTTTAAGCCGCGCGGAAATCCGCGGCGGCCGGATTAATTGCGCGGAGCGGCGCGCCGCTCGCGCTCTGCGAGCTGCTGGACCTAATGGATGCGCGTTTGCGGTTTGAACATTTATAATTGGCGCTGCCTTCATATTTAATTAAGATAGCAACAGTTGGGGAGCCGCCCGAATCTAGATCTGCCCGCCGCAGATAGGATCTCGCATGGGCCAGGATGTCTCGAGGATTTTAAGTCGCCGACTTTATGCCTTATCTGGATCGTAATTTTGCAAATATATTATTTGGGAGCCAGATGGCGTTTCCAAAAGATCTTCCTCGCGAAAGCGCGATAAAAACTGGCTTGCTTTTAACGCTTTTTTGTCAAGAGCCAAGCTCATGGGAAAATCACAAATGACGACTTTATCATTACTCAGGATTTCTTTATATTTACTGAAAATTTTCTTAAAAACTGAAAATGTAAATTTATTTATTACTGTATCTAAGAACCCAAGATGAAACAGATTACCAAAGGTATAAAACACAAATGTACATAGCAAAGGAAAAAGTAGGTAAAGCAAAGCAAAAATCTTGGGAGGAATTTGGCAAACAAATAGAAAACAATACAAAGGATAATCAAGAGATGTTCTACTAAATAATAAAAACCTTAAGAAACAAACCGGAGTACGTATTACAATAAATTAAATCAAACAAGGAGGCAATACTGACAGACGAGAACTAATTATTAAATAGATGAAAGGAATACTTTGAAGAATTACTAAACACAGAAAAAGATGGAAGGAAGAGATGAACAAATAATAGTAGAAATAGAAAATGAAATTAAAAAAGAGGAAATGGAAGAAGCTCTAAGGCGTATGAAGATAGCAAAAGCAGCAAAAATAAATAAAATAGCACCTGAGATAATTAAGTATATAGGGAAAAAACTAAGAAAATTAATAAACCAATGTTAGAAGAAGTGGGAAATTCGGATGAATGGAAAACAGATGTAATATTGCCAATACACAAAAAGGGAGATACTAAGGACTGCGAAACTACAGAGGAATCACATTACTGTGTACAACGCTCAAGATTTATGAAATAATTTTGAAAACAGATTGAGAGAGTGTGTAAAAGAGAGGTTAGAGAATATACAATGTGGATTTTGCCCAAAGTATAGTATACAAGACCATATTTTCACGTTGCAGCAAATTATAGAAAAGAAACTTATAAAGGACAAAGATATATACGTGGGTTTTGTAGATATAAAGAAGGCTTTCGATACAATAAACAGAAAGAAAATATAGAATAGCCTAGGGAAGAAAGTAGATGAACAAATAATACAACCTATTAAAAATTTATATGACACGACTAAAAACAAATTAAGAACAAGTAATAGATTATCGGAAAGTTTCTACACAAGTTAGGGAGTGAGACAAGGCAGTGTGCTAAGCACATTAATATTTATATATACAATAGATAATGCTGCTAAAAAAACCAACAATACACGGAGTAGTTAGTAGTAGGCTACAGAAACCTACAGCCTATCCATATAGGATCGTGTGCCTTCGCAGATCATACTCTTATAGTAGCCAATACTGAAAGAAATCTGAAGAAAAGCTAAACATCGATTTGAAGATAGATAAAATGCATAGTCATAAGCAACCAAGCAAGAAAGATAAGAGTAGCAATAAAAGAAAAAAACATACAACAAGTTAACAAATACATTTAAAGTGTACAATTAACAGCAAGGGAAACATGGAGCATAAGTTAAATAGAAGAATCCAGGTTGATAAAAGGGTCTACTATGCTATCTAAAAAAATTCTTAAGACATAAACAAATATCTAGAAAAACAAAAACAGCTGTCTAGAAGACAATCTATTTACCAGTATCCTTACACAAAGGGGAAAATTGGTTATTAATAGACAAAGATTACAGGTAACAGAAATGAATACCATAGACGAGTACTGGGAGTGAGAAGAATCGACAAGAAAAGAAACGAAAACATAAGAAAACAGTTAGTAGTAAAATTGATAAAGCAAGTACTGAAAGAGAAGAAACTAGAATAGTTCGGGGATTTAGTAAGGATCAAAGAAGGAAGACAAGTAACAAATTTTGGGATACGAAGCCGATAAAAAACACAAGAAAGGGAGACCAAAGCGAAGAAAATGGAAATAGATAGGAATGAATGGAGAAAGTTTTAGACCTCGACACCCTAGGGTATTAAGAGAACAGGACTATGTATGTATGCATGTATATCAACTAAGGAATAATTAGCATAAAAATCATTTTAAAATATTTTATTTCTTACATAAATAATGAAGTATTTTCAAAGAATTATTATACAAAAACTAACAAATGAGAAAATGATTTAAATAAGCCCTAACTTTTTAATTTTTATCTTTCTTTACCGTGATATTTGCATTACTTCAAAATTATTTTCAATTCGGCTAAATCTTTCTCTGGGAAAAAATAAAAATTATCCTTTTTTGAACCTAAATGTCTTAAGAGCTAAACAAATGCAAAACAAAAGCTTTAAAGTTTTAAAAATTAAAATGTTAGTCATTTTAATTCAAATATAGACGCCTGCGTATGCAAAGCATCCATGCAGTTAAAATTTGATGATCAATTAAAAATTCAACAAAAATTTACTCCATCTGTGACTCTTGCGGCAATCTGAGTGACCTTAAGAACGCTGCCGGCGCCAAGTCCCAGTAAAGGAGGAGGGTTGTGATGTTGAGGTCAGCAACTCAACACGCGAAAAACATTTGAAACCGCCTGTTTTTCAAAATAAAAGTGACCTTTAAAACGCTACTACCCCAGACGAGTAGACCAGAAATCTCAAAGTCTTGTACTACTATAATAGTCAGTCCGACAAATTTTGGGAAACAAGAAATTACAACCAAGCAGAAGTAAACAAAGCAAGAAGTTACAAAATAAAAAAAACAATATTTACGGAATTTACAGGCATAAAAGCTAAACAAAGCAAAGTTATCGCAGAAATAAGAAATAGAAACTTATAGTTATACTAGAGACAATTAACTTTAAGACAGGTTAACGACAAGCAAAATTGATATCTGGTTTTGCCATCGCAAACAAAACTATATGACTTTCAAAATTAAAGCATATTCGGCGGCACTTTGATAGAAAGGATGGCAAAAATTGCCAAAAAGACCTACCCAAGACAACACCAAGATTCAATCCAAGGGCAATTTCGTTTGAAAAAAACGAAATTCAGCACCGCAGCTGGCAATTCGGTCTTCTCAACCCGCAAAAAATATTCGCAATCCGCAACGAAAATTTGTCGTTTTAAACGACATTCACGCATCAGTCATTGGTCGTGTTCAAAAGATTCATTCAGAGAACAAGCGAATATGGTCGCGTTACTAAAAAACTCGCCATCCGCAGCGCAGCAATTCGGTCGTGTTCACTGCAAGAACATTCGCTACCCGCAGAAACCCGATCCGCAACGCAGAGGACCTGAATCGCCGACGAAGCCACCGAAGCCGATTCAGGTGAGCGATTTGGCAATATTCGTTGGTGGATACGTACCCCATCGCTTACGCGACGGCCGTTTAAGGGACGATTTGGCATCTCGGTTGCCGTTCCAAACGGGCCGACTACGTTTTCACACCGCATCACGGTATTTACAGCTGCCTCTCCATTTTGGTTACGAGCCGCATCGGTATCGTATCCAACACCGCATCCACGAGAGCGGCTATTTACACGCCTGCCTCTCCAGCTACAAACAATTATAGTTATACTAAGGGAGAACAAAAAAATATTAGGTAAATATTAAGAACAAGGTGCCTAAACACGAACAAGCAAAAAGTGGAGTATTTATGTTAATTAGAAAAAAATGGAAAAAATATATACTTTATTCGAACAATATAACAAAAAAATAATTAGATTAGACAACTATTTTTGGAATATATGCAATAAATAATAACGCAAATAGAGATAAAAATATTAAAATATTTTTTGACAGACTATCAGACCATAACAGATAACATATCAACCAACCAATAACTCATTCTCATAAGAGATTTCAATAGCCGTGTTGGAAAAAAACGTACTAGGAAGTTTTAAAGAGAACGTAAAACACGACTATGAAAATAGGTTAACTAACGTCTGTAAAGAAAATGAATGGAACAGATGGAAGAAAAATACGTAATGATTTTTAAGACTGAGCTACTTCAGCAGTTTAGTACTAGGTGCCTATACAAAAAAGATTAGAAAACAAACTAGATATGAACAAAGACAGAATAATGCAAGAAATGTAGGAACACTTAAAATAAATAATTTTTAAAACAGTGACAGAGGCACCAGTAACTGAAGACAGGAGAAAAGAGCAATCTTCAGATGATATGGAGAATTTAATCAAAGAGAATAAAGATGTACATATGAGATGTCTAATTATCCGACCACCCCAGAAGAATACGTTTATCTTAGAAAAGCACTAAAATATAAAGTAAAAAAGTAAAAATAATAAACATCGGGACAAATTATCTGTAGATATAAGCAATACTCTAGCATATAACAGAATAAAAAATAGCAACGACACTAGAAATGTTTTTAGAAAAATAGATAGAACATTATTTCAAACTACTATAATAAAATAAGAATAGAATATATAAAAAACAAGGAAACCTCAAATACTAATGAAACCCCGAAAATTACTGAAGATGAAGTGCATAAGTACTTAAAAAAGTCAATAATAATAAAGCACCTAGTGCTGAAAGTCTAAGGATGGAATTGCTTAAATATGGAGGAAAGAAACTTAGACAATATTTAGCAAAAATATTTAATAAAATAAATGAATAAAAGAATTCTTATCGTAGTTCAATACCTAAAAAAAGAAATGAATGCTTTAACTACAAAGGCATAAGAGTAATTCTCTTCATGTCTAGACTTTTCTCAGGTATAATAAAAACAAAATAGAGAAAGACGAAATAAACCTTAGCGAGGAACAAAATGAGTTTAGAAAGAATAAAGCATACTTGGACAATAAACAAACAATCAGACAAGTTATCTAAAAGAATAAATAAAAATAGAAAGATATAAAGTCTACAGAAAGCATATCATATTATACCGAAAACCCCAATATGGCAAGGTCTGAGAAGAATAGAAATGAAAAGGAATTAAATAATAAAAAGGCAATGCACAAATATTAACATTAGAATAAAAATAGGAAAAGGAGTTAACAAAAAATTTGCTAAGCAAACGGTTTAAAACAAGGATGTGCATTATCATGTCTACTTTCTAATGTATACATGGAAAGAGATTTGGAAATATTGTACAAAGAATGTTTAGAAATGGACATACAAATAGAAAACAATACATTACACTCATTACTCTTTTCGGGCGAAATAATCTTATTTGGCCAAGATTAAGATCATGGAGTATATGTTCCAAAAACTAAAATAAGTGTTTGATAAATGGAACTTGACAATAAACTTCAAAAAAACAAAATATATGCGTGCAAAGTTATATGTCAATAGGACAAGTGGAAGAGTTCAAACTTAAATTATTTATGTATAAATTACCATATCTCACCAATAAAAGGTATCAAACTGTCCAAAATAATTCCATCTTTGATTATTACTGGGAATTTATTCAAATAAAAACAATAGGACGTCACAAAGTTAATCCCGAACTTGAAAGCGCGTGTGGCAGTTCTTGAAACTCAAGTGGTCAGAATCGACGATAATTCATTACTTCAAGGCTCAAAACATCAAGATAATTAAAGGACTCATCTATAACATCAAGAATAGAGGCAAGAATACGCCGGAAAAAAATATTTTTAAGACCGAAACGCCCGATTCTTCGCAAACTTTTAAATCAAGACCTCAAAAAGTTGGATAATTGGACGAATGGAGAGAATCCGCCTACACAAGAATATATGTTCAATATTTTGAAGGCCAGCCAACCGACTATCAGCTATCATATCAATAAAAGGAAAAGAATCAACTCAAAAGTTCATGTTCTGACGGTCGTCAACATCGCAATAAGAAAGATTATATAGCCTTTACAATATTCTGGACAAAAGTGGAAAAAAGTTATCACAAGAGATAAGGTTTGGTTTGGGTTGGTTAAAGTCAAAGATCAAAAAAGAATTTAATCAAAAGAAGCGAAAGGAATTTAAAACTTGTAAGGTTCTGTCGAAAAGAATCGTTCGCAAAAGGATTCAAGGTCTGAGTGGGAGTGTGTTATAACGGCAAGACTGTTCTTCATTTTGTTCAATCGAATTTTAAAATTAATAGTAAATACTATAGTGACTCCATTTTGAAGAAGTTCTTGGCCAGAGATGTTCTATCCATATTGCGACTCCATCTTCTATAAGGTATCGGCTTCGGGTCACACATTCAACTAGACAATGGAATGAATGAGGCCTCTGATAAAGTTTATCACACCTGATAAGTGAATGTCAGAGAGTCCGGATGCTGCTGTCATGGATTATTTTGTTTGGAGGTATCTTGAAAGACGATTTTGGAATGTCAAAACTCAAGACACTTCTGGCCTTAAAAAGGCATTGAAGAAGACTACCAATCTACATATTTTTTACAATATTGTCGAAGACATAGTCTTTTACAAAGCAGAAATGTGGACATAAACTCAACTTTATGAGAAGATGTCTAAAAGTTAGTAGAAGACAAAGTAAGAAAACGAAAGACATCTAAAGAAAAATGGGAACTAAACAATCCATTGTCATAATCACTGCAATGGCATAGATACTTAAAGAGAATACCAGAACAACGTTGGCCAATGAATATTACCGAATGGTCTTTGCATCGTAGAATAGAAAAAGGAAGACCAGTGTTAGAATAAAACAATTACATAAAAGAATTAAGAGAGGGCAATTGGGAAAATAAAAATTTTTAAACAAAAAATAGCAAACCTAAAGAACAAACTTCAATAAAAAAATTAAACTAAAACAAAAATTGAACTTTCTGCTGTAAATTTTTTTAAGTGGAAGGGGTTATGGAAAATTTTGTGCATAGCCTACAACAGGCCACTAGCAAACTATATGGAACATTTTAAGGCATTTCATGTAACTAGAAAGGTGAACCGTCATAATACCATTATGTAACATGAAAGGGACTCGCTAAAACTTATTCTTCAGTGAAAAACTGCGATATATACAACATACCTAGTCATATTCCGCTACTAATAGAGTATTCCAACAGCAAGATGGAGCTCCACCTCACTGGTATAATGATGTGCGTGACTATTTAAATGAGGGACTCCCTCACCGCTTTATTGAGAGCACTTGGTAATGTTCAGCTGGAACCCACCCTCTCCTCAACTCAGATCTTACCGTTTGCGATGTTTTTTTTGTAGGGGTACATTAAAGATCTGAGTTACGTGCCCTTATTGTCAACAAAATTGGACTCCAAGACACATCATTGCTGCTGTGAGGAACATCAAGGGGAATACTCATGTATCATTTAATATTGTATTTACAATACTTTGTCAAATGAATTTTTTTAAAACCAGATAATTTTTTTGTAGCAATTCTGTACTGTGATATTTAAAGTACTCAAACGTTACTAAATAAAGTGTTAGCAACTTTAAAGCTTTCTCTAGAGCTAAACGAGATATTCAAAACAACCTTTTAAGGCCGCGCTAAAATTTAACCCCGCGACTAGTGAGGCGGGAGATCCACTTTCGAGGTAAACGACCACAATCCTCGGTAGTTATAGAGTTCCAGACGAATACTTTGTTAGATGAAAATTTATGCCTGCGCCGCAAAAAGCTGACGCAACTAAACGGGCTTTTCTATGAGGATATAAATTTAAATACGTGCTAATCGCACTCGCAGCCGACGTAAGTCGCTGTACATCTACTTAAATTATCGTTAGGAGGTTTAGAGTTTTCGCCATTGTGCGCGGAATCCTTGAATGGCTGAAGTGCGTGCGCTTGAATTTGAAGTTATCGCCTGCTCGCTACTCTTAATAAGTGGAACGAAAATTTTTGCGCACAGAATAATTGCCGGTAAACACTGCCTATTTATTGCTATCTAAATAATACACAACGAATAAATAAATAGGAGATAAAAGCAAAATCAAGAGATTTCTCAATTTCTTTTTTGAAAAATTTAATATGACAATTTGTCGTTCTCGCATAATGCTGTATTAAAGAAAAAATAAAAAACTAGGTAAAATATACAACAGAATATTAACGAAAAGTTAATAATTGCTTATAAAACTGTTTAAAAAAATCCCTTTTTCATATTAACCTATAAACTTTATTAAATTTACAATGAACAAAAAACCTGAAAGTAGTAACACAACAAACTTCAATAATTGAAAAGTGTTTTTCTTTTTTCTAATAAGACAACAAAACAGACAATAATAAAGTTTTTGAACATTAAAAACTAAAAAAATCTTTAAAAAAACCAGGCGCACTCAGGGATACAAGATTATTAAAAATTATTTCTTGTGCTCCGATAAAAGTTTAATACGTAAAATTGTGTTTAATTTACTGGTCTTCTTAAGTGATAATCTAAAAATCAATAGCTTAGTTTCCCTTAAAATCTAGAACTGTTCTAGGATATGCATATTTTACGTTATTCAACATTGCAATTTAAGAAAACTAACTAAAATAATACGTGTATCAAGAATTTTAATAAAAAAAAATTTAATGCAGCTGCAGCTTTCTGTTTTTTTGGTGAGGTTTTGAGATATAATTTATTTATTTTTTTATACATTTATATATAGGGCACAATCAAATAAAAAATTTCTAAATCTTAAATATTTTTCTTGTTAACATAGACTTTTAATTATTTCTGTATCAGGCTGCCACTGATACAATACGCCCCCTCCTCCTGCTCCTCTTGGCTAAGCACACTACTATGTTATTAAAAATATACGAAACGGGACTGTTTTAAACAATTGTTAAGTAAATTTCAATTTGTGGATTTTAATGGGCATTCTAAAAATGTTTGTTATAAATTTTCCATAAAATTATGCAGTTTTATAAATACAGGATAATCCAAATTAAAATTCAGGAAGTTTTTCCTATAAAACACAAAATAATGAAGCAATCCGAATGTTATAGCTAACAATATAAAATACAAACGTATAAAATACAATAACGGCAAATTTTCCTCTACGACTCCACTGCCATACGACCGTTTTTAGCAAAGTTGTGCATAATGCTTTTCTATAAATTCGGCTTTACTTTGGCAATTATAATAACATACAAGTCGAATGTTCTTCTTTAGTCCTAGAATCGTAGCAGGTTTAATGTCAACCCTCTACAAGATAACACAACTAGGAAATTTCGTTTGAAGTAACATGTTATTAAAGTTAAATCATTGGTTTTATTAGAAAAAAGTATATACAACATACACTATTAAAAACAGCCTTGTCAGCTTTGTTCTCAAAAGAATAAAGCTTACAATGCACACCAAGCAGTACATTTTCGTAAATTAAATGGTTTTTTATGAATGTTACGTGGATTTTCAGCTCTCCAAATACGACAATTTTGACGAATCACAAAGTCATTTGAAGGAAAATGAACCCATTACACAAACGCAACGTGTTTTTGGTGCGCCCGTTTCTTTAAGTTCTTGAGCCAAATTAATTGAATTGATACGCCTGTAAATGCAGATTTTTTGCTAAAACGCGTTGCATAGTGTAACAAATTCAATTGTTGTAAGCGCGATGAATTGACGTGCTTGGTTTTCATGCGCTCTATCACGTACTAGAGCAATATTGTCACCTAGACAACCGTTGCTTTGTGAATAAGCATACCACTTGCTTGAAACTTTCGCACTAGATTATGAAGGACGCACTCACTTGACACATTACTGCGTCTAAAAATGGTAAAAGTTTGCTTCGCAAGATTGTAACCGATCGCATGTTTATATAATATTTTTGAACGATATTGATTAATTTGCAATATGTCTAGATACCAATTGTAGATATACATACAAACTTTCAACATTTATAGAACGCAAACGGTACGCAATTTAAGTCCTAAAGTTTAATTTGAATTGTTCTGTGTTACTCCATCTCTTGCTCAACATAAGCCCAGAAGAAGCTCATACTGATTGGATCACTCTAGAGAAAAAACTTTTGCTTGGAATGACAACATAAATAATAAAATTTAAGTTTAACTTCTCTTGCCACTTGGGCAATAAAAAAAATGCAGCATTCCTAATCAATAAAGAATTATCCGTTGCTATACAGATTCATCCAAAACTGCTGAAAATATTAAAGGGGGTCTAACTAAGCGTCAGTAAGTATTAGCTTCTATAAACGAATACACTTGCATCTCTTAAACTGAAACTATTCTGAAAATAGTCTCGCTCGCCAAGAAAGGAACAACTAGAATCAGAACATTTCTGTATAACTAATTAATACATAATTAGAATACTTTAGGATGCAAAGCACGGCGAAACACTAAAGCCATAAAAATATATCAGATTTGGTTAAAATCTACTCTACTTAGCATATTTAAAAAAATAAAACGAAAAAAGAGAAATAATAATTAGATTCTTGATTAGAAACTTAAAATAAACGGGTTATTCATATTTTGCGGTAAGACAAAAGAAACTCTATATACGTTCTAACCAAATGTGAAGCAATTATTTCTGCTGGGAGGATAGTCTAAGAAACTAAATACCAAAGACGGTAATTCTAAACAAGATCCTAACCATACTTAAAGATTATATCATTAACTTAATTGAGCTATTCTAGTGCAGTAGAGGGTATACAATATATTGTACAATATACTCTTTAGTTGTATCTGTATATCTATATTTCCGTATTTATATTTTTTATTTCTTTATGACTATAACAACTTTGATGTTCTTTAAATTATTATTGTAATAAAACGTGTAAAATTTTAAAAACATATGCTTATTTGCTTTAGTCTTTAATTTTAATTATAATTTTTCGCATATGTAGAACACAGTTAAGAAAAATTAATTTCAAGAAAATGTTTTTTATTTGAAGATATCAGATCTTTGATAGAAAAAATGGTTCTCAAATAAGGTAACAACAAATAAAAATATTTCTAACCCAAAATCATAATTTAAAGTAAAACACTCTTTAAGACCTTTCGCACACCGACTATCACGTTTAAAATTCTGAAATCAAATATATCCATACCGTCCATCAAGTGTTAAAGTGAAAGTAACTCAAATTGCAAGCGAGCGTAAAATAATTTAAGTGAAATTTTTTACAGTCAAATGATTTATCTAAAGATAAGCTTCAATTCAATTAATATTAATTATTTTTAATGACAACTTTTAACTATGGGCAATTATAACCGATCACTTTGCTATTTATGACGTGCAATAAGCTGCCTTCGCGGTTTACGATTAAAATCATAGCAGCCGTTCTGGATCTAGCGACGATTATGCTTCGTAAGATGCCTTCTAAAGAAAAATACCATTGTCACAAATTTAATTGACGTAACTGCACAATTCAACGCGAATCCATCTCATCCGGACAGTACGACCCAACCAAATTATAATACAATAAAATGTTTCAAAATTGGTAGAGTGGAAACAGAAAACCCCAAAAAAAAATTTTTTATATCCTCTTATTTGTACAATCAGTCTCGGTGTAGACTATAAATACAATTGATGTGTGCTTAATCTAACACTATTCTAGCAATAACATGTCATGTAGAGTAATGTCCCAGTGGACATCCTCCGTAGTATTTTAGAGATATGGCAATTTAGTTCTAGACAAGTGACTAAAATCTGGTGGGAAGATCAGAAGGTTTGAATCGTTTAAGTCGTCTTGGCTCGTCTTCTTCTTGCAACAAGTTGTTTGTTAGCTCATTGGGGTGAAAGGTCAGCTTCTTTCTATAATTAGTGCTGGATCGAGTGATTTCTTCACGAACTGTAGGCACTTTTAAGTCAGCATGGAGTAAGGCATTAGGCACGTACCATGGGGCGTTGACAATAGATCTAAGGACTTTATTTTAGAAGCGCTGGAGAATCTCTATATTTGAGGTGCTGGCGGAGTCCCAAATAGGGATCCCGTATGTCCAAATGGGTTTTAGGATAATTTTGTACAATAAGAGTTTATTTTCGATGGATAAGTTCGATTTCCTTCCAAGCATCCAGTACATTTGATGAAATTTAGAACCCAGTTGTTTTCTCTTAGTTAAAATGTGAGTACCCCAAGTTAATCTTCGATCTAAATGTAGTCCGAGGTATTTTACTACATCATTTTGGGGTATGGGAGTTCCATTAAGTGTAACTGCAGAGCAGGTTTCTTTGCGAAGGGTGAAGGTGATATGAGTAGATTTAGTTGCATTATCTTCCATTCTCCATTTTTTAGCCAGTTTTCAAATAGATTCAGATGGCTTTGCAGATTTCTAGATGCAGAAATAGGGTCCTGATGTGATGCTAAAAGAGTCGTGTCATCTGCATATGTAGCCGTGATTGTATAATTTGTTTGAGGTAGGTCTGCTGTGTACAGTGAGTAATCTGTGGGTCCTAAAATACTTCCTTGAGGAACTCCGGATTACACAGGATAGAGATCCGTGTAGGCTTCTTGATACTTTGCTTGAAATGTTCTGTCGGAAAGGTAGGATGCTAGTAGCGAGTAGTACGGATGTGGGAGCAAGAGCTTAAGTTTGTATTTCAGTCCAAGGTGCCAAATTTTATCAAATGCCTGGCTTATATCAACAAAGGCTGCCGAGCAGTACCGGCAGTCTTCCATATCAGTACGGATTTGCCTAGTTATTCGATGGACTTGTTCCGTAGTTCCGTGTTGTGCTCTAAAGCCAAACTGGTGTGGGAGTATAAGTTCATGTTCTTCTATGATGTCGGTCAGTCGTTTAAGTATGAGTTTTTCGAGTACTTTAGAGAGGACTGGAAGAAGACTTATTGGTCGGTAGGACAAAAACCCAAAAATAAGTTTAATTTTAGTTGAATGTTTTTCTTTAAATTTGCTGAAAAAATTTTTGGGTAAATAACAAACAATAATTATAAAGACGCATTTGATAAAAAGGATTTAGTTTTGCCAATTACAATTTGAACATTGGGTTTAATTTTTCTTTATGTAAGATTTTTATTTTGATATGTTAACAATTTTAATTGTGTTGTTAATGAGACTAACTTTTTACAGGTGGCATGTAGGAAAATAAAAAATATAAGCTGTTGTTCTTCTATGCACATAGTAGGTAAGTAGCGATAATTCCGCTACGTTATGAGCACATATTGTTTACATATTTTATTATTTTATTGAGTTTTAAGTACATCTAACTTTTGTCATAATGACATAGAAGACTTAGAGAAAGTTAAATTCTAAAACAGTTAGCACCATAAAAGATATATCAAACTATTATACTTAAAAATTAAACCTCTACATCAAATAAGTTTTAACAAAATAAGACATATATTTTTGCACCTTTTTTAAGAATTATCATTTATAAAAAAAAATTAAAATGCGGTTTCACGTCAAATGTACCGTAATAAGATAAAGAGCTGTAGATCTCACAAACGAGAAAATAAAACCAATACTAATAACATGCACTCGTATCATATTACGTCACTAGTAAAATTGCAATTATAAACTTAAAGTAAACAATAATATTGACTTCTTTATATTTTATTAATGCTAATTCAATTAGTTACCTATGCACATATTTAGAAACTGTTATTTCCAGATTGATTTGTGTTGAATAGTCCATCTTTCTTTTTGACATGAGCCAAAGTAATTGGATTCTTGCTAACTAAACTTTGTAATCCATTTAGAAACAATTTGAAGAATTTCTTAATTTTAACTAAGCGCTTTAAAATTGCAATATAAGCAATTCTTTTTAAGTCAGTAATTTAAAACTAAAGTAGTATAAAAAAGTGTAACCTACAAATATACTGCTTTTGCAAAAATGCAGTGCGACCACAAAGTCAGAAGACAAAAATCGAAATAGACATACACAGAAAACTTCATACAGCAGTAATGGTATACTTCAACTCAAAGTTTGATTCTACCAAATTATTTTTTTATAGAGGCAAGGTACAGCTGAAAACTCGAAAAATACGCAATTTCGAAAACCGTAATTGACAATGCAACCTTATAATTTTATATAAAAAAATATATGAGTTTTACTTTTCAAAAAAAGATATAAAAGACCTACAAGCAAAACAATTTCTAGATAAAGTTTATTCTTATTATAATAAAAAAATATGCCATTTGCTACGGTGTGACATCGCATATGCACAAATCGGTGAGACAACTATTATAAAGATACTTAATATCGGAAAGTTTTTGGAAATAAAATATTTTTAGGTAGATAGTTTTGTTTGGAGAAAATCAATCTCGGAGTTCTTTTACATATTAATTAGAATGTGTTCACGATATCTTTTTCTTCTTCTGCTTCTTGGTAGTGGGCAATTATGTTTTTTAACTAATAGGTTCATGTTTTTAAGTGATGTCACTCCATTTTTTGCGTGGGTGGACCGTACTTCTTCGATCCGATGGTGATTTATCTCTGGCTGTCTCGACTAACGTGTTCTCAGCCATCCTACTTATTTGGTTATTCCGTTCCTTTTTTCTGTTCAGCGTCCATTCGATTATTCTCTTGATGTTGCATTTTCTTCTAACTTTATTACCCCTACTCGGTCTCGTTGAGTATATCCGGTAATTCTTTTTTATATTCTCATCTCTGCTATTTCCAGTAGTCTTTCCATCTTGGCTGTGTTAGGCATCGATTCTGTCGCGTAGGTCATTATTGGTTTTATGATATATATATATATATATATATATATATATATATATATATATATATATATATATATATATATATATACATATCATAATATTTGATATTGTCTCCGTCCTGATGTGTTTGTTTCTCCTAACTGTGTTTTTTAAACATCCAGTACCTTTATTAGCTTTTGGTATTTGTTCCTTAACTCCTTTTTCAAGCTTTCCGTAACTTGATAGTGTAAACTCTAAGTACTTCATTTAAATGATTTGTTCTATACTTGTTCCGTCGATTTACAGTTTACATCTAATAGGTCGCTTATTAATTACTAACGACTTAGTTCTTTCGGTTGAGATGGCCTTATTAAACTATTTTGCTGACGTGTTAAATCTGTGGACTAGTCTATGTAGACTGTTTTCTACTTGGGCTGTTAAAACTGCGTCATCTGCGTACCAGAGTATTTTTATTTCTTTGTCCTCTATCCTATATTTTTTGCCGGCCTTAACATTCTTTATTACCGCGCCCATTATCAAAATTAGATGATTTAAGGACTCCCCTGTCTTACTCCCGTTTCCATGTCTATTGGTTTCGTGGGTTGTCCGTCTATTCTAGCTTCTATTCTATTTTGTCTATATGTTTTTTCAATTGTATTTTTTTCTTTTGTATAATAGGTAGATTACATCTTATAATCTTACATTGTCAAATGCCTTTTTTAGATTAATGATATAGAATATGAATAGAAAGGTATTCTAATTTTTTTCGATAATTTGTCTTGTCACAAATATTGCGTCTGTACATGATCTTCCGCTTTAAAAAATCCGTTCGTCTGGTTTATTCATTCCGATAGTATTTGCGTTCAGTTTTAGGTTACCTTGTAATTTTCTACTTTCTTCTTATCACCTTTTTTAAATAACAGAATGACGGTGCTTGCTTTGTATTCATCCGGTACCTCATTGTGTTTTAAAATATTACTAATTAATGTTGTTGGTTGCTTGGTTATTGATGTTCTGCCGTATTTTAACAATTCGTTTGCTATTTTGTCTTTACCGGCGGCCTTTCTGTTTTTAAGTTTACCTTGTGCTTTTCTACTTTCGATTTATTTATTACAGTTTCTTCATTTGTTATAATTTCCGGAGATTTTGGTTCATTCGGCCTAGGTTCTTTTCTTTGTATAGTGTTTCTATTTAAGTGTTCTTATCTACATGTTCTACTCTTATTATTTCCTTCGTTTCTGCTCTCTGTCCTCTTATAAAACGCCACATTTCTTCTTGTAAACCGTAAAAGTCATTCTCCATTTTCTTTGAGAAAAGTTCCCACTACTCATTCTTAATCTTTTTAACGTGTGTGTGTTTTTTTATTGTTCTATAATTATCATATGTTTGCTGTGTTTTCTTATGCGTATTCCAGGTACGTTTTTTCTGTATTTTTCTTTTACTTATATGATTAACATTAATTAGACTGTTCTTTTTAATTTCTATATTTCAATTGTTATTATTCTAAAATAGAAAGTAATTTACACATCTTACGCTCTTTGGTACATTAGAAAAATAAATATCAAGAGTATGTTTAAGCATTGTTATACTTCTAATATTGTTTTAATTCAAAGTTATAATTTTAAATAAATTTTATAATAAACAAAAAAAATATTTTTTAATATTATCTTTCTCTTTTGTGAGGGAATGAAATGGATTCTTGCAGTAAATAAATACCGGGTCGTCAACTCCTAAACGTGCTAGCATTTAATTTTCTTGACATTTTTTACAGCTGAAACTTCAATTACGTTTTCATTAGTTTAATATAATAATTAGAGTACTAAATTTAAAAAAGCGTATTTTGTTATTAAAATTTTATTTTATTATTTTGAATATTAAAACCATTTCTGTGCTACACAGTATACCCTTTCAACTTTTTAAAGTCAACTAACCTATATCAAGTCCTGTTTACTAAAACACAATTTACTTTGTGTGTATCTATAGATTTTAACATTAAAAATAGTCAACCTAGAAAAGAGAAAGTTTTGAATTTATTTATTCTTTCTTTTATAATTGATGTTTTATAAGTACAATTATCACTATTGCAACTTAATTTGAATATGAGTAAGTTTGTTTTGTAAAAAATAAAAAGGGATGTGGTCGTAGTGCGACGCTTTATTGTTAGGTCACTAATTAGCAAATGCGTTACCCAACCTGTCTCTCCAGTCTGTATTTTCTCTGAAGCAACCCTCTGTCTGCTTGTTTTATTATTTGAGTATTCCTGTATACACTTGAGAGCAAAACAACCGGTGTACCGTTTGAAACCTTAAAATCTGTGGTTTCAAATGATAACCATTTGAATGGAATCGGACCTGTTCTGACAAAATTATGGGCCTAAGAGTTGAAAAAGAAAAGGTGATTATGAAAGGAAAAAAATAAAATTCTCAGTTGAAATAAATTTTCTATGCGATTACGTATGGAACGGATGATTTTTCTCATGCTGCCTTAAGGCCACTCAGTTCCATCACGTTCCCTGATGCAAGATTTCTGGCCCGGACTCTTCGCTTAAGCTCATCCCAAACATGCTCCATTGGGTTCAAGTCTGGGCTAGATGAAAGCCATTCTATTTTCGGTATACCGACGTCAGTCAGGTAGGTAGTTGTCATTCGCCCGGTGTGGCATTGAGCATTATCGTGCATTAGCATAAAGACCTCACCAACAAAACCCGCAAACGAAATAACATGTTTCTTCAGAATGTCCCCGATGCAGCTGTCTACTGTTAAATCTCCACCAGACACAAAAACCAACTCTGATTTTTCGTGCATGGAAATGCCTCCCAGAACATGCAAGGCCGTCTCCATACGAGACAATTTTTTAAATACATCAATGAGCAAATCGTTTCCCTGACCTTTTATAGACCCGACGTCTCCTGTCGTTGCCATGTAGATACATCCCGAACTTGTCAGTGAATAATATCTGACTCCAATGGTCGAGGTCCCAATCGAGATGTTTGTGAGAAAATTACACTCGCTTTTGATTTTGCAATGCAGTCAGCTTAAGACTGTAATTGTTTTTTATGGGGGTCAAGTTGGCTACCTTCAGTTTTCTTCTCACTGTTCAAGCGCTGGAGACCACACCTCTGACCGCACTTAGCTCTTACTTGAGGTCAACGTCAGTCATATGTCGATTTTCGAGGAATATTTAGACAATAAATCGATCGTCCGCGTTCACCTCCTTACCGACGGACATTGTTTGATTTTTAATTGACTCAGATTGAATCAATTTGCCACCACCTTCTGACTGACGCCCTCTCTCAACAATACAACTGCCCGGGTTGCTTCGACGGTTGTGGTATCTATTTTTTGCGAATCACTCGAGCACTTACGTCACTTACTTACTTACGTCAGCTTTGGAGTGACTGAGATGAATTACCGGATTGCAAGTGTATTGTAGGTCAACTACAGTCTACTAGCAATATTTGTAAACCCCCGTTCGCGATGCATATTTTTTTGAATGCGTCATCCGATTAATGCAATAGCAACAGTTTTTCAAAGCTCAATAGTAAAGGTATTCCTTGCACGTTAATTTTTTTTATTTTACAGGAGACAAACATGCGCGTGCGCTAATAAGTCGATTGTTTTGTTCTCAAGTGTATATAAAAATATATCGGTATATTCCAAAAAAGAGAAGAGTTATTGTTCACATTTACTGCAAAATAGAATAGATACACTCATACCAACGTCATTTCGTAAAAATATTTTTAGAAGTCGTTGGTTATTCTAGAAGAAATTGTAAGCCATTATGCAGGAAGTCCTTTGCAAATATCCGAGAAAAAATCTAGAACGTGAAGAACCTACTTTTAAGCTCTCCAAAGAAATCGTAGTGCCCACCTTCACATAATTCAAATTTGTCCAGAGATACTGATGAGCATAATGCAGGTTTACCATATTTTTGTGTTCCACAAATTAAAAAAGCCTGATTAAATAGAAAAAGTGACCTATTTCTTCAGACATTTTTTCAAAAAAATTTTGATATTCTAAATTACATTATACATTAATTCTCAAAATTCTCGTATGTGGGCTATTAAGAATTCCTACGCGATACATAACGAACCGCTTTATTCAAAAAAGATTGTACTTGCTGTAAAATGTCTTAAAGGTTTATAATTCATCCCATTCTGTTCAACACAAGCATCACACCTGCAAGTATGGAAAAATACTATCTTTGCAACCAAATTTTACAATGTGCTTTTGGATATTTCTATCAGGATCAGACATTACATATGTTACACGACGAAATTGGGTCATTTTTAAGGCCTCCATCATTTCAACGGGACGTTGCTTATATATTTTTATGGGTGTATGTAAAAACAAGAGTTTGACCACAACAAACGATGCCTTGAAAGCAAATATCACTGAAGAAATTCAAACGTATACAGGGGACGTAGTGGCAAAAACTTTTTACAATGTGTTGCATCAGATTTAATCATATCTAGATGCAAATAGTGGCCGCTTTTAGCATTAGCCATTAAGTTTTTTTTTATATATACATAAAATAAAGCAAGTGCACTTAAAATTGAATTAAAATATATTCCTTGATGTTAAAATTATTTGAAAATTTTGCCTAAATACTAAACAAATTTAACAAGGAGCTGAAAAGATGTTCATACTTCTTCATTCTAATTAATTTCATTTATAATTAATTTACTTACTTGCGCGCCTTTCGTTAAGCTGCAGAGGAAAATCAAACAATTTTAGACGCCACAAGAACAGCTCTATTATACTCTTTAGCCTTAGTTGTATAGGTAAGAAATAGCGCTTTTGTCTTCTAAGCTTTTATGAAATTTCCGAACTTCCAACACAACTTTTAAAAACGTAAAAAGGTTATTTAGTTTTTTACCTCAACCAGCGCCTTTGTGTTCCCCGATTTGACAAAAAGTTATCTTCCTTCCGATTGAGCTTTTAAGAGAGGCTTGCGTTCTTTTACAGCTTATAGAGAGAAAATAAGCGACAAAATCTTTAAAGTGCGGCGGAATTTAACAAAAAACGAGATGAATGGCTTATCGCGCACATTTTACATTTTACTAATAAATTTAATTATTAGGTTTAACACAATGTGTCTAACCCAAAACTTTAAATGATAGGTTTAACGGAACAGCTTTAGGTAATCTAAGCCTATTAAAAAATCGCTATAAAGACCCAATAGTGCAATTTTAAATACAGTTTTTCCTACTTCTTTTTAGAGAATTATAAATATCATTTATCATTTACACACTATTAAATCTTCTTGTGTAAAAAACATTACGGAAAAATTTAGTTAGATGCAAAGACCCATAATTTCTAATTTTTTAAAATTATGCAATTTAACAAAATATTAGCTGAAAAACTCTATTATTGTCTTCTTTACATGAATTATCAATACGGAACCAAATATTTATATTTTTGAAAATTATATCTTTTAGTTGTCAAAATTACTCCAATAGCATCTTCAAAAAAATATGACCCATTAATTACACCAAGCAATTGTATGAGTCTAAAAGCTTCAATTTTAGGATTATCAAATATTATTGGTACTTTCTCTCAAAACTCTAGTTGCGCTCCAAATAAAAATTCGCGTTTAATGCGACAGGGTTTCTAGTGCTACCTGATACCACCAAATGACGTTACTGAAACACACCGAAGAAGAGGCCATGCGTCATTTGTGCACTCTTGCTGATGCGGTTGTGAACAAAACAAAAGCTATTGGAGTATACAATCATAGGCAGGGATAAACGGCGTGGTTTCTGTAGAGGAAGGATATGAGTTCCTGGGACATCCGTACGAGGTTAGCAGCTGTATTTCGCTAGATATCTTAGTTCAAATACGTTGACTTTACTGGCAAGATCAGAGATTCCCGAATCCAGCCCCTAAACTCATTTTTTTATAAGACCTGGCGTTGGATATTGGTAAGCCGTTTAAGTTACTTCCGTGCTGTGTTACGAAATACACAGGATTTTATGCACATATAATGGACACCTCTATTAAATTCCTATCGGTAAAAACGACAAATGGCGGAGTTGCCACGGTTCCGAACGCTTTCATATAATTTCTGAGCGGTTTGGGAGATAAATTGTTGCAATTTTTACGTATCTGTAGAGGTCCTGGTTCCTTACAAACCATAGAGTCAAAGGCGTACCATAAATACTGGTTCTATAAGAGCTAGAGCTTATTAATGTAAAGTTTTTGTGACCTTGTAGATGGTCAGGTTATTGGTGGTTGATCGTCGGCTTCTAGAATGAAAAAGGAGTCGAGAGATATTTTAGCAACCTTTGTCTTGGTCACTGTCCTATTAACGTAAGCTCTTCAGATTAGTTCCCGGTACAAGGCTACATTGAAGTAAGTGATTTTTTCCTTCCAGGGTAACCCTTTCCGAATATTCTAAGGTTCACTAGGTCGCTAGATAGAACCACTGTATAATAGAGAATACCATTGACATGTACTGGACGTGGAGGTTGTAGGAAGGCAAAGATAAGACGGAACTGTTAGGAATGCCAATTCAAAATCGCCTCTTCGATGACTTCATGTTACCGAACTTGACCCAAAACTTACTTTTAGAAAAAGGGGTTAAAGTTTAAAGAGGACAGAAGCAAGTTGCTATACCGTTGCCACTTTGCAGGTTTCCGGTACACCACCCTATTTGCCAGGTTTTGCAAAGCGTAGTTACTTTGTTGACGCAATAGAAGAGGCGGTTCTCCTTCAACGACGAGCTTCAGCCGGCCGTCCACAAGGGGTGCAGTCCTATACTCAAAGAATGGTTTGCAGTACCTTTATGGAAACTTCTGGGGCTATAAGAAGTGCATAGGCATGAAAAAATTAGGATGGAAACAATTGTAGTGCCAACTACTTTTGGACGCTTCAAATACTTATTAACATATTTACTTAAGTGAGAATAAGCTTAGTTTACTATACGTAATTGAGCATCAGTAGCTTGAGGTTCAGTTCAGCTAAATTTTATAAGAGTAAAGTTCTAAATTTGTTTCAATATTTCTCATATTCTATTAAAATTTTTGTTGCATTTTTCCTCGCGTTAATATTTGTCGCTGATCGGCCAATCCTTCATCCCTCGGTTAATGTTGTGTCTCCAGCAGATCCAAACTGTAGTCATAGGGAAATCAGTGTTGGGGCAGCTAGAAAATGTTTAAATAAATTTGGAGCTTTAACATTTAATGAATTATTTACTAAGAATAAAATAATTGCAACTGTATGTCTTCTATACCAGGAACATTTAAATGTTATTTTGTTAAAGAAAACTAAGTGAAACTGATATGACCATTAAATTTATAAATAGGCCCAACGCGTGCCATCAAAACTTTTATATGCTTTAATATACGTTTAAGACACATATTCTTGTTGCAAATCATTGAATTGTTATCTTCTCACTAAATAAGTTAACATATTTTCTCAAGTCTTATATATCTTTACTGTATATAAATTTCTTCAAATAAATATTACTTTTTTGTGGTATTCTCTTTTTCTTTTTATCAATTATTTTATACAACAAAAGAATAACAGAAATAGAAAATTGCGACACACAAAATAAATCAGAAAAGTAATGAGTCTGATTTTCTTGGTCCAAGCAGAAGCGCGGGAGTACGGAAACATTAAGTCTGATGCTTAGTGAAAAATGTCAGATAAATTGTTCGGCCCAGCTCATTTGCATATGCATGTCAGCAGTGTTTGGTATGAGCCGTACGTCAGTGTGCATTAGTTCCTTGTGTTTGGCTGCTATTGGTGTGTCCTAAATTTTAAAATAAATAGTGACGGTGAGCGCGAGAACACGATTTTAGCGGGGATGTTCTCAAAACACCGGAGTCTGCGCGAAAAATTTCAATAACTCTCACTGCTGGGTCTGGAGAAACATTAGCTAGTCGAGCACAGAAATATCAACTCTAGGAGACCGCTTTCAACCATTTCTTCAGTCATCTTTAAAGCTACCACAAGCATCTCCAGAACTCAACAGTCGCTTCCATCTTCTTTGGCAATGAATGACTGGGAACACATTAGCCCAACCCAGGCCAACCTAGGAGAGCCTAAAACTTACCCATAAGCATCGCCGCGTCCTCCTTCGTATCAAGATCACGACGGTGTTACCTTCTCCCCCAGCGCCGAATGCAAATGCCTTAGAGATTTTTGGCGACAGAAAAAAGGACGTAGAAATAGCTATCCTTATTAACTCCTGCCTGGGCATAAATGTAGTGAATGTAATTTCTATCCATATCGCTACTTCTTCTTCTTCTTCTTTATCACCCTGTATCTATCCAATGTTGGACATAGGCCTCCCCTTTAAATCTCCATTTGTCTCTGTCTTGAGCTGTCCTTATCCATGTTAATCCTGCTATTAATTTTATGTCATCTTTCCATCTGGTTTGTGGGCGGCCCACACTCCTTCTGCCCGTCCATGGTCTCCATTCCTGTATTTCTTTGTTCCATCGTTCATCTTTTTGCCTCATGGTGTGGCCTGCCCATCTCCATTTCAATGATGCTACATGTCTCTTGACGTCTATTACTTTTGTTTTTTCCCTTATACTCTTATTTCTTATTCTATCTTTCAACTTTATATTTAGCATTTGCCTTTCCATTGCTCGCTGGGCTTTGGCAAGTTTTCCCATTAATGTTTTGTTTAATGTCCATGTTTGTGCCGCGTAAGTAAGTACTGGGAGTACGCATTGGTCATACACAGCTTTTCTTAGTTTTAAGGGGATTGTTTGGTTTTTTAGTATTTTATTTTGTTTCCCAAAGGCTGACCATGCTTGGCGTATGCGTCTATCAATTTCAGATTTTGGTTAAATTTTTGCATGTTATCAATTGACCTAAATAAACATATTCTTGTACTGTCTCTACAGTTTGGTTGTCAATTTTTATGTTTATGTTGTCTTGTTGGTTAGTCATTATTTTTGTTTTTTGTTTATTTATTTTTATCCCAACTTTTGCTGATTTGTTCTTGAGTTCTTCGAGCATGTTTTGTAAGTCCACTGCTGAGTTTGATATGATGATTAGGTCATCTGCATAGGCCAGGTGATTGAGCATTTTGCCATTTATATTCACTCCTTTGTTTTCCCAGTTAAGTGACTTTATCACATCTTCTAGTGCTGTTATAAACAACTTAGAACTCATCGAGTCTCCTTGCCTTACTCCTCTACCGACCGGGATTTTATTAGTGTTTTCGTGTAACCTCACTGTCATTGTTGATTTTTCATAGATGGAGTGGATCATTTTAGTGTATCTATAGTCTATTCTACTGTTTTGCAGGGCTTTTTCTATCGCCCACAATTCAATCGAGTCGAAAGCTTTTTCAAAATCGACCAGCGCCATATATAAAGGTAAATTATATTCGATGGCTTTTTCTATTAATGTTCTTATTGTGAGGATGTGGTCGTTTGTGCTGAAATTTTTCCTAAATCCAGCCTGTTCGATCGTCTGGTAGAATTCTAGTTTTGCATCTAATCTGTTTACTATGATTTTTGTGAAGAGTTTGTATATTTGGGGCAATAGAGATATTGGCCTATAATTATCAATTATTGTTTTGTCTCCTTTTGTATATGAGGATAATTAGTGCGTTGCTCCAATCATCAGGAATCCTTCCTTCCTCCAGACATTTATTAAAGAATATTTGTAATGCTTGAATTATCGTATCTCCTCCTTCTTTTATTAACTCGCCTATTACGCCATCTTGTCCTGGGCACTTGTGATTTTTGATGGACTTTATGTTGAATTTAATCTCCTCATTAGTAATTTCTGGAGTATCTTCTGAATTTACATTTATTATTTTCTTTTTTAATTCCTGTTCCACATCTTTCGGCGTTTCGTTTTTTTTGTTTGTATAGCTTTTTATAGTATAGTTCTATGGTCCTTAAAATTTCGTTTTTATCTCTTACTTCTTTTCCCTCATTGTCTTTAAATGCTGTGATATTTGCTCTACCTAATGATCTTCTTATGCTTTTCATATTTTTATTTTCTTGGATTATTTTTTCAATTTGTGCTTCTAACTGTTTCCTTTTATCTTCTCTTATTGATTTCTTCAGTGTCTTATTGGTTTCTGTAAATTCTATCGTGTTCCGTTTTCCGTTTTTCAACAGTTCTCGTCTTATACGGAATAGTTCTTCTGTTCTGTCACTCCAACTTTTTTCTTTTTTCTTACGAGCTGCGGCTACTTTAAGGCCTGCGTCTAACATACATTTGTTTATGGTAGTATTCATGTCGTTCATTGTCATTTCCTGTATTTCAGAGGATTCTAAATTCTTGTTTAATTCGTATTCGTACTGTGCTTGTTTTTCTTTTAAAATCCTTGTGTCTATCGTTGTTTTTGGAGTGCTAATTCTTTTCTTTCTTTCCAATCTCGTTTTTATTTCTATTCTTGTTCTCAGTATCCTATGGTCGCTTCCTGTGCCAATATTATTTAGTGGTGTTACATCTTTATTTGATGATAAAATGTAATCTATTTCGTTTTTATATTCTCCGTTAGGGCTGACCCATGTCCACTTTCTACTGGGTTTCTTTTTAAAGAAAGTATTCATTACGTATACATTTTGTTGTTCTGCAAAATTCATGAGCATTTGTCCACGTTCATTTCGTTTACCTAGCCCATGGATTCCGATCTTATCTTCGCTTGGTTCTATTTTTTCCCCTATCTTACTATTAAAGTCTCCTATTATGAGTGTATATTGGCAGTGGTTATTCTTTATTGCTACTGAAATTTCTTCATAGAACGATTCTACCTCTTCGTCATTATATTTTGTAGTTGGAGCGTATACTTGGATAATTTTCATGTTACAGAATGTAGATACATTTAGGATAATATAGGCTACTCTTTTCGATATGGAATTGTAGCTCTTTATGTGATTTTTTAATTTCTTATTTATTATAAAACCTACTCCTCCTATGTTGTCGATTTCCTCAGTTTCTGCACCTCTGTAATATAGTATGTGTCCTGATGTTAGCATTAGGCAGTGCTCGCCTTTTCTTTTAATTTCAGCTAAGCCTATTATATCCCATCTAATGTTTTTAAGTTCTTCTTCGAGTTCGTATAATTTTTCATCTTTGTTTAGTGAACGTATGTTGTATGTAGCAATCATTAGTTTAGTCTTATTTCTGTGTGTGCTTAATGTTTTTGCAGTTGTCAAATTTGTGTCTTCCCCAGAATCCTTGAGACAGACTGATGTGTAATCATCAGTGTGAGATTCTGGACTAGTAGCCCTACTCACCTGGGGTATAAATCTTTTTGTTTTGTAATTTGACATTGTTGCTAAATAAAGGGGGTGGTTGGCCTAATCTTCCCACGCTGGCCAGACGGGTTGGGAAATAGTAATTCAGCCGCCCCTAACATGGGGTACAGTCGCTGTCGGAGTACCGCTCCTACTGGAGAACCGTCGTGTCCTTTGCTAGTTTTGGTCAGCCCCGGGTATTTTATTTCCCCGGTACCACCCATATCTGGGAGGCATTCCTCTATCCGCCACCTGAGGAGGCGCCCGATGGGGGACTAGCAACCCCTCACGGGGGTTCGCTACATCTGAAGATTATTGGTAGCTAAGCCGTTTCTTAACGGAAGTGAAGATTTAGTTCCGTTATCATCTGTTAAAGGCAGATAACTTTATGTTTCTTAAGCCTGAACGGAACAATAAGGGCAAAATCATCGTTCAACTACTTGGCGTCCTCAATTTTGGAGCGCTGCTTTCACGCCAGCCCGAAGTATTAAAATTCTCCAACGATCATCATTTCGGAGAGTGCAAGAGACCCCGAAGTAAGCCTAACAACTACGCTAACTTTCAAAAGCTTTTATTCAGTCAGGTTTCAAAAATGTCCTACATTTTCCAACACGGTACTCTGTTAAGCGGCGACTGTGCCAAGTATTATCTATATCGCAGCTAGCAGGAGAGATGCTTCCGTTTCCGCAAAAACCACCCAACAACTGACCAATAACACCAACCAACTCTTTTTCACTCATTGCAGTCCGAACACCAGGGCTAGACCACCATCGGCGATGGGTTTTAGAACTTCACATTCCTTCATGTCTCTGAAAGCATTCGTCGCAGGGCTTAGATCCTCTACACAAGAGATCAGTGATATCCTTAGCATGTTCAGGTCAAACTGAACGTCTAGCACACGTTTAAGCTTTCTACGCCAGTTTTTAGGAAAAGGAGGGTTAAGTGTTTAGATCCAGGTGCCTTTTATGCTAAAAATGTCCATGTAGACAGTTATTTAAGCATCGGGTCATGCGTCAAAATGCAGCGCAATGTCGACGAATCATAAGAGATAAAATTTTACAAAAGTTTCCCAACCGATATAATCGCTAAAAAAGTATGGCTTAGTGAAAGCACACAAACAGTTTGAAAAAAGAAACAAAGGCGTCAAGCATAAGCAACATCTAAGACTTTGAATAATGTGGCTAAGATGAAAACTGTTTTGGACTCGGATCGGCATCCAAGTGTTGTTACGACAAAAGTGCAGATGCAAAAAATTTGTGTTAAATTAGTTCCAAAGATTTTGAATAACATACAGGACAAAAACCTCCCCATAACCTGACCCGATTTTGTTTTACTTCCCCAGCTTAAATCCAGCTTGAAACACACCGTTTTAGAACTGTTGAAATGTATATGTTGCTATAACGTGTACTCTGAAATGTTGTATTGATGCTTAAAATGCTTAAATTATTTTTTCTTTTATTTTCAGGCATAGCAATAGTAAAATTTTCCTGTTAAAATTAATTTTACTTTAATTACTATACATCTGTAATACTATATTTATAGTGTATATTTTTGTTATAATAAATTAATATAATTAATTATATTATTGTATCTAAAGTGTCTACTATTTATAACGTAATAAGAGATTAAAAAAAACTAAATCAGAAAATTTTGCATTATGGATTCCTTGATCGTTAAATGTTCTTAATGTTTCTCCATATCCAAACTTCTAAGTTGCTACAACTGATGATATAATTATTTACTCCACTAATTTTACGTTGTTCTAAAGATTAAAAGTGATAAATATTGTACTACTTTAAATGACAGGAGACATTCCATGCTGTGATTTTAAAGTTTACTTATAATAAACAAGCCTTCAGTCTTAAAACTCCAGATTAATTTGACAAAATATTGTATTTCATAATTTTTTATTTAACATTTTTTAAAACCGCATATTACAAACTGCATAAATCAGATATAGTCATTAGTATTGTATCCTTGATACATTTTATTAGACCAACTGTTGCAATTAGAAATATATCTCCACTAAATCTCACTTATTGTTACTGCCAATAGACTAATATATTTAGTTCAAGAAAATTCCGTTACTATCAATGAAATTTGCTGTTAAGATTTATTGAAACACATGAAACATTTTTTTTTACCAAAATAGTGAATTTGATTAATTTTTCATTTTATGGTATGAAAATCTTGGGCGGATAACTTTTATCGGATGCACCATATGTGACAAATATATGTTTCTTGTAAATTCAGTTCCATTAAAAATATTACAGTTAATTATTTTTTGATTTATCTTTTGTAACTAAAATTTTAAAATTATTATAATCTTTTTGGGAAATCACAGATCATTTTACATGCTGAAACAAATATTGAAAAGTTGCGCAGTAAATTTTATTTAAGTGATCTAAATGGGAACTTAATAAAATATTTTATTAAAAAATCTCGAATAAATATAATAATCTTTTGAAGGAAAACGGATATTTTTTGGCTATTAGTATTTCTTACAAATATCATTTTATTTAGGGAATTTATGAATAATAAATTCTTTTCCGGCAGACTTCCCTTCAGTAACAGTCTGAACATTGTATTTGTAACAAATTTCTCTCCATTGTACCAAATGTTGCGGGTAATTTCTACTCTACTGACAGCCTCTTTGGCAATAAATTTAATTTTAGGTAGTTTTTCTGAACTTGGCCAATAATAATTTTTTCTAATAAGTTTTACTTAAGTAAAAGATGGACAAGTGATCAAGTATTCGCCGACATATTCGAATAGGTGTATTGGTTTAAATTTCAGCAATAAAGGGATTAATTTTTTATTTACCATTTATATCCAAAATAAATATATTTAAATGTTAATCCAAATATGTTTCTCTGCTGAACTACAATTTATTAGAGTAAAGTTATAATCAATAGATTTATTTCTTGCCAAATTCAGTTTAACTATTAAATGTTCCAACTATTTATTATTTTTGTTTTGTTGCAACCAACATAACAATGACGTGCAGTATATTACGTTAGGTAAAGGATTTTTCTAAATGACTTTTTTTAATGTTATATCAAAATTTTTTGTTATAACGTTTTTTAATTTCTAACTTTAGACAATTATTTAAGAAAAACATTGTAGAAAAACTTTATTTCTTTTTCTAAATTTCGACATTTATTTAATTTTAATAATTTATTTGCTTTACAAACTGTTATATGGCACCGATTAAATTTTAATAAAATTGTATCCCTTTACAAATAGTCAAAACGCAAAAGCCTAGCTTTTTTATTAATATACTGCATTTCGCAGATTTATAAATTTGCTCATCAATTTTGTTTTTAAAAAAATCATATATTGTGCCAAATGTAAATCAAGAACCTTATTTGTCATTAAATCAAATATAATAAATTATGTTTTGTCTTTCCAGATGAGTATGTTCTTTGAAACTTTATTATTGATTGGTTTTGGTCCTATTTTAGTATTAGAATTAAAACTGATCCGAATTGCTACAGCATGAGATTACCTGTCAAATGCGCTGTATATTATAACGCTAAGCAATCATTGTCATTCCCTTTCCAAGACTCTATAATTATTTATAATACCAAAATTGGTACTGCTTTGTGAGCAACAACACTTAAGCTTTATTTATACATAAATGGATCACTTAAATATATCTACTGTTGCTTTATCTTCCTCATTATTTTTTTAAATCTCAAAAAAAAATTAATTTAAAATCTGTTCACATTTTCACAAAAAAAATTGTTTTTACAAGTTCTATTTTCAAAAACGACCTGCTTCTTGCAACCCTTACTAACTAAATGTGGAAAGCAAAATAAAATATTAAACTGATAAACCACAAAAATCTGTATGGCTTTATCATCAGTATGGAAGATTATTTAAACAATTTTTACTTCAAACTTAACTTTCTATAACTTGTAATAAAAATTATTTTACTAAACTTTGTGTGGAGTAACTATTAAATAAATGAAAAGTTGTTATATCGACACAGATATTAAAATAATTTGACTTCTTACTACCTTAGGTGATAATAGATTTATAATAAATTCCATATTTTAGTTGCGTTAGGTGCATCATGATGTAAAGAAAGAAATGCAAGAAACTCTAACTAAACTCTAAAACAATTCTACCAAAGAATTAAGTTTATTTGATAAAACTAAAAGTAAAGAAAATAGAGTTAATAGTAACTTCGTAAAAACGATAAAATAAAGTAATTACTTTTTTACTAGGGCACATACGTGAGTAGATTTTGCTTGTACAACTGCTGGTGGTGACGTAAAATTGATTTTGCGCCAAAACAAAACAAAAAAGTAATACATCGTGGAGTTGGACATCAATTCGTAAAATATTATTGTTTTCTTCTGGCGAAACATGAAAATATAATTTGCTAAGCGGTAGCAACGAAGCGTTTTCTAATCAAAATAAGTTACTAAATGGAAATCTATTAAAATCTAATTATAAGATTTTAATTAAAAACTGTTCTAAATCTAAGTCCATTAAGCTCTCACATGTCGTCTGAAATGACCGTATACTCTCATACAGAATACGCAAACATGTCAATTTTAAAAAGACTGTAACTAATATGGTATGTCTATTTTAAACCGCTTGAATAGAGGGAAAGTTCACCACAATGTGAACCGTAGACGACTTGAAAATGAACACTACCGAGCAAATTCAGGTAATGACCACAAGTACACTGGTACGAACTTCCCAAAACATAGTTCACCAGGTTCAACTCTGTCTAGGTGCAATTAGGGGGCCACTTTCACATTGTAACGCAACAATGCATATTTTTTAATAATATGCAATAAGTCTTCTTTAAATTACGCCATTATATGATATTAAAATCATATGTGCGGCCAATTGAAGTCTTTATTTCGAAAAGAAAATTTGAAAACCATTTAACCTCTGATTCCCGACTTATTGCACTTCTCTCATTTCCTTTACAATACTTTTTCCAGTATCCTCGTCCTTGTACCCAGTCTGTACAAATCCCTTACCGAATAGTGCTGTATCTTTCTGGGTCTATTATTGGTTTTCCATAAAATCTGAATGGCCGTCTCTAGTTTCTCGCCGAATTGCCTACAGCTTAGGTCTTCATTATAAAAGATGCCAAAAAAAATCAATATACAGCGTTACTTGACGAAAGAGCGATTGTTAAAATTCATTGCAAGTACGAAGAATGTTTTACCGAGACCATGTGCCAATTACATGGATATGTCAATGAGCAAAATTGTCGTATTTGAAATATAGAAAATTTTCGGGTCATTTAAGAACGACATATGCATATCTAGAAAATAAAAGTTTGCTAATAATATTATGAGGGTGTAAGTGTCTATGCTGCCTTTTTTGAAAGTGAAGTCGGAAACGTAGCGGATGTTATTGTGAAATGATAGTATATTTTTTGTGTCCTTATCTGGACTGCATAAATTTGAATCACTCCTGGTTCTAGCAGGACGGTGCCACCTATCATGCAACGCATAAAATAAACCAATGTGTGGCTTATCTCCCCCAAACAGCTAAGTGAAGTGGCTACCAAAATCTTACAATCTCACATCGTACGATTTAGACCAAAGTCTATACTACGAAAATGAGAACTATTCCTGAATTTTTCTTCTTTCTTTTCTTTTTTTTTGAATCAAAGCCAAAAATTCAAAGAATTATCGAATAAAATGAGCTATAGTTATGCGAAAAAGTAATTTTGCCAAAATAATTCGAGGGGGGATATCAGACATCCTATTACACACGTAATGGCACATGTTCGCCATTTAAGATAACGTCATAACTTTGCCAACTAATATATAAATAAAATATTTTTTCTATTTTGTTAAGGTGTTTGCTATACAAACAGTGCCCTGTAAAAAAACCTGTAATAGGTCGTAACTTATTTCTGTTTTGCATTAACAGTCCTTCACTTATTTTAAGAAATGTTTTTTTATGAGGGGTTTTCCGTGTCTTTGCTCCTATACATTTTCCTAGTATATTTTATATATATGCTTCCTGACCTATTCTCTTACCCGACTTCCTATTGCACCTTTAGGTACCATACTTATATATAGAGTTGACGATATTTTTTGTGCTAGCTCATCAGCTTTATTATTTCCTGCAATTTCGCGGTGCGTTGGTATCCACATAGTTAACTTGTTGCTGTTTGCCAGTGTCCTGAGTTCTTCGCGGCGTCCCTATACCAGCTTGGATGTTATCTTCGGATTCCTTAAGACCTGTCCATGAATATATTGATTCGATTGAAACATTGCAATATAGCAAATATTTCCGCTTGAAAGACATGATATTTTCCTAGTAAAAGGCTTATCTGCAAGTTTTCCTTTTTACAGTATATTCCTGTTTCTATTTCAGACTCGGCCTTCAATCCATCTGTATACAACACAATATCAGTAACTGACTAAACGAGAAAATATTTAGTAAATAACGCAATTGTTTTGCGATGTTTGTGACATGCGGCACTGTTCTGTTGGTAATAAAGGTCGTACTCGTCTACGGAATCCACTTCTGGCCTAAAAATCAATCAATGTTATACAACAAAGCACACTATTTATTAAAATGGTTTTATCAGCCTCATTCTTAAAAACGACGTACTAATGCTGCTACCAACTCAAAAAGCGCAGCAAACTGCACCCTTTGGGAATGGAGAGGTGTCTCGACTATTTTTGTTGTTCAGACCTTCAGATGCGACAGTTTTTTTTATATAGGTATTCGTCGAGGTGGAGATAGACTTTAACATTAAGAATAATTTTAGAAAAAATTGGAGGCTACATCTTTCCATCTTCAGTATGATTTTTGTGCAAAATACGGTGCAGGCTAGTTTGTAAAATGTCAAATTGTTGCAAACGTCTTGAAATTGATAAATTCAATTTTTTACACTTTCAGCTACAGCGGCAATATTTGTAACAAATGTGGTTAATTTTTGTTAACCGTACTATTAACAAATAATTACAGTTCAATTATTAATACATAAAAAGTAGCCCAAAATTTAAAATGACACATTTTAATGGAAGACCATATAACGTGTGTATATATTGTAATACTTTCGTACACGTACAAGTTTACTTAAGATAATTATTTATTTCACTTACAGACAATCAAAATTACTTAACAATATTTATGTATATACTACATACAATTAATAATGTAAAATTGTATTGTATCTATCTATTTGTTATACTATATTTATATTTGCCACTATTTTTGTTTTAGTCACACAGCTTAGATGTGGTGCTTGCCACATTGCTCCCCATATCAGAAATGGTGCGCGACAACCGGGCACAGTAGCAAACATACGAAAGCCTTAACTTCCCACGCGGGGCATTAGAGTCTTACCATTATTTAATCAAATGTAGTGAAGCTGCTTTGATAACAAGAATTACTACGCTAAGCAGATTATTCGGAACAATTATCCAAGAAAAGTTAGAAATCTAATATTGGGTATCATATTGGAGAATATCAGAGTAATTTTATACCAAGAAGTCCGTTCATCGACAACTCATTTATACTACAACAAGTATTAGAAAAAAATTAGTAAAAAGGAAGAAGTATATCTTATTCTTATAGATTTAGAAAGGGCCTACAACTGAATACCCAGATCAAAAATATGGGAAGTTTTACACATGTTAGGTATTAATTCTCATTTATTAAGCATTATAAAAAAACTTTACAACAACACATCATACATTAAAAGTTCCAACAATGTTTCCAGTCCAATTAATACTACAAAAAGACTATGGCAAAACTGTAGTGTATCTCCATTATTATTTAACTTATAAGTTGATATAGCACTGCGTAACTGAAAGAAACATTTTGATCAAATGGGAATCCTCATAAATAGAAAGTCCTTACTTAAGACGCCTATGATCTGGAAAATATGATTAGAAAACTAAACCGAATATCAAAAATAGGGATTTTAAGTCAACCTGCAGGAGACAAAATATCTTATAGTCAATTCGGATGCACGTTTTGATATACTAATGACGATGTTGTAAAGCAAACAGATCTGTTTAAGTACTTAGACACAGTAATTGACAAACATGGAGTACGAAAAGAGGAAATGACAACAAACCAAAAGAATAGTTTGTTGCCTTAAATTACTAAAGAAAAACAATACAAACAATCGTCAAATCCGTTTTCTGTTATGGTTTTGAGGTGTGGACAGTTAACGCAGCAATGAAGAAAACACTGAATGTAATAGAAATAGATTATCTACAAATGGGCGCAAAAATATCAAAAAGAGAACGAATTCGTAATACAGACATCAAAACTCGCATGGCAGCAAACGAAATAGTTACAGATAGAACAGAACGCAGAGAACTAATATGGTTTGGACACTTAATGCGAATACCAGAAGGCAGATGGCCAAAAAGAGCGTTTCAATGGGTACCTCCCGAACAAAACAAAAACCAGAAAGACCACTCAGAACGTGAATAAAAAATTAAGTGAGCAATGGAACATAGGAATTTAGATAAAAACTAAGCTTTGGATAGAGATGCATGGCAGAAAGGAACGAAATTGCTGCATTTAGCTGTATTATCATTAATGTAGCATGTAATATATGTAATCTTTCTTTTTATCACCATCCCTTGTTTTAGATATTGGTTTACATTTAAAAAAACCTATTATGCGGAGCTCCAACTTTTAAGCTCGCCAGTTTATCAAACCTTCTTCTGCTTACGTTGTGGTAAGCCTTTCTCATTATAAACTTGTTCAGCCATTTTCACATTACATGGAAAAGGCTATCAGTGCATAACATAACGAAAAAATTAAGATTCTGTGATTCAACGGTGAATCTTACATTACAACGCTACAGAGAGACAGAAAGTCTCAGGAATCGCCATCACTTTGGGGCATCACGAGTAACACCCAATGCAGAGAAGCAGTTCATCAGACTAAAATAGAAGATCATTTGCCCCAGACATTGCTGCGGAGTTTAACCGGGGACATGACAAAACAATATCAGTCAACACAATAAAGCGGCATATTCAGGAGGATTGTTTTCATGGTTTCATTGCGACAAGAAACCGTTATTACAACGTTATAATAAGGCTTCAGTAGGCACAAAAGCATCGTTCCTGGACAACTAAACCTTGGCGAAACCGACGAATCCAAATTTGAAATTTGGAGTCAGAAACGCAGAACTTTCATGCATCGGTCTGATATCGAAAAGATGATCCAGGACTGTATTGGTCCAACCATCAAGCACGAAAGTGGGTCTGTTTTAGGGTGAGGGTGTTTCTCCTTGGCTGGTGTAAGGGAATGGTATAACAAAAAAAAACGTTATATATCATCTGAATTGAGATAATCAGGAAGAGATTTGTGATGATGCAAGACAAAGATCCTAAACGTTAAAGCTTTACAAGGACTATCTAGTAAACCGAGTAGAACAAAAAATGCTCAAAATGATAACATGGTCACCACAAAATCCAGACCTCAACTCGATAAAGTTGCTACGGGTTGAGTTGGACAGAATAGTACTGAAGGAGCATCCACATCCAAAAATAATCTTCAAAGTGGCTGGGCAGATTTATCATTCGAAAAATAAAAAAAAATTGTTTGAAAGAAGGTCTAGAATGGTAAGAGCAGTATTAAATACAAAATTTTTATGAATATTCAAGTTTCTTTCGTATTGTATAATATATAATTTTTTTTACATTAAAGTATATAAATTTATTTTCTATTTAATGTTTATACTTTCATAAGCAGTAATCATAAATGTCAAAAGACTGATCCGGACAAATTTCTGTAGAATTTATATTAAGTGTTTTGTAACAACCCTTCAAATAATTCTATCCATTAACTTGATACAATACACATTCTTATTGCCAATTCAGCTTTGGCATATCATTTAATCCTAGCATATCATTATGATAATTCTATATTGGTGCTTTCCCTATCGAACTTAACCTTAATAACCTTGTATTCTGATGATATTTGCAATATATTTCCAAACCCTACGACATTTGATATACCAATTGTTAACTCAGCCGCAGTTTGGTTGGTAAATTATAACCGAGACCCGCTTTGTTCTTAATGTAACAATAAATCTGCTTTGCACATTGAGCAGACACTGGAACAGAAACCGTGCGTTCAAAAACTAAAATACAATAAATTCGACGACGCAGCCTGCACCACTCTAGATGTTTCGCGGGCAGTCCTTTATTTGTTTGTATTCTTGTGTAGTAGACCTCGAGCATTCATGTAAATGTAAATCGAAGTCATTGCTTACATTTTTGAATCTGCGGTCTTATTTATCGTCCGGCTGCAGCGCCGTTGCCGCGGCCGGACGCGCCCCGCGGGCCTTATATTGAAAAGTTTAATGCAAATCGAAGCGTCGGCCAAAAACAACATAATGTCTCGCAGCGTGAATCCGTCAAGCGCCCGGGCACGTCGAGGCGCATCGGCGCGGCCGCAACTCACATTAAACCATCAAACGAAACGCACGACAATCCATATTGTCCCGCATTATAAGGCACGAATACATATGTTATGCTGATGACACATTAATAAACAATACATTCTGATGCGCGCAACAAACTGCATTTACATTGCATTATGCGTGAGCATTGTCCGCCTCCGACAGCCCTATCGGCGTCCTCCTTCCTCTCCGGCCGGCAAAGGACGCGGCGGCGGAGGCACGACGGGATTCATGACGCGCGCGTATGAAATATCGGGGATCGGCCGGCCGCATCCTTGAGGTACACCCTTTATTCATTTATGTGCTTTTTGAAATATTAGCATACAAAAAGAGTTCCACCCCCTCGGACCACTTGCCCGAAGTGTAGGCTCGGTTTTAAATAATGGGATCATCTGCATACGAGATCGATCCGGAATTTTTAAAGCCAAATCGCTGCTCGAATTGCAAAGCGCGTTATGCAGGACACGAGAATAACCTCCGATGCATATGCAGGAGGCGTAGGATATCGGCGATAAATCCCGTATAAATTGTCGCACATATAAATATTGAGCAATTTTTTAGGGCGCCGCTGCCGAAATAAGAAAACACGACAGCAACTGAATTATTAATGAACAAGTTAGACTTTTGACGGCTTTAAGATAAATTTTATTTAATATGCCTTGTAAGAATCCCATAAACACATAATGTAGATGAGAGAAAACTTAAGGTTGTTATTGAACCTAGTGGGAGGTCAAACGTTATCATGTTAAAACACAACATATTTGTCACTACACAAATTAGATAGAACTTTGCTTTTAGCCAAACCACAAACATTTCTTATATTTCGGAGCTACCGGCTTTTCTGCCATCTAGTCATAGATCAAAAAACTTTTTTCTTATATTAACAAAACTTTCAGTGACATTTGCTCCCATTTAAAAAATTTTTTTGAACCACCAAGAAAAAGCACAAAAAAAGTACAATGTCAAAGTTATGGACATACTCGAACATATTGCAAGAGGTCATATGCATGTGTGAAATGTGAAGCAGCCCACAATACTAAGTTGTACTAAAAGCAGGGACACTAAGGCCACATGCGCACTTTGTGAGAAAGCACATTCGGATAATTACAAGAGCTGCTCAGTTTACCAAAACTAACAAATAGTCAACCATCAACTCGAAGACCCTTTCACCTTTAACCAACAAAACGAAATTTCCCCCACCTGAATCGTCAAGAACTTTTTCCAACAAATCCCTAACCAACTGCATTAATCGAATCCATCCTACTCAAACATAGCTTTAAACCAACTCTACCCAAACCAAGTTTTGACCGTTCAGCAATTCCTTGATGAATTTAAAATGCACACGGTGATTCAGCAATAAACAGAATTCTTACAAGCTACGACAATTCAGGTTGAAAGGTCACAACTCCATTATTAGTTTCAGTTATTTACTGTCCTCCGAGATACAATTGTCAATGTGACCAAATGTCACAACCATTTTTTGACACACTAGACCAAAATGTTTAGCAGGTGGAGATTTTAACGCTAAAAATACTCCTTAGAGATCCCGTTTAACAACAAAAGACAGAAAATTCCTTAAAATTATTACAGAAAATTATAATTTATTATCAACCAGGAGTCATACTTATTGGTCATCTGATCCAAACAAAGTCCTAGATCTCCCGGACATCTTCCACTTATGATCGTATGTCTGATTACTCACCGATCATAGTCACAATTAGCACATGCATTATCTACAAAACACTCAAACCTTCGATTAATAATAGAAAGATTGACTGAGATTACATTGAGTAACATCTCGACAGTAATCTAAGCCTAAAAACCACGGAAGACCTAGAATGTACCACTTCATAACTACAGTACAGAATGGTGTGGCATTCCAACTACACCCCAACCAACAAACATTCAAATTTATAGTCCCACTATTCTTACTGAAATTATGAATAATGTAAAGGAGGAAAGAAACGCAAATGCACAATGGTAGCATACACAGCGTCAAAGATAAGAAATGGTTCAATCAACTAAATTATAAACTCAGAAATAAATTAAAGGCTTTTCGGAATGGATCGATTGTTCCATACGTACCTTGCAATCACTAACTCTTAACAATAATTTAATTTGGAAAGCCACCAAGAGTATCAAAAAACCACAAACGCATATCTCACCAATACGTGATCAATGACATTCATGGCTACGATCTAACAAAGAAAACGCATTTGCAAATCACTTAGAAGACGTTTTTCGGCCAAATTCTTATGAAGTAGATAAGGCAGTTGAAGAAAAACTACAGTCTCCACTTCAGATATCTTTACCAATACATAAGATCAGTTATTAAGAAATTGAATACAATGGTTAAAAAAAAAAAGCTCCGGGTCACGACCTTATAACGTATAATAACCGTACTCAAACAATTATCTGAATATGAACTACGATTTCTGCAAGTTCTTTATAATAGAATCCTAAGTCTTACTTGCTAGCCGATACAATTAAAATTTGCACAGATAATTTTTATTCTAAGCCTGGTAAACTTCCAATGAAATAACTCCTATCGTCCCTATTAGCCTTCTGTCATTAGTGTCAAAGTTGCTTGAAAAATTAGTTTTACAACGTATTAACAAAATTTACTGCAACAGACGTAGCTGCATAATCATCAAGTTGACTTTAGGCCGCAACATTCTACAATCCAGCAATGTTACCGTTTAACAAACACAATTCAACTGCGTTCCAAACTAAAAAATGTAAGGTAGGCTTCTGACAGAGCGTGACATAAATGACTATTTTTCAAAATTAAAAAAACGTTCCCTCTTACTCAAAGAACCTTCCAAATTAAAACTGGTAAAGATGTATCCCAAATTGATTACATCTATGCTGTTGTACCCCAGGTAAGTGTGCTAGGGTGTTTGTTATACCTTCTATATACCTCTAACCTACCTACAACAGTTGACAAAACTGTATTCGCTTATGGGAAGAAACTTCTCATTATCATTAGCCAACAAAGTACTATTATACAAGTGCATAACATGACTCATCTGGACATTATCAGACGATTATCAGATGTGGAGCTGTGCAACTTTATCAGACATTGAAATCATTTAGCGATTTCAGTCAAAAACCCTTTGCAGTATGATAACCGCTGCTTAGTACGTGACTAACCAAACCCTTCATACGGATCTTAAGATCTCCTTTGTAAGAGAACTAATCAATCAGCATGCTGTAAAACACCACACTTTTATCCTCTTAGAAGATCCTCCTTTCAGGCGCTTTAGGAAGAAGTGGCTAAAAGATCGTGTAGACCAATAGCGGACTGACTTTATTAGAAGTCTTTTCACTTGCTACTTGATATGCCATACCATAAGCTTATAGAATACACTACTATTCTGATTGCTTATCCAGTTTTGCTCAAATAAAAAAGCGCCAAATCGTTTATAAGATACAGCAGTTTATTTACATCAACTTTTTCTTTTTTAAATTTAAAAATGTCTAATATTGTTGAACAAAGAAGCTGCATTAAATTTTTTGTTAAAAATGAAATTAATGCTACCGAAACAGTTTATGGAGAAGCGCAATATTCCAAAGGCATAAGCTGTTCAGAGAAAGTAAATCCGTAGAAGATAAACCTTGTTCTGGTCATCCATCATCAACAACAGAAGAAAATATCGGAACAATCATAAACAAGATAACAGTAAATCGTCGTTTGACTATAAGAGAGCTTGATGAAGATGTTGGCACATCAATACGTTTAGTAGACACAATTTTAACTGATGTTTGGGGCTTGAAACGTTTGTCAGCAATCACTATTCGTGAGTTTTTTGCCAAATTTCAACAAACATTGCACACAAGCACCGTATTCTCTAGATATATCGCCATGAGGTTTTTTCGTATTCAGTCGATTAAAAAAAACACATTTTGAGAAACCCGATTTAACTCAGTTTTATTGTATCAAAAATCAAAAGAGCTGCTAGTGAAAATTTCAAAAAATAAATATAAAAAAGAGTCCAAGACTGAATTAAACATGGCGTATGTGTTTATATATATATGTGTGTCAATAGGGGAATACCTTGAAGAAGGCAAATAAATTTAGAGAAATAAGTAAAAGGTGTGTTTTATTGAAATAGTCACCTTACTTTCTTCTTTTACAGTTGAAAAAAGCTGTTTATTCAAATTTATACTTAACAAGACCATTTGGGTTCCAAGTTGCAATTCTTATGTTTTTAGTCATTGTTAATATTTAATGATTAAGTTTGTTAACAGATTTAGTATCATGTTGTTTTGTTGCACCATTTGACCAAACATAGAGTTGAATTCTACCAAGAAACGTAATTGTTGAGGACCATTTTAAATATAATTTCTTATTGCTCTATTTAAGACAATTTCACTAATTACCAAACTATGACGTGCTTGTTTAGGAGTCTCAAGAGTGGTAATGTGAGGAGGGATGATTAAATGCGGTTTTGTGTTGTTAATATTGCGTGGAAATGTGCTGCCCCATTTAGTTTTTAGTTTTCATAATCCTTACATATTTTGCAGTTAGTCAAATATTTACCTTAGCAAAGAAGACATTTTGCTAGTGTTTGTTTTGAATTAGTACGCGTGTACTTGTTACGCAGATCTTCGCATTTCACTCATATGAATGGCCTAGTAAAGTATGCCTTAGAATGTCCATATTTGAGCTGTCTCGTACATTCTTCTTCCAATGGCGTTTAAAAGTGTCTTTTAAGTAACAACTATATACATACTTCAATTGGGAAATTTACTTATTAACCCTGACATACTTGACTATTTCATATTTGTGAGCATCTCTGATAATTACGTTCTTGTCAAAGAGAGCTATAACTTACTTTCTGACTTCTAGACGTAGATGTAGTTTTGTTTTTGTAGAAAGACGTTTGATTTATGGCTCCGGTGGAATTGTGCTTCTCTCATTTTCTTTAGAGCGATTTTTCTAAATTCCTTGTTTCTTTCAAGTGCCTTATTGGCTAGTTACTATATTCTTCTGAATCCATTATTGTTTGCATTTGTAAGTTAAGGCCTCGCACTCGCACAAGATTAGGATGGGTGCCTCCGTTTTTCTGCCACATTATCTGCAACCCAGGTCTTCATTGTATAACCTTATTTTATTGAGGTACCCTATAAGAAAACAATGCTCTGTGAGGATACCTATATTAATTCGTAGCCTATTCCTGCTTTGTACTAACAGTTCTTCAGTTCGTTTACAAGATAATCTTTTTATAAAGGATTTTCCATGTATTTGTCCCGGTACATTCTCTTAGTATTTTTCTAACCCATTTTCTTGTCCGACTATGTATTGTACTTTTAGGGATGCCTAGAGCCGGTTTGGGGCTCATTCCAGGGCGCCCGGGTACCCACACTAGAGTTAACTTGCGGTGGTCTGCCAAAACACTGAGTTATTCGCGGCATTTTCATACGCGCTTGGATGTTACTCTCGGGTTCTTTAAAGCCTTGACTATCCGTGAATATGTTGATTCGCCTATTTTGATAAGCCCTCAAGTTATTTTGCCTTGCGCACTATGCACTACTATAGCAAATATCTCTGCTTGAAAGACAGATGCGTTTCCCAGTGAAAAGCTTAAGTGAAAGTTTCCCTTTTCACGGTATATGTCTGTTCCCATCCCAGTTTTTGACTGTATCTGTATACCAGATCATTTTGCCAGGTCTTTTCCTGTTGCTTATTTTGTTTATACATTCATTCTGATTCATAGTATTAACCTCTAAATTTATATTGAATGCGAATTTTGGCGTCTGTTATTATATCCAATTTGTCTTCACGCATACGTTCAGTTTTCAGATGCAATAGAAGTAATACTTAAATCATTAAAAATTCTGCTTTTCTTCAAAGCGAATAAACCATTAGATTGTGACCTGACCATCCATTTAATAAACTGTGGCCAATTCCAAAGCTATATTCAAGAAGATGTTAGCTTAACATACTGCTTTAAAGAAGCTTAAAATCTAGTTAACATGGCTAAGTTTCTCATAGAACTAATAATAAAAACTAGATAGTTCTCTACTTCAAAAATGTTATTCACAATGCGCATTGTTATGTTGAAACAATGCGCTGCGTTCTCGTTTTTTGTAGTGATGAATACATCGGCGAAATAACTTCACTGATTTGTAATACCACTCACTTTCTCGTAAAAAGATTCAAAAAAATAATCATTTGTTTTTAAATAAATAAAATTAGAATTTCTATCGTGCTAACATTCCATAGACTGGTGTTATCTTTTCGACATCTCATGCCAGAGCCATAATTAATCTGCTGGCCAGAGGACGTTTCACCTCGTATAATTTTTGAAGGATGAGATGGTGAGTTTTAGGTTAGTTGAACTAAGTTTAGCACCTTTGCGCCGAGTCTTTTCAATTTCGTCTCGGTGGCCATAGCGCGACTAGAGGAGTGAGAAAATCTTCAATGATAATAACCACCTGTGTGTATCATATATGTATAACGTAAAGTTTATTGTACATATATATTATTAAATTTTCTTCTACCTTATAGAGTGTAAAATTTCAAAATTAAATATACCATTTTCTAGTGATAGAAATACAAAACTAAATTCCATTTATTTGTTTACAAACTTTCTTCGGGCGACTCATTCTTCAGCCCTGGTTGTCGCTTCCGCAGGTTGTTTCCCCTTTCGACAGTATTATATGAACGCTGTCATTCCAAGTCTGTTTCGGTCATCATCGTCTATTTTTTCTCTCGCACTGATGGCGCCAAATCAGGAGAGTAAACCGAATGATCGACGCAGTCCCAACCAAGTTCGATTATCTCGTGGTGAAGCTGGCATTCACCCGTTTCGTATTTTGAGCAGCAGACAACTCATGTGAAACCCAACGTGTCTTCTTACAGATCTTACCGAATTCCTGGAGGATATTTTCAATAGTCTCAGGGCTAAAATCAAAATCATCGGCCAACATTCGGCATGTCAATGACGGAGTCTCTTCAATAGTTTCAAGAACGATTTGACCTTCATCCTCTTTTGAACGTCCAGCTCCTTGCTTATGATCCAAGTCTTAACTGCCGGTTTTGAACTCTACAAAATGCGTTCCAACCGTCGACTCTTCAACCGTACCTTTTCCGCATGCTTTATTGATTCAGAGAGCGGTTTCAGCAGCATTTCGTTTTGAATTCAACTTGTACTCGTGCAGCATTAACTATCTTTTTTGCTCACACGTAAGCTCCACACTGAAACAAATATACAAGTATTCTATATCAAAATGCGCAGGAGATTACGAGAGTTTAAATTATATAAAAATCATGCAATAACAATGTAAAAATATGAAAAAAAAGTGAAATGCTCAAAAATTTTTGAACAACCCAATAATTAAACTGTCTTTCTCGAATTTCGGCATTGGAAATCTTGTTTAGTCTTGTAATTCTTTCGATTGCTTTCAGGATTTTCATTTCTGTGGCTGGCAATCTTTGAGTATTCTTCTGGTTCAGCAACCAGGATTGGTAGCTGTATGTGGGAGCTAGAATGAAAATTGATTTATATAACTTAACTTTTGAATTTTTAGTTAGCTGTCTAAAAACTTTTTTTGATAACGCATAATAATGTTTTTCTGTGTTGCTCAGTCTTCAGTTCAACTCATCCACTATTTTACCTTGGCTTTGGAGTGTAGCTCTTAGATATCGTAATTCTTTAGTTGTTCGATCGTCTTGTTGTTTATTTTAAAGTCGAGGTTTTGCGATGTTCTTAATATCAGCATACTTTTTGTTTATCTACATCCCATTGCAAAGTATTTTGATCATTAGCTATCAGCAGTAGATCATGGACAAAAGCGAGCGCATCAATGTATAAGCAGACTAAGTTCCTGTAGACTAGATAATATTTTTTTGTCTTATCTTTACATTCTTTTATGTTTTTATCTATCACAGTAATAAATAATACTGGGCTTAATACGGCACTTTGTCTTGCCTTTTTTAATGTACAAAACTCTTCAGATGTTTCCTCTCCTAATTTAACAATATTTCTGGTGTTTCTGTAGAGACTCTACTGCGCCTATAAAATCTTTACTTACGTGTTTTGATGTAAGGCTTTCTAAATTTCTTGCCTTGGAAGTGAGTCGAACGCTTGGTGTAGATCAACAAATACCATAAACAAGGTTTTGTTTTTTGTCAATTGTTTCTTTATTATTTGCCTTGTCATAAATATTTGATATTGAATACTCCTGTGACTTTTGAACCCACACTACTCTTCCGATAAGAAAAGCTCTATTTGAGTGCGTAGGCATTTTTTGGAAATTCGTTAGTACAAATTCCCTAACACACTTATTAAGGAAATGTCCCTATAATTATTGTACATTTCTAACTAAAACTACATATGACATTTTTATCACTCTTCAATAATGCAAGGTTTTTCAATCTATACGTATGCAAAAAAGCTCTATTTTTATATCATTAATCAATAAAGTTAGCCTCTCGGTTTTAGAAATTATAATTGTCGGTATCACAGTTTCACATGATCACTTTGGAACGTATATTTCAAATGTTTGATACACTTCATAAATCAATTACTTATAAACTTTCATTAGAACGACTGAGTTTGGGTTTAACTTACCGTGATCATCTCTTTGAGGAAATCTGATGTATTGGTAACAGTCTACAATAAATCATTAGCAACTGCAGCACGATGTTTCTTCTACTTTCGTAACAGTAATTGAAGAACGAATTTTAGCGCTACACGTTTCACTCAAAAAATCTCCCGTCAAAATTTCACACACCAGTTTTTGGAATTCTCAGCTCATTTCATAAATCTCGGACTGCTAACCGACGAGCCTTGTTAATTGTAACCTATACCCGTTTAACCCTTTCCGTTGTTCTTCTTGTTACTGGTCTTTCAAATCATAAATCAAGTTCAACAAATTTCTTTGAATTGCTTGCACTATAGCTTTGTTCGTGCTGAGCATGGTTCTTGAACCTGAACAGCAGGTTCCAGCTTCGCATAAAATTTGATGCATATTTACTGTTCTGCTAGTTCAGTCATTACAAATGCAACGATTATATTACATAACATTTTATGTACCCATTCATCGGTGAGCACTTCTCAATTGACCCAGCCAGTCAAGTAATTCTCGTTTACGTACGTATACGCATTACAATTTCCTCTCATCAAGTTACGTTATAGCCGCCCAAACTTTTCTCATTATATTAACATTTTATATATTCCCCACAAACCACGTGTAGGCCTCAACCCTAAAAAATTCAGGGTGTGTCAATTTTAAAATATCATAAATTTTAGATTTTCCAAAAATTTAAACCGACCTAGTCTTGCTTGCTGCTGTTAGCACTCGGAAACATATTTTTTATACAATAAATGTTAAGTGTAATAAAGTAATCCAGATTTTTAACATAAATCTAGACTATAATAATGACATTCAATATATAATATAAAAAGGTTTTCCAGAATATAAATTATCCTATTTCAATGAATCATATGCTATACACTATGCGTGCTTTTAATATTACAAGTAAATTTAATAAAATAATTGAATACAATGTGTAAAAAGTTAATAAAATATGGTAACCTATACAGGAATAATTTTTGAAACAACAATATCAAACCCACAAGCATCGCTTGCATGCTTGCCATGGACGGATTTTGATTCATTAACCGACCTCGCCGCAAACAAATACATACATCCACAATAAGTTACTAACGACCATAATCAGCGCACTTGATTTTTATACTGCGCATTAAATATTTAATAAACGTAAATTATAACTGCATATTTATTACTACCGTTTGCAACTACGGTAGACACATAAATATATTATTCCAAGGGAACTAACCTTGCCCGGGTACTTTTTATTGCTTTAACTGTATATTTAGTGCAATATTTAATTTGTTATGCATCCTTAATAATAATTTATAACACGGTAGGCTCTTAATGGTAATTATAATATGAATGAGAGTAAAGAAGCTATAAATTAAAAAAATATATTTGTGGAGTAACTGTATTTTGTAACTGCCAAAGTAATAAAATGTTTTATATTTAAATTAAATCTCTTAACTGCCCGTAGTACTAGTATAAAGGCAAAGATCATGTTTTTCTAAAAATTATATTTTACTCGAAACCATCTTAAAAGTAAAAATAAACATAAAAGAACCCATTTAAATAAATACATATTTTCAGCGAAAGTTCGGCTACATTTACAACATTTATAAACACAAAAACAATAGTAACGGATAGATCTTAAAATAATCTAATAACTCGTTATAATGTAGTCTATTCCAATATCATTAACCCATTTGTTTACAAAAAGTAAGTTACGTTTTGAATATTATGAAGTTTACATTATTATTGACCCCTTTGGATTTTTCATCTTTATAAGCATTTAAAATTGCTTTTTTATTATACTTAAAATTAGGATCAGTATTTTAATTTGATTTTCGTTACTTTTTGACAAAAAAGTTTTTTTTATATAAATCTGACGACCACTTTTTGTAACCAATATCTTCTGACTTGAATTGTTTCAGGTGAAAAGTTACTAATATTGGATGATTCTAAATTTAGTGTGCTGTGCGTATATATTTGGTCTTGCCTTCTACGAGGGTAACAATTATGCTTCCTGCTTAGGTGCATGTGTCATTAGTTCGTATGACTAGTTTCAACTTGTTCGCTCAAGTAGTTTCTTTACATGAATTTTTTTCAGTAGACATGTTGCACGTTTTTTGTTAAAATGGATAAACTTGAATATCGTGCGGTTATAAAATTCTTCGTTTTGGATGGATTAACCCCTAAGGAAATTCATCCGAAGTTGACAAAAGTTTATGGGAACTCTGCTCCTTCCATATTAACTGTTAAAAAGTGGTTAAACGTGGTCGCACATCCCTCGAAGATGACCCACGTGAAGGACGGCCAAAAACCGCAACCACACCGGACACCATCGAAAAAGTGCGTGATATCGTGTTGGACGATAGGCGAGTGAAGGTGAGTCAGATAGCTGAGGCTGTGGGGATATCAAAAGAAAGGGTGCCAAACATCTTGCACGAAGAATTAAGCATGCGAAAGCTCTGCTCAATATGGGTGCCGCGTTGCTGAATGCCGATGAAAACCAAATGCGCAAACGATTTTCGCAGCAATCTTTGGACCGATCAACAGGGATCCGACCGATTTTGTGCGGTGATTTGTCGCCATGGATGAGACATGGGTCCACCATTACACGCCAGAAACGAAACAGCAGTCCAGGGAGTGGGTAGAAGCCGGTGGTTCAGCGCCAAAGAAAGCGAAGTCGATCACATCTGCCGGAAAGGCGGCCAGCGTGTTTTGGGATGCGAAAGGGATCCTGTTAATTGATTATCTTGCAAAAGGCAGAACAATTACAGGCGAATATTACTCCAATTTTCTTGACCAGCTGGATGCCAAAATTCGCGAGAAGAGGCCTGGCTTGAAGAAGAAAAAAATCGTCTTTCACCAGGACAACGCACCTGCGTTGGCGATGAGAAAACTGCGGGATTTGAGGTATGATTTACTCGACCATCCCCTCTATTCCCCTGATTTGGCACACTCAGACTTCCATCTGTTCCCAAACTTAAAAAAATTTGTTTCTGGGAAGCGCTTCGCATCCATTGAAGAAGTTGATGAATATTTTCACAATCTTCCAAATTCTCACTTCCGAGAGAGAATACTGATGTTGGAGAGGCGCTGGATCAAGTGTGTTGAAGTCAAGGGACATTATGTAGAAAAATAATATCATTTTTTAACTGAAAGTCGCAGTCTTTTATTGCCAGACCGAGAACTTTTCACCTTATCCCCGTAGTTTTACGATCATTTTAACGAGGTCGCAATTATATACGATGAAGAAGTGATCATTTATTGGAAAACTGTGTTTAATTTTTTTGAGATGTCTTTTCAACGTTAACGTACAGTTTTGTATCAGATATACATCTCAGAAAGTGCACAGTATTAATAATTTAGGCACTCAAATTATAAAATATAAAAAATTTTATCTATTGATTGTTGAGATGGGAATGTGTTCATCACTGAAGTTACATTTCCTCTCTGGATGGCGATGCTAATCTTCTGTTTCAGATATATGGTAAATTGAAGTCCTCCAGTCACGGTCCAAATTCTCAATCCTAATGCGTCAATAAAACCAACGAGTTCCTTACACCAAGGACCCAGAGTTGCCACTGCGAAAGGGATAAAAATGTGGTTGTTTTTCACAACTTTTCTGTATTTGTGAATCTTTTTTAAAGGTGCTCTTGATGCCACTAAACCAGCCGCTTTAAAGCTAATGTCAGAATAGAAAGGAGTAAGAGTATTAGTACAAATAAGAGTCCAAACAAGAAGTTGGCCTTTTTTCCAAGGAGTTAAAGTAATTTTACCTGGTCTCTTTCTATCGTCTCTACAAAGGCCAGTTGTTCCAGGACTGATGAGTTATTTGCAGATTTTAGGGCTCAGCAGATGATATTGGTTTTTGGTGTCGGAAGTGGCGTCCACTACTTTTTGAACACCTTACCAAAGTTTTATAAAAATTTTGTTGTCTCTACTTTGAAGAAGTATTAGTTCAACTATCACCCATCTAGTTTAACATTCGTTTCAGTTAGGAGTTTTTACTCGCAATTCATTACATATCAAACATATATTCATTAGAGATTTCCCAAATAATAATTATAATTAAAATTTTGTTTAAAAAACTAATAAAAAATATATTTTACTTTTTTTATTAAATGTTGAAAATCATATATTAGTTTGAATTTGGTTACATACTTTTTTGTTGTACTGTTTAAATAAGATGTTTTTTATTATAAAAATTTTAACGTCAACATTATTTTTTCAGATATTACGCTATATCTGAATGATTTCCCTAATTTATTTTTAATAATTGTATTTCTGTCTTGTAGTAGGCATAGATATCGCACTTTCTTGTAACACATCTTTAATAGCATGACAATTAAAGTTGAGTTTTTGCACTCTTCATTTCATATTAACGTTTTCTAACATCTTTAATGTTCCCAATATTAATAAAAAACTTCATGCACTTTTGTTGTCTTCTTCTTCTTCTTCTTTTTCATCATCCCTTGTACCATTAAGGTGTCGGGTAGTGTTCTAGGACCCACTTTTTCCATTGAGTTCGATTTCTTGCAATTTTTTGTAGTTCCTCAAGTGTAGTGTCATGTTTTTTTTGCTATATCTTGGACTATGTTAGTTAACGTTTTCCGTGGTCTTCCCGGTGTCTTCTTGTGTGCTGTTTTGATTGTAGATATTTTTATTTCGGGCTCCATTCTTATAATATGTGCTTGCCAATTTAATTGTTTCTTTTCTATTTTGTTTGTTATCTTTTCTTGTTTGAGTTCGTTATATATCGTTTCGTTTTTTATTGTCTAGTCTAGTAACTCCTTGTATTTTTCTGAGGAATTTCATTTCTACAGTAGTTAATTTTCTTTTATGTTCTGGTAAAGTTGTTAGTGCCTCTATTGAGTATAGTAATGTTGGTGCTACTACTGTGTTGTATACCATTTGGTTTATGCTTATTCCTTCTTCCCTTTTTCCTAATATTGTTTGGTTTATTGTATAATACATGTTGGTGGCTTTTCTAGCTTTGTTAGCCACTTCCATTTCTATTTTGCCATCGTTACTGATTATTGATCCTAGATATTCGAATACCGTTACTTCTTCTAGTTGATTTCCTTTACATGTTAGGTGGATGTTTTCTTCTTTTTTCCTTGTGACTTGCATTACTTTTGTTTTGTTTTCGTTAATCTTCATTTCCATCTTCTCCAGTTCTGATGTCCATATGTCTATTGATTTTTGCATTTTTGTGGCTGTATCTGTTATCAGAACGATATCATCTGCATAATGAGTGCTTCTATTTTTATTGGATTCATGTCTTTATATCCTATTATAGTTTTGGGTTTTTTCTAGACAGTTTTTCATTATTCGATCTATGTATATAATAAAAAGTAACGGGCTTAGCGAATCACCTTGTTTTAATCCCGTTTCTATTTTGAATGGTTTTGATTTCATCCCATTTATTTGGATGATTCCTGTGACGTTTTTATATATGCTCTTTATTGGACTCCTCAATTGTTTTGTGACTTGTAGCTGTTCCAGGCAGTGCCATATTTTGTTTCGGTTAACCGTGTCGAAAGCCGCTTTCAGATCCATGAACGTTAGGAATAGTTGTGTATTTGTTGCTATTCTATCTTCTATTAGTTTTGTTGTCATATTGTAGATATATTCGGAAATAGTTTACTTATTTTGTTCAGAAAGAGTTCTAGCTTTCTCTCATTAAATAATCCCTCAGAGCCTACACTATTATAAAAACTTATCAAAATTATGCTTAATGTTCACTAAATGACAACATGTTAGTATGTGACCTTTAAAATTGTTTAGAGAAATATTTTTGTACCGAATTTATCCATTTATACTGACCAGAAGAAGCGTAAGCGAATTTTTAGAACGTTACCCACTAGAAAAGCCGCCAATAAAAAACTTCTTGAAACGATCAACATAAATTATACAATTGAGTGGGCGATTTTGATAATGTAATTAGCGTAACTGACTTTTAAAAAGAAGGTATAATAAAAAAAAGCACGACCAAGCTTTTTGAACTTGGAACTAACTCCTTGCCAACCCCTATGAGGCCAAAATACGATAGATATAACCTAAAAAGGAAATTTCTTCTAGATAAGTTGAATCATCCAAAGCGAGTCGATCAACTATGACATGTGATAGTTTTACCTTGTTAATGTTAAAGTAAGTGTGAGTGGTCAGGCGACTTCCACTAACTTCTGCAGTTGTTGGAGGAGCTACAAGTAACCTGAGTAGTTTTCAAAATTTATCTGGAATAAAAGACTTGATTGGGGAGAATAAGGCTTTAACTGTTTGGGATGACACCTATGTGTGCCTGTACAAGGTCATAAACAGTCCCTTTTAAAGAAAGGCACGGAGCACCTTCAGGCATGTTAAGCCAATGGCAGTTACCGCAAAAATGATGGGCCTACTAATTTGGTCATAGAATAGAGTCAGAAATAAGTGAAAAGTCTTTCTGCACAAACCTCTTCAAATCAGGCAGCAAATTAGGGTTTGACAGTGGATTTAAAAGGTAAGATGAATTTGAACGCATGGGATTTGAAGTCAAGATACAGGCGTTCTTCAAAAGAAAAAGGCAATTAAATGTCGCTAACGTAAACATTTTGGTCATTGCACATTAGTGCAACATACACTCAAGAATCCAAAGCGTGATATTAGATGCCACAACTATTTGAGCAGTAGAATTTCAGCGTGATCAGTTTCCTATTAGATAAAAAACACTAGATGTGTAACAAATATTATAAAAAACCGACAAGTAATATCTTTGGGGTAAGAAAAGTGATAATACCAGTGGAATACTTCAACGTAGTACATGGAAAAACAAGTTGACATTGTTGAATCTAATCGTAAAACATTTAACTTCGTAGGCTTAGATACAACTCAACTCCTAAGGTTCCTGCTGCTGATTCCAGTCGAATACATTGGCTTTCTTATACGAACTGAGATTTGCAAAGTCGTATTATTACAATAATCAAAGTCTAGACGTTATTTGTTGTATGTAACACAAAAAAATTATAATTGCAAATAGAAATCCTGTGTTAGAATCACAAATCGTTGTAATCTAGAATCTTTTCTCATTTAAAAGTCATTTCAATTTTAGGAAGAGCGAAGAAATTCTCCTCAAAATTTCACACACTTTAGATTTTGAAATCTCCAGCTCATATGTCTAATATTTCCCAGCATCTGTAAAATATAATAAAGAAACAGGCCACAAAATTACATTTCCGCGGGCGAAAACTGTTTCTTTCATTTCCCAATAGAATAGTAAGTGAGGCAATTGAAATAGAAAAACCTCCACAATGCCTGAACACAAGAGATGATAGCCAATGTTTACCGGTTATATGAAAATTCCTCACCGGAAATACCCGCGCCGTCAATTACGCAAAAACCTTAAACCAACAAATTTTCCCCAACCCGATGCATCTCTCGCCAAACAACATCCCCGCCAATCTATCACTTCCAGCCATATAAATGACAAAGCAGGACACACGAAGATCAGTCTTACTCAAAGACTCGTAGCTCTCATTGGGAGAAGGCAGATTGAGACTCCGAGTGAAGAGCTAAACTCTTAAAAATGACATTAAAACCGATGCCGAAATGTCGAGATTTTTGACAAATACGACGCAGTCCAACCTGTGAGCCAGGTTGTTTAAATAAATAAATAAATATATAAACACACATGTCTATAAGTTTTCTATTTGTTGGTTATTTATAAGAAGTTGCCAAGTATAATTGTTATTTTTTGGCACTATCATATATTTTGTCTTTGTGAAATTCATTAAAAGTCCATATCTCTGGCTTACCTTCATTACCCTTACCAGATTAATACGAATGTCTTCAGAATCCTCTGCTTGAATACGTATGGTTGATGTTTGCTTCCAGTACAGATTACTGATTATTCTAGTATCTTGCTAATTCAATGAAATTTCCTTGAGTATCTCAGTAAGTTGTACATTATCAAATATTTTTTGTAATCAATAAAATACGCAAAAACATCGCAATCAACATATCTGCAGCGTTGAACACTAAAGCATTTCGAAATCTAAACTGTGCGCGGCTGATATTTTCCTCACATTGTCTAAAAATTCTCTAATGTATTATTTTTAGGAAGAGTTTCAGGAGATGGCTCATGAGGTTAATGGTACGGTAATCTTTGCAATATTAGCTTTTGGTTTCTTAGGTAATGGTATGAATATTGGCCTTAACCATAGCTTTGGTATCACTCCTGTAGAATATATGTTATTAAAGAATATTGTCATCTGCCTAATAGCATCTGTGTCCATTAATTTAAATAGTTCAAAGTGTATATAATCTGGGACAACTGATTTTTTATCTTTTAATTGTGACAATGCATTTCTCTCCTTGTGTATTGTAATTGGCAAACTGTCTAAACAGTTCAGTACTGGAGGGTATTCTGGTCTGTTTTCTCCAAAAGTCATTTATATATTTTTTCAGATGTTTATCTTTTCTCTGTTATCCCTGATAATATTTTTATCTTTAGTATATAATGTCCCAGTTGTATTGCATTTATATATCTCAGCTACTTTTCTGACTTTTATGCATGTTAAATTGATCGTATTTTAGTTTCAGTGCTTCAATTTATTCAAATTCTTTTTTGTACCATGCTTCTTTGCTATTCTTATCTCACTTTTTAACTGTTTTTGAATTACTTTCTATCTATTTTCCTTATTTATTGCTTTCCTTCTTCACTCTATAAGTTTCAATATTTTGTTTGCCATCCACCCCTTTCTTTTCTCGTTTTTATCAGACAGTCGTTTATCAAGAATTTCACCATGCTTCTTTCTTTTCTCTATCTTGGCGTTCAAGTCTCCTATGACTATTGTCATTCTTATTAAATTGTTTTAAAATGTCTGTCACCGCCTTATACAACTGTTCTACTTCATATTCCGGTCTGTCGGCCCTAGGGACATATGGTATATCTGAAGTATATTTAATCTAACCGGAGCGCTTTCTTGTTGTATGACTAGTATTCGTTCTCAGATAGGTATAAAGTTTGTGACGTATTTTGTAATTTATTTGATAACATCATTTCTACTCCATGTATATATTCTCCTCATTGCCCAAGTAATAAATCTTATGTTTTCCAATTATATACTGCTCTGCGCTAGGCCATCACATCTCGCTAATGCCCATTATATCAATTCCTAGTCTCGTTATCTCCTAAATAGTATTGTTGACTTTTCTGCTTGGTAAATTGTTTTTACATTCACGTACATATTTTTATGACTTTTCCGCATGTTTTAAATGCTGTTTTGTCTGAATTTTGCTTGCTGTCGGATCTTAGATTCCGATTTTCATGATCAGTATTAATTTCAAAAATGCTATTTTGAATATTCTTGAGAGACATGATAAGGTGGTTTCTCTTTGCCTTCCTCATCGCAGTAACAGTGCCGATTCTCCCTTACACGGCAGTTGCCTCTGACTTTCTAATATCAAGTTATACCAAAGTCCTTCTTCTCCACCTTGACTCAGTACTGACATTGCTCCTGCCCAATGCCAGCTAATTTTGGTCCGCCCGGATATTTTATTTTCCTCTATCCGCCACATAGGGAGATGCCCTATGGGGGATTAGCAACCTAACACGGGGTTGGATGGATAAGTTTATCAAAAGACGTGCCCTTCATAATATAACGATTAAAGGTACAACGGCTTTTGCCGATAAAACAGTCGTCAAAGCATTTGCACAAGAACTTGCTAAAATAATTAAAGATAGAAATTACATTCGCGAACAAATGGGGAACATGAAGAGACTAACCTTTAAAAAAAAAATGCCAAACAGAACTTACGTATCAAAAATACAAGAAACTATTGGTAGATTCAAAGCAGAGAAAGATCCCATATCACTTCTATTTCGTTTGAACAATTTAGACGACTGGATATTAAATCCACTACTCAACATTGATCGTTAAGACCACGGCCACTGAAAGGCGCAGATTTTCAAAAATCGACAGTTTATTGGATGGCCAACAAAAAAGTGTAGGTGATCATTGATATTTTCACTGAGTGGTTATACAAACATTTGGTGTCAGAAGTTAGACGCTATTTGAACTACAAGGGTCTGGAATCTAAAGTGCTTTTGATTGTTAACAATTCACCCGGTCATACTGTACAAATTTTGTTTTCTGCTTCCTAATACAATATCAACCTCTAGATTAAAGTATAATCGCAACTTTTAATACATTATATTAACAAAACATTTCAGTGCAATTAAAGAAGTTGCATGATAATCAAAGACTGTCAGAGTTATAGATGTGTAAAAAAATTTCAATTCTGGATTATATTAATTAGGCTCGATTACACTAATATGCAGAATATTGTTGTTTTGAAATAAAAAGATGTGCCGGGATGGATTTTTTCTAAAACTGAGAAAATGACGTTTAAAATTCCGTATCATGTCGGATCTTTCCACAAATTAGAAAAATGTAAAAATTAATTACCACTGGGCTCCTTTTAAAAATTCCTCTTCTTATATTGTTTTCGGTGTTCATCCGTACAGTCTCTTTACAAACATCCAACAATAGTAAGTCACTATATGTACAGTCCACTTTCCTTGGTATTTCTTTTTCATCACTTTAATATTCTGATAGAAGCGTTCACCATGTTCCTCCGTAAAATCACCAAGATTGTCAAGAAAGTAATTTAGATGAGCATGAAGAAAATGAACTTTGACGCTCTTGTTGCAACCAACCAGTTTATAGGATTCCAACATCTGCTCTACTAAAATGGTGTAATTTGCAGCCTTCGTGTTTCCCAAAAAGTTTTGTATCATATTTTCATGCTCGCAATTTGCACACACTCATGATCTTCTCTAATATGTTATCCGCCATTAATTTTTGTATTAGTGGGCCTATAAAAAATGGCAGCTTTAATTTTTTAAACATAATTAATGGAAACTTAACATCAAAATACTAAAGTATTTACTCACCCTGTTTAAAGCTGCAACAAATTGCTTTATTAAGCCAAGTTTGATGTGCAAAGGTAGCAACAGTATTTTCGAGGGATCAGCCACTGGAAATGAAGCAATGTTTCCTCGTAGCTCCTAGCTTCCATTTATACAAAAGCAAATAAACTTTGTGTTTCCTGCTTGTTGGTCGAGCAATATTCCAATCACCTGAAAATATCCGCACACACAACATTCATAAAGCTTGTACTGCACACCTTCCAGCAGAAATTTAAGTTTTTTGTATGTTTCTTTTAAAGTCACAGAATGTGTTATTAGAATAGATGAATGGATGTTAGTGTTGTGTAATAAAACACCTTGCCATATATCAGTCATTAAAAATTTCCTTTTTTTAAATGATCACATTTTCCTGATTTATTCGGAATTTTAACGGTCATTTTAAAAATTTGCAGAAAAATTTATTTCGACACACCTCTATATTTAAAAACAACAGAAAAAAGTTGCGAAATTGCGGATTAGTATCATCATTTTCTAAATTGGAGAGCACGACAACCGCGACGGAAAGGCTTCGGCCTGCCAGACTAACGCGCGGCGGGCCCTGGGTTCGACTCCCGGGTCAAAATAACGGCAAAAATCGAGTGCTCTCCGGCCATCATACAAACCTTTGGCAGTCGTAAAGTACATTCTCCTTCTTCTAACGGGTCAGACTAGCCACCTGCCCGGGGTACGCCCAACATGGCTCATAGTACTACACGAAATGTGTAGTTAGAAACAGGCTTAATAGCCTATACAAGAGTAGAAGAAGAACAAGAAGATTTTCTAAATTGGGGCCAGAAATTATAAATGCATGCTGAAAGCTGTTTGGCCCACATGTGTTTAAGATAATGCTCCTATTTCCTCAAATCATACTGTGTAATTCTCCAGCATCAAAAATTTGTGATATAAAATTGTACGAGAAGCATGCCATAATCTTATGTTGGCATATACAAAAGAAAATTGATAATTCATAAACCCTCTAGACGAACTAGTGTACAATTATTTCTAAGATTCTTGAAAACAGAGAAGTTATTATGATGAGCAAGATAATTTTACTTTCACTGCTGATATAATTAAAAAAGGTCTTAAACTGGTCAATACCTTAGGCAATTATTTTGCCCGACATATTCGAAATGAAGAACGTGCTAGGAAGTAGTCACATAAGCTGAAGTTAATGTCTTCGTACAAATAATTACATCGCGACTTGTCTAAAGCATCACCACAGCAATTAATAAGTGAGTACATACCTAAGCCACTGAAATAACCAGCGGCATAACAAGAAAAATTCAACCAGTGGAGGCAGAAATCAATAATGATAATACCTGGTCTTGTAGTTATAGTAATATTACAGTCTCACGAAAACGAAAGCTTTTGCGTTTAATGTCAGACACTGACAGCAAATACCATAATTTTTGTAGATTTGTTAGCGGCTTCTTATAAAATAAGCCAAACACAAAATTTATTTACCAAAGCAAATAGTTTGTGACCAAGACATTCCTAATGTTTTGTCTACAAGTCTAAATTATCAATCTAAGATGTAGTTTATGGTAATAATCGTTAAAAATTATTAAAAAAATGTTACATAAATAATAAAATTAATCACATTTTCAGCTGAATATGTTTGCTAATCTACATTTTTGTATAATTACATCAGTGTTATATTTAAAATCTTGTTAGCATCACTATTATGAAAGAGTGATTAACAGTGGCAGATGTCAGTTAGGAACGCCCGTGGTTTCCTGTTGTTTCTTTTGACGTCGCCTGAAATATGGAAGAAACGTCCGAAGCTATTGACGTTTGTTAATTACATCTATTAATTTTAATAAAATTGTGTTCACAGTGGGACTACAGGCGCATGCATTTATCTAATTAAGGCTGCGGCCGCAGGAATGCGAGACAGATGAAGCAGGACTGCAACATCTGTATTAATCCGGGCCGGAGATCAATCATAGCGGAAGGCGCCTGGTGGAAAGCGCCGCCGCCCGGAGCCCGGAGCCGCGGATCGCTCGAAATTTCGCCCGACTCGTGTCCGGGGGCGCGGCGAATCCCGGATTTGACAAATAATCCGCGGCGGCACTCGATAAAAATTAATATTCGGCGAAGTAGGCCAGCCGGGCCGCGGAGCATCCCGTTCTTTGTTCCTATATATGGCGACTTACATAGGCCAGTTGATAAACGACCGCGCGAGGGCCATTTGTATACCGCAGACGGCGGAACCTCCCAAACGTGGGGTGTAATGTATTCGTTTATGAAATTATAAATTATTCGGCCGTGTAAGAAGAGAGCCGTACACAATGGGGAATGTGCCGGCGAAAATTTGACGCACGCGTTGCGAACCCGCATGATCGAGTAGGTAGGAAGTCTGGCCGGTCTTTCCGGCCGCGTCGCCGAGCTTTGCTGCTTAAATTTTAATTATACGGTTTCGGATGTGTGGTACAATGCAGAGGTGTGGTCGCGGCCCGACGCAAAGGAGACAGCGGCGTGTCGCTGGCCCGCCACGCATGCCGTCACGAATGTCACCCGCACAAACGCTGACGCAGAGTAATGATGTCTCACCCCATCAAATGAACCAACACTCGGGGACATTCATTATATACATTTGCATTTACCCTTTCAGAGCAAACGAGCATATTGTCTGAGGCGTAATTTTTAGAGGCTGCAAAGGGTTCCTCCAAACGAGAGGAAGGCTTTTCGGTGTTCTGGACGAGCCAGCGCGACGGAAACGGCTACGGTTACTTAAACGTTTGCTATTTGTGTTTGAAAGTTCGTTTAGAAATCAAAATGATTGATTACTACCAGTGTTTTTTGTTTTCTTAATATTTATTTTGTATATATATATAGCGGCTATACACCCCAAGTGGAGTAACGCCGCTTCTAGTGGAGCTTTCTAGATCATTATACGGGTATTATCGGTACCCATCTACTACTCTATCTTCTAGCAAATTTCTTTCCACTGTCTTCTATTATTCACTCTAGTCTTCCAATCATTGATTCCAATCTTTCTAAGGTCTTCTGTCACTTCCTGTATCCATTTTGGTCTTGGTCTCCCCTTTCGTCTCTTGCTGCCTGGGTTCCATTATAACATTGTGAAAATTGTTTTATCTGTGCCAGCTCTCCATACGTGACCCAGTTATCTCACCCTTTGCTGTTTCATTTTCTTGACTATGTCTTCTTTAATTTCTTGTTTTAGCTCAAAATTCATTCTACTCCTATATTCATTTTCCGCTATCCTTACAGGTCCTAGTATCGTTCTTAATATTTTCCTCTCCAATATCCTGAAGTCCTCTTCACGTTTTTTCGTCATTGTAATTGTTTCCATTCCATACAATATTGCTGGTCTTATTATAGTTTTGTATATATTTATTTTTGTTTCCATTCCAAGTATTTTACTTTTTAGCATTTTTTTGTTTGCTTGAAATGCTTTATTACCTGCCGTTAGTCTTTCCTTGATTTCTATTACTCTGTTCCCATTGCTCGATAAGATTACTCCCAAGTATTTAAATTTGTTCACTATTTTAAATTCATATCTCTCCATCTTAATATATTTTTTTCCTGTTGTTTCATTATTTTTGTTTTCTCACCATTAATTCTTAGTCCCATTTTTTCTCCCTCCTGTACTATTTCTTTTAACATCTCTTTCATTATTGAACGGTTTTTTGTCACCAACACTATGTCGCCTGCGTAGGCTATAATTTGGCTTCCACCTGTCCTTACTGTACTCTTGTTAATCTTTCTCAATGTGTATTCCCATGCTAAGTTAAATAATGCCATGGACAGTGAGTCGCCTTGTCTCACCCCTTTATTTAATTCGAATTCTTCCGTTTCTCCTTTTTGCGTTTTCACGTTTATTATTGTTCGCATCATTGTCATCTGTATTAGTCTTCTCAGTTTAGCATTTATTTTCATTTCTTTTAATGCACATTAATTTGCTTCTGTAGATGGAGTCGAAGGCTTGTTTAAAATCTATAAACAGAAGTTCCATTTCTATTTGATATTCGTAGGCTCTTTCTATGATCTGTTTTACTATATGTATTGCATCTGTTGTTGATCTTCCTTTAGTAAAGCCACATTGGTATTGGCCTATTAAATTTCTTGTATTATTCGTTAGTCTTTTTTGTATTAATGATGTCGTGATTTTGTACGTGGTATTCAGTAATGTTAATCCTCTATAGTACATGCATACTTGTTGATCTCCTTTCTTGTCTATTGTAACAATTTGTCCAGCTTCCCATTCCACAGGTACCTTTTCTTCTGTCCATATTTTTTGTATTAGTATATATAGTTTTTATGTAATTCTTCTCCACCATACTTTATCAGCTCTGCATTTATGCCATCTTTCCTTGGAGCTTTGTCATTGTTGCTTTTTATAATGATTTCTTTTATTTCTTCTTTCGATGGTACTTCACTTATCATATCTTGTTCTGTTGTTACGTCTGTTAGTAATCCTTTAAAATATTTCTTCCACGTCTCCATGTATTGGTTATCGTTTTCAGTCAGCTTCCCATCTTGATTTTTAATTCCAGTGGTCTTCCTTTATATACTTTGTTTTGTTCATTGATTCTTTTATAATAGTTTTTTGTATTTTTATTCTTGTTGTCCTTTTCGATCTGCTTTATTTTATTTTCCATCCATTCTCTATTTGCTTTGCGATTAATTATCTTGGCCTCCTTTCTAAACTTTTCATATTCAATTTTATCTTCTTCTTTATTTGTTCTAATCCATCTTAATCTTGCTTCCATTTTCCTTTTGTCTATATCTTTACATTTATCGTTGTACCATCCTGAATCAGTTCTACTTACTGCCCTTCCTATTTGGGCTTCAAATTCTAAGCTTTTATTAATATTAAACATAGAACTAAACTGAAATTAATATCATAAATAAGCAAAATTAAAAACAAAGAAAAACAGAAAGCACCATAATCTACTAAAGATTTTGCAGTGTAAGTCTTGGAGTTTCATTACTGTTTTTCGTCTGCATATCTCTCTCCATCTGTTTTGTGCTTCTTGTTTCACTTCATTCCAACTAGTGTTACGTTTCTTCTCTGCACCTTTCACTTCTTCTCTTCGCATTCTTCTCGGTCTTTCTTTTTTCCTTCTATTTTTCTTCCTCTAGTGTTTCATGTGTTGGTTTTGTTTTTAGAATTTTTCCAAAAGTATTGTTCTTGATCTTACCTTTTCTAGTTTTTCATTTTATTTTCCGTAGGAGCTTCATTTCTAAGCTTTCACTTCTATTTATCTGGTACTGTTTTAAAGTCCACATTTTGGACCCGTGATTGAGGATTAGATTGGCCACTTCTTTAAAAGTTCTATTTTTACTTCTTTGGGTATTTTTTGCCAAAAATGATTTTATTGCGCTGAAAAGTCTTGCTGCTGCCCTCGTCCTTGCATCTATTTCTTTGTCTATTCTTCTGTTTTGTGATATTGCTTTCTCTAGGTAGTTAAATTTGTCAACTTGTCAACTTGTTAATTGGTTTCGATGTTGTTTCTTTTAACTTTATCTTGCGTATTTTGTGTTGCCTATTTGCAGTCCTCGTTTTTGTTTTCAGTTTGTTGATCTTTATGTCACTTGATTTTAAAATGTTATTATAAATATTCAAGTTATAAATTATTGTCCTTTCAAAACTATTGTGAACAGCAAAAGGATTAGGATGCACCCTTGTTTTACTGTTTTGTTGTTTCAGACATTTGTGCTTTCGTGTACTTAAATCTGATAAAGTTTTTAGCCCGCCTATGTGTTGCTTTTTCTCCTTATAATATTTTGTAATTTATTACTCTTTCTTCTACGATTCCACTATATCTCTATCCTATTTAAACTATGAAAGGCTTTCTCTAAATCTATAAGACAGAGATGGATTCTTCTATTTTTCCTGATTAACCTTTCAATTACTTGCTCTACCATAAAATTTGGGTTTGTCAGTTTTCTATCCTTTCTGAATCTTTATTATAGTCCTTTACATCACTCATTTTATAAATTGTTTTTATTATTCCTATTTACCAGTCTTCTGGTGCCTCTCCTGTTTTTTTGATAGTCTACTCTATTTCTTTTATACTTATATTGTTTTTTGTAGCTACTTTTCTATATTTACAATACTACTAGCATTTTCTTTTCTTTTTTCTTTGTTTTTTTCTCTGCATTTTATGTCTGCTCTTTCTAATAGTTCTTCGAAGTATTGTTTTTATCTCTTCATAAATATTCTTTTTCTGTAAATAACTATTTTTCTTTGTTTTTGATATTCGGAAGTACAGCAGTTCTTGTCTTTCTGGTTTTTCTGATAGCTTCGAAAAATAATCTTTGACTTTCTTTGTACGCATTCCCCATTTTCTTTACAATTTCTATCTATGGTTTTGCTTATTCTCTTTTAATAGTTTTGTAATTTTATTTCCTTTGCCTTTATATTTTTTATAGTTTGTATATTCTTTAGATGTTTGGCTATTTGTTCTATTTAAAAGGCGTTTTTCTCTTTTTAAACCAACAATGAATGCTTTTGACTTGAGTATTTGCAATTCTTGTGGTTCCACATATTTCTTCAGTTGCTGTTACGATGTTTTCTTTAACGTGAAAAACTCTTAATATGTAAATGTTAATTAAATTTGAGCAAAAAATTAAAAAAGGACAACAATCTACAATATTTAAAAAACTCAACCTGTCTACTAAAATAGTAGATAAAAAAATACTACCCATCTTAGGCGGGTGCGTCGGATTTAGAAGTACTATTTGATCATCATTTTGAATGCTCCCATATTTTACAATTTTTTAAATGTGCCCTTACTACTTTACATTTAATATAATAATTGTCGCTATATAGCTGTGTCGCCACATTATTCACGCAAACCTTTTCAAACTAAAATTCTATTTCACCTGATGTATTCTCTCTTTACTTTTCTATATATAGACGCCAATTTTGAATATTCCTGTTCTTCTTGTTTATTTCTTATTTTGATAAAACATTAGTTTTACTTTCCCTTCATATCTATCCATTTTCCTAAAATATTTTTATTTGCTATATTTCTATCATTTTTTTTATCTCACTATATTTTTCTCTAAATATTTTAGTACTTTTAAGTTTATTTACTTGTATTAGTACTGATAAAAGCATTTATTATATGCTGTTGTTTAAGTATTTGTAAAATATTGTTATTTTGTAACACAAATGATACTTTCCTTGGCTTTTGTAATTAAGTCGAAGAACAACCATTAGCATAAAAAAAGCTTTTGTGAAGCACAAATCACATCAAATTCTTATAATAAATATAAAATCAATAGATACAAAACGAAAGTTATAATAAGAAAAATAAACTAGTTCATTGGAAGATTTTTTCTAAAAATATGGAACATAATATCTATTTTATGCAAAAGCATATATAAAAACTAAATGAACGGGTGCTATAATCTACTGGACTTTTTAAAAACGACAATAAATCTATCAAAATAAGGTGCCTAAAATCAGAATAAAAATAATGAGGAGAAAATAAAAGAAACAGCCAAAAAACTTAAAAACAGAAAATCTGCAGGTGAAGATAAAATATCAAATAAAGTAATAAATTGCAGAGACTAAGCAATAATCGAAAACCTAACAAACTTATTACCGAAAATATTCAAAAGACAAAAACACCAGATGACTAAAAAACAAAAAAAGGCTTGATCAAAAATAAAAGAAACACATAAAGTTATAAATATGAAAAGAGACCAAACTGAGAACAACAAAAGCCGAAGAACGATGGTGTACAGCAAAAGCGAGCTGAAATACAAAAAAGGCAAAATAAAAATATTAAAAAGATTAATTAACAAAACCAGACAAAACACGAAACGAAAGGCAAATGCATAAAACCAATAAGAGACTGAGTCAATCAGAGAAGTAAAGAATGGTATCTACATACCTTAAGATTGAACAAAGACAGGTTTGTGAAACTAGTACATCATAAATCCCCACAAGGTAAAAAAGCTATCGGCAAAAACCAGCATAAGAAGGAGATAATATTTAATCTCAAATCTATTTAAAGAAGAGGCACAAATCGACCTACTAATATGAAGGAAAAGGAAAAGGCAATAGAAACTTGCTAAGTGTCAAAGCATTCTTTTGGCTACAAAAGTTTAAGTCGAGTAAAAATATTTATGTGCTTTATTACTTGTGAATGATCTGTTGAATTTGTTACTACTAATACTAGCTGCTTACTTGTGCTCCTTAATAAGTTCAAATGTAGATAAGCAAGAGAACTGAAAGAATTTATAAAGCCTACAATTACTTAGGAATATAGCAAAAATGAGAAAATAAAAAATTGGACAGATTCCGAGTAAATCTTGCATATGACATAAGAATCTTTTGACTTCTAGCATTATTCGTTCTTAGTACTGCTAATAATAAATAGGAAAGAGAAGATAACTAGCAGATATTGCAAAAATTAAAGTACAAAAGTTGAAACAATCACTATATTTAAAAAATGAGGACAAGATAGATAGATAAAACTTGTTTTTGTAAAAAAAAATAAATTCAATAAAGATATGCGACACTAGACAGGCAAAAGAAGATATACAACTTCTGCTGTAAAATCCACTAAAGAAAACCTAATCAATTTAAAAAGTATTAGATGTTAAAAGAATGCAAATAAGAAAAGTTAGTTTTGTGTGCTTAACATATACCAACAAAGTATCTTGTTGTGTCTGTATATTTTTACTATTTGTGAAATTGATATAAATGCAAGTTTTCACAATCTAACAGAAATAATCTAAACAGTTGGTAAGCAATTATGTATTAGTAATTAGAATCAAATTAAAAAGGACTAAGTGTTTAAGGTGGCAGTTGCAGATGACAATAATTATGTCTGAAATTACCTTTAAGTGCAGAAGACAGATTAACCACAAAGTTTAAAATTCCACTTGTTCCGATACGTCAGCCCACCTTTTTCTTGACCATCCTACACTTCTCCTGCTTGCTGGTTCGGCCATAATTTCTTAATTTTCTCTCACAACAAATACATTGAGCTTCTCACAGATGGTTTTGTTTTCAACATGGTCAAGGTTTAAACACTTTTCACTGCTTTTAAAAATTACTTTTCGGTTTCGTTTTTATCTTTGGTTTTAAGAGTCCGTGTCTTACTGGTATGCAGTAAAGTGAGAGGTTTTTGACCTTAGGAATAGGTGTAACGACAATAATGCTATTTGTACAAGAGCTTCTCCCTATCCAAGACCATTGTGCGTAATAAAAATTTACGTCCTACTCAAGATACATAACTTGATGGATCCAGACTAGGTAAGATCTAATTAGTGGTCTCAAATAAAAATTACTTGCAAGTCCGCAAAGTCCAAGTTAACTGATTTTAACAATTACAGCATAACAGCACTACTCTACTAGCCAGACATTGATTTTTTCCTGTTTTTTTATAATAGAATTTTGTTTTAACAGTTTTTAAAGATAACTTAACCCAATTGGAGAGGCAGGCGTGTAAATGGCCGTGCCCTCGTGGTGCGGTGTGGGGAACTAAGTAGGGCCCGTTTTGAAAAGTAAAACGCTGAGGCCCAAATCGTCCCTAAACGGCCGTCGCGAAAGCGGATGGGGGCGGCTACCGATATCAACCGATGAGTAATTGCCAAATCGCTCACCTGTAATCGGCTTCGGCGGCGTTGTTTTCACGGTGACCACCTTGTTGCGATATTTTCGTGCCTGGAACACGATTTCACTGGCCGGGATGCGATGCGAAGTCTTGCGGGGTGGGTAAAATGAACACGACCGAATTGGCCGCGATGCGGATCGAATATATTTTTTGCGGGGTGGTTAAACAACACCGAAATGACCGCGTTGCCGATCGAGTACGTCACCGGGCTTCGCGCCTGGCTTGGCGGTAGATCATTTGCGGGAAATCTTAATTCGACAGCACTTTTCGTCTCAAATGGTGCCGCCGACTCGCCGGCTGAGCAAAAGCCCATATGCCGTTTGTGTGCGATAGCAAAACGTGGCGGCAGATATCAAAGCCACCAGCATGCCGCCACGATACACAGGCGGTTCAAGGGCGAAAAGGCCGCCACACCACCAATTATAACAAACAAATTATAAGAAAAACTAGAAAAAAATTAGAAGAAATTCTCAAAAAATAAAATATTGTTTGGTATATTTTATTTTTATACCGTTTATTCCATAATGAGGTATTTTAAGGAAATTTAGTATTTAGATTATTTCTCTTATGCCACGTAGCTAAAATTTTGTACGTGCATGGGTTTACTATAATAATATAAATTATTTTTTTTTAGTTTTATAATACTGACCGAAGTACTAAGGAACTTTGTACTTAATACATTTTATTATTAAAAACAGATCAAAATGATGAAATGTAACTGATGTTCCCTTAATGTCGCAGCGCAAAAAAACCGTGAGCATAAATCTTTTTCATTACGACTCATTATTAATAAAATATATAATAATCCTTGCTGTCGACATTAATCAACCTAAACGAAGTAATTTGTTGGATTAGTATAAACGATTTGTTTTATCACAGTTACAAATTTGTAAAAAATACACTCACAAAAAAATAAAGAACTAAAAAAACTCGCGCACAAAAATAATTTCTTTACATTCACATTTTAACATTTGGGTAAGTTTTTAAATATACATATATAAATTATAGTAAAAAAAAATTAAATTTGCATCATACAATTTTTGTAATTATGTGCAAACCCGAACCAAAACATTTTGTGAACTAACAAACCACTAGAATGGCTTTGTTATCAATATTTTGTTACCTTTCTGGTATTTAAAGTTTGCAGTTTGTCTGTTAATATTTAATGTGCATAATTAAATTATGTAATTGTCTAATTTAATTTATTGAAACGTGAGGTTTTAAAAAACTTTATTTAAAAAAATATTTGTTTAAATTATTATATAATAAACAGGAACAATAAATAATACAGTTGATGTTTTTGATTTATCTTGGGCACATATTCAACTTTTAGATAAGGTTTCTTTGCACCTCTAACTTTCAGATTTATCATAGCCTATAAAAGATATTGTAGCGCTTGGCTTAATGTTAATCTATTTAACGCAGTTAGCCTAGTTAGTCAGTCAACCAGCTAGTCGATGTTAATTAGTTGATCCCTAATATTGTTGTTTGGCTGCTCGGTTTCCACCTAATATGTAGCTCTTCAAGTAAGATGTACGTAACAGTGTAATCGGCTAGGTTACCGGTCAAATGTAATAAATAATCATAAAGAGAGCTAACCCGTAACTTAGGTAAGAGCTTTTCTTAAAATGGCCACTAATTAGACCGTTAATCTGGGATTGTTCTAGGAAAGGCGCAAGAAATGTAAATATTGCTCTTAGTTACGCTACTCTTCAGGCTACGTCTTCCTGTCTTGCTAAAAATTATTTAAATAATGCATACCCTTAAATATTCTTAAAAGTTTAAAAGTTTCCTCAAATTTTCTACCACAGAACTTAATAATCTGTTGTGCAACGGACAAGGGTACCTCTAGAGATACCTCTACAAGATACCCTAAGAGAGAATCTCTTTCAGGCATCCCTACGTGCAACGCAAATCCAAAATAACAAAAATGGCAGTATTCTAAAAATTATGCAGAAAATACATCAACAGTAGAAATATAATTCACTAGTCTTTGCCTTATGGATTTACAAAATTCATTTTTTGCTGTAATTCCAGGCCTAACAGATATTTCTGCTGTCGAGTTTTATTTTTGGGAAAGGGAAATATTTTGGGTTTTTTTCCGTCTTTTCTACATAGTAACTTTTTCTTGAATTTTACAGGTCTTTTCTTTAAACCTTTTGCTTCGTGCATGTTTTTATAAGGAAACCTGGTCGGAATTTTTGGATAGTATCGATTTGTATTTGATTCGCTTACGTACCTACAAAATGGGCCATAAAAACAATAATAATAAATTGTAAGATAATAGAAATTAAGTTTATTTATGATAGTCTGCATAAGTTGCTACTTGTGTAGATACCCAATGGTATCCCTGTTATCATAAATAAGATTTTTTAAGTATCCGTTTTCTTTAATTTTAACATATTCCTACAAGTTACTAGGAAATAGAATAATCTGCAGAATGGCCGTAATTCCTGCTTAGATAATGAACTTTAAATCTTCACAGCTTGTTGGCCAAATCAGAAGGTTCTTTTTTAAAACCTCTCCCCACTTTTCTTAATTAAAGCAGAAAATGGGAAACCTGGTTAACAAGTAAGACTATCTGGAAGCAGCATTAGCAATACAACCACGGTATTTCAGGCAGTATGTATAGCAGACCCTTCTTGCTGAAGAATCCCGTGTAGGAAAGTATAATAGCAGTTATAATATCTGAAGGTAAATTTAAAAGATAGACGTTTATCTAAATAACATTATACGAATGCAGATGATGCATATGGCAGAATCTTACATAAATCGAGGAAATTAAAAATGTTGAATGAAGAATTTACTCGAAGGTATATTTTTGGTCCCCTAGTAAAATATAGCTGTGGAATAAAGAAAAGACAGTCAACCTACGTTACTTAATGACCAAGCTACAATAAAATGCGTTGATTAAATTAATTAGAAGAACTTGTAAATGTTAAAGTTATGAAGAAAAAGAAAACAGAAGAAAACCACAAATGCCTTGCTAAAATAAAATGTTGGTAAATTCGAGAGCATCTGGAGTTTTGTAAAACTGAAATAGGACCTAATAAATTCTGTTTACATGCCTGGAATTTCAAGTATAACTTACTAGCCTAAGACTTAAGCATCATAATTCTTCTAGCTGTTTTTCTAATCTTGTTAAATTTGAAGGAAGAGAGCAGCATTCTGCGATCCTTGGCTGAAGTAGGTTTATAGTTTCTTGCATCCTCGCGAAAGAGGCAACAGATGCATTCGAATCACACGGCTGCTCGCTATTCTATTACTTTATATAGTTACGGAGTCGCCGAAAAAACTGGCAGAAAAATGTTTTAATAAAGTAAGCGGTGCATTTGCGCGACTACGGCGTATTTATGATCTTTTTGCTAGTCGTTAGCAGTTGACAGGAGGAAAGCCGCAATTAATTTGCTAGACCAGTCACAGTTTTTCTGCGAAGGCAGCTTTTTGCGCGCCCGTCATATGGCGGTCGTCCGCCAGAAGCGCGGCGGTTGCGGAATATTCAAAAATGCCTCCGCCCGGCGATTAATCAAGACGTCCGGGCTTACGCGAATAAAAGGAGGAATTTGAGCCGCGTCCTCAAATCCGAAACGTAATTCGTTGCCCTCCCGGCTCATTAGCACTCCGCTGTAGGCAACCGGTTTACACTAAAACAAACAGCCGATAAATTAGCATAATAAGGATTTTGAGGCGCTTAAAGTTATTGCCCGTAAATAATTTTGAACCCTTAACCCGAGCTCGGAGCGCCGAGACGGCGTCGTCGGCGGCGGAGCCGCTCCGGCTCCGCCGAGCTCCGTGTATTAATTTATAACAATCATCTCCGATGCTAACTTCATTTTTATAAACGCCGCGGCAATTTCCCGGCCGCTCCGCCCGTAACTAATACGTTGTTTGAAAAAACACAGCCCTGGTAGATTGCCAAGCATCTTAGAGATTCGTGGACGCGCAGGACTGACAAATTAAACCAATTCACTCGCCCATTTTTATGCTTTAATGTCGACAACAATAATTCTGGCCTATAAATATCCGCGGGACTAAAATATTAAACACTTTAGGTGGTCAGGAATTCTTTATTTTTGAACGGCGGTATCTAATTCCTGCTTTATGGGGAAATCTGAATAATGATCATTAACCTCGGCTGTATACACGTTTCTTGTTAAATGAAACATAATAGCCGCATATTAAGCGTTTCCTATTTTAGGTTATAAAAATGCCTCGCTTCACGTTTTCATATTTCTCATGATTATCGCGTCTATTACCAGAAGTTTATGGGAGGTTCGACACAAAAATAATTTGGACGGGGTCTCGGGCCCAATATCGTTAAGGAATTTCTGCCAAAAGCGTGGTTCTTAGTTCTCTGGAAAATGGTATTCAAAGCTATGACATAACATAACGAAAACAGCTGCAGTGAAATTTTTTTAATAGAAAACACTACTTTGCACTGTGCTAACTTCTTACAAATATTTCTTGTGGAAAAAAAAAAAATCTAAAAAGTTATGATGTAAATTCTAAAGATATTTAGAACATTTTGTGATGCATTCCAAGTTGTACAATAAATCAATAAAGGAATTTCCGCTTTCAATTGCAGAATGGTGCGTGGTTTGTTACGTATATCTGTGATTTCACAAACCTCCATAGGAAGAAATCAAAAGGTGTAAGATCACATTGCCTTGCCAGCCATTGCTGGTCACTATGCAATGAAATCACTCGTTACGGAAATGTTTCATGTAAGACAACCGTCTCTCGCGAAGTATGGCAACTCGCTCCATCCTGCTAAAGCCAGAGACAGTTAATCTTTATGTCTTTAAAGCTAGGACACAACCTATTAGATATCATGCTACAGTATGTACATGTTCTCCATGGATGGTGACTGAAGTCTTCTCCTTAACTTCAAAGAAGAACAGTCTTATAACTCCACTTGCAAAAAATACCACACCACACAGTCTTTCCTAGTGGATGCATTTTACGCTCTTGGATTATTCCATGATTTTTATTTTTCTAAATCCGGCAGTTGTATTTATTTACAAAACCACTCAGTGGAAGTGGGCTTCATCACTGGAAATTGCTTTTTTGTGAAATTTTCACCCGTTGCCAGTCTCTCCACAATCTATTCAGCAAATTGCCTTCGGTTCGCATAATCAGCAGGCTTAAGTTGTTGCGTCAGTTGGAGAGAGGTCTTCATCCAAAATTCAATATAACGAAATTGGAAAGTCCAACTGCTGCGGACGTTGGCGAATCGTTTTTCTAGGACTCACACTGGCACTGTCTTGCACAACAGCAATTTGTTGCTTTTTGACTAGATCTATTCCACCCAGGCTATTTAATCGTTACCACTGAGCCAGTCATCTCAAACTTCCTTATTACTCTTCGAAATGTATATTCATTGCGTGCTTCATTTTCTCGAAAATCGCACGAAGTTTTCTCATTGTCTGCAAGTCACGTTCACCGCTTTAGTAAAATGTTTTAATAAAAACACGTTGCTCCGTTGTAACCTGCTTCATGTCTTGCGCTTCTCTTACATCCTCTGTTATCTAAACACTCAGATATGAAAAAGTTTTTTCTCTCTTTTTGAAATTATATTGTGCTAAATTAAAACCTTATTATTGTATATTTTGATTTCTTATCGTTGATATCTAGCCCTACTTTCCTATTCTTCTCTTCTACTTTTTTTTATATATCTAAATCCTCCATAGCTTTACACAACATTTTTCTATTATAGTAAAGTATACTTTTTGAAAATATATGCACGCAACGTAGACTTTTTTGTTATATTTATAACATATTTCTTGTGTTACTTTTAGCACAAATAGTTGGTCGGTGACTGAACGGATCGTTCTAAATCCTGCCTGGTACTTCCCTATTTGCTTCTCTATATAAGTTTGTATTTTTTTTTTCTTAGAAATGCAGCAAATACTGCAGTTCTTGTTAGTGATGGTTATTGTCGCTTCTGCTCATTTTCTTGGAATCTCTTCTTGTTGCCAGATTTTAGTGATCTTTTTATGTACCTTTACAGTTAGTTGTCCTCCTTCATATTTGACTAGTTTGTTCTTTATTCTACTTTGTCCTTTGTTTTTACGTTTTTTAGCTTTTTTATTATATTATTTATTTGATTTGTCATTACGAGTTCTATGTTCTTTGTTTCTTCATCATCTTTTAAGTGTGTTTTTGCATGTTGTCTCCTTTTTCGTCCTCTGCCTTTTTATTTTCTTAGGTTGTTACTTCCATTCAGCAAACTTTAACAATATCTTTTCCGACTCTTAATTATTTGTTTTTTGTTACTTATTCTTTCTACCTTCTCATTTTAACAACAAATTTTAAGTCCAATTTCTTCACATACTTTCCTACGCTTGCGTTTAAAAAAGTTTTTTTTACAATTAAACACAAATAATGGTCAATTAAAGAACAAATGAAACACTTACGTATATATTAGTCATTAAATGCGCGTTAGTTATAAACAAATATAATTTATTTTTTATTTATCTCCACTGAATTGTTTACAAATTATATAGATGATTTTGTAGGGGAGTTTGTAGTTTTGTTAATATTTTTTAAATTACTTCCTCTCCTAAGGTTATTAATATACATCAGTACATTATTTGATTAACAGGAATAAATGTTTATGCTTCTGAATGTATTAACCTGTTCTTTTTTTATGAATATAAAAAAAATTAGAAGAACTATCTTTTATTTGCTATCTGTTACATCTATATCAAATTTTGTACTACAATATTATAGAATCTAATCGCCTCCGGCATACGTTTTCTTAGATTTTTCTCCATTGAGTTACGTCTCGAATTTATTGAAACTTATTAAATTTGGTTTACTATTATAAATTATGAGTATTAGATTTTATTTACAGAATTTTGTAAAAAAGCTCACCATATCACTAGATTGGCAAGTTTGAGCAATTTTAACTTTTTCCAAGGATGTTCCAGCAGCAGCAGTTATTTTTACCAGTCATTTGGTTGTTAGAAAAACGCTAATAAAATATTGCCTGTGGATCGTTTCTTTTATGAGTTTGAAAACAACAAACTCTCCTAATTTAATTGGAGAATCTCTTTTCCAATTAAAATCCGTTTATTACGTACTTTCTGCAGATGTCAAAAACTAACCAAAATTTTCTGATTTGTTTGCCATATATTGGGTAAACTTACGCTTAGCCTCGCATGGAAATAACTGCTCATCAACAGACACATATGCATCTGAATTGTAACATTTTTAGTTATTCGGCTTCATATTTCAGATATCAACGCAAACTTACTGACTTCTCAAATCCTATACATTTTATAAATTTATTAAATACATTCCCGCTCAGGTTTATGAAAAAAATGCAATGTCCATTTCTTAATCCAAAAAATAGGGAACATCTAATTTTTATATCGTGAGCAAGGACGTTTAGATGGCCCAAAAAAAAGTTTTTCACTGAGCACCTATCAAAACAAGTTACAAAATATTTATTAGAAATCAAAATCACTGTTCTCAGGATTTACAACTCATTTAGTACCATACTTTTAACGGCTTTTGTTACGGCTTTATGCTGTACTATACAAAAATGCAAAAGATGGTGGGAGGTGATGCCTACGCACAGTTTACGCGGCGTCAAATAACCGACCGCCGACAAGAATGAACTCTAATACGCATGCGTGATTGAGAACTATTTCATTGGCAGAGTTAGTTGGGAATTAGGTTAGGACAGAGCACATATAATATGTGGTCATCACATTTGCAATGACTGAGTGAATAAACCAGCAAATTTGCCTCAGATCTTGTTACCAAAACACAAAGGTTTGTTTAGAGCCGAAGCTCCCAAACTTTTTTTCTCATAGACCACTTTGAAAGTTTTGCTGGTTCCGGTGGACCCCCTGCAGCTGCATTTCTACCATATTCCCAAAACTCGAAAAAATGTGAAGATTAGATCTAACTATAGAAATATGCGTTGCGGCTGAGTTACTGGTTAATTAATTAATTGATTATGCTGTGAGTGGATGTCAAAAGAGTAAAGTTAACCAATCAAAAAAGTCATTCCATCCAACTTTACTCCTTTGACATCTACCCACAACACAAGAAACCAATCAATTCTCACATATTTTATTTAGAAAGCTCCCCATTCGGAGTGGTAAAAATAAAAAGAAAAATAGTATATTTCCATGTGTTGTATTTATTTAAATATGTAATTATTACACTATTAATTATTATTGTTATCATATTACATTGTAACATGATCACAGTCGTAATATAATTAAAATAAAATATTAATAACGTAACGTAACTTCTACAATGGCAATCACAAAATAGTCATAATTTTAGTGGGAGGGATGTACTTGATGGATTGACAGCAAGTTATCAATATGTGGCTTCAGTTTTGTTAGGAATAACCGCAAATCTTCCCGTTCTGTGATATTCAATCTGCTCCTTTTTGTGTTAAAAAGTTTGTAACGACACTCAAACTTTTCTCGACAAGATATGACGAGGGAAACGCTATCAAAAGCTTTCTCGCAATTTCCCACAGTCCAGGATATTTTTCGGGTATTTCTGCCTGCCACTAAAATGTTTGGTACCCTCTTTTAAATTTCACCTTCAGTTCCTAATTAGTGCTAAGCTCGAGTAGCTCCTCTTGTAATATCACATTCTCCACTTTCGTTTCATCAAGTGGATTTATGATCCATGGTGGTATTTCCATCGTCAGAATATCTTCAAATCTGACTTTAAAGTCATCATGCAGAGCAATTAAATGTTGAACATATGTGTGAATATCCTCATCACGGCATTCTCCCTGTGACAAGTTTGAAAACTGGAAAAATTGGCGCCGACTAATATTTTGCTTCATAAATTTCAATTTTCCAAGAAAAGCTGAAATTACAGCCTTCGTTTTTATTAAACTGAGGCTGTCCCCTTGTAATTGTAAGCTAAAGTCATTAAATGTTTTGAACAAATCTGTCAAATACGCGATGTCTGCTTTCAAATTGATCAGGTTTTCTTTTAAATCTGGATCTTTACTTTCCAGAAACTCTAAAACTGTTTCAAAAAGTGAGAAAAATCTTGTTAAACATGCATCTTTCGACAACTAGCGTACTTCAGTATGTAAGAGCAATAGTTGGAAGTCTTCATCATTTTCATCGCACAATTGTGCAAATAAACGCGTATTCAATGCATTGCTTCTTATTTTGTTAACTGCATTAATCACAAATTGAAGCGATTGGTGCAATTTAGCACTCAAATTTTTGGCTACTAGGTGTTGTCGGTGGATGACACAGTGAAGTGCAGTTACCTCTGGTATAATTCTTTTAAGATGGCTTATAAACCCACGACATCGCCTGGCCGTGGCAGGGGCTCCATCTGTTGCCACCAAAATAACGTTTGTGAATGGAATGGATTTTTCCTTAAAAAATTTCTTAAGATATTATCTGCCTACACTGATAGGTGAACTCAAGCCAACATTTTAGTTCTTCACTATCGAAACCAGATAAATTTTCGTGGACCCCCGCTTACGAATTGTGAACCTCCATTTTTTTGTCACGCCAACGTAGACCCCAGTCGAGTCTGCCGTGGACCCCTGGGGGTCCACCTGAACCACTTTGGGAATCAATGGTTTAGAGAAACCATTTGATTGATTCAAGAAAATTTTGGAAAATAATTAAATGCAGCATGAATAGAACTGGAACAAACTAAACTAGACTAGCAATAAACAGAACACCGAGAATGTTAAAGTGTACGGGCTACAATCTACAAGAATCGGCGATTGAGCGAGAACCAAATGATGACCTGGGGATTCCAAAAATTAGAGCTTGTAAAATTTTGACGGAATATCTTAACACAAAACAAAAAAAAACGAATATCATGCTCCATTTACTAATGATTTGCTTTCGATTGCTACCAATGAATCAGATTGCCTTTAAAAAGCTATTACCAAAAATGAAGCGTGAGTTTACAGCAACTTAATCATCTAGATGGAACTATCCCGATTCGCTGCGTTTAAAAAAATGTTTAAGATCCAAAAGTTCTCACTATAATGGCTACTGAGGTTACGTACAATGATTCTTGAATCTTATACTTTTTTAGCATATATTTTTTTGCTTATTATAATTCCAATATTTTATATTATATGGCTCGATATTTTCGTTTCTTAATCAGATTTTAAATATTTTGCATAGTCACTCTTCTTGATCTCTTTTCTGTCGCCTAATACTTTCCATACTTAGATTTATTATTATTACTTGTATTTTTTGAGTTTTTCCTGTGTGTTTTCTTCCTAGCTTTTATACGTTTTCTGGTCAGGTGGAGTCAGCATAAGTTAGTAATATAATTTGTGTAAATACGTTTTCTCCCAATTACTAAACTGGCTTCTAAATAGAACTCCACCAACCTTTTACTATTGCTGTTTCTTGCTGCGATTACGTTTCTCATGTTTTTAAGTCGTTTAAATTAAATTGTTGTTCGTTGCCTTACCAATTAGGTTTCCTGTTACTCTAATTTTTAGTAAAACTTTGATTTTTTCTTTCTACACTACTACAGTAATAAACGTTTCTTAGTACAACAATACGTTACCTTTTTCACTCTTATTTCTCTTTGCTCTGATCATTGTATTTCACTTAAGAGTGATACTTAATATTTAACGAATTTAAGTTCAGTACATTGATTATTGTTCAAAAGTTCAACGATCTTTCTTCTTTTTTTGTTTTATATTTTATTTTCCTTTTTATCGCCATAACTTTTATTTCTTATCTTAGTTTCAGCCAGTTGTTAACACTATTTTAGAGCACACATTTATTAGAAAAATAAATTTTAAATCTTAAGTACAATGATTATTAATTTAAATACGTCACATATCTATTTAGAAAAATACCTTAATTATTTAAATACTTTAAATGGTATTTTCTTTAGATCAAATCAATCTCTTAACTTTTTGGTCGTAGAAACCTTAAAATAAACTTTGAAGGAAAAAATAGAAGACAAGGGGTCACAAATCGGCACTTGTACTACACTATAATTTCAACAAAGTGAGCGTGGGTCATGATCATTGTTTTCGGTGCTTTTTATTTATGTTTAACTTTTCTTCTTTTGCTTTATAATTGATTTTTACATATACCAAGTGTAAATTGAGAAGTAAAATTTGCCAATGCAGGTAATGGTAAGCAACTGAGTTCTATAACTCCCACCTACTTATTATTAACCGAAATTCTTATAATTTTGATTGACAAACCGGAAATTTCTAATTGCAGATGCTACGAAAATACAGACGTCAATGTGAGAAGAAGAAATAGTTATTTGAGGTCTTTGAAGAGGCCCTGAAATGTGTTTAGTACAGCAAGATTGAGGAAATATCGAAAGCTTGCACTTTTTGGAGGATCTAAAGTTGGACTAAATAATATTTTTTACTCTAAACAATAAAAATAATTTGTAAAATATGCCTTACTATTGTGCAACACGTACTTAGGAGTGACACTTGTAGAGTTTCGCCGCATAACTTTAATATAGGGCTTGCTGACAAAGACTAAGCTGCTGGATTTGTACAGAGGATGATACCATAAGTCTTTGCAACAAAAATAAAATTTTATTACTGCTAGACAATTGCGACATATCTTTGCAAAAAGGGGTTAATACTTTTTCCTGTTTGTTACAAGCGTTTCACCGTTTGCAGCTAATAGATGTTACATTTGTTGAGTCATTCAACAAACATACTTTTAAGACCGCGACTTTTTTATCAAAAATATCCAAACAGAAAAATCTTAAAAAAGATATACCCAGTCTCATAACTTTGTAATTATGAAGGTTGCTAATCTGGTCAAAACCGTGTTTGGCTTCCCCAGAACTGAGAGCTACCACTTTAATTCAACTAATTTTAAAGACTAGTTCTCTGTTGCTCCAACTGAGTCAACTGCACAAACCTTAACCTCTTTTTGTCCCAGGCGAATGTCACTATGCCAGAAGATCAACCGAATATTTGCAAGTTATATCGCTCTTGCTACTTTTTTCTGCTGGAAGAAGAATAACGTAGCACTCTGTTACAATACGTAATGTGTTTAAAAAAAGAAAAATAGACTAGTCCAAAAAAAGCTGAAAGAAAAGAAGAAACGTAAAAATGAAGAAAAGCTTAGAATGTATAGGGGAAAATCTAAACGCATTGAAGAAAAAACCTGAAACCTAAAACAATAACAACAATAAAAAGATTCTGTAGTTAACCATATAAATTGTATATTTAAAGAGAAGGTTTTGTATCTGGGTTCGCTGATTCCAGAGAGTAAAGAACAGAAATTAAAGACTTATGCTCTGTCTACGGTGAATCAGGAAAAGAAGACGAACTATAATTTTGTTGTACTTTATGTGCTAACTGGGTTCATTCAGCATGCAGCGCTGCTGAGAGAACACAATATTCAGAAATTTTGTTGCAGAACCTGAACTTATAACGATGTAGGTTTCAAACGCCATCAAGTGAAATATAATTGACGAAAGTAAAGTAGGGTGCATACTAATTTAGTCATAATTATTCAAAAAATATAAGTATCACTGAGGTGCAGTGCGCACCGTTTTCTTCTCTCTCCCTCTTTTATATATAAAAGTAGTATAGTCGAATAAAACTATATTTTAGACAATTATATAACTACACCTAATTTTAATATTACAGCATAATTAATACTATCTTTCTAAACACTTGTATTTATAAGGACCACTTTACAGCTTTTTCAAATTTAATTTAATATTTGTTAGATCTTATAGTTATATTCTTCACGCTGACAGAGATACAGGCGCAAAGCCTGAGAGTGAGAATAAATAACACATCTGAGAAATTTAAAGTTAAAGAAAGGCTGAGACAAGGGTATCCACTATCATCGATATGGTTTAGTCTGATACTGGAAAAAACACTCAAAATGCAAACATCAACAAAACAGGACTCATACATCAGAGATAATATCAGTTAACATTCGCAGATGATCTCGCCATCTTAAGAAGAAAACAAGAACTAAAGAAACTAGCGAGAGAATAAAAGATGGCTGTACAGCAACGTAGAGAAAACTAAGTACATAAAATGGCCAGATAAAAAGTACGTAAAAGTAACAACGGACAGAGAAAAGTTATATGAATTTAAAGAAATAGAAAATTTACCTATCTTGAAATCGAATTCTCAAGAAAGCCAAACATCAGTGACAAAATACAGACGAGAATAATGACGGGTAATCGATGTGTCGCTGCACTCCATAGAATACTGAAGAATAAAAACATCTTCAAGAAGGTGACAATAAGGCTTTACAAAAAAGTAATTCGGCCAGTAATATTATATGCAAAACGAAACATAGACTTTAAGTAAGGCAGAACAAACACGCCTGGAGATGTGGAAAGGAAAGGCACTGAAGGATATATTTGGAGTGAAGAGAATACCAACTGGGTAGATAAAAATAACAAACGAAAAACTGAAAAATTTATCCAAAGTAACATCATAAGGGCTCAACGACTGGAACGGTTGGGCATGTACAGAAAATGCCGAAAGCAGGGATGTCAAACATATTAATAACAAGTATAACAGGAGAAAAAAAATGGAAAATGAAAGTCCATCAGGATATAAAGCAATTAAAAATTATGAGATGGAAGGAAGTTGCAGCATTTTCAGTCACTGGATAACCAAAAGTGCCAGAACGATATTTTAATATATATTTAATAAAATATTTGATTGAGTACTGGTATCAAAGACAAACATTTATTACTTATAAGGATATTTAAAAAATATGTCCAATAACTAAAGCTAAACACCAAATCAATCTTTGGAACCATTCTGGGAGAAAAAATATTTTGTGCCTTCTACAAGCGACATATAAAGATCTGGTTAACTACATATACTGAGGTCTGCAATAGCAATAAAATAAATGAAATGCAATAAGATGCATCACAGTATGTCATCAGTAGTGACGTGAAAAAGAATTCTTAAAAAGGTTTTACCAAAAAGATAAGTTATTGCAGCGTATTACAAAACCGAGGTTTCAAAGGAGAGCTTTCTGTAACTAATTTGGCCAAACTCGATGCCGTCTCACCTTGAAAATGTTCAAAATTAATACTAAAATAATTTCACAAATTTAGTAATAAATAAACAAACTTCCAATTTTCCTAAGTTTAGTTATTTGGTTTCGTTCTCTAAACATTCAATTCAAAAAATATACAATTTAAATTGTGAACACGTTACATAAAAATCCCAATATTTCATCACATTATGTTTGCTATCATCGCTAATTATAATTATCATCCTGCAACCACAACGTGCAAAAACTTAGAATGCAAATAATCCCATAATTTCGCACGACGTGCCACATAAAATTACAGAGCTTTCTCTGCTGCTGCTAATTGTACGATTATCGTATAAAAACGCCGATAAATGGCGTCAATTACCTGAGCGTAACGTCTGGGCCGAACCGTCATTTATTCAATTAATATTATTATTTGCAATTCTAGATAATAATTTTATACTGCGCGGTAATTGCGTATGTTTAGCGCGGTATGACTTGAATATGCGGACAAGTAGAATGGATTTTTAGCCGCTACTTGCGGCGGCCTTATAAGGTATGGCTAGTTCCCGCAGCAATTATTTTGTATTTATTTGGAGTGTCGCACACATATTACGTTAGTACGTAATATTATTTATGTTGTTTATTAAGTTTGGTACAACTGGTAATAAGTTCATAAAGGCAGTAAATCATAAACTGTACAAAGTAACAGAAAAATAAAAAATTATCTGACATAAATATCAGTATTATTTTTTATTAGACCAGGTCAACATTCTGCAATGTTATACAAGGTTGTTCTGATTGGATATAAACGTTCAGCGGGATCTTTCTCCTAGAAGAGTTTCCACTGTTATGGTGGTTTCTAATCTACAACCTTTGAATTCTTGTGGGGCCGTCGCTTCAAGCAGGCTGTATTGGTTGTTGACTGACTACGTTAAAAAATTTAATTATTTTAAAAACAGACTAATTAATTTTATCGATAGCGAAATTCGTAATAAAACTGTTTATCATGCATATATGCTATGCTGAGTTTTTTTCATTTTTAATATTAGTAGGCGATGTAATGCTCCATACCAAGCAGATGTATGTAACGATGAGCCTAAGTAGAGATTTATATAATAATAGCGTACACTCGCTCTAAAGAGGAGGGTAGACCTCTAAAATGGCGTAACCTTGTTTTCATTTTTTGTTAATGTGGTAATTCTATATAAACTCTTAAATATTTTACCACGTCGTTCAGTGAGTGCCAGGGGATATTATTTCCTAGTACATTAATATTAGGATGACATTTTAGTTGTACAATGTGCTCTGAAGATTACTAATTACTATAAGAAGTTGGTGATGCTACAAAATAATGAATGTATCAAGCGCAGATAACGCCACCTCAAATGAATTGTGTGTGGGTATCATACATTAAACAATGTTGGTTTCAAGGTGCTACTACCTTGGTGAACTCCAGCATATATGAAATGTATGGTAGATGTGTGGTTGATACATATCATAAATTTTCGATTTTCTAAAAAAAAAATAACAAATAATGACAACTAGGTATTGGAGATATTAATAAGTAGTATCTTATATTTGAGACCTTCCATCCACGTCTTGCCAAAAGCTTTAGTAATATTTAAAAACACATTTCCTTAAAATAATTTCAGAGATTTGTTGTAATTGTTCCTTTCGAAACCCAATTCTATTAGCGGTATTCATCCAAGTATATATTTACTAACTAGGTACGAAACTTATTGAGCAGTAGCAATTTAACTTAATCTTGTTTAAACCTTATTTAGGGAACACAAAAATGTGTTACGAGGTGGGTTAATTTTTAAGGTCTCCAAATTTCTTTCTCAGCAATTTTAAAAGACGCGAGAAATATTTCTAAATTTATAATATAAGTGGCAGCGCCATACCTCTGTACACAGGTCTAATTATCGCCATTTCAGCGAGTATTGTCTCATGTATATAAAATGGTGACGTTTAGTATTTGGTGTGGCGGCCTTTTCGCCCTTGAACGCATATGGGCTTTTGCTCGGCCGACAAGTCTGCATACGCCGTCGGCGGCACCTTTTGATAGGAAAGGTGCTGGCGAATGCAAATTGCCCGAAAAGACCTACCGCCAAGCCAGGCGCGAAGCCCGGCAACATTCACGTACCGCAACGCGGCCAATTTGGTCGTGTTTAACACCGCATATATTCGCAATCCGCAACGCGGCCAATTTGGTCGTGTTTTAACACCGCACATTCAAGCACCGCAGCTCGGCCAATTCGGTCGTGTCTTCACCCCGCAAGCACATTCGCTACCCGCAGAGACCCGATCCGCAACGCAGAGGCGGCCACCTGGGAATCGCCGACGAAGCCGAAGCCGAAGCCAATTCAGGTGAGCGATTTGGCAATATTCGTTGGTGGATATCGGTAGCCGCCCCCATCCGCTTACGCGACGGCCGTTTAAGGGACGATTTGGGCCTTCTCGGTTGCCGTTCCAAACGGGCCGTACTACGTTTTCACACCGCATCACGAGAGCGGCTATTTACACGCCTGCCTCTCCATTTTTTGGTCCTTACGAGCCGCATCGGTATCGTATCCAACACCGCATCCACGAGAGCGGCTATTTACACGCCTGCCTCTCCAGTATTTAAGGCGGATGTGCTTCCGTTTTTTCCTCTTGCGTGGTGAAACGTCCATGGAAATTCATCGCTAATTGAGTGAGACAGTTGTAGAAGACCTTACGGATGTTAAAAATCTGCGTTTGTGGCTGCAAAAGTTTAAATAAAATCGAGAGTTGTGTGACAATAAAGCAAAGCCGGACCAAAACAATAATTGCGCGAGTGAAGCAAGTTGTTATGGAAGGTCGTCGATTAGGTATGCGTGATACAGCTTCTAAACTTACAGTTTCTGTAGGATTTGTAGAGTTCATTTTCCATGATGCCCTGAAAATGCGGAAAGTTTCTTCAACATGGGTTCCACGAATGCTGACCGACGACCACAAAACTGCGCGGATGGCATTGTCTCAGGACATGTTGACACGTGATGCCGCTATGAATGTCCGACCATAAAGGACACTCTCCGTGACCGCTCATTTTCCAATCGAGCCGTTGTTGCATTAAAGATTTTCCAATGAGCAAAACACACCCCTAAAAGAGTATTTTTAAGAGCCATAAAATCGTAAAAAATGTGTACGTCTAGACAGGAATTACGTTGAAAAGTAACAGAAGTTTGAATTTTCTTGGGTAAATACTTATTTCGAAATAATTTAGAGACCTTAGACCTACGCGTCTCGTATAAAGTACTCAATTCTCGTACATACATTGAATAAGTTTTCCAAAAATGCTTTATTAAATAAATGTTTTACGGCAATATTGGATATCGAATCGTATTTCAGTTCCAAAAGGAAGATAGGATAATTACAATTATTTGTAAGTGATAAATAATTTTCTACCTATGTTAGAAATGTGTTGGCATTTTTATCAGAAATTGTTGGCGTAAAAGCTTTTTTTTTAATGCTACACACATAATTTTTTTTTTTTTTTGAGTCTATGGTGTAAGTTGTACTTTCAATTAAGGTAGGAATAACTTCATGCCGTCTAGTTACATTTTTTGTAGTTTTCCATATTTAAAATTGGTTGGTTCACTATTTCCGGGGTTCTTCCTAAAGCTACTTACTCTATGCAAGTCTATCTCTTATATAATTCTACGACTAATATTATTTATTTTATTTTTGAGTACAAATTACTTCTATCTTTTTCATTGTCCTTTGAATCTACTTTTTGTTTAATTAATTCTAATATACGTTTTGGGAAAATTAAGATTTTTAATGTTGCGTGTGTTATCAGAAAAGCTTCCTGGGTATACGACTTCAGTCTATTGTTGGAATTTTAATATAAGCGTCTATTCCTTGAAGATAATTAATTTAAAACAAATTGCTCAATTGAAAGTCGAGATAAAGTTTGCATATGTTTCACTTCACGTAACTTTTAATTAGTTTTGATAATTTAGGTTTGTAAATTGGGGTAGCAGCAAATGTTATGAGTACGAGTAAGTGGCCTGAAAGAAGTTCAGAAATAACATTCTGTTGAAATGGATAGCGTAAATTTTTAGCAATTATAATATCTAATATATCGTGCTAATTATCATATCTATAAATATAGTATGTCAATTCATTAGGTGGAGTTATATGAACTTGATAAGTATTTGCATTATTGTTAACTTTTGTTCCTAGAGCTGCATGCACGACATTCCTATGAGGATTTTGCTGTTGAGATCTCCTACAAGAAGCGTTTGCGTCAAACCAGTGAAAATCTTAATATAATTAGTATTTTGTTGGGTTGTTTTGTAGTCACTCATTATCTTTATCAGATTATTGTTACTTATATTAATATTAACTAATGTTACCTGGAGGCTGTGCTAAATATTTTATTTTTATTATAATAGCTGTTTTTCTTTGGTAAAAATATAACATTAATTTTAAAAATTTCACCTCCAAAACGATCATTTTTGTTATGTAAGCTATATATACATGGCAGGTGGGGACTATAATGCGAAAAACGTGCTCTGGGGCTCACGCATCACTGCTCCAGGACGTGGTAGAATACTTAGTCAAGTTATGCAGGACTTACATCTTAATCACCTTTCTACTTATGAACCAACCTATTGGCCAAGCGATGTAAATAAAATTCCAGATCTATTAGACTTTTGCGTAACTAAAGGCATCGCTCCAGGATATTTAGACATTTCTTCATGTTCCGATCTATCATCAGATCATACCCCAGTTTTAGCTACAGTCAGCGCCACTGTAATTAAAAAAGAAAAAGCACTGCAGTTATTTAATAAGAGAACAGACTGGTGCTACTTTAGATCCCTGATTCATGATAAACTAAACGTGAAAATTCCGCTTAAAAATAGCGAAGACATTGAGTCAGCAGTAGCCTACCTTACCCAAGTAATTCAAGAGGCGGCCTGGGAAGCCACACCTGACGTACTATCAAAAAAAACACAAGAATGTTGTCCTGCTGCTGTGAAAAGAAAGGTTGTAGGAAAAAGAAAATTAAGGAAAACATGGCAAAGGACCAGATCTCTATCCGATAGGATGCGCTATAACAAGGTCGCAGACCAACTTAAAACGCTAATAAAGGATCTCAAAAACAAAAGCTTCCAAGAATACTTAGAAAATCTAAGCCCAAAGCAAGATTCAAATTATTCCCTATGGAAAGCGACTAAACGGATAAAACGCCAGAATGATCCAATTCCCTCCTTGCGTAAAGCAGATAACAGCTGGGCACGCACTGACTCTGAGAAAGCTGAACTACTGGCACAACATTTAGAAAAAGTTTTCCAGCCTCTACCATCAGCAGTTACGCCTGAAGAAGATCCTGAAATCCGGGAATATCTAGAGGCTCCCTTTCAAATGTCGCCAATGCCAATACCGTTCACGGTAAAAGAAGTTCGCGAAATCATCAACACAAATCTTCACCCAAATGAAGCTCCAGGCTTTGATTTAGTAACGGGGCAAATAATTAAATAACTCCCCCGCAAAGGTTTCGTAATGTTAACCACTATTTACAACGCAATTTTGAGAATAGGTTACTTCCCGGCATAATGGAAAGTTTCCCAGGTAATTATGATTTTTAAGTCAGGGAACACACCAAACCTAACTGATTCTTACAGACCAATCAGTATCTTGCCGATTATAAGTAAACTCTTTGAAAAACTCCTTGCCAATAGACTAACACCTATCATAGAAGAACAAAATCTTATACCTAATCATCAGTTTGGCTTCAAATATGAGCATTCCACCATTCAGCAGGTTCATTGAGTTGTAGACTACATCAACCAATCATTCGAAGAGAAGCAATACTGCACGGCAGTGTTCCTGGATGACAGCAAAGCTTGTGATAAAGTGTGGCATGATGGCTTCCTTTATAAATTGAAACATACACTACCTCATCCATATTTTATTATATTGAAATCCTATCTAGAGGATAGACTCTTCCAGTGAACTGTATCCGGCACGTTCTGGAGTCCCACAAGGCAGTGTCTTAGGACCTATGTTATACCTGCTCTATACAGCTGATGTACCCACCAAGACACAATCTCTAACAGCAACATTTGCGGATGATAAAGCCATCCTGATGAAACACAAAGATCCTGAAATAGCCGTTAAAATGCTACAAGCACATCTAAACGAAGTAGTGACATGGACCAAGCGATGGAGAATTAGACTGAACGAAACCAAATCGCTACATATCACCTTTACAAAATGCAGAGGAATTACACCGCAAATCCATATCAACAATACACCATTACCGCAGGTTGAGGAGCTAAAATATCTCGGCATGCACCTCGACAAGGGGTTAACATGGAGGGCACACATCTGACATAAAAGAAAACAATTGGGGATCAAGTTCAGCAAACATTACTGGATGCTCGGTAGAAGATCCAAGTTGTCACTTCAAAATAAACTCTTAGTTTATAAGGTTGCATTCGAACCAATATGGGCATATGGCATAGAGTTATGGGGGTCAGCAGCAAACACCACTATTCAAATCATCGAAAAATTTCAGACAAAAATGCTACGTGCAATGTGTGACGCACCCTACTTCTTAAAAAACATTGATATTTTGCGCGACTTAAAAGTGAACACAGTGAAAGAAACCATTACCAAACCCAGTGAGCGATACCTAAGTAAATTGAAGTCTCACAGCAATCCTCGTGCGCTGAATTTACTCGATAACAGTTTGGACACTCAAAGACTAAGCCGAGTTAAACCACTACAACTACCTTATAGATTTACTTAGCAATCAAGATCGCAGTTCTTACTTGCCCACTGTAATAATCTAATCACATCTCCTCGGCTTCTAAGTTACTTATAGGTTTAAGTCACTGGACGTTAATCCTAACGCCTTTTTCATGTCATTTAATCACTTATGTATCAAATTTGCTTATTGTGTATACAGATCGCAAATAGTGAATAAATAAATAATAAAAAAAATATCTACATTGTGTCTGGCCAAGAATGATGCAAAAATTGACCATTGTTATTAATTACCGAAAGCGTGTTAATGATATTACAATTCCGTCTGTCATCACGATAACACAAAAAAGGTTTAATTGGCACCAAATTTGGTACACAAGTACCTCAGACCAAAGCAAAGCGTGATTTAGATTTTCAGCCAAATTGGAAATTTCTTTATTGTATTAGTTAAAGCTTTCGCTAGCTAAAAATTTAAATTTTCACCCTTCTAGTTTTATATAAATTACATTCTAATTGAGGCTTAAAAATTTTGTAGAAAATGATTTGAATTAAACGTTGATCAAGATAGAAAGGATAAGATTTATTAGAACATTTAATTTGGTTTAAATTAAGAATGATTAAGCGGTTTACTAATTCTACTATGTTGTCGGATATAGAAGAAGAAGAAGTATCTGGTTCATTAAGTTGATATATTTTTTAAGAAGATTGAGATAATTTTTTTTGTCTTAAGAGTTTTTTTAATTATATTCATTACCAGTCACAATAACGATACATATTGTATAGGGTATTGTGTTGGCTTAAAAATTATAGAGCCTTGTCGTGACGTAATAAGGCCTCTCCAATGATGAGCCTTCAATTATTCTTCTGTAAAGTTAATTGGCCATTTTTGTTTCAGCCTTTTATGGGCTGGTGGTTCCAGTAGTGGATTCAATAGGACGTTAAGAAGACTTTCTAACGTATTGTAATGCTTTATGCTGTTTTTCATAATTACAACTTTAAAATAAGGCACTTGTACATCTTCATACAGGAATCCGTAATCATACGCAGTATTTTAGGTTTGGTTAATTAATGATACTTATTACACTTTCTAGCACATCCCCAAAGTTCGATTACATATATCCAGATTAGTTTAAAGTTGGTCTAGTAAATCAAAATCTTGTTTTTTAACAACAATTTGGACTTACTTTTAACTGTCAGTATAATTTCTTTACTCTTAGGTCAATTCGTTTTTTTTTTTGACAATATGTGTTTTCCAACTTAGTTTGCAGTGCATGTGTAAGCCTAAATATTTTATACTAGTGGATATGGGAACTGGTATATTATTTAAGTGTAGGGTGGAACATGGTTCTTTTCTGAGGGTAAAGTTAATTTGCACGGATTTTCATTAATTCTCATCTTGCACTTTCTTAACCAGGCTTTGACTTGGTTTAAGTGGGCCTGTAAATTGTTTGAAGCTTCGACTAGATTCTTATTGGACGCGAGGATAACCGTATGACCGGCAATTGTACCAGTGGTGGTATCCATGGTTTTTGCATACGCTATCATTTACTTTAGTTCTAAATTCTCTCTTACTCAGGTATATTTGTAGACGAAGATAGTAGGTTACAGAGAAGAGCTATTTGATTTTGCAAAGTTAGAGTGTTACGCTTTGTTCAAGGCTTGGCTGACGTCTAGAAATACTGATGTATAATACTTTTGTTTTTACTGGTTTATTGATTGCATATCTTATTTGGTGATTTTGCTGGACAGCTGACTCTTTTTCTCGAAATCCAAACTGATGTTGGTGTATCCACTTTTCAGTATAATGGTCAGTTTTTATTTTACGTAATAACAGTCGTTTAAAAATTTGTAAAATTGTGAACAAGAATGATTGGTCAATATAGTGACGTCTTTGTTTAGCCCAGTAGTGGCATTAAATAGATAAGTAAATAGAACAATTATCTTTTGTGGCAGTTCCTTATTGTTAGGTTTACCTTGTCAGAACTTGAAATTTTCTAAGATTTGACCAGTTAATTTTCTTTTCTAATTCTTTTGGAGATGAATCTTTAATAGATGTGGAATTTAAAAGATATCTATCAGATATCTTTCTATCATCTTCAAGGTCATCGTTTCCGGTAAAAACATTTGCAAAATATTTAGCAAAAATCTTTATTACTTTAGACCCAATGGAAGTCTGGCATTTTTTCGTTGCCAATAGATGATACACGTCCTTTATCTATTGAGTATTGTAATATATTCTTGGAATGACCTTTCTTGTGATTTTTTATTTTTGATCTTAGATGATTAGTTGCTCTATTAAGTGCTGTCTTACCTGTTGGAGCTTAAGTCCGGTATCATTTGGCTTTAGCTTTGATTTTTCTTGCTATCAACCTTTTTATTTTTTATAGTATATTTTGTGCTTGTTTTTGTCCATTCGCATAAAGTATGGTTTACCGTGTTGCTTCCATGATAATATTAGCGTTGTTAATGGTTCGTTGATTTTGTTAAGATTTCTGAGACTAACGTTCAAATCTATCTCCCCTTCGATCTTATGCTGAGAGCTTGTCCAACCTTAGTTTTTGTTGTATAACTAGAATTATTTCTTTACATATTTTTGTTTACTGGTTGTTGAGATTATTGGTGAGTTGTGCCACCAGCGTGGTCGCGTGGTCTAGTTACGGCCTGCGGTGCGGAGAAAGTCGAGTTTATTCCTGAAGTTCTCTGATGCCTGGTGGCCACTAAAAGAAATAAAGTACCTAAGTTCACTTTGAATAAAGGGTAGTAATCTAAGATGCGGTGCTTACCACATCACCCTGCCTTCTCAGTTCGTATACGGTGTTCCCACACGGGGCGTTAGAGTCTTACCATTCTTATTATTGGCGAATCATGCAAAGAAAAATTATAGCTGGCTTCAATACTCACGTATTCTAGGAAAATATTCGGATCCGTTGGTCAATAAGTTGGAGCACCGGTTGACAGGAAGCAGCAATTCCTTTCTTTTAGGATCTTGAATAATTTCCTATCTTTGGTTGTTATAGACAAAAGCCTCATAAGATATGTCTGCTATTGAAATCTCCGCTGTGATAAATTCTATCCCTAGATTCTGAAAGACGTCTCTAAACCTTTTTTTATTATGTTGTGCCAATATGAGCAGTAGATTTCAGATACAGTTAATACATATTTCAACATCTTAACTTTAATTGATGTGGATTTTAGAAAGTTTTCCTCATATTTGGACATTTTGTGATGCCTAATAGTTTTTTTATTATTATTATTATTACAGCAGTTCCAACATGTGCAGTGTTGTCTGGATAAGTGGTAAAATAAATTATATAATATAGTGTGTGTTTTAATAGTGATCGTATTTTAATAAGTTTTTGGTAGCGGGGGCAACTTCTATAACTTGTGGGGTGATTTCTCCACAACTCATCCAGCGTGGCTCCTCGTTTTCCTACTTTACCACGTCTTTGATGGGTGGTCATACTTTATACATTATATTTAGCAGTACGATCATTCTTTGTATGTCCAAATTGCTGACATTTAAGACACTGGGGCGTGTTAATCAGTTTTAGACTAGCCTCTATTGTGACAACTGCACGAAGAGATGGTTTTACTTCTAAATTTATTGAGCGATTTATTTGTTAATAATAGAACGGCACACATTGGTATTAGATGCTCTTCTTTATTTAGTAAGATTGCAACTCTAGTTATTGGTAGTGCCCTTTCTCACAGTTTATTAGCGATTTTCTGTTTTGTGATGGGAATGGACACATTTTAATTGTGGGAGAAAAATTTTATTATTTGGAATTTGAAAATTAAGACACTCAATTTGATTATTCATATAATATTTAGTTATATAAAATAATCCTCAATTAAGGTAATATTGATTTTTATATATTTAGCACTTATAAATATTATAAATTCAGAATAATTAACTTTATATCTTTAATAATTTCTTGCTGGTTATTAACGTTATGAAGAAAATTTGACGAAATTTTTGTTTAATGCGCCGTGGTATGTATCCAACAACACGCTGCATTTGGACTTACATCTCCCAACGGTCCAGGAAGTAATCCAGGAGAGAGCTATCAAGTACCATGCAACCCTAGAAACTCACTCAAACCCCTTACTGAAGCAGATGCTGGAACCCAGGGTCAACCAAAGACTAAAGAAACTATGGCCAATAAACCTAGTGTGAATGTCGTGGTATGGCCAACAAACTCGTGTGTGTGTAGTGTATTCCTAATATCTATTAGACTCTAATACTCTCGAAGTACAAAACTGTAATTACGTAGGTTGTATCGTAGGATGCAAGCCTCATCATGTTATTCTTATCGTTAGTATCTATAATGATTGTTAACCATTTAGCTTATAGAATGTAACTTTGTTCTGATTGCTAAATAATTACATAATAAAAAAAAAATTTTATTTGTGTGTTATCTGTTTGCTAAGTTGATAGTGAATAATACGGAATATTTTTTAGCTTTGGGTAACGTTTTGATACGCCATTTGCTGGTGAAGTAAGTTGGTCGTATTTTTTCTTTTAGGGTAAATTGATGGATACCATGGCTGCTTGCTTCTAGATTACTCGAGGTTAGGTATTATAGTTTCAATTTAATAGTTATACCCAAAGTATAATTGAAAATTGTTTTCTAATTGTAAATATAAAATAAGAAATATTTACTAGGCCCATGACAATTCCAATATCATCAGCTGCAACACATTGCAGCAACTGTTTTCTTTATTCGACAAGTAAATGTTCTGTTATTAGAGTACATGTATACGCCTATGATCATTGACCTTATGTAAGGTACGTTTCTGTCCTATTTGTTATAATTACACGTATAGTTTCTGACAAAAGTCATTTAAATGTAATTAATAATAAAACTCCTTGTTAAATTCGATTAGTAAAAGATTTAGTTTTTAGGTGACTAATTTAAGATAAAGGCTACTTTAATTAGATTACAGTGTATTCTCAAAGATCTCATAATCTACAGAAAAACTATAGGGCCAATTAGCAACACTAGGCATCTTCCGCAAATGCCGTATAAATATTTTAACCGGCCTTCCATGCACTGGAATGAGATTTGTAAACGTTACTATAAACACGCACAAACAATTTGTTTTGAATCAGCCGCATTAAGTGAACAAACAAACATGTAGATTAACGTTTGCTGAAAATGTGTTAATTGAGAGACTTAACAGCCGCTTGTTGTTCCAAGTATTTACTATACGCACAGAGTAATTGGTAGTCATTATTCAAATTTAGGAGTTAAAGTAACGAAAATCGGCAAAAGCGCTAATAGGATTCAAAAAAAAAGCTATTGCCCTTACTAAATTGAGCTTGTAAACCATTAAAAGAAGATTAGTAAAATCTAGTGAAGCAAAAAATTGTTATAAATGCATAACAGATGGTTAAAGTATTAAGAACTTTTTTAATTAGTAGAGTTTATTCAGAATAAAAAATAAATTTAAAGTCAAACAAAATACCCGAACGAAGTTGAAATATGCAAGTCCATGCGTCCCTTTCAGTCAAAGATTTTCGGGGAGCTTGTACAAGCCAGTCAGAGCAGATGTGAAATCCATCTCGGAGCGATCTCAAATTTGGAACGGTAAACAAAAATCGAACGCGCACGTAATTTATGGGGTGTCGCGCATGTTTCCGTACCGAGCGCGACAAAAAGTGTGTTCAAATTATATTTGGAACCGGCAGCGCTGCACGCACGCGGGACGGAGCAAACATGCAAATAAATCAAAGGGACCGGCGCGGAATTTAGTAGAAATCTTGAAATAAAGGGCCATCGAGCGGAGCGCCCGCCGAATTTATGGCCAATATAAAATGCATGTAGAAATATGCTCGGAGGAGTCGGGGTACACCTATTGGACTATTTATAGACCTGATATGCGCTATTCGACCCTATAACTCATCGAAAAATATTTTTATGGGCTATTTACAAAGGGCCCGGCGCTTGTAGACGCCGCCCAAGTGCAACTGTTGTAATAAAATCTCGGGGGGCACTCCGCGATTAGTTTACTCCCGTCTATTTATTGCATTCCTAATCTCGTCGTCGGACCTACACGTCTGCGGATCGTGTGCGCAATGTAAATACATAAATCTTTGTTGTAATGACGCCGGCAATTAATCGACTCCCAAGTAAACTACGAAACTTGAAGGAAAGTGAAAGTAAATACCCACTTTATGTTTTGATTTATGGCATATCCTTCCATTGAAAAATTGGTAATTGATATCTATGCTTAAGGCCGGCTTATTAGTTGTTTTATAATTTAGTAATTGTGTCAGTTTTTAGTTATCTAATATTTTCTGTTCATTTATTTTCATTGTATACTAGTATTTTATATATTCTTTCCATATTTCCTTGTCTGCTGCCAGCGGTCCAAGTTTTATGTGTTTCGCGTTCTACTGTTATTGTCCACGTTTTTTAATGATTTCTTTATCGTCTCCCTTACGGATTCTATTCCACGGCTCTCCTACACACTTCTGCTCTTTCCTTATGTATGGCCTAATTACCTAAACTGTTTTCTTTTATTTTCCTCGTTCACATCTGTCCTATTCTTTCCAACAACTCATCGTTTATTATCGGCTCTGGCCACCAATTTTAAAATTTACCGTAGGCATCTGTTAATGAAAGTTGGCAACTTGTGTTTTATTATATTTGTGGCCAATCACGTTTCAGACCCATATAACAGCTCTGCTTCAATTGTAGCATTGAACATCTTTACTTTCATTTTAATTCAAATGTTACCTTCCAGACACTAAACAGCTACTACAGCTACCACATCTTTTAATCCTCCGTTTTTGCGTCTACGTGAATTAATTAACACTTTCTATTATTTTACTTTTTAAACTTAATTGCCTTGGTACTTTTACGTTTATGGGCAGTGTTTTGGTTTTCTTTATGACTCACCTTCTCTACCTCTTCTTGTATTGCGCTAAGTTTCTCTTGTGCGTATTTATCATTATGTGAAAGGGAAAATGTCATTCAGAAAGTCAAGATCTTTCAAGGTTTCTTTTATAATTTTTTATTCTTAAAATATTGAGTAGTCTTAATACATATAATACATACATTTCCTTATCAAAGAGCCAAAGACCCTCTCAAAATCCACAAAAATCAGAGCATGACTGCAATTCTATATTGTTCTGTAATGATTTTCAACGTGGTTATTTGGCCTATACATGACTTTGCTGATCTTTTGACGGCAACATTTACTTAAATTATAGAATTCTCGTTTCTTTTCTTTCGACAATTCTACCTTTGTTGTTTTGTTGTACATATTATTTGTCCATTTTTATTTTTTATTGCCGTTTTTGTTTCCTTCTTGCCTTTTAAATCTCTTTTATTGGCTACACTTCGTGCCATTTCGGTCATATCCTTTATGTATTTCTGCTTACACTTTCTTAACTTGTTTGTTATTTCCTTTTCTTCTTGTAAAAGTTTTTCCTGCTTTAGTCTCTTTCTCGTTTACCATCTCTTTTTTCTGTTATTTAATTTTTAGGGAATCTCGCTCATCCATTTTTTCTTTGGGCTGGTTTAGAACCTCCAAGCATGCGTTAGTAAAGGGGCTTCTAAAATTTTTCCATATATTTTCTATTTCTTGGTTACAGTCAATTTCTTCTACATTTTTTTATTTTGTTATTTAAGATAGCGGGTAGACACTTTTTGTTCTCCTAGCTAAGACATGTGTATTTTAGGGCAGCTACGCTTTTTACAAGGATCATTTTCCCTCACATCTATTACTGAAAGAAACCATGTCCTATTCTTAACAAGCCTGACAATGCCAAATAACCCCTTAAAGATGTCAAGCTCCAAAACTCAAATGAAAATATCGCAAGCGGGCAACCCTACACTGACAATAGGTCAGTCTGGTTCGAGGTTTCTAAAGAGGCAACAAATTGGCAAGACAACACAAAACTTGTGATAAGCCGCCTACAACTACAGAACACTGAAAACTGTTAAACAGTTAAACGGTTTAGAAAATAAAACAACTAAAATTAACTGACTCCTAATAGGTCTTTGAGAAATTAGAAAAACAGGAGAAAATCGTAGGATACTATTGAGTAACACATTACACTGCAAGGGACATGACATAGAAAGTAATACTAAATACTAAAAAGTTGCTACTTCTTATTGATTGCCTCAAAGGTATATCGCATACTAAACTATCAAAGTCTTAGAGAAACAAAAGATTAAGGTAATTCAAACATATGCACCAACATCCAGCTACGATAATAAAAAGATGGAAATACTCTATAAAGACAGAAAAGAAACAAATGCACCCACGACATTGTGATGGGTGACTTCAATGTTGGGACACCAACAAAACGTACATAAGGATTATATTGGCAAATATGGCATAAGTGAGAGAAACACAAAAGGAGATATGCTAACAACACTATACAACAAAAAGGCCCAAAATACAATAAACATAGATCATCCCTAATGGTAAAACTACAAACCAAATCTATTTTCAGTGCAAGTGGAGCTGTATTTCAATATACGGCACAAACTTCTAAGCTACTCAATACCACAAGATGATCGGTAACAGGCACAGAAAGCATCAACTGATGGTGAGTAGAAGCTTATATAAATGAATTTGAAATACACGCATCAAACAAGTCTGGAGAATCCTGCCGGCACGACTACCAATGAGCTGGAATGCTTGCTATGTAGATTTAGATTTTTGCCTACTGGAAAAGTTAGACCTCGACCCTACATCTGTAAGCCAAAGGCACCGTTAGCAACCTCGATGGTTGTTAGTCCTATGTGGTAAAGTAGACTTTACCTACACGAGTGAAACTGCAATTTACCGCCACAAAAGTGTGGGTTGCGGGCGCAGTAAACATCAATTGATGTAAAGGTTTATGTAAATAATCTTGACGTCTATTCGTAAATTGTGATAAAGGAAATTTTACCGATGCGAGTGAGTTCTGCGCCTTATTCTATAGTGCTTACTTGTGAAACTACTGGTGGAGCTACTCAGTTCCACATCCGTGCCATCAGACAGTAAAATATAAAGAAAAAGCTCCTCGAGCGACCTTAACAGCTACTGATCAAATCTGATAAGATAACCGACAAGAGCACCAAGTAGAGTGACTTACTTTTAGTAATGGTTAAGAAAATTCTGATATATAGCAAAATAGGATGTTCAGAATATAAGAGTTTTATAGGCTATTAGCAAATAAATTTTGAAAATTTAGTTTTAAATAAATAATTTTTTTGCAGGTCAAAATTCTAATGGAAACACTTGCTAATTTATTCCTAATTAACACTACTAACACACAGAAGTCCTACAACAATTAAAAAAAGTACTGCGTATAATTATTAACATTTCGTGTACATGCCAATTAAAGTGATACTGAATTATTTAATGGCACGGAATACAAACTATAGCAGAAGCTACAAAGACAAACTGAATGTGGTCCCAAGTTAATGTGTAATTAGAACTACCAACTCGTTTTCAATAATACTTTGTATATTCCGTTATACAACCTAACCTATTTATAGAATTACAATGACTTTCTGTGGAGAGAACCTGCTGAAATACTATTTTATAAAACCAACTGCTTACACCCCCACAAGTGCCTTATAAGCATACATGTTTATTGTTCTATTAGTAGGATATATTGCACAACAGAGTTCAAAAAAATAATAATGTTCTGACAGCACTTAAGGATACTCAAAATACTAGTTGTTGATAAAAGCCAGTAGAGTTGTAAAACTGGATATTACAAGGACTTCATTATGTCACACAAAAAAGTTTTTTTTATCACTATGGTTAAACTTTTCAGCCAATTTTATGCTTCAAGTTAGTTATAGATAGGTCAATGTTTAGAGTTTCATTTAGATTTTAGGTCAACATTGAATATGCTAAAGCCAGCTATTCAACCAAAGTAAAGGTCTTTATTGTGGCCGCCATTTACGAGAGGGGCCAAGGTGGTAGTGGAGTACTAACTGCCTTCATGGCTAAGTTTGACATGCACACACCTTGTTTGTGTCTACATTAACAAGGTAAAAAATACCATAATAATATGTGCTCTACAATTAAATTGTGTATTTTACCAAGCTATAATAAACCGATTGAAAAGTTTGAGAAGACAAGAAATGTTCTGGATGATAATTTGCCAAGAACGGGCAGATCAGTCACTGTGGCCACTCCAAAGAACGTAAAATATAATTGGGAGTTTTATGAACAAGACCTACAACTTCGGTTTCTAAAGACACAGCTCAACTCGGTGTGAATGTGCGCTCTATGCATACCATTCTCACCAAGAAATTAAATCTATTTCCGTATAAGATTCAATTGTAAACGTCTCTGATCAAGGTCAATATTGGCAAAAGATATACTTTTGCAAAAGTAATCATAGAGATGGTTTGGACATAAATCACGCCCATTAGATGGTTATGTCAACAAACGAAATTACCGACATAGGAGCACCAAAAATCCACATTTTACCGAGGTTCGTCGATTTCACCCAGAAAATGTTAGTATATGGTGTGCAATTTAGCACTATGGAATTGTCGGTCCACTCTTACAAAATATGTGAATGAAGAAGTTCATCCTAACTGTGAGAGATAAAAGACAAGTCAACTAATATTGGTTTTAGTAAGATGGAGGCACCGCCCATTGAACTCAAGTGTCTTTGACATCCTCACAAAGTCTTTGTAAAGAGAATTCTCTCCTCCTCCTATAAGAAGGTAGCATCGAATGGCCCTCAAATTTCCTCGTAATAAAACCCATGAGAGTTTTTATTGAAGATGGGATTTATTAAAAGACACCACAGTGCATTGACGAACTAAGGAATCGTAACACGGAAGAGGTTTTGTCTATTTCTGGGGCATCAGAAAGTTGCTATTGAGAGTTTTGAGAAAAAGGTTAAATCACCATCTCTAGTGAAGGCAGTCATTTTGAAAGCATAATGATCTGAACTCCATTTATTTATCGTCATAATAAAAATGAAATGGATTTTATCTTGCGTAGTATTTTTATAATGATTTTTTTATCGTTCGCATTATATAATAAAAGCCCTGTACAAACTTTACTGACTATCTAGTTCTCATTTTTTAATAGTAGTAGTAGTAGTAATAGTGGCTATATGATTTGTGCATGTATAGTGCCACCAAAAAGGTTACAACTCCTGTATAGCAGCTATATCTAGCTAGTAAATGGTACTAAATTTTGAAAGACGCTAAATAAGTCGCGTGCATCTGATTGTGAGATGAGTTTTCTATAGAACTATTGAAAAGCTAAGTGAGTTAAATTTAACAAAAAAAGAAGAGTAAAAATTCACTATCGTCGATTCTTATAAGCAGCTGAACGTCCATTTATTTTAGATATTCAAACTTTAAATACGAAGTTCGTTCAAGTTCTTGGATTATAAATTTTTTTCTAAAAAAGTACTTACCCGAGAAAGTTAAAACTTGTGTCTAGACGTACACATTCTTCACAATGTCGTCGCCATAATTCCATAGCTGCTGAAATACTTCCTTAAGAAAGACAAAATTATGTTAATCAGATAGTCTGGGAATTTCGGTCTTATTATTTTGTATTTTTTGTTGAGTAGTTTTAAAATAAATTTCTGGTTCTCTGTTGGGTGCTGACTATTGAAACTATTGTTTGTTTCAATTACTTGGTTTTGTATGGTGTAAATACTTTTTCAAAGTGGGATGTTAGAAGATTAGCTTTGTCTTTGTCAGTTGGATATGTGTTGCCATTGGCTGTTAGGGGGGAATGATGTCAGGTTGCGTTAATAATTACTTGATAGCCTGCCACATCGTTGCGTCTCTGGGCTAGAGCTCTTCAATGTATTTATTATATAAATTATATCTGTAGTTGTCTAATTTTATCTTGACTTGGTGAGTGAGCTGATTATAAAACGCTTTAAAATGTGGTCTTCTGGTCCGTTGCCATTTAGATTTAAATGTTCTGTTGTTTAGTTTAATTAAGTTAGCTATTTCGGTTGGAGTATGCATACCATTGCGTTTTTTTGATTTCAATATATTAGTACTGGCTGTACAATTATTTTTACTGATTGAGTATGCTGGTTGACTGCCTCATCAATATCGGTAGTGAAATGAATTGGTCCGAAGATTTTGATATTTTTGTCAAGCTCTCGCTGAAACATATTCCAGTTTATTTTGCCTTCAAATAATTTTAATAATAGGATGTTTGCAGTGGTTCGCTAGAGAAGGACAGTATTGCCGGTAGGTGATCTGAATCAAGTTCATTTAAAACTGTTTGGTAGATAAGTGTTTGAAAGTTTTTAAATAAAACGACATCCAAGATATCCGGTTTGTAGTCTAGTCTATAGGGGTAGTAAGTATATTCATTAAAGGCTGACCTATCACATCTAAAACTCTAATGCTGGGACCTTTGCTGACATCACAATTATACTTGCAAACCACGCAAATCCAACAAATGCATCTTCATATGTACAAAGGCGCCTAAACTTCTTACAAGTTAACAAGTGAAAATTTAAGATTATCAAAATTAAATCAATTCAGATAACCTTTGCACTAAGAGACGGCTTTTGCCTTCTAGTTTCTATCAACAACACAATCATTCCTATATTGTCAGAAGTGCGTTACCCAGGATTACATCTAAATGAAAAACTCGCTTGTAAGAAACATATGTTTAAGAAAAAGGAACAGAGACCTTAAATTCATAGAATTATATTGGTTACTTGGAAGAAGATCCCAACTATCTATAGAAAATAAAATCTTAAACTACAAGCCAGTTACGCATGAACTTAGGACATCAAACTATGGAGTTGTGCAAGCAATCCTCAAAAGATGCCAGTTCAAGACTCTTTGTGCAATAACCAAACGCTTTATGTTGTCCTCGGTATCCCGTTTGTGAAATATGTCATGCAAGGACGCAGTAACTAGCATCATGTCAGGCCAGAATCTGACAGTAATCTCCTAGTGACACCACTAATACAACGATAAGAAAACAAAAGTTCACAAAGAGGTTGTCAAGCTCAGATGTTAAACAAATGACCACCAAAAGGGCTCATAATGTTTAAGTGCTCTCATATTAGCTTAATAGAACATAAAATTTTGATTACTGGTTAATAAAGATTTAACGAAACACTATTCAGTTCACAAGCGTAGCTTGTACATAAAGGTGCTTATGAAGTTTTGTTAAATTACCTTATCAAAAATAAATTTACAGGTGCCACAATAAACAAAGATAAAACTGTTACCTTTAAAAATAAGAAGTTATCGCTTACAAACAGTTATTGACATCTTTGTTTCGATAACGCCCAAAGCGAATTTCGTTATTCCGTGGGATCGCACGCGTTCCCGCCGACTTGAGCAAAATGCCAACTATAATTCCCTTTGAAAATTTGTTGGAAGTCCGTATTTCATGTTTCAAACTTTTTAACATTTTACTTTTATAGCTTTGGAGCCAATTAAAACTTCCGGCATTAAAGAGTCACGCAAATCGCGCTCTTTCCCCTTTCTGTTTTCGAGGACCGGCTGGGACGCGTCGTGCAGGAAGTTTTAACGAGATAATGTAGAGCCCGCTATTAGCCATCAATTATGGATACAATTTGCTTGTAAATAAGCGAACACGAAATTTATCCGCTGCAACTGCAGCGCTGGCTGTTATAAATCAAATTTCTGCAACAATTTGCTCTATGGCTGAATGGCTAACTAGCGCTGGCTTGCAAATACGAATGACTAATAAGAAGCTCGGAGCAGCGATTGAAACCTGTCGCATGAATTTGAATTTTAAGCGGCGAGTTCCGCGAAAGCTCGCGACCGAGTGCAGCAGGACAAGCGGTGCCTAATCGCGAATTCGCAGGTATTTGCGCGCGACCGCAGTTTTGCGGTTTCGGTTTTATGCACGAACCCGAACAAAGCATGATAAATACGCCATTGCCGCATTACGGCCCTGCAATAAATTGAATGGCCTCTCTTCCCAGAAAGTCTAATCAAATTACTGCTTGTAATGCCGCATCAATCCATCTTACGAAATGATACATCCAGCGAATATCAGTTTCGCGTTGAAGCTTCCCACACAGGCGCTGGCCCAAATCGCGCCAAATCCCTGGAAGGCCGCCGCATGATTTGTCCTTTCCATCCCGGGCGAGGTGTCAAAACATTTGTCCGGTAAATCTCTTTGCCGCCGCGCGGCAGCGAAGAATGCGCGCCAGGTAAAAATAGATGTGCAATAAGAAGAAGTATTTCCGGGCGCTTCGATCGAAGATTAGGCTTAGGAATATTTATTTCAGCAGGACAAAAAGTAATTAAAGTTGCTTCGTTCCAACAGCAATAGCATCCCGCTCCGCATTTGCACCCGGAGTTGTCGATGTAGTCATACGCAGCATTCTTACAAAGGAGATCTAAAGCAAATCGCTGCAAAAACTCTGTAAGAGGATTCGCTCGGGCTCGAACTAGGACCTGCTTGTGTATTAAAGGAATGCGGTATGGAAAACCGTTTAACTTCCGGCAGGCCGCTTTAATTTTCTGAGCGCCCCTTGGCTGCTGCTCCAGGATTGATGGATACCTTTGTTTCGGCGCAGCATCCGAAATTAGAATCATCGACTCAAAGGTAATTTGTTTCACTTCGTCTCAGCTTAGAATAAATAATCACCTTTACAAGGCTCGTATTACGACGAAGGTTTATCTTTTATCAAATCGTTTTGTGGATTTGCCTTGCTGAAAGTTACCACAGTGGTTTTAATTATGACTTTCTCTAAGCTATTAATTTTGTTTGATCTTATAAAACTTAAAAAATTATACATAAATTTATAAAAATTGCACTCTTTCAACTATTTTACTAAACACATTAGTTATTGCAATTGTACGATAGTTTTTGCATTGATTTCTTTTCTCTTTTTTTAATATTATATTTATTGCCAGATCAACAATTACATTGTTATACATAGTATGGATGTTACATATGATATACTTGATGCAAAACTATTTGGGTGTCTCGATGGACACTTCAGAATAGCAGCGTTAGTGATTTGCGACGTCGGCTTATATTATATCCGTTTGAGTCTTCTGCGGATCTGTGTTTGAAATAGTTCGTAATGAAGCGCGCCACTACACGCACTAGAGTTAGTTATACATTTTTTGGCACTCATTTTAATACAGTCATCAATAGTCATAAGTCCAAAGCTCGTAGTGCAGTTGAGTATTTCGGAGGTACCAAGGTGCATCCGCAGTACTTTGTTCTGATATCTCTGTAGTTTATTTAAGTTGGTTGTAGATGTGTTACACCATATCGGTGATCCATACAGAAGTAACGGACATATTAGACTTTTATAGAGGAGGTCTGCACATTAAATTTTTAAGGAAGACTTGCGGTTAAATAGAGAATATAGTTGCTTAAGTTTGCTATAACCTTGAAGTAGTTTCTGGTTAATATAAACGCTCCAGTTGAGCCGTGTGTTCAAGGTATCGGAGTATTATTAACGTGTAGGCTGGCGGGATTTGTAATTCTTCTAAGCATGAAGTCTTTGACACTTTTCGGGGTTTATTTGGGTACCATGGGTAAATTTAATTTGTAGCTTGTTGCAGTGCTAGTATGGCTTCATCCAGAGAGGTTGCTTAAGTAAGAATTGCTGTACCATTAGCAAAAGTAGCTAGAGTTGCTGTGGTACTGGGCAGGTCAATGCAGATGCAAAATAGGGTTGGACCAAGCACGCTGCCTTATGGTACCAACGTGGATGGTCTTGGTTTCCGAAAGTGCTGAGTTCACTCGAACGGCGAAGGTTCGGTCTTCCACAAATGAGAATAAGATAGCTTTGAAACCGAGGTAGGGTGTGAGTAGGTTGGAGGAGTTGGATGAGGTTATTGGGTGATAAAGGACCATTGGGTGGGGTTGCAGGTCGGCGTGGAGGTTTGCACCGCCCTTAGCTTTGTCTGCAAAAGTCTGGTCGCTGTTGGTGAACCAGTTTCTGATGTTGGTGGCTTTAGGGGCTGTAGTCTGAACTTTGGTGCGTTGTAGAAATTTGAGATGATGTGGACAGCCGCGATAGTTCGCACTGTAGTCTCCCCGCAGCTTGCAAATTCTAGGGGGTCGTTGGTCTGCTTTTTGGATTAAGTGTGTAGGTGGTCGCGTTTGATGCATACAGTTTTTGTTTAAAATAATTTTTGGTATTACCATACTGTTGGCGTCTATGGCATTGGGCTATGACTTATATTTCCTTCTAAGTTCGACGTTACAATAGAGGGATATATTTAAAACCCACTGATAAGGGTTTATCTTTAAGATTTTGTTATGTGTGGTATTGGATTTGATTTTCAGCGTAGAATTTAGTTAAGGTTCGAACGTCTTCATCTTTAGTTAAATTTATCCGTATCGTGGATGTGTTGGTAGGTCGTTGTGAATGTACCTGTTGCGTATTTTTGAATGTTTTCTATAAGAGGTTTATTATTTACTGCATTGTGCAGATATTTTAATCGCATCCAGCGGCTTCAATTGTGGCTTTGTGCTAGTAGATTGTTGTTTCATTATTGAAGCCACCAGCCGTAGCTGCAGGTAGCATTTGTTTCCTTCAATAAGGCTTTGGGCGGTCTATCTGTACCGTTTTTGAAAGTCGTGTATCGGTGGTGACAAACTATCTAACTTGTGCTTACTAGGCGCTTGTTGATTCATTTTACTTATATGAGGTGTTATTGGTAGTTAGTTGTACAATGTTGAAAATAATTTAGACTTACTGTGTTAAAGCAGGGAAATATTCTAAGGTCACTGTATCGCACTATTATCGGAAGGCGTATACACCCATGTTTTATAACCCATTTTCCATTTATCGGGTATATCTTCTCGTTTATGACTTTATTTATTAATTTAGTAATCATTTTGTATAGCGTTGTTGTTCCTGCTTTAACTAATTCTCCTAGTATGCCTCCTGGTCTTGTTGCTTACTACTTTTTATTTTTTTAATACTTTTCCTTACTTGTTATTTCTTTATTTCGATATATTCGTCGTCCTTAATAATTCTTCTACTCGTGGGCTGTGTGATATTCAATTATGTCTTCTATTAGCAACGCTTAGAAATACTTCTTCCATTGCTTTATTTCTACACTAAACAGTCTGCTCTTTTGCCTGTGCTCTACTCGCATATTTCTTATAAATCATCATGATTCCGACATCTTTGCATCTAGATTTGTTTTACATTTCTTATTAGGTTTCTTGTTCTATTTTGCTATTCTCTATATTTTTCTCTATCCTCATTTAGTTTGGTATTGAGCCATGTTATGTACAGGTCTCTTTTATAATTGGTTTTTTCCTTCATTTTCTTGTTTTTCGAATAGTTCTTAGATTTAGTTTTTTTAATTTCTTCTACTAGAGCTTCCATTGCAGTTTTTTTTTGTTAATTTTATAATACGTTCATAAATGTCAATATTTGTGCCTTCAAAGTTTTCGTTTAGGTAATTGTTAAATCTGGCGTAACAAATTCTCCAAACTTCGTCATTTAGGCAAATTCGCTATTTAGAAGATCATTACTTACGGTACAAAACACTTGTTTTCTGTGCAATAAAAATCAGTACAAAATAATTTCAATTAATTTAAAATAATACTAATAAAATAATATACTGAGCTCCAGAAACATGTCTTTTAATAAACTTATAATAATAATAAATAAATAGTTTTAATATAATACATTGGTATGGGGTCATAATGTGTACATTGATTTGAAAACGTATATCAAAAATAATTTTAAAATAATGTTCTTTGTAACTTTTTAAAACGTCATTTAATAAGAATATCACTGTAACGGAATAATAAAATGAATTCTTGTATAATTTTCCTAACAAAGAGTACAATCCGCCAAATTTTTTATGTACAATGGTTGAAAGCTGCCAAAATTTTGTTTTAAACTTACTTGAAACTAATGTAAGCAACGTCTATTTACTAGACTATTCCGACATTGTTCCTTGCTTAACAGGATTATTAATTTACGATAAGTACTCGCCTTATGCGCCGTTCCTTAAAGCAGCGTGTTTTGGTTCCCACAGTACCTCCCTACGATTCTATTGTTAAAAATGCGAAGACTTGTCTGTCACGAAATGTTGTGTGTAAAAGCTTATCATGGGAATTAACTTTGTAGGTATGGTAACTTGTTTTAATTTTATATTTTCAACTACACGAACGCTCTTAACTTTGTATTTACATATTTATACATGTGCATGTGCAAGTAATAAAAGAGTAAATCGTTCCTAAATATCATACACGTGCAGCATAAATAGGAGCAGATATATAATTGCAATCTGCAACAATAACAAATAATAACGCGTTGAAGTAACAAATATTTAGGCAGTGCACAAAAAAGGAAATTTATGAAAGGCTATTGCAAATGTGTGATAGTGACATAGCAGTGCGCCATAGCCCCATAAGACATAAGGCTTTTTTATATTATTAATGCATTTTATTGATCAGTGAGAACTTTTACCATTGTACAGCGTCCTCGAAAAGTCGATGGGAAGCTTAAACCGACCTTGTTTAAGTACCCGCTGTAGTTCTTAAGTATAACTAAGTTTGCATAAGAATTATTTCCAAACGTTTTCTATGATGTTAAGGTCGGGTACCAGTCAATAATGTCCGTGTGTTCTTCTTGAATGAACACTACAATTGCTTTGTTAAAAGATAAATGCTTAACCTGGCACAGCATTTGAAAATATATTTTTACCTGTTTTAAAGAGTTATGCTTGCGTGTAACTATTACTAAATCAACTGGTTTCTTATAAGATATGGTTTTCTATACCATGATTAAACAAATAACAGTTCAGCATCGTGACAAAATTACTTCATTTTTACGTTTTTTTTTTAACAATATTATTATCAGCTGAGCACGTAGTGATAACTATTATAGTTCTTATTGTTAAATACTAGGTACTAATTATATTATAACAACATAAATTCTAACACAATATGCGTGTACTCACTATACCTGTTGAAAAGATCTATAGGCGGTTTACGTTTAAGTCTAGTGTGAAGCGATCGTTTAGCAAAAGTGTAGTACACGGCATCTTCGCACTGACTAATGTTAGTATAAAATAATTTTGACGTCGTTTTTAGGTACTGATCAATGGTAGGAATGTTCAATTCCCTATGTATCTGAAATTTCTTACATACCATTCGGCGTTGGTGACAAGGCGTAGTACTTTATTTTGAAAAACTTGTTTTGGTTGGTTATAGAAGTTGCACCCCAGACACTGCACCCATAGCTGAAGATAAGTCATAATAATAGTCGTGTATATTGGGTCCTGCGTTTAAGCTTCAGAGAAGATTTTCTGTTGAGTTTCTATTTGAGTTTCATGGTATCATCTATTAGATCTACTGAGCATGAATATTTTAATTTCGCATTTGTCAGCATTGAGTTTTATGCACCATTTTGTAAACCATTAATTTGATTAACACTATTTTGCAGTTTTTTGGCAGATTATTAATATCATGTGATTGAGTGAAGATTGCTGTGTCGTCTGCATACATCACAAGGTCTGCTTCGGCTGATATGGGGATGTCATGTGGAGCTTAATATGGAGTCTTGGGGTACGCCTGTTTGTATTTGACGAGTTGAAGAGATAAAGTTTACTCGTACCTGAAAGGTTTTGTGTAGAAAGGATGCAAGTGTGTTCAGCAGATATGGAGACATGTTTAGCTTTATCATTTTGTGTAGAAGATCTTTGATACACACTATACGAACGTCTGGGCGACGTCAAACCATGCCAATAGTAGAAAACTTTATCTGGTCCTTTTATTTGAAGTTTTTTCGTCACTAAGTATAACTTTTGCCACTCATTCATTTCACTCATTCGGAGACGTTCGGTGCATTCAATAAATACATTTTTCGACAATTCACTAATGTAAAACTTTTAAGTAGCTTCTCAAGATCTCTTCCTGATGCATTTATTCCCATATCCTTTGCGATTTGCTTAGCTGTAGATGGCAAATTCGATGCTGTCCGCTATATAACTTAAGGTTCTCTTTGAGTTGTAACGAATTTTGTACGTCTTCTATAATGTTTTTGTTAATTCTTGGAAATACTACTCACATCCAGTTCTTAAACAATATCGTTCTTTATGAGAAGTCTCAGTTTTGTTAAATTCCTCGGCCGTTAAACACTTCTGCTTCCCATTTTAGCAACCATATACTGAGCATATCCAAATGGCAGGATATTGTATGTACACAGTATCATGTATTACATAATGCAAGTTAATAAAACGCAATAATACGTATTAACTGATATACGATGTTGTTGAGTGGGAAGTTTAGCAAATAATATACGGGTGCAAAGTGTAGTAGCAGTTGTTTCAAAATAAGAATATGAACTATATTATGAATGCAGCAGATACTTATTATGTAACAACCAGAGAATTTGAAATCAAGTTTTAATTGACTGATAAAAATATTCCGGTCATACTGACAGCATTTGAAGTCTGTAGGAGTCCCTAAAGTATCATTTTATGTACACGTAATAATCTAATAAAGTGGACCGTGCCATCGCTGCACCTGCCGGTTATAATTTAATAGTGCGATTTATTTTTATTTGCATGTTTGATCACTGCTTTTGGTGTATTATTTTAACATTACCACTAACAGTGCTGGAAAAATTACAAAAGAGGCAAACAAACCGACTTGAAACAAGAAATAAGAGTCACATTTTTCGGAAAAACAGTAAAAAACAATCCATAAATCGAATTTCGTTTGAGCAATCGGAAATGAAAACTTAAACATAAATTTAAAAAATCAATAACTGACATGCTAGAACTGTAATAATTCCTTTTAGTAAAATTTGTCCCGAATAATCACAATAATAGTAAAGCTTTATTATGGAAGACAGACAGAATTTCGATTACCCTTTTAAAACTCAAATAAAAATAAAAATTTGGTGGATTCTTTTGTTTCTTAATGGTTTAGAAATGGTACTTCAGGTTAATTAATGCGAAAAAGTAATAGTGATAAATGTATTTGCGTGTTTTTCTAGGCACTAAACTGTATTACAGTTTAAATTTTTAAATAGCCCTGGTACATAATTCCTATTAATCACTTCGTAATCCAACTGACGGCAATGACCTAATTGTTGGTAAATTGAACAGCATAGCAGAACGCCCAAATATTTATAATTAAATTTCATAAATCAATTATCAATTAATTAAATTCAATTTTAAATCACTTCCTTTCTAATCGAGCCCGAGCTCGGTTAACGTTTTCCAGCTGCTTTGCCTTCAGATTTGAGAATTATTTTTACAATTCGCAAAAATTTAGAGGCCTTCGCACGCCCTACGGGCTCTTCGAGTTTCCGCTTATTCCTGAAAGAGAAGAAAGTTCATGCAACATAAACTCCGGTGACTTTTCAGGCATAAGAGCGATATTAGGATGGAGTTCTTTATTTGCCGAGTCAGCAGCAAAACGCTCGGCGATTTATTAAAGGTCGCTTTGTTTACACGAAACATTATTTATCAGTCGCAGGCGACTATAAATTCATTGCCTTAGAAAGTTAACCTTGCATCGCCACGGTGTAAAATGTTACGTGTTCTAACGTATCTCTTGTTAGTACAATGCGCGTTGCGAAACTGCTACAGCTACACAGACAGGTGATTTTATGAGCTGGCACTAATTGTATCGCAATAAACTTCTGATACAAGATCGGAGATATCGCTCCTAAATTATGACTAAAACTTATTTGAATTGTACTTTTAAATATCCTTAGCTGTATTAATTTAGTATTAAAAGTGTATGTTAATGACGATACCATCAATATGAAATATTTAAAAATTTTCTAGAAAATAATATGTTTACTGGAATAAAATAGTCCAAAATTACAACAAGATAATTGCATCACCCAAAAAAGATATTATCAAGACGTAATAAGCAAATTGAATAAAAAAAATCTACGATTCTCGACAAAATGAGCCGAGAATAAGACCGCAAAGTTTGTGTTCGAATCCCTTCGCACCGTAAAACAGCCAACATAAATTATTGCGTGTTTTCGGCCAAGTTTACAACATAGCCAAGAAGTACAAGAAATCTGGCCACCAAAGGAGGCAACTGCTAGCAGGGCAACTGACAACAAGCGAAAACGTCATCCAGAACAGGAAGGTGTTCTCCGCTTCTGCGATGGTGCTGAGGCACTAATGTAACGTTGGACAGCTTCATCAACGTGCTGGAAAGGTTTGTCGAGCCCTAGATAAGTTTTCTTCAAAACTTTGCTCTAGCCCACAAGGCAAGAAAGACTCAAGCATGGCTACTTATGTTAGTACTGGCCCTCCGACTTGTGGCTATCCTCCAATCTCAACTTCATTCCCTAAAAAATTAAGAGTGGAGGAGAGTGGTTAAAGCGAAGGTCAAGGAGATGCATCATAACACCAAGCACATCTTAAAGGCCTTTATCATAGAGGTAATAGATAAGGCGGAAGCAGTTTAGTACATCTTAAGTCAACGCTACGGTTTTCCAATGATCTGATTGTTGCGCAAAGTTATAACGAATCAATAACTTTAATTTACAAAAGCTATGCATAGGTCTTTATTATATTTAACGGGTAGTTGATACAATTCGGATTGGTTGACGAGTTGAATTTCATAGTTGTTATTTTTTTATATATTTGTTGAAGACATTTATTTAGCAATATTTTTAATTTTTTCGATGAAATGTTCTCTACCATGTTTTATTAATTCTGATATAACACAATTTTACATTTAGTATTGCTCTCTTTATTAAATCTTTGTTATATCTATTAATTTCCATTATTATGTGTTGCTTGATAAATGTGTTCAAGTCAAAAAAATCCTTCTTTCACATTAACTTGCTATCTATCAAATCTCATTCTGTTATATTCCTGTACCATAAATTTTGGTCAAGCTCTTGTTGATATATATTTTTATTTATTTATGTTACCTTTTACTTTAAATAGCTTTGCTTTTTCTTGTCTTATACGTACTCTTAGCTTTGCTCTTACTAGTGTCTGTGATCACTGCTGGATAATTTATTGATCACAGCTAGGTTTGCAATTACCTGTCAGTGTGGTGTATATATATATAGCTTATAATTCGTTTTCTTCTTATTTACTAATCTTGGCCTTAAGATTACTAGCAATAATATAAAAACATGTTTTATTTGTGATTATGACTCGAAATATCTTCATAAAAATCTTCAACTTTCTCATCACTGTAGTCCGTAGCAAGAACATAAATTTGAATTATTTTAAGCTGGTATTTTATTAGCAATGACGTCCCTTGATGATATAATGTTCACTTCGATTATGTCCTTTTCTGATCTGTCGTTTATTAGATATCCTTTTGTAAATATCTTAATTATGTTTACTGTTGAGGTAAGACTGCGACAGAACGTATGGCCGATGGGTAACTCATTACATGTTTTCCCCTTTCTTCTTACTTGACTTAGCCCTATTAGATCCCAGACTTTGTCTTTTATTTCTTCTTCAAGCTCAATTAATATTTCATAATTTTGATTTTTTGCATGTCCGACCGCTACCTTTGTAAATGGCTTCTAATTTGCTAAAAACTGCTTGCCTTTTCTTACAAGGTTTTTATTTTCTTATATTGTTTTTTTAACCTTGTATTTATTAAATACTTTATTAGAATTTATTAATATCTGTTTTATGCATTCTTATTTATTTTTTATTGCATACTAAAAATTTCTTTACATTTTCAAAGTTATATATTAAATATTTTGTTGTTACCCAAAGTACATCTTATAGCTTATTTTAACCTAATATGATTTTCGGTTACTTTACTTACAGTAAAAGCACATTACATACTAAAGCTCGGTTTAGGAAGGTAATTTTTATTGCCTATTTTAGGATTGCATTAAAATGAAAATCACTCATTCAACACTTGATATGTTGTAATAATAAAATGCATAAAAGCCATTCTTAGTTCAAAAAAAGTCGTTTAAATACATGAAGGAACAATCAGGACAGGGTTAAATCGTATCAAAATTAGTTTTACAGGAAAGTTCAAGTTAACTTTCATATAGAGAAATTGTTAATAGTAGCAAATAGTAACCAATAAATACTATCTCAGACTAAATATTTATTTTAGCTCCTCAACTAAAATTCTTTATCCTTCAACATATCTTAATAGTCCGGCAGATCATAATAAAAGGTTTTTCTTGCCAGCAAATTAATTTGACTTGGAAACCTTTCGGAACGAATGAAAAACATATTTCAACAAAAGAAAATTTGTACGATCTTCAGGAAATGATTTAAGAAATTTGGAATAGTTTCCCTTTACAATAATCAAGTTGACTATTAATTAATTTTAATTTAACATGGCAACTTGTACACATTAATTTATTTTATATTTTATAATTTGCTTGTTTCTTTTTACGTGTAATTAGTTAATCAGTAAATTACTAACCACAACTTTTGTAAGGAATACTTCAGTTTATTACTAAAATGTTGCACATTGAGATTATTACTACAAGATCAACAGATTTATTTGGGCTCAAGAATAGCTAGCAAAAATCCCTTAAAAAACTATGCTCCTTTTCAAAAATGTTAAACAACTATCAGTTTTAATCAATGTATTTATTTATCTCTTTATAATAAACGACAATTTTGTTTTTCAATTTCTTCTAGATATTCAAAACTGTTTCATATTTTTAAGCTAATCAAATTATTATTCGTTCACTTTATATATGCCATTTTTAACCTTGTATTTATTAAATACTTTATGAATATTTTAGATAAGTATTCCAAAAATAAACAAGGGAAATATAAGGTGCATTAAAATTATATAAAGTTTCTTAACGCTCTATTAGATACTGTATCTCAAATGACTTTAAAAATTGTTAACCAAAAGTCATCACTGAGCTGCCTTACCAACAATGCCTCCTTTTTTTCTATAAAAAAAATGTATTATAAAATAAACTAAAAGAATTCAAAGTTTAATACCAATATATGTACCTGATGTATCAAAGCTTTTTTAAATAAATTTAAAAAACGAAATTAGTTTTTTAAATTGCCAGTTTAATACTTCTTGAATGATTAACATCTAGATTTCCGCTTATGAATCATAAGATAACTAGGATTGATTTTAAAACTTCAATTTCAATTTGATGGCTTTACTCTTCCATGCTCGATTTCTAATCTCTTCGAACCTTACAAAAATTTATTTTTTTACATTGCCCTTTACGTTTTAAGAATTCTTGAGTCGCTATTTATTTAAATAGGAATTGTACTGATATATATTTGATATCAATTTTGTTCTAAGGTTAAATTTGAAGCTCAAACTTATCTCGATGACTACTTTTATAATTTTTAAGATTTTTTTTCTATAACCCTTTTAAATATTATACGTCAAGTTTATATTTTCTACCAGTTTCTTTTATAAATATTTTCTTTATCTGTCTTATTTCCTCCTTTCGCTAATCTATTTTTTGGATATTATAAAACCATTTAATTTTACTATCGTAAATGTTACTACTTTACCAACAACAGAATATGTCGTAACAACTCCTATAACATTCTACTTTTTGCATTCCATGACCTTTTTCAATGTCTTAATGATGAAAATAGCATTTTCTAAAACTACAAAGCTTTGGACTGAAAAATAACTATTGTACGTTAGTCCATATTGTAAAAGTGTTTCAGATAACATGTAAAATATTAAAAGTTTATAGATACATTTCAGCCAGATGACATGTAAGTATTATGTTTTAATTTTTTATTCCAATAAGTATTGATAGACAAGTGTTCAATCTACACATTCCAAAAATGAGAAAACACATTTGTATGCTTAACGATAAATTAAAGTTGCTTTTTCAACCAACATATGTGTTATCCGTGATAATAGAAAGACTCAGCCTTTGATTTAAATCCTCCAATATAATTACTTAATCACAGTTTTAAAATATCCTAAATCCATAGAGTTTTCGCTAAATGTTGCTTCATTCGTATTAAACATTTATTGGGAGTCGAGTACGAGCAGTGTTACAGTACAGACGTTCCTTGGCCTGCCTGATATCAGTGCGATACGCTTGACCTTAAAGCTATCCGTAGCTAAATATTGTAAGTAAATTTTATTTTACTTATTCTCAACAAAACTAATACAATCTCGGTAAATGAATTAAAAATGGATTATCAAGCGCATAACAAGCGCAAAATAGACAGTTTAACACCGCCCGTTAATGAAGTCCAAAAACGGTATGCATGGACCACCCAAGATTTATTAACCAGTAATAAATTCTATCTACCAGCCCATTTGGAAAATACATTAGCTGATGGCGAATCTTCCAACAAAAATGACTCAAACGTGTCCGATAAAACACAATCACAGCCAGAAACTCATAACATACCAACCATCAAAGTCCCACCTATCTACTTACCAAACACCTTAAATCATAAAGCCTTAATTGAAGACATACAAAACTAGCTGCTGGAACCTTCACAACAACGTATAACACAACCACATTACAAATCAATTTAACAAAAGACGAAGATTTTCGAAAATTAACCAAACATTTTACAGAAAATCAAATCCAATATCATACTTACCAAAACCCAAATGACAAACCAATTTCCGTAGTAATTAAAAATGTTCCACTTTCTCTGACAGATGAGGAAATCAAAACTGAACTATCTAGTCAGGTGCCTGTGACAAAGGTAACACGATTGTACACCAGAGATAGAAAACCTCTCCCTGTTTGTGCACTAGAGCTAATCAATAACGAGCAAGCGAAACGTATATATTCACTAAAAGCAATTTTTCACTCCGTAGTTACTGTTGAAGCTAGAAGAAAATCCAAGAATATACCTCGGTGTTACAGATGTCAACAGTATGGCCATACTAAAAATTATTGCAGTCTAAAACCAGTTTGCGTAAAATGTGCTGGTAATCATCTACAATCCGAATGTCAAAAGAGGCCAAACGAACCACCAAAGTGTGCTAACTGTGGAGGCAACCACAGCGCAAACTATCGTGGCTGTTCACACCATATTACACTACTAAAACAACGGACTCGAGCACAACCTAGAAACTCGTACATCAATAACACACAGACCTTTGCAGATAAGCTTAAAAGCGGACTCGCCCAGAACAACAATATTACCTCCTCATCCACTCCATCAGCATTACCCGACAATCTCATTCAAACTCTCCTTAATCTTATTACGCCGTACCTTAGCCAAATTAAAACGTTCATTATTAGCACTCTCTTACCAATGCTTATCAATGGACCTTAACCAAAGCAAACCAATACAAAGTTTAACCATCCTTAACTGGAATGCAAATGGAATCAACAATCAGCGCTCTCTATTTATTGCCTTTTTAGCGAGATACAATGTGGACATCGCCTGCATTTCAGAAACGCATCTGTGGGGATGCAGAGCCACAAACCCCGAATGTATTAAACTGGAAAATCTTGCCATAGCAAACACCTTCCAAATTTTGGCACCAGATGATTACACCTATTACCCGTACCGAGAAGACCACCAGCCTGACATACTCGATATTGTTCTCCTGAAAAACTTTGGTAAACCTATCTTTTAAAGTGTCATTCCAGAACTAAATTCTGATCATCTCCCAGTACTGGTGTCATTCACCAACACATTAATCATTAAACAATCTACTCCAAAATTAATTAATGGCAAAATCGATTGGAACGTATTTCAAACTCAGCTCAATAGTAAACTCCACTCCCCAACACGATTACTAACAACCAAAGACATTGATGCGGCCGTGGACCACTTTACATCAACAATTCAAGATAGTGCTAAATTAGCTTGTACAGCCACTAGATGGACTCATCCAACAAATTACAATTATCCCCCCCGATACATCATTAACTTAATCAAAAACAAAAGCCAGCTTCGGCGTGAATGGCAGAGAAACAGAAACCCTCAACTTAAAAATAAATTAAACAACCTAACGCACCAAATTAAAAGAGAACTGGACAGCCTACGAATTAATACATATCAAAAACACATAGCAGATTTCAGCCCAGGAGATTGGGGCCTTTGGAAAACAACTAGAAAAATTCTAAATCAAAAAGAAGAATTGCCAACGCTATCATCTGTATCTGATAATGTCACTTACACTTCCGACTCCGAAAAAGCAGCTGCCTTTGCTGATCATCTTGAAAACACATTCACACCTGCAATCACTTGCAAGCCCACTCACAACACACAAATCATAAACGATATTGAACGAAGGGTGCCAATTCCAGATTAAATTCAACCAACTTCGCCTAACGAACTGAAGGATATTATCGAAAAGCTCCCCGAAAGGAAATCTGCTGGCCACGACTTGATCACCAATACAATTCTTAAACACCTCACATTGATGGCTATAGCTTATCTATGTACTGCCTACAATGCCTGCATGAGACTAGGGTACTTTCCAGAGTCCTGGAAACTTGCGCACATTCTAATGTTCAGAAAACCAGGAAAAAACCAAAACAAAATAAGCAGTTACAGACCCATAAGTCTGTTAACGTCGTTATCAAAAATTCTTGAAAAAATTGCTTACAACCGCTTGCTAGAACACATTGAAAATCTCAACATCTTGCCTAAATATCAATTTGGCTTTAGAAAAGGCCATTCAACAAGCCATCAACTACAAAGAATCAGCGAGCTTATCGAACTCGGATTTCATAACAAACATTACACTACAGCAGTTTTTCTTGACATAGCACAGGCATTCGACAAGGTGTGCATCGAAGGCCTTAAAAAAAAGATCCTAGACATAGCCATGCCTGTATATCTTAAAGCACTTATTTTCTCCTTTCTAGACAATAGAACCTTTGCAGTTAAAGTTAACACAACACTGTCCGAAACCAAAATGTGTCGAGCAGAAGTCCCACAAGGAAGCATTCTGAGCCCAGTGCTTTTCAACATATTTACTTCTGACCTACCTGAGCTTAATGCAACAATTGCTACATTTGCGGACGACACTGCTGTATTTACCCAAGCGGACAATCTTATTGAAGCAATTGCGATGCTGCAGAATGCAATTAACAAGTTATCTTCCTGGTACAAACTCTGGAACATCACCATAAACCCCGACAAATGCCAAGCGAAAATCTTCACTTTGCGAAGAATCAATAATCCTCCTTGTTTACGCATTGACAATACCGCAATTAGTTGGAATCCGAATGATGGTGCAATCAAATACCTAGGGGTATATCTCGATACCCGTTTAAGTTGGAAATACCACATAAACCAAAAACTTACCCAAGGATACACTAGATTAAAGCAGCTATACCCGCTCATTAATCGCAAGTCTAGTCTCAAAATTAAATGTACAGTTTTATTGTATAAAACCTTACTACGACCTCTTATATTATACGCATCACCAGTGTGGTGCAATACATCGAAAACACACTTGAAAAAAATTCAACGCTTTCAAAGGTGTTAAGAATTGCTGTAAACGCACCGTGGTATATACGTAACACTCAGCTACACGAAGAGCTAGGCATCCTACCCGTCGATCAGTTTGCTAAAAGATGTGCGGAAAAATTAATCTTAAACTCAAGTGCGTGTAGTGGCGCGGTTCATTATGAACTCTTTAAAACGAACATTCATACCAGGCTTCAACGCAAATTACCCCAAGATATAGTGCTAACAAATCCTATTAACGAATAAGCCAATACCAACAAGTTAAATTATTGTGACCATTATTTTGTCACACAAGTTTTGTTTAGTGTTATATTAACATTTTTATTGCCAATGCTATGTATAACAAAAATCTTTGTTGATCTGGCAATATTTTAAATAAAAAAAAAACATTTATTATTTATAATTTATTTTAGCACTTTTTTAAAATTTTGTTTAGAATTTATTACGGCATCTTTAGTACTGCAGAAGTTTGTTTTGGCAAAAAAAGAAAAGAGATCGTCATTGTGGTTGACATAAAAAATATTGTGAAATTCTTTTGGTCTATATATATAATATGCCTTCAAAAAAGCAGATACGACGTGTAATAAAAAATTTTAAATGAACATTGTACTATTTGTCAAAACTTAACAGAGCTTGGATAGTTCACAGCCAAAAAGATATAAATTAGAAGTGTGGCTGAAGATCTAAGCACCTTAATAAGATATTACATTGTATTGTATCCAAGGAGTTATACATACTACCTCTTTAAGAAAATGACTGTGCATGTCCTCGTAAATGAAGTACAGAGATATTTCTCTTATAGTAACAGTCCCAAAAGGATAAATGCCAAAGCTCATTGAGAAAAAAAAAACTGCAGACTGATTCACTAATGAGCTTAATGCACTCATAAAGTAACTGTGTAATTTTTTGTTAGGGTTGGTGAAATAATTAAACCATTTTTCAAGTATTTTGATAAGAATTCCGAATCTATCACGAGAAGCTGATATAATGCACTACCACGAGTTTTTTATTCAGTATATAAGGCGAAACTTCTTTCACACATGAGGTTTCAACTTTCACAATGATTTAGTATTGTCCAAATCAGGTAACCTCGAACGGTCGTATCGTTTGCTGATTTGAAAAAAGTCACTTTTTTTAATATTTTCTGAAGGAAATAGTCTACGCTAACTACGTATGAGGGCGTGCATTTTTGAAAGAAAGCCACCCGCTTTCCACTTACCTTTTACTTGGATCGGATCTTTTCCTTCACGTCTGTTGCCAGGAGATCTGAGTAATAAGCTGCATTGACTGTTCTGGCCGTCAGAAAGTGTACATAGATAACCCTCTGAAAAACAAAGAAGGACGTTGCTATCCCTTTTCCTGCCGAACGGCTTTTCTATGCTCTTTTGGATTTGAAAGAACTGGTATGCCGCCACTTGCATAATGACTGCTGAAAGTCTGGAATTAAGTAGTACACCCATGTTTCATCGGTAGTCACTATAGACTTCAAAAATGCATCACCTTTGTGTTCAAACTGCTACAGGAGACGACTGGCAACTTGCATGCGCACCATTTTGTTCACGTCTGTCAAAGTGCGTCGTACCCATCGCGCATTCACCTTGTGATAGTGCAGATGTTTTTTCACGATGTTTTCTACACTACCAACTCTAATGTACATCATTATTTCAAGTTATTTAATAGTGCTGCGCCTATTTTTTCGAATAAGCGCGTCTGCACGGTCAATGGTTGGCTCGGTGGCGAATGTTTGCTGCCGACGATCATGCGGTTTATTTTCCACGCGTTCTCTACCCTCTCTGACGCACTTACACCACTCAAACACATGAGACACGTCACAGACACTTTTCCTCAAATTGTTGTCGGAATCTGTGGTGAATTTCAGCGGACGGGGCGTTTTCTCCAACGAGGAATTTGGTTATAATGCGTTGTTTCATGCTCCACGGTATCTCCCGTTGGCTCATAATTTTAACAACTCCCAAATAGGACTGAACAGGTTCTAACCCACGCAGGAGGAGGGGTGAAGATTGTGACTCTACTCTTTTAAGGTTACACAGCTGCTGCGCAGTGCGGCTTGTTTACACACATACTAGTCCCGTTCATATTTAGACCACCTTGTATTTTGTATCAGTTTTAATTTTTAACACTGATTTCTCTTAAATGTGATTAAAGAATAGTTTTACACTAACTACTATTTAAAACATCATAGACATTAATAATATCTTTAATAATACTAAATGTCTCAATTCTGTTTTAAATTAATAATAAATAATAAAATAACGAGAGGAAGCATTTATTAAACTCATAATCATCTTTTAAGTTATACCAAGAAAAAATAAATTCTGTAAAAAACTTGATTTTGGCATTTTAGTAAAAAATATCACATATTTATTAATGATAAGCCCAGTTGAGACAAACACTCCTTTAGGGATCGGGACACGCCCATTTTTGGTACTTGCTCTTTAAGATAGTTTTATTTCTTTCTCTGTCACAGATGTAACACCGAACAGTTTCAAAAATAGTTTACTTTAATTTACCTCTGTACTTTATTTCTCTTGGGATTATTTCCAAAGTGATGCGGTTATGGATTTCTGTTTTTGTGAGATAAAATACAAATGTTTTGAAGAAGTCTGGATATTTGATATTAGTGTATTGTTCATTAGCTCCGTAAATATTAAAATAATTGATCCTGCAATATTCCTAAATAGAAGAACAAGTTAACAGTCATTTTCGAGAATTTACTTCATTATCATATTTCCTGCATATTTTATCGAGGATATCTACTCCATATTTCATAACAAGCTCTATGTTATCACCTGTTTTAGGGTCAATAGCTTTGCTGTGTCGCTTAAAACTGCTTTTTTTTTTTATACAAGAGACGAATATGCATTTCTTTTAGAAACCAGCAAAGCTACTTTTAACTTCTCTACCAAAATGTGATAGAAAGTTAGAAGGAACTTTGCGTTCGTTTTTTTTTTTAATGTCGCAATAATAGTCGGTACTGTCTTTACGTAAACTGACTATTAATGGCATTAAAGTGAACCAATTTTAACAAATGATGTTTCTTTTGGATCCTATTACTCGCATTACTAAGTCCCGTAGAGAGATGCCGCGTTTGCATAGTCTGTCTGGCTGAAATCTCACATGCACCTCCAGATTTGTATCATACCAGCTGCCGACACAAAATCAAATACTTTAATCCAGTATTTGGTTGACTTTCACGAAATTTACTGATAAAAAGGCCAGTTGCCTCGAAAGGCAACAAGCTGTTTGTCAACTCTAAGACAATCTGTTGGTTTAAATGAAATTTTATAGTTCGACACAAATTTATTAAAGACCTTCCTAATAGCAGCAAGTTTGTCTGCAGCTTTTCATTCTTCTCTACTATGAACATCATTGAGATGGAGACAACGCATTAGAAACCTAAAGTAGTCCTCACTCATCGTACCATATATTGGCTGTACCAGAGTCCCACGCGAGTTATCCCACATTTCAAATATGTTTCTTCTAGATGACTTTATTGCACTAGCAATCAACCGTAGATGAAGCAAAGCCTTTAATTTACGCCCATTTGTCAATTTAGCATCTCTTTCGCCTTGAAAAATTATTTTTTAACTTTTTGGATATAAATGCTCGTGTAGTCTACAATTTTTAAATAATTTTATTGCCAGTCATTAACTAAAATGACACGATAGGAGAAGTAGCATCAAAGTTTTGTTTTATGAAAAGCTGATAGTATATCATGGATTTGTCTGCAATACCATCTAGTTTTTTGATCCTTTCCAAGATAAAACAACTCTTGAGTGTTAGACCACGATCCAGAGATATCTCCTAAAATGCCTTCAATATCTCCTTCTTTTTCTTCCCTTATTTATCATCTCGTACACCTTCAATATATTTTACAAAATTTTCTTCTAACTTGTTTAGGTCTTCAACACCGAGAGTACTTTCGCAATCTTCTTCTTCAGTCTCTCTCTCAACTACTGTAGTATTTGTTCACGAATGCGTTCACACTTTTAGTTTTATATTAGCAATACAAGTTACTTTCCTTTATAAAAGAAAAATTTCCAATTACAAATACACACACTAACAACTTAAATAAAATAAAATGACATTTAAACCTTGAAAAAGTCGCAACGGAAGTGGTCGCGCAAAGTACAACGGCGCTCTAATCGTACAGGGTGCAAAATAAACATTTCTGAAAAATATGTAATAAACTATGAGGCAATTGACACTAAACGGTTTCAGATATAATAGGAGAAAAGGTAGATGAACCCTCAAGTTCAAAAGTGTTGCCAAGTGTCATCTGTTATCAGAACAACATAACTGGAACACAATTGTACTCCACGTGGACACTCAGATGCTAATAAACCACATTCATAATTAAAAATATGTCATTTCAAATATTACACATTAATTTATATCATAGTTATGTTATTACGTAGTAAGTATGAAAATTTCTCTTAAATTGCGGCATTTATCAATTTTTAAAATCTATTCCTTGTTGTATTTTCTGGGTATTAAAAATGTTTTGGTTTGATCGGCTTCTTGCACTACTCGACTTTGCTGAACACACGTGTTTTTACAACATTATGCTAGGTCTATTCGGGATTTAGGTTTCAGCTATATTCTGTTTCCTAATTAGAGCCGTCTCTCGATCACCGCGCACATCCCCATCGCTTCCCGAGCTCGTTAATGTTTGATTCCGCATTCCCGTTTCCGCTCCTCCGCGGCAAATCCCAATTACTACTTAAGCCGTGCTACCTTCCTAACAGGCGTCGGCGTCGGGAGCTGAAACGGATAGAATAATCCTTTCGCCGCCGCAGCGCCCCCGAAAGGCCGCGCTGAATTATTCGCGGCCCTGTTGGCTCCCATTCGGAATGATGAGGACGCATTACATCTAGCCTAACTCAATACAATCCCAAATAATAACCTGCCCTAATTCAATTCGGCTCCTGGGAGCACGGCGTGTTTACGGCGAGCGGGAGGGGCACCACGAAAATTTGACGATTCGCGACTGGCGCACGAGATAAATTCTGTTCCGCGTAATTCGGCTCGCGCGTGGCCGCGGTTGTCTCTATAAATGGAAATGAAAATGGAATTGAATAACAAATAAGAAGCGGTTTCCTCTGCCCGCGCCGCGGCGACTCGGAATGATCTCGTTTCCGTTTTTAATTCGGGTTTTAATTGCAGCGCCCCCGCAAAAAGCTGCGTTACGTGTAAAATAAAAATAGCGTCGCGGGCGCTGTGTTTATTAGCAGCGTGGGGGCGGAGGGTAGTTGTGGGCCCGACATGGAGCAAAAAGGGGGCATTGTTTTTTGCAAGGCTCGCTCTACCCTAATGTACTGTTGTCATACAGTTCTCATTAGTCATATGCTTGTGCACATACGAGATGTTACAGTTAAAATTCCATTACTGTACAAATGCAAGCTGAAACATGGTGTAGGGGGCACATAACAAGCAAAAAGTATAAATTCTGGAATAAAAAGTCATTCCAGTACTACAACTATTACTATATAATAGGTCTAGTAAAAAGAAATCCATTATTTTTGCATGAAATTGAAGGTTTTATTTAACATACTTACAATGAACCGATTTAGGTCAAATATGCGCCGTTTTGTTCAATAAGTAGTTGCCATTTTGAAGGTAATTCCATTATGCCTCTCTCATAGAAGCCCTTGTCCCTATTGACAAAAAACTGGGACAGTCGATTTTCACAAGCCTCTCCTGAGGCAAATTTTTTAGCAGCAAAATAGTTCACCATGGACAGAAACAGGTGATAATCACTTGGTGCCAGGTCCGAATTATAAGATGCATAAGAACCTCCCAACCAAGCTCCCGGAACTTCTGGAGAGTCGCTATTGATGTGTGTGGCCTGGCGTTGTTTTAATGATACACAATTGTCCAATTGTTTACAGTATAGGTTCAAGTTAAGAGTTTGGCCGTAGGGGAGTAGCTCATAGTATATAATTCCTTGCCAATCCCACCAAACGCACAGCAAAACCTTCCTGGCCGTCAATCTAGGCAATTTTCGCTTGACGTTGTCGTACGTGATCCACTTTTCATCGCCAGTCACCATTCGCTTCAGATTTTGTTGCGATTCTGCAGCGATCACAGATGGAGATTCGGTCCATGAAGTTTTTTTGCGTTAACTGGTGTGGCACCCATACATCCAGCTTCTTTTTGTATCCAGCCTTTTCCAAATGGTTCCGAACGCTTTTTTGTGCAATGTTTAGCTCCTGGACAATAGAAACAGTGCTTATATGACGGTCGGACTCGACCATTTCCATGATTTTATCCACATTTTCGACAATTGGCCTTCCAGAACGTGGTGCATCTTTGACATCTAAATTACCGGAACGGAATAGACGAAATCGAAACTGCGCTTGATCGGCTGTTATAGTATCAGAACCAGAAACACTATTCACATTTTTAGCCGCCTGGTTTGCGTTTTCATATTTATCGAAGAAAAACTGTAAAATATAGCGTATTTTCTCTTTGTTGGTGTCCATCTTTGACATGAGCTCAAACAAAACTGAGTCGACTATTCACAAAACTATCAAATAAGTTTTTGTAATACGAAATGTCAACTTTCTAAAACCATCTAGTGTAAACCGATCGGACTTTTAGAGAGCGAGATACAATTTATTAAAGCTATCTATTGGAAAATTAATGGATTTGTTTTTACTAGACCTATTATATTCACTATATGTTTCTAATTAACATTCAATATTCAACTCAATTTTAAATTAAATAAAAATTGTGAAAAGTCAGATATCACTAAAAATATAAATCAGGGATTAGTTCTGTATTAATTTCTAACTAAAAGCGTCAAATTGAAACATTACTTTAGTCAAACATTTACAGGCAGCCACAGAATTTTTGTAGTTAGTTCTGTAAGTAGCAAATTTTTGCAGGTAGTGAAATGGTTAATAATTTTTTTTAATATTTAAAACTTAAATCAATTTAGTTACAGAAATTATACTTCGTTTATTTAAAATTTGTTGTTTTGTATTATAATATATTTAAGACTTAAAAATAATGACCGAGATTTCGGCGAAAGTGCTCTTGTCGAACTATGGTATGCACATCGTAACTGGGGTGTTATCATCTGTATAAGTTAAATTTATACTTAATATTTTTATTCAGTAAAATATTTTATATGAACTCTGAACTACCTTTAATTTTAATTGCTTCCCCTCAGTGCGAAACAGCAATGTTAGCAAATAAAAGAAATTTTAATCACCTTTGACCTCCCGTAATAAAAACACTTCCATTGAACAAAAGTGAACAAAGTGAAGATAGAGTACCTAATATTATACTCAAAAAGCTATTCCAAAAAAACACCTGGCTACCACCTTTAATGCATGCTTGTTATCTAGCTACTTTACAAACCAATGGAACTATGCGTCAATTTTTCTCTTTTCCAAATAAAGAAAAAAAACGCTATTTCCAGCTACTGACCCATTAATCCTTTGAGCAATCAAATCGAAATAGTTTGAAAAAGTAATTTACTTTAGGCTAAGTTCTATCAAGGGCAGCGATTATTGAAATCATAGAAAGGGGGGACGTTTGAAAACAATACACAGTGATGCTTTTTGTGGACTTAGCTTAAGATTATGGTCGTGTATGGACTGAAGGTCTAAGATACAAGATCACTAATCTTAAAATTCTAGAATATATAAAAGCCATCCTATTCTCATTTTTTAACAACAAAACATTTTCAGTTAAAATTCATGCAACTGAATCATTAATAAAACATCAAAGCGGTAGTTCCTCAGCTTCTTGGGCCCTATTCTATTTAACAACTTTACCCATGATATTCTTAGCACAAACGCAGGCTTAGCATTATTTGCTGATGATACTACCCTATTGATTAAGAACAAAAACTCCATGTTACTACAAATGTGCTGATAAAATGGTTTGAACAATAGAAACTAATGATAAATCACGACAAGTGTATTGCGAAGATATTCGCCCACAGACAAATCAACGAGCCACTACCACAATAATCCTATGGTGTATAATAACACCACGGAAGCAGTGAATTATTTAGGTCTATATTGAGGCACTTGTCTGACTTGGAAGTTTCATGTAATAAAGAAAAACTAAATAAAGGCCATACAAGATCAATACAATTATATCGGTTTATCAACTGGAAATCATTTCCTAAAACAAAATATGTCATCCTGCTCTATAAATCATTAATACGGCTCTTAGTTCTACAGAGTTGTATAATCTAGCAAAACACATCTAAAACAAACCTAAATAGAATCTAAACACTACAAAATAATATTATAAGTATCTCAGTGAACACTTCTTGGTATATTACCAACAAACAACTATATTCAGAGCGTGATATGTCTATGATTTTGAAACATATCAAAAAATTTGCACAAAAAATTATAATTGTACCGGTGCAGTCGTTACCAACTAGGTCAAAAACAAGTATACACTCCATTAAAGAGCATTTTACCAGAAGGCACTTATTTAAATCAAAAGGATAATGATGGTGTCTAATTGATTTGCATACAATTATTACACTTTGCTACAATTTCCTAACAATCATTTTATTAATTATGCAACACTTCCATGCACAGCAATTAATTTGTTAATTTGCTACAATGTCCAATAGAAAAAACGATGTACAAAGAAAAACAAAATTTTACTAAAAAAATTTTTACTTTGGAAAAACAAAACTCCAAAGATTTTTTCAATGTTAAAATGTTTATGTAGATGACAGAAATTAACACCAACTTCCACTGGAACATTTGCATTTAGTAGGTACTTCCGCATTTAGTAGTTTCAGTTCCATTGTCTAAATTCATCAATAACAATTCGAATAGTTTAGTTCTATAAATCTTGTAGTGTACAGTAAGCGTAATTTTTAAGTTTTGTGGTCACTTAGATTCCCATTGATATAAATAGAAATATTAGTTAACTAGAACAGTAGAAAACATCTTTAACTTTACATGGATAAAAGAAATAAATATTGTCTTTAAATAAGGGAATTAGTCAGGAAAGTAAAAGTATTTCCGTCTAATTGAAAATGACTATAATGCTAGAATTAATAGTATCCGAAACACTTAGACATACTTGCAGATTCATATTTTTGTATAATAATTTTGTTAATTATAAGCTACCGAATTGCAACTCTCAAAGCACAACTCTAGCGACAGTAGTGCAAAGCCTCAAAACAACTTTTAAAAACAAGAACACCAACACTTTTAAGGTATTAAAAGGTGTCCCAAAATTAACGCAAGATTTGAATTAAATAGAAAACACAGTTTTTAGTCTTTTGATTGTAATTTTTTTTATTGAATCATAAAGTACATAGGATAGGGTTATTTATGGAATAACACATCGGGCAAATGGCCTCCACGGCTTTGCATATACATACGCATTCGTTTGTCGAAATTTTCCATGACCATTCTGCATAAATGTGGCTGAATTTCGTTGATGCAACGTTGAATCTCCTCCTTTAATGCACGCGTGGTTGTGGGCTTGTTAACATAGACCTGTGATTTTAAATAACCCCATAAAAAGAAATCTAATGGTGTTAAATCACACGATCTAGGGGGCCAATGCTGATCACCGAAACGAGAGAGTACACGACCTGGAAATGTCTCATACAGTAATTGAAGTGTTTCGCGGGCTGTATGGCATGTGGCACCGTCTTGTTGAAATCACATATTGGCTACATCAATATCATCCAATTTCGTCAAAAAGAACTGGGTTATCTTGTCGCGATATCGAGCACCAGTAACAGTCACTGCTTGACCAGCCTCATTTTCAAAAAAGTATGGTCCAATTATGCCTCTAGCCCAAAATCCACACCAAACAGTGACACGTTGTGGATGCATTTGTTTTTCGACAATCACATGTGGGTTCTCAGAACCCAAAAAGCGACAATTTTGGCGATTAACAAACCCATCAAGGTGAAAATGTGCTTCGTCGCTTAGGATGATTTAGCTCGAAAAATCAGATTCCATTTGTTGATGCTCAATAATCCATTCAACAAACTCTCTTCGCTGTGCATGGTCATTAGGCTTCAGTTGTTGTGTTAATTGAATTTTGTAAGCATGGAGACACAGATCTTTAGTGAGTATACGCTGTAGAGAGCTTCTTGAAATTTGCAATTCTTGTCCATGATGCCGAATTGAGATTCCTAGATCGTCACCGACACTCTCACGCAGTGCTTCGATGTTGACATTTGAACGGCTTGTTTTTGGACGACCAGTGTGTTTGGCGTCTCCAACGGATCCTGTCTCTCGGAATTTTTCAATTAATCTCTTCACAGTTGACGAAATTAAAACACTATTCCGACCATATTTTGTATGAAATTTTCGAACAGCGGCCGCCAAACTTTCATTATTTTTGAAATATTGTTCAATAATGAAGACACGTTGTTCTATTGTGTAACGCTCCATTTTTACTAACCCTAAACTGTCAGCTGTCGATTTATTTTTGTTTTAGGGTTGTCAACACTTTACGGCATAAATGGCGGCAAATTTAAATCTTGCGTTAATTCTGGGACACCCTTTACAATTGCTTTATGGATATATATATTTTTTGTTATTATTTCTGTTTGTTTATCAATAATAACATTTTCTGAAGGAAACAAGAAGAATAACTGGAACAACAGTAACCTTCATTTCGGTATTAAGAAAATTCCTCCACAATATTGTAAGCATTAACTATTATTAATTTAATTGCTCCTGTATAATTTATTTATATGTATAATAATAATAATAATAATAATAATAGTTCCCCGTAATAGGCCTCGAAGGCGATGTGGCAAGCACCGCGCCTTAGACGACCGCCATTATTACCGCTTGCTTGAGCAAGCGCAGATACTCAATTATTTTTAGTCACTGCGTAGTGGTATAACTTCTAAAAATTGGTGAACTTTGTATTATGTTTTAGCAAAGTTATACCAGTACTATTACACAAACGCAACGTCATCTATCCGACCTGACTTGAAATATAGTTAAATTTGTGTAACATGCATGTACATGGAGTAGTATATCATCAAATCAACATCCTTAAATTTTCAAAAATGAGAACAAGAGTCACAAACAGTACATATAAATTTCTTAATATTAATCATGTTGCCCACCTCCAACTTTATCATCATATTTTACCTTGTTAGCATTTTTTAAGAGATTCACTTAACTATTCAGACCTTCGACGAATATTGATATGTAGTGAAAACACTTTACAAATTTAAAAAATAAGAAAAGCTACAAACTAAAAAATTCCTTTTGCCCATACAAAAATATAAAAAAAAACTTTGCATTATTACCTTCATTTAATTTTAAATTAAATACCTATAACTTATAGGTCAATCGTAAATAATTTATATTTTTCAGTCTTTAAAGAAATATTTTGCACCAGCAACGGGCATAAAGTGCGAAGCAATCTAAAAAAATTAATACATTTGAAAGCCCTTAAATTATTTAAATTAAAATTTGTTATCTTAAGAATAAACCAGTCTAGTTATTCTCTAATATTAAATCTCATGTACAAACAAAATTTAACTAATTATTAAAATCTGCTCACTGACAACCTTATCAATCTGCTCTTTACAAAACCGGAATGTCAAATCTCAAGAATAAATAAAAATCGTTTAAAACTATGAAGAAAAAAATGTAGACTAAGAAAAGAAAGTGCATAGAAAGTACATAGAATATAATTTCAAAATAAGTAACATAAAAGGTATTGTTGATACTGCGTTCTAAAAGTTTTAATAACATTTTAATTAATAAACCAACTTATTAGCATACTGTCGTTGCATTCTAAAATTTATTGAGAAAATATAAAAATGTAACCAATATTAGACTTCATTGACAACAAGAAAAATGGTAGATTACAATAATACTATCTAAACAATAGCTTCCAATAATATTTTTGGTGGCCTTTTCCCAAATTTTAGCAAAATCTGAATTACCCAAATTATATCTTTATAATTTGACAGTCTAGTAAAAATAATACATTTATTATATCTAATCGCCAGTTTATATTTTGGGAAATGCATTTAATAGTCATCAATTTTCAATGTAACATAATGGAACTACTATTAATCTTACTCGGTAGAATCCTATCGTACGAAGTTAGTGTATAAAATTAAATTAAAACTCCCATGTCTATATTACCTATTTGTTAAGTTCTGTTTATTAACTTTCAAAAGCCTGTAAGGCGTAGACGAAAGTTTATGCGATCACGATCCTGCCTGTCTGCATGTGTGTCTGTGGACACGATCTCCCCGGAACTACTTGACTGATTCACTTCATATTTACTCAATATATAGTTTAGGTCAGTTTCTTCTTCGATATTGAATTTTAGACCTGTAGCTCTCATTTGACCCAAGATACGAAAGTCCCATGGACACATGCATGACTTGCGTCGCTTTCGAAAGTTACCTTTCCGGGTTTTACACTCGTCTCGTACACTCATGTATCAAAGTACAAAAATTCAAAATCTGATAACTACGGCAGCAATATTGGAGTGTTCTAGGAAATCATGATCTGTTCAATTTCATAAACATTACTTCTGTAAGTGAATATCATGCTACAACATTACAACATCTATCTGCATAGAAAGAATGGTTAAAGGAAAATGGAAGCAGATAAGCTTAATTTATCTTTACCAGGATGTACAGTAATACTTGCTCTCAAATGTGTAGTAACAATTCTATTTCTGCTAAAATTTATTAAGTGTCAATCTTAATTGGTGGGTGATATGTTAAGCTCTCCCTAACCTTATATAAAGCTCAAACCTGTGTACTAACTTACTAAAAGTTTACAGTTTTCTACCAAAAAAATCATCGTTATAAGAACACTACCGTAATCATAATAAACAATATCCAACTTCAGACGCACTAGGAAATTAAATCTAATTCACAGAATGATCACTACTACACTAAACTAATTGCACAATTAGCTGTGGGACTCGAAAAGTTGAAAAAAAACTTGACCTAAAACTTATTTAAAGCAATTAGACCCGCATGGAAGAATTATTAAATTATTTTTTTACTTTTAAATCCAAACCGAATGACTTTATCAAATACTTTAATGGATACCTAAGTACAACGTTTTACGGTAAGAGGGCTCACAGGAGCAAGCGGATCTATATTATATCAAACAGCCAGACATCTTTAAAAGCTTTATCAAGCACTAAAGCATCATATAGACTGGTATGGGAATGCATCAACGAAATCAATGCACTGGCAGAACACAACACGGTGAAACTACTATGGGCACCTAGGCATTGTGGTATCTACGGCAATGAGAAAGCCGATTAATTGGTTAGACATGGATCTAGTGAGGCTTATATTGGCCCAGAACCTGCTTTAGGACTTTCACGAAGTGCTACCCAAAGCTTTATTAAAAAGAGGGCACGCACTCATCATCGAATGTACTAGAAGAATCGACCAGGACATAATTTCAATAAGGGACCTTGCCAAAAGAAAGCTGCAAAACTCGTTAATCTAACTAGACACAGCTAAAGACAATCATAGGGTTTCTCACAGGACATGTGACTGTTAAAGAACACCCCTGAAAAATTGGTAAATTTAATGGTAATCTTGCGTACAGACTCTGTAACAAAGAACCAGAAATAGCCTTACATATCCTACGCAAGTGTGATGCGCTGTGCAGAAAAAGCGTTTCAATGTATTTGCATACCACTGCAATTTCGGTGTAGTTGTATAAAATTCATTAGACGAAACTGCGGTGCAGAAGGCCCAATATTCCAAACAGTTATAAAATCTGCATTCAGTTTTCTAGCAAAATGTCGCTTTCGTTAGTGAACAGAAAATTAAGTCCATTTTTTATAGTTAACACTTGGTTAAAACTTTATTCGAAGCAGTTCCTTGTGAAGTCAGATATGTCTCTCTAAAGCGAGCGTTATTCTCAAGTGAAACGGGAAGGTTCACGTAACCTTCGACAGCTTAATTTTTGTCAATATAGTCTTTAGAAGCATCTAAAGCAAAGTCACGTTTTTCGGCTAGTGAAAATTTGTTTTCTGGTTGAAGAATGTTGACCCAACAATCAACGCAAGTTGATATAATTGCAAATATCAATATACAGGTAGATGGAATCTTTCCCAAGTTCTTAAAATTTTGGCAATTACTATATATATTTTTTTAAATACAACTAAATATTTTAGAAATTTTTTTATTTTGTTTGAGAAATTCCATATTTTTTAGTAATGCCATAAAGCTAGATTTATTTTAAACTATTTTACTGTTAGTTAACTGACAACAATCCAGTTGAAAAAAGTTTATTTATAATGATCTATAATTACTTTTATAATTTAGTCCTCATAATTTCCATTTAATTAATCTCGTCAATTTAACTACAATTGAATTTAAAATAATCGTCTGATGCTTATCGATGGTAGAACTAAAACACACATTTCAGTCTATGAACTACACTGTTTATTAAAATTGCAGCACCGAGAAGAAATGTAAATAAACAACTTTGCAGATTTATGTAATAGTCCGTAGTCATTCACAATTATTCATTAATATACGACCCCATCTCGAGTTCTTGTGATCGCCTTTGTTCTTCTTGGCATCAAGCCAAACAATAAACAAACAGCGCTTTGATGGACTGCACTCCATTCATTACCGGCACGCTCCTATAATTCAGCTAGATTCCTTGGAGGTTATGGATACCGCCGTGCCCTGATGTTCCAAATATTTTCGATCGGTAAAATGCGAGGTGACCAAGTCAAACATTGGCTGGTTTTGATAAAGAAAGTTTAATGTGTTACGTATTACACGTGGTGGAGCGTTATCTTATTGAAAAATTGCCTAGAGCATCCTCTGAAGGAAAGGGTTGTAAGACTGCATCAATATAGGTTTGACACTAACTCTGATTAAAAGTGACATGGTGTCATAACTGATAGCTTTCCATACCATAGTACACACAGTTGCAGTCTTCTTGCCCACTTTCTTTTTTTTTAATCATTTATTTGCCAGCTCAACAATCAGTTACATGTTATACATGGCAATGATAATAATAGTAAAGTAAGCTATAACAGTACGTTCTTTTATAGTTTATGAGGTAGGTTGTACCCTTACAAGTATGTTAACTAATTGTTATATTACTAATCAATGTCGAGTTCGGTTAGATATAAATCTTGTGGTAATTTTCGTTTGAGTCTTTGGTGTATGTTTGGTCTGCCTAAGTTGTATAGAACTGCACCTTCACATTTATGTAAGTTTGCAAAGAATTTTTTGGCACTCGCGGCGATGTAGCTTTGGATTGTTGGTATGTCTAGTTCGTAATGTAGTTGTTCGTTCCGAATGAACCAAGGAGCATTTACTGCTATGCGAAGAATTTTGTCCTGTAGTCTTTGGACTTTTTCTATGTTTGACTTTGCAGTGTTGCTCCAGATTGTTGATGCGTATAGCACCAACGGTCGTATTAGAGATTTTTACATCATAATGGTGCATTTGGGCTTAAGAGATGACTTTCTACTAATGAGAGGGTAAAGTTGTGCCAATCGCGCGTATCCTTGGTTTAACTTGTAGTTAATATGAAGTTTCCAGGTAAGTCGAGTGTCAAGGAGCACTCCCAGATACTTGATGGCGGCATCGGCGGGATTCCAGGCAATAGTGTTGTTGTTGATTGTTAAGCTGGGAGGGTTTCTAATTCTTCTGAGGGAAAATATTTTTGCCTGACATTTGGTGTGGTTGATGTGCATATTCCATTGGTTGAACCACGAGCATATTTGGTTCAGTGCAGTCTGCTGCTTTTCAATAGCTAAGGTAAGGTCAGTGTTGGGTCAAGATTGCGGTGTCGTCCGCGAAGGTCGCTAGGTTGCCTCTATGTTAGGGATATCTGAAGTAAAAATATTGAATAATAGGGGTCCCAGTACGCTTCCTTGAGGTACGCCTGCATGGATGGACTTTGTTTCAGAAGATGCGAGTTTATGCGCACCGCAAAAGTGCGTTTTCTAGGAAGGAGAAGACTATGGCTTTAAGGTAGCTGGGAATTTTTATCTTGATGATCTTGCTTTTAGGCCTTCGATCCAGACTTTGTCGAAGGCCTGGGCTATATCGAGGAGAACTACAACTGTATAACCTTTGTTTTCGTAGCCCTCTTCTATTTTTTCAGTTATGGTTGGAGTTGGTGCTGCGTAGAGTGTGATTTCCTAAAGCCGAATTGGAATGCTGGTAGGATGTTGAGTGATGTTAATTCATTCATTAGCCGGGAGTGGATGATCTTCTCGAAAACTTTGGAAAGTGATGTCAGTAAGTTTATTGGCCTGTAGCTACTAATCAACTTTTGTCTTTACCTGGTTTAGGAATCACCAGTATGTGTGCATGCTTCCATGTTTGTGGGAAATAACCTTGCTGAAGACATGCATTAAAAGTTGTTGCTAGATAGGCTAAGGTTTTGGTGGTGAGCTGAGATAATATTAGGTTGGTAATGAGATCGTGCCCAGGAGCTTTTCTTTTCAGGAGATTGTCGATTATTGTTTTAATTTCAATGGGAGAAGAGGGAGTTATCGGTTCTGTAACTACTGGGAGATGAGTTTCAACGTGATTAATTATATATGTTGCGTGGTTTGGAGCGCAAGTGACTGTTGGAGTGAATACACTTTGGTAGTGGGTAGCAAAGGCTGTTGATTTTTCTTCGTCATTAGCAAGTAGTGTATTATTCACGCTTAATGTTGGGATGTCCTCTCTTTGCTTTAATATGCGCTTTGTAGCTCTCCACATTTCTAGCCCACTTTCTACAACTTATTAATATCCTACAATCGTTTTAGTTCAAACAAAATCTGGAATTATTAGAAAAGATTCTATGCCACTGTTGTGTCCACTTACTCCTATCCGTTGCCCATTGTAATCTTCGTTGGCAATGCAGAGAAGTCAGTGGTAGTTGCAAGAAAGGACGTCGTCTTGTTAGACCCATTGCAATTAATTGACATCTAACAGAGAATGTAAACAGTCCATACAGTGTAATTCAAGTTCGTTAACTTGTTGATAATATTCTCTTCTTCGAAGACGAGCCATCACATGATATTACAACTTCTCTCAGGTTTCACATCTAAGAAACTATATAAACAAATCTCGGAAAGGCACGAGCATATGGTTTTCAAACTTTAATAGATTTCTGATTATAGTATGCTTAAAGTAATGTCGAAGTTTTAATATAATATTAGTTGTTTTTAATGGTGATGCAATTTAAATTTTCTTTACCTACTAGTTTTAAATTTTTTCTTCAATTATAAACAAACTTGTAAAATATTAACATTTTGAAACTATCTAATACATTTAAGTTGCCCATATGGCAAGTTTTTGTCAAGATGTTTCTACTAACAATGTAATGAATACTGGCTCTAGCGTAGTATACAGTATATTATAAGAAACTAATACTTTCAATAATACACGCTTTAACTTTGTAATAGACTGTTTGTATTTTCTATATTTAATTGTAGTGTCATCTTGTGAAATACAAATTAGTTGAAGCTATAGAATTTTAAGTAGTACTTCCTTTCTCCTTCTACTCTTCAATCCTCGGAGTGGTGGTCAGCTTTTTCGTCCCAGATTGTGACACCCTTCCTTCATACATATTAAGCTGCTATGAGAAGACAATGTGGTGGCTTCTCCTCCTTCCACATCGGTTGGATGGAAGCCACCTTTGCCTACTGATATTCATATATCTGCATCAGTACCAATGTATCCATCTCTATCTGCAGTTTATACTGCAAAGCTGCTGTCTCCTTGCAGTTACCACTAGAGCAATTAAATTCCACTGGAAAGTTGCCTCTTTAGCCCCTTATTTAATATTATTTAAACAAGTTGTGACAAAAGTCACAACCCATTTAATTAATTCATAATATGCACCCGAAGCTTTTATTAATATCTCACTTATTAATTAAGCAAAGAAATAATTTAATCATTTTTATGGGCCAAAAATAGCAGGTTCTTTTTAAACATTTTTGGTAGATTAACTAAAAATTGGATATCTAATACTAATTAACTCAGTTGACTTTCTATCTTTTTAGCCATTAATAACTTGTAAATATATTTCTATAGAGAATATTTATTGTAGCACATAAGTTGTATTTCAAAATGTAGCTTTAATTCGTACAAAAATCAAAAATTATCCAAACTGTTGTCATAACATATCTTTAGGCTTTTCATACTGTATTTTATGCTACTGTGGTCAGATACTCGAAGTTTCAACTCCAGAGCTTCAATTTTCTTGCATTTGTTTTAGTGTATATATGAACGCTCTGTTAGCAATGTGCTAACAAGAAACAAAAAGCAGTATTTTAATTTCTTTGGTCAAAAGGCGTGCCAGGGGCTGAAATTTATCGGAGGCCTTAACACAATACGAAGGTAGAAAAGTTTAAAAGTGGCCGGGCAAGCGAATGTACGAATAGGGAATCAGGACACCCATAAACTTTCACTACTGACGCGAAGAGTTAGTGAGTTCAAGATATGCTACTGATAAACCGACAGGTTATCACTGGAGAGGCAGGCGTGTAAATAGCCGTGCCCTCGTGGTGCGGTGTGGGGAACTAAGTACGGCCCATTTTGAAAAGTAAAACGCTGAAGCCCAAATCGTCTTTTGAACGGCCGGCGCGAAAGCGGATGGGGGCAGCTACCGATATCAACCGATAAGTAATTGCCAAATCGCTCACCTGTAATCGGCTTCGGCTTCGGCTTCGACGGCGATGGTTTCACGGTGGCCACCTTGTTGCGATGTCTTCGTGCCTGGAACACGACCGCACTGGCCGGGATGCGATGCGAAAGTCTTGCGGGGTGGTTAAATGTGGATAAAATAAACACGTCCGAATTGGCCGCGATGCGGACCGAATCTATCTCTTGCGGGTTGGTTAAACACGACGGAATTGGCCGCGTTGCGGGTCGAATATTTCTTGCGTGGTAGTTACCTGCGGGTTGGTTAAATGCGGCCGCACTGGCCGCGTTGTGAATCGAGTATTTCTTGTGGGGTACTTATCTGCGGGTTGGTTAAGCACGACCGAATTGGCCGCGTTGCGGATCGAGTATGTCGCCGGGCTTCGCGCCTGGCTTAGCGGTAGATCATTTGCGGGAAATCTTAATTCGACAGCACTTTTCGTCTCAAAGGGTGCCGCCGACGGCGTATGCAGACTCGCCGGCTGAGCAAAAGCCCATATGCCGTTTTGTGTGCGATAGCAAAACGTGGCGCCAGATATCAAAGCCACCAGCATGCCGCCACGATAAACAAGCGGTTCAAGGGCGAAAAGGGCCGCCACACCAATCACCAATGTAGCGTGTTTTCTATAGATTACTCAAGGTTTTGCCCATCAGATCATCTACAGTAACCTCAACTTCCATGAAATGTAGACCAAGACGTTTACTTGGCCACTACAACAATGAAGGCGAAGAATTTTAGAGGAAGGTAGTCGCAAAAGATAAAACGTAGATACATTACTATCCAGAATCCGATCTATATAAAAAGTATAAAAGCGTGTATGAAGTGCTGGATAAATTATCGGGCGACCAACCAAAAACCGTCTTATTGGAAAGAATACAGAAGTTTGTAGACCGGTAGTACCAACTGCATTGAAAAGGAAGGAGACTATATGGAAATATGACACCATGTTCAATCTCAACATTTGTGTAAATAGAAAAACAAAGTAAAAACAATGTTCTACAGATACCCCGAGTTTTTATACATATAAATTTTCATTATAAAATTATCGTGATGTCACCATGACCGAGTGATCTAAGGTTACAGCCACTTTGTGGACGTAAGTTCGAATCCCACTTTTGACAAGTCGGTTTTAATTTAAATAAAAAGCTAAAAAAGCGACAAGCAAGACGGGCGAACAGACCGTACGCAATAGTTCTTTGTTTTTATATGTATAAAAGCCTAATAAATAGGAGATAATTTTATTTTTTATTTTCCCTTATACAATATTAAACAATATAAGCATAGTAACGATGGTATTTTATTTTCTCTTACTTTCATTTCAAGTTTAGAAAAGACTAATACAACAAAAAGTAGGATGTCTACTAACGTAAATGTATGGTATGAATAAAGAACCTGAAAAGTTTTATTTTTGCTTTTACTTTATTTACTTCCGTTATTTTAAGTTTTTGCGAAAGGTTAAACGAAACGGGCGCAACAGTATGTTACAGACAATAAACATCATAACGCCGAAAAACAAAATGAGTAGATGCGGCGCAATAATAAACAGGCGCAAATTGTATAGAAGCGAGCGCACTTTATTTGAAGGGTAGAACATCAAACAACATCAAAAGGGCGGCGGAAAATTTTAAAAACACCTGGCCGAGCCCCGCAAATTTCGCTGCAAAGCTGACGGAAATTATGCGCGCCTCGCCTTCGGATTCAATTTTCGCAAATTCCACTTTTATAATGTGCCTGAAGTTTGCATTCGAATCTCTTTAATTACGGGTTGGGATGAGCCTGTCTGTCGGCGTTTATGAGGCTGATTATGACGCGCTTTAGACACCTTTTTAGCGCTTCAAACGCTGACGGCCGCTTTTCGTTCTAGCCTGCTTTGGCCGGAATTTCACGGATTGCCGTGCTAACTAGCGCCGTCGTCTTTGTTTTGCTTGTCCAAATTTAGACATGTCGATGGAACGGCGGCAAGCAAATAAAACACCGGCTAATTGGCGACTCGCACTATAATGCAATCGTTAGCGGGGACGGGTAGAAGAAGCGGCTGCAAAAAACGGATCTGTCTGAAAAACGCCTATTACTGTAAAACAGCCGAGAGGAACGGGAGTAAACAGCCTGCAATAATTTTGACTGTAGGTTGCTTTAATATTACAGTTCTGCACCATTCAAACAGTCTGACAAAGTTTATTGCGCTTGCGAGCATGAATTCGCATAATTTATGTGTTGCCATTTTACAGACTATTCAAATTATTAGTAAATGACCATTACAATTAACTATGTTAATTGTTAGTGATATAATAATGTAACATCTGTTGGAATACAGTTTATGTCACACTTTCAAGCTTTTTATACTTTTAAACAACTTTTACGAAGATACCAAAGAAAAGCCACATGCTTAAAAGTTTTCATTGCAAAATTCTTTTTAAGCTTTTAATGCACTAAATTATTGTAAATAAACAATCAAATCTAGCGACTACATTTTTATTTAACGATCTGGATTGTTCAGCATGCAAAGAGCACATTAACTGATAAGCAAAATTCTCCGAATATTCGCCAAAGACGACGCGAGTCATTATTTAAAATGAAATGTTAAACAAAGAAATTAGCATACAGATAAGACCTAAGGCATTTCTTTTGGTTCAAATACTAACCAAAGCGAGTTACAGCTCACTTCACTACCCAAAATAAATTACCTGCGCGAAAGTCGCGCCAAACTTAAATAAGTTTTTCGGTACAAATAAGTACAAGATTTATGGGGAGGCTGCAAGCGTTACGTTTAATGTTATAATATTTACATAATAAATGGCACAATGCTGTCCTTCTACTTTCAAGTATTGCTGCGTCATAAATTTGGCTGTGTGACAAGCCTTTCAACAGCAATTTTGCTGCTTCTTTTTCGAGTTTGTAGTATCCGAGTAGACTTCTGCATTTAAATTTAGCTCATTTAGCTCTTTGAAGAAATACAATTCGAAGTATTCGCTAGTATTTGTAATAAACAAGTTGTGTATTGAGCTTTTTTATTAAAATTGATTTCAGGGTCTAGAAAACGTTGTTAAAGATCAACTTATTGTAATGACAATTATTAACTTTACAATATATACTCTAAAAAAAATAACACTGACCCTTTTAATGTCATTCTATATTTGCTATTTAGTTAAGAAATCTCTTTTTATATTTTCTATATTTTACGTCCCGTTTCCTCTAAAGTATGCACATGCCCCAAGCCTAATTTCTTCTCCTGATGCAGATTGAAATTTCATAAATTATGTTTAAATAGAAGTGCTGGAGAAAAAGTAGCAAACACTTTAGTAAGGTTTGAAGCTTTAAACTTAATTTAATATAAATATTTGGCTCTACCCTTCAAGTTTTCTAAAACCAATCTAAAGACGTTAAAATTGATTATTTAAAATAATAATAAAATAATACAAGCGCCAACATATATCTTTACTTTATTTACCTATTTACAACAGGAACGGTAGCATTTATGACGCTCGCGTCAGAAATGGCATATAAAAGATTTTACTGGCACATCAATAGTATTATTTGAAGCCACTTGAGTATTTTAAATTTGTCAAACAGATTACGCTGTTTTTGACAAAAATATATTGAAAGCAATTCAAAGGTATAAATGTAGAGAATCTTTTTCTTTATATTCATTAAAAATTATTGTCGACTGAAATATTTTCGTGATAATATCTTTATAAATTGCAATGAACTTTATATAAAATTAAAATGTTTGTCTATTTGTACAAAATGTATTGTATTTGCATGTAAATCTGTTCAAGAATTTTTTGCTGATCCCCAAAACTAAAATTTTTCAAGAAAAATTCTAAAACTGTATCTAAATATTTTAAATTGATGTATTTGTAGTATTTGTAATTTTGCTTATTCTTCTCTTTACTTTTATCTTCTAAATATTGTTTTTAACTAAGTCTTATATTAGTATTATTCTTCCTCAATTTATCTTTTCGTAATTAATTTTTAAAAAATGATTCTAATGTATTGAGAATAATTTGTCTTATTTTTTCACTTGTATTAAGTTTACTTTTATCATTCCAGCTAATACTGGTTTCAATGGCATTTTTTTTTACTTGTCTGCTTACTCTTATCGTCAACATCACAAGTAGCATTCTAGGATATGCTCATCACTAAATAAATTAATTATATATTTATTCAATCATATGCTATTTAATTTATAATGATGTTATGCAATGTTCCTTTTCCATTTGAAAAATATAGACAGGATGACTGAAGATATCATCATCATTTAAAATAATAGATTAATGGACTTTTTTAATCTGGTTAGCTGTGTTCTCAATTTGGTTTATATTTTGTAATCCGTTAAATAGTAATCGACATAGTGACAAATAAAGTTACCTTTGTTTTTCTTCAAGAGCTCTTTTAGAAAGCTACAATTTTTTGAAACTTTAAAGAGGGTAACAGCTAAGTATCCCCATGTTTTTGAAAATTATGGAGTAACTCAGAACAATTTTTTTGTATGTAAAAATTGCTGAAACAGTGTAATATAATCTATTCATTTCGTTGACTTAAACTACATTTCAAATATATTTGTTACATACTCAAAGAATAATTTTGATGTTAACCCTTCATCGTCCAATTCGCTTGCATCTGTCAACTTATAAGAGTTTAGTCACAATATGTTTAACATTTTTATGTATAAAAAATACATTAATAGTTGATCAGTTGCCAACGCCCAATTTCTTAAATCAGCTAAGTTAAACACAATTTAACCAACACTTTCCTCCCATGTACCAAAATTAAACTTCAATGTATCCACCCACTTCAAAACCCATTTTTAAACGCGCCCAATCTTAGTAATACTCATACGACAGCATTCTTTCAACCCGCTATACCAGTCGTAATAATGATAATGGTGACGCTAAAAATATAAAACAGATCAAGAAACCAACGATAACAAACATCCTTGGCAAATCATTAATAGAAAAAGAAAAATTCATTCGATTATCAAAATCAACAGACAATATAACTGCAATTATATCAAACAGATATTAGGCACTCACTGAAACTCATCCCAATGCTCAAACTGTATATAATTTTAACAAAACTAATTCGGAAACCAAAACCCATATCAAGAAAATATTGTGCACTATACTTATCAGATCAAACAACAAATAGCTTACCAAATTGTTATACGCGACCTACACCAATCAAGTCCCCCAATGACAAGAACGAACTAGTTAAACTAGGTCACCCTATAAGAAATTTATTAAACATCCGACATAGAGTAAACAAAGAGCCACTGCTAATATTTTTTGAAAAACTTGAACTCCAGTATAACAACAAAAGTATTTATAAAGTAGAATTTATCCAAAATACCAAAGTCAGAATTGAAGCACCCCGAATCAAGAACAACATAATACAATGTATACGTTGCTAAGTATATGGATACTTCAAGGCCTACTGCACGAAGCCTTATAAATGCGCCAAATACGAAGAATTTCCTGACAGTAAAAGTGCCAGAAAACTAAAAATGTTTCCGCCACATGTGCCTTGTGCGACGGCGATCATCTCGCCGGCTATAAAAGCTACACTCTATACAGAGACATAAAAATGAGAAACATGCCTAAGGAATTAAATATCAGAATACCTGTCATCAATGCTAACCTAACATATTTCATACCAATCACCCATCAGCCCGTGTATAACCCACTCTATAACATTTCAACCGATTTACAAATCGTAGTTAAACGAACTAACAATAAAGATGAAATCACGAACAAACTTATCATTTTCCTGAACATATTTAAAAATATGTTTTCGCAGTTGTTAAATCAGAACAACATAATATTAAACATGTTCACCACAGTCATTAATAAATTAATACAATAATAGCTCAGATAAGCTCTATAAGAATAGGAGAATAGAACACAAATGTCATGAAAACATATTCATAAACTAACCCTATTTTTAAACACTAACAAAATTGATATCTCACTTTATCTGAAATCCACTCTACATCTTACACAGAAATAAAAATACCACACTATAAATTATAATATGCAAATCACCCGGACGGAACAACACATGCAGGCTCAGCAATTATAATTAGATCTGCTATTGATCATTACCAGTTACCGTTCTATATGGCAAAATTCAGTGCGCGATGGTAAAAGTAAACACGATGTCCTGACTATTAAATATTAGAACTATCTATTGCCCACCTAGGCATACCATTTTAGTTGACGAATTTCAACATCGCTTTCTAGTAGCCGGAGACTAGAACTCAAAGCACACTACATAGGGTTCAAGATTAATTTCACCCAAAAGACGAGCATTTTGTGCCACCATACAACAGAATAATTTAAATTACTTTTCAACCGGTGAGCCAAAGTGACAAACAGACCTTCGTAAAGTTCCTGATGGACTTTGGCATTACTAAGGGCATTTCTGATATATTTAGCAAAGTTTAAAGTAACTTCTTTCTAAATTCTAATCACTCCCCCGTAATAATAACATTAAGTACCAGTATTATATGTAAAATCTCACCATCAAGGCTTTGTTCTGGTGAAAGAAACTGGGAGCATTTTCAAAAATATATGAATAACAACATACAATTGTCACATAAAATGCATACACCTAGCTAAATTGACGAAACTGTTAAATATCTTACGCAGATCATTCAAAAAGCTACCTGAGAAGCTACCCCGTTAAACCACAAAACTGCACCCAAAATTAATAACATATCGCTACATATAAAGCAATTAGTAGCAAAAAAACGCAGAGTCCGTGTTAAATGGCAAAAAATTAGAAATTCTCGACACAAGACTTTACTAAACAATCTAACCCACCGACTTCATGATACCATCCAATAAAACAGAAATGCAACATTCAATTACCATATTTCCACAATCTCACCAGATCACACCATCTGGAAAGCGACAAAAAACGTTAAGAGGTCGATTATCCAAATACCGTCCTTAAGAAAACCTGATGGAAGCTGGGCCCGATTAAATAAAGATAAAGCAAATACCTTCGAGGAACATCTGGCTTAAATTTTGATCCCATTAGACTCTAATAATATTAATTTTAACACAGAAATTGAAAAACATCTTAACTTACCTGGTAAATTTTCGCTACGCTTAAAGCGAATTTTACCAGCTGAAGTACACAGAGAGATAAAATTGAGTAGTTCATTCAAAACCCCCGGCTATGATCTCATAGTAGGAAATATAATAAAACCCCTTCCTAAAAAAGCGGTAGTACTCACCACAACAATATACAACCACGTGCTTGCCATTTCCCACTTCCCTTACTCAATGAGAATTAGCCGTAATTACTGTGAGCATGGCAAACCTCCATAAGAAGTCACATCCTGCCGACCGATAAGTCTGCTATCCTTATTATCACAAATATTGGAACGCCTACTGCTATACAGAATCAAAGATATAACAGCTCCAGAAAAGCTAATTTCTACTCACAAGTTTGGGTTCTACGAAGGACATTCAACCATCCAGCAATGTCATAAAGTAGTCAAGAACATAAAAGATACATTTGAGGAAAAAAAACTGTGTATTATTACATATTCAACAGACCTTTGACTAGGTATAGCAAAGTGGATTGTTATATAAAATTAAAAAAAAAGCTACCTCTCCAAATTTTTCTTCTCCTACAATCTCATTTAACACAAAATTCAATTCGAGGGTATACTTTTATCCTAACAAACCATTAACTCCGGTACTCCTCAGAAAAGCGTTCTTGGCCTCTTTCTGTACCTCCTCTGTACAGAAGATATCCCCATCACAGAGAACACCTTAATTGCCATCTTCGCAGATGACACTACAATAATGTCATCTAATGCCGATCCGGATCAAACATCTGAAAGGCTCCAGTCACACCTAAATCTTCTTGAAAGTTGGTTCAAATTGCGTTTACCAATAAACACTCTACATACCCTCCAGTCAACATATACAATCAACTTAAACCAGTAAAAACTGAAGTAAAGTACTTAGGACTTTACCTTAACCAAATGCTGACCTGGAAAGCCTACATAAAAGCCAAAAATTAACATCTCAGCCTAAAGACAAAAAGGATATACTGGCTGATTGGACCCAAATCGCAGCTCACCCTGGAAAGTAAAGTATTACTCTACAAAACTATTATAATACCTGTATGGTCTTACGGAATCGAGCTATTAAGATGCAGTAAGCCATCAAACACCAAGATACTACAATCGTTGGCTAACGCGCCCTGGCACATCAGCAACCATCACGACCTCAACATTCTGTTCATAACAGAAGTCATCACGAATCATGCCACTAAAAGCCAAAATCACACACTACAACTCACAAATGAATTCATTACCAACATTTACTCCCACCAGGCCCCAGTTAAAAGACTGAACCGAAAGGCCTCACTGAAAAAAGAAAACCTAAATGCAAGAACCAAGAAAGAAAGAACGGATACACTAAAAAAATACATATTTGGAGTTATCCTCAGGTAAAAAAAACTAGCACAAAATTTTAAATTAAATGATTAATGATATTTGAGTTTAAAAAAATAATAAGGTTATTCCAAGAATTGTCTCAAATCCAAGAATCTCTAAACCACGAGTTTCAAAAAAGAAAATAAAAACAACCAAGTAAACTACAAAAGAATGTTCTTATTAAATAAGTTCATACATACAAAAGTAATAAGTAGACTCAAAATCAATGTACAACAGATTTTTAGACAAAACTGATTAACGGTTAAAACTATGTTAAAGATCTTAAGACAAATAATCAAAAAAACTATAAAATAACAATAATACCTTATTTCTCTACTTAGTGAATTTTAAGAATGTTTTTTATAAAATAAAACTGGCGTATGTTTCAGAAAAACTCAGAGAACACAAGATTGACTACAGCTATACTAAAGTTAGTGAATAAATTAATAAGATGAATATGCCATATGCGAGGAGACGGCAGGAACTAACTGAAAGGATACCTATCTCTAAGGAAATTCACAACGCGATATTATGCGGAATTAGAATTAAAAAGAAAAAAAGAAACTGTATAATATAACTATAATAAACGCATACGCGCCAACAGAAGCGGCAGAAGAAGAAGAAAAACAGGAATTCTACGAAGCCCTGGAAGAAAGCATCGATAGCACCCCAAAGAAAGACATCCTCATAGTACTGGGCGACTTCAATGCACAAATAGGAAGAGAAGAAACATATAAACCAACAATTGGGAACCGTAGCCTACACCGAGAAAGTAACGATAATGGATTAAAACTGATTGAACTAGCGGCAACCAAGGGGTTTAATAATAAGCAGTATCACCTTCCCGCATAAGAATGTACATAAGAGAACCTGTAAATCAAACGATGGAGTAACGGTGAACCAAATTGATCAATTACTAATCAACTTTACAAACCGCACTAATATAATAGACGTGAGAACAATGAGAGGCGCCGATTGTGACAGCGATCATTTCCTAGTACAAGCAAGATTACGACAAAAGATACCAAATATCAAACGTCAAAACACAACCATCAAAACAAAGAGATACAATTTAGAAAAGCTGAGGGACCCAGAAACCGAAGAAAGATACCAAAGAACACTAACGGGGAGAATAGAAGAAGAACTGGCAAGCGAAACGGAAACAGAAGAAGAAAACAGCGACAAACAATGGGATGTTATAAAGGAAGCAATTAACAAAACGGCTGAAGATATCGTGGGTACAAAACAATTACAAATACACGAATGGTTTGACGATGCGTGCAGACAAGCTATAGAAGATAGGAAGAAAGCGCGCATGCGAATGGTTCAACAAAATACAAGACAAGCTAACACAAACTTCGAAGAAACCAGGAAAATAGCCAGAACAATCCTAAGAAGAAAAAAGCGAGAACTAATAAACCGAAAACTATGGCAAATAGAGGAGAGGATGGGAGAAAACGAAATAAGAAAAGCACACGAAGAAATAAGGTACTTTAGAAGAGGTTTCCAACCCAGTACAAACATTTGTAAAAATAAGGAAGGAACTATAATGATTAACAAGGATGATATTGCCGAAAGATGGAGGGCATACTTCGCTAATTTACTGAACACAGACAATGAAGAAGAAAAAGAAAATGAACAAGAAAGCGAAAACATACAGGTTAATAGAGACGAAAATGAAGAAATACAAGAGCCGGAACCCACATACGACGAAATCAGGAACACTATCCGCAAAATGAAGATGCATAAAGCACCAATGGAAGACAATATACCAACAGAACTACTGAAATCCGGAGGTCAGGAGTTATGGAGAAAGATACATCAGCTAATCCGAATAATATGGAAGAACGAGAAGATGCCGGGTGCATGGAATATAGGAATCATATGTCCCATACATAAGAAAGGGAACAAGACTGTATGCTCCAACTACAGAGGAATCTGTCCTCAACACAACATACAAAATCCTGTGACACATACTACTGGATAGACTGAAGCCACATGTGGAGAGCAAACTGGGAAATTATCAAGCCGGCTTCAGAAAGGCGAAGTCAACAACAGACCAAATCTACATACTGAGACAAATAATGGACAAAAGCAAGAGAGTTCGGAATCGACATACTTAGCATCTTTGTCGATTAGAAACAAGCGTATGAGAGGGTGAGACATAGAGCAGTAAAACGAGCCCTACAGACCTTTGGCTTACCACAGAAACTAAAAGGACTAATAATAATGACTATTAAGGATGCACAATATAAGATAAATGTAGGAGGACATAAAACACAGGCCATCAGTAGCAATGTCGGATTGAGACAAGGAGACGCACTGTCCTCCATAATATTTAACATGGTGCTAGATATCGCCGTACAAAAAACCCCTACATGGAATGATCATCTATTTAGGAATCAGAATCAGATATTGGCCTATGCTGATGATATAGCCATAATCAGCACTAACGAAAGGGACGTAACCCAAACGTATAGAACTCTAAAAGACAATTCGGAAGAGACTGGACTCACAATAAATTCAGAAAAAACAAAGTACTTACGAATATCAAAACAAATTGAACAGTCAGAACAAGTAACTACAACTACAGGAATAAACAGAGTCACTAAATTTAAATACCTGGGTACAGTAATCAATGAAACAAATGATATAACTGATGAGATAAAAACCCGAATCTTTACAACTAACAGGGCCTATTTCGCAATAAATGATATTTTCAAGACAAAATTAATATCCAAGAAAACAAAAGTACGACTATACAAGGCAATAATAAGACCAATACCAATATATGGATGCGAGTCGTGGACGTAAGTTGAAAAAGAGGAGCAGCAGTTAAGGATATTCGAGAGGAAAATACTGAGAAGAATTTTTGGACCAGTTAACGAAGGGGGAGAATGGCGGCGACGACACAATGAAGAAATTAGAATCCTATATAACGAACCCGACATAGTTAATGTCATTAACCGTATGCGAATACAATGGATAGGGCATGTGGCGCGAATGGCACCCAACACCCCAATACAGAGGATATTTAATGGCACGCCAACAACAACACGACCAAAAGGAAGGCCGCGCAGTAGGTGGATTGACAATGTGTTTCAAGACCTCCAAAAGCTCAATGTAAATAACTGGAGGAAAACTGCCAAAAATAGAACAGACTGGAGGAAAATCGTTGAGTCGGTGAAGACCCTTGATGGGTGGTAAAAACCGAGAGATATTGTGGGTCCAACTCTTTTCAACTTACTTATAGATAAGATAATAAAAAAAGTCAGCGGGTATAAAAACAAACATTAAAAATATTGCACTATGCCAATAACTACACTCAGAAACTAAAGATATCTTGAAACAGTTTAACATGCTAATATAAGTACAAAATAGAAAATCAATGTGCATATCAGCCTATCAGCCTATCAAGTGTAAATAATCAATTTGTCGAAGTATATGTTATAATTACGTATTAATTAATAGAAAAAGCTGCAATAATTACATATCCAGACAAGCAAAACTTATAAAGCCGCAACGAGATCAGTACTTTAGTACAGTACATTAGAGCGCGAGGACATTGAAGCGCGAAGATACTAGAACGCGGGGAATTGGAGCGTAAGGACATTAGAACGCGAAATATAAATTTACATGAAGGAGCAACATTAAGCATGATAAAAGCAAAATTTTAAGCTTTTAACCATTAGTATACATGTATAATGGTTTAAAACGCTCTTTGCTTTTGCGGCCTTTATTTGTTTACTAATTTTTATTTCTTTGTTTAATTCAGTTACAAGCTGTTTGTTGTTTGTTCATTAGTCGGAAAGCCTTACACTGACATAGATTAGATAATTACAAAGTGTAAAATCCTTCTCAAAAGTAATATACATTAATCTGTAATTTAAAGCCATTATTTATCTACAATGCGCCGTATTTTTGAAATTTAGTTAAGAAGGGTGCGTGGAAGAATACAGTTAATGAAAGAACAACAATCTGAGTTCCCCGCTACTTAACGACTCACCAATAAATTTGTCATAATATGAAAATACCTTCTCTTGTAAACTTCTTTTAAGGTGCAATATGTTTATTAAGTTTTCAGTTTTTACTCATTTTTGAGATAGTTAATTTCTTCCCCAAGCTTTAGTTACGCGATATTTTTTACGTGAAGATAGAAAGCGAAAGTATTTTATCCCGAAAGGGCAATTTGAAATAATTGGAGATGCTCAATCAAATCTTGCATACCACTGTTGAAAAACTTTTTTGCTACGATTGCCTCTCCAATTACAGTTAGTGTTGTAGTAAATGAAATTAAAAGTTGAGTTGTAGAATCTATGTAGACAACTTCGCAAATTAACAATCACTGTATCAGTCAAAATAATGGTACGGTACTCAGTGTTCAAGTGGCGTTTTCAAGCAATGGTTTCCTCAAGAAAATGGTAAGGAAGAAGAGAAATCAAATTAATGGCGCTCCTAGAATGCCTTCAGGATTGGATAATATAACAATTCCGGAGTCTTATAAGATCTACAAATGCCCTGGCGGACAAATAGACGAATTTTTACTGGTTGACAATAAAGTATCAAGCTGAATATTAATATTTGGCGGAAAAAAATTTAAAGGTATGTGGTACCTAATATTTTTATATTTAAATATGTGCCTATTACAAAATATAATGCAATCTAATCGATTTACTTTAATACTATATGAGTTTTCAAAGCTCAATTACTTTTTTTATATATACATATTGCATTTCAAATAAAGTTTATACTATAACTTGTATTCTATACATAATGTTCTAAATATTCGCGTTTTTGTGGTAGGTCATTCTCAATATTTAATGTTTGTTTAGCTTTTTATCAAAATTTGGTTTCGTGAATAGGTTAAATCGCTAATTTTTTAAATCCATTTTCTGACGTTAATAAATTCAAAGGTCGTAAATAATTTAAGCAAAAAATGCAATATGGATTCCGACAAAACGTAATTAGAAGATACAAGATTAGGCTCTGTAATCTGAACGAGCAAGACCTCAATTCCCCTTAGTTCTCTTGTTGAAAAAAAATTCGTTTACAATCGTACAAAATCTGTACTTTTTCTTCAATATTTCGCAAACACGTCCAGTTTGCTTACTGTATAACTGTTTACTGCTCTTCTTTTTAGAAATAGTTCAAAATACAGTCAAAATTTTATCAAATTAAGATCGTGACTTTCTTGCCATATCCTATGTATATATTAGTCAGTTTATAAAGATCTCATATCGGCTTCTTGTGCACAAAGTCATGTGTGAGACGTCAGATTCAAGCGCGAGTGTTTGATGATGGTTTGGTATGCAACACAGTCTTCTTTATAAAACCAAATAGTCGGCTATAACGTAGTTGAGCTGCAAGCTACAGTCATCAGAATAGAACCTCTTGTTCTATTTCCAAATAGTCACATGGATTGCCATTCTTTATTCTTCGGCATCGAGAATCTCCTTTAAACCATTTTTATTAACAGTTCCTGTTTTTAGCAAGGAATCAATTCAGTTTTGTCAATTACCATCAAGAATTTACAAATAGAAATTTTTAATACACAAAAATCATTTTTTTTAATTTATTTATTTTTGTGACCGTTACTTAAAAAATGGCACAGAGTATCTTAATCTTTTTTTTTACATAATTAAATTATAAATGATTTTTAGCACCATAAATAGTTAGTTCGGTATTTTATTTACGTAAAATGATCGATTTTAATGCCAACCAATTTAAATAGAAATTGAAACGGAGAAATTGGGTTTTTCCGTTTGTTTAACTGTGCTAACATGTGCCTTATATATACATAAACTAATTTACAAATAAAAAAGTTGTTAAGCAATTTTTCTGCTTCAAAAACCGCATGCAGCATTGCAAGATACAAACTAAAAAATCAGGTTAATTTTTTATTTACTACGGTATTATTTGCAAAATACCCAACTTTAACAAACAAAACAAATTCTTGAAAAGTCGTAATTCGTCCTGTTTATTATGTTTTCTTTATAAAGAACTGTATATACCTGAAACTTTATTGTAAGTGCTGAAGATTAGGTTGCCCCAAAAGTTCTGACAACTGTGAAAAATTTAGTTTTTGTGCAATTTTTTTTTTTTTTTGTTTAGTTGTGCTTATAGTGTAACAGCCTCCATCTTTTTGTATTCTAGCTGACTTTACAAGAATGTGAACTTCGAGTTTTGATCTGCTATTGCTGGAAACGGGAAAATATAACAACAAGTTACAGTTAGGCTACTTTCTATTCTAAACTAATTTAGATGGCAAAAAAATAGTTCAAAGCCCTAATAAAACCAAAATCGAAATACAACAATTAACCGAAGGCTGCTGGAGAATCTCCGGCGCAGAGAAAAACGCCGTTTGTTATAACATTAAGTCAAATAAATAGCGCGGCGAACAATAAACAAAGAGAAACCCGAGTGACATTAAAGTTAGATTTATGTAGCGCCGCGCACTGCACCTCCCAGCAAATTGTAGGTGCGAACGCTTTATAGCAAATTGATTTTAATTCAGGTTCGGCTGCACGGCAAATGGGCGACGCTGGGTGGTCGCGGAATCAGGCGGCTTAAACAATTAGCCGCAAAAGTGCGAATTACGTGGGACTCGAAGATGGAATGCAAACGCGAGCGCCTGAAATTCCGCCTGGCGATCCGTTGGGCTTGTAGGCGAGAATTTTGGGAGTTATGAGAAATGTAAAGTTTTCCGTTAAGTTGTAAAACAATCGAAAATATTAGTCGTTTATGAAGTTTTCTATATTAAATTCTTAAATTCTGGAAAGTATATTTAAAATTTCTTTGGCGGCAACTCGACAAAATTTGACATAAAGTATCATAAAAAGTCCGTCGCGTTGTTCGTTCTCGAACAATTAACCCCTGATCAAAGTTTGAGAGCTTTAACGTATCGTACACAACTGTGACGAACCTCTTTAAAAAGAAATTTAAAAGTAAGCTTTTATACTCGTACACACGTGGTAGGGGTGGTGGTAGGAGACCGTTGTTATCTGTTAACATAACTGATAACGTAGATGCGCTCTTTGCTGATAATATCTCGGCATTTGTTGCTTCTTCACTACATAACGATAGTTTTCTTGTTTTTTAAGAGCGGCAAACCAATATTTAGGTAAATAAAATCCATCATCTCTGTTAAAATTATTTCTATATTTACAAATTTCCACCGCCTCTCTGCATAATCTTGGAAAATAGTTCCTACGATCAGATAAAACTTGTGTTTTTGAGAATTCTATTTCGTAGTTAAGATTTTATCCAAACCATGTTTCAGTTTCGAAGTTGGTGTTCTATTATTCTGGTGATAATTGTATGCCCTGTAGCCCCAATGCAGACCTCACACAAACATGGTATACAGCATACCCATGTTGTAGTCTGTGGATTTTTCGTATCCCCGATTGGTTGAAGTAAATCCAATAAATTGTTCAAAATTATTCCTATCCGGTCTGCAATTCTGTTAATACATAAAAAAACTTTGTCTGCCGCGACCGATTTCATTTGTGTTTTGCGTGTACACCTGTTAGGTTTTATTGCTCTTTTGATCTCCAACCTTAAGTAGCGATTTCCACCCAAAGTTTATTCCAGATGTTTTAGTTACTTATCTGAAGACTACATCAGCAACTAATCTGGTTACGTGAGCAGCTAACCGGGTGTCATCACCAACGGTCCCCCACTACTATCCCTACTAAACACGTACAAGTATAAAAGCGAAAGTCTACAGGACAGTAACTTAACATTAGAACATTTTCTTCTAAATAGGTCTCTCGTAATTGTAATCGAAATGTCAAGAACTTTCAAACACCCATCATGGCCTAACATACCAAGAACGAACAACACGATACATCAAAATACTGACTGTAAAAGTCTTCGCATTTAATTCACCATAAAAAAAATGATAATCTAAATCTATGGGACCTCACCTAATCCTTAACTGGTTTGTCTTAAATAAGTGCTGTTTTAATTTTTATTACTAATACCACCTTTAAACACACAAGAAGTCATAGTTAACAATTTTCTAAGCATAATACAGCGCATTACTAAACTACTGAATACGATATGCTTGTATATCAATAAAAAACAATTATAAGATCTTAGCATAATGTTTTCCAAAAAATATTGGTGTGGCGGCCTTTTCGCCCTTGAACCGCCTGTGTATTGTGGCGGCATGCTGGTGGCTTTGATATCTGCCGCCACGTTTTGCTATCGCACACAAAACGGCATATGGGCTTTTGCTCAGCCGGCGAGTCTGCATACGCCGTCGGCGGCACCTTTTGAGACGAAAAGTGTTGTCGAATTAAGATTTCCCCCAAATGATCTACCGCTAAGCCAGGAGCGAAGCCCGGCGACATACTCGATCCGCAACGCGGCCAATTCGGTCGTGTTTAACCAACCCGCAAGGTATATTCGACCCGCAACGCGGCCAGTTCGGTCGTGTTTAACCAATCCGCAAGAAATACTCGATCCGCAACGCGGCCAATTCGGTCGTGCTTAACCAACCCGCAAGAAATATTCGACCCGCAACGCGGCCAATTCGGTCGTGTTTAATCAACCCGCAAGAGATAGATTCGATCCGCATCGCGGCCAATTCGGTCGTGTTTATTTTATCCACATTTAACCACCCCGCAAGACTTTCGCATCGCATCCCGGACAGTGCGGTCGTGTTCCAGGCACGAAGACATCGCAACAAGGTGGCTACCGTGAAACCAACGCCGCCGAAGCCGATTACAGATGAACGATTTGGCAATTACTCATCGGTTGATATCGGTAGCCGCCCCCATCCGCTTTGGCCCCGGCCGTTTAATAGACGATTTGGGCCTCAACGTTTTACTTTTCAAAACGGGCCGTACTTAGTTCCCCACACCGCACCACGAGGGCATGACTATTTACACGCCTGCCTCTCCAAATATGCACGTTACATTTTCTTTTAATATTAGTTTTAGCTACATCAAGAAAGCAATAATAAACTAAACATATTATATATTTCTCTACAAAAAGGGTTATTCTAGAGAGTTAAGAAATTGTAAAGAATTAGTTGCGTTACCTCCAGATGTATTACAAACACATACCTATTCATATAAAAATAGTAAAACTATAACAGTTATTGAACTACTGTAACAAAAATTAAAAAGAGATGAATTAACAATGACAAACACTTTTATAACATAACGATAGCGTAAAACTTAATAATAAAAATTACAGGAGTATTTATAAATCTGTCTCTGAAAAAATACTAAAAATCACATCAAAATAGTGTCTTTTTCAGTTTTTTTTTTCAGATAATAAAACATCCATGTACTTAAATAAATGTTGGGTTTGGGGAAGGAGTAATGATTACATACTTAATGAAAAAGAATCATGGGAGAAAAGAAATATAATAAAAACAATATTAAGAAAAAAAATATTAAAAGAGAAATAGCTGTTGTGGGAGTCCCTTTGAAATGATACTAGGGAAAGTCAACTACAGCACTACCCCAAGCATAACAACTGTCTAGCACAATGTGTTTTAAAATCAACTCCGCCAAATCTCAAGTATTTTACACTTCAAAGCGCATATACGAATTTACTGCGAACGCAACGCAAATACCAGCCGGGATCGAGCGAAAGAAAAGCTCAAGGCGCAGAAGTGCGACAATGCAGAAAAGTATAAAATCAAATTGCCAATAGGGAAGGTTCAGAAAAATTTTGTTAGGCCACTGTTTTTGCGTGAATTCAACAATAAGCGAAAGCTTCTCTGAGAATATCTAAACTTCTTATTATTACATATAAATAATAGTCAGAAGAGTTTCATAGATGGTTTGTCCAATTTTGTTTTTTTACTGCTAATTAATAACAGTTTTCTTATACAGAATATAAAAAAATAATAATTTTTGGGCTAACACAATCAAATTTTTATATAGTTATTAATCAAAATAAAAAATGTGTTGAACTTGCTAATTATGACTGGTCAGTACTCGTAGCCCCCAGTACAAGTGCTATTTAACTGGGGTAGGAATGTTAAGAATCTCCCAATCAGCTAGAATTAAATAAAGAATATCATAACAGAAAAAGATAAAAACATGAACTATTAGAAAGTTCTAAGCAAGAAGTATTCAGAGCACAATAAAAGAAACGGAAGGATTAAAAATATGTATACTTCAAATAAACAAGATGAAACAAACCGACCCAGGAAGAGTAATGATTAATAAGCATGCTGTATATTGTCCTACATAATGAGGTTCAAGATGTGAAGAATGTTATATAAAAATCAGGTCGGATAATTTAACTTTCAACAACAACGGGAGACATCTTTATAGTGAAAGTGTAAAGAATTAGACGAAGATCAAATTTAAAAACTCTACGAAGCACTAGAACGATGACTATTAATTACTAAAATGGCTTTTATAATGGGCGATCGGAATGTAAAAATAGGATAAGGAGGAGAAATAAAAGAGGAGAGGTTTGTAAGGTGAGGCCTAGACAAAAATGGTTATAATAAATACATTTAACAAAGCTTCAAAATTACTATTATATGCTTGTAACTTACCTGCTGATAAGTCAGAAAAAGTAATGAAATAAGTATGTATCAACAAGGGATATAAAAATTCAATTACGTCACCAAAAACATCTTGGTGCAGATGTACCAACTAATCACAGTATCTTTGCAGCAAAAATGAAGTTTCGACTACAAAAACTAAAAAAGGAGATGCAATAAAAACAAGAATAAACAAAGATAAAATAAATAATAAATAAATAAGAAAAAACTTCCACTGTCAAGAATGATGAGAGATAACATCAAAGAAATGTAAAATAAATCTATAATAATCTTAACATACGTACAAAAGACAAAAAATATCCGAATAGAAACCTAAAAAAATAAATAACCAGAGAAAAAACTAAAAACAAGATAATAAAGACAAAAGCGGACTGGCTTTATTCCATTTATATAAAAAACCTAATCAGAAAACTATACTAACCGATATACAACAGCAATTTCAAAAGGGGGTAGAATACGTAACAAAACTCGTTAAAATTGATACATCAATTATACAGAAGAAAGTTACTAAAGCGACACAGCTAGCAAAAGGTGGTCAAGCTACTGATCTTCAAACCACTGTTGAAGTATTAAATCTTATTGGAGAAACAGGAATTGAAGCAATAAACATTCTTTTTAGTATTATTTACCAAACAGAAATTACTCTATACGATTGGTTAAACTTACGTTTGTTATACACTTAAAAAACGGGGCAAGAAAATGTAAACATCAAACTACATTAGTTTGATGAAAATGTACCCCAAGATAAGGGCATTGCGATAGAAGGGAAATCACTGCAGATAGTTGACAAATTAGAAAATATTATTAATGGCAAAAGGACGTACTACATTTTCCGTGTTTTTCTATGGTATGAACGCATGTATTTTCATTGACGCACCTCTTAAATGTGTAGAAGCATTTTAAATGTGGGTCTACCATCAGTGTCCTGAAATTACCTGGAAATATAAAGCAAGAAATGTTTACGAACATAAACTTAAATATTCTGGACATGCAGCATCCTAAAAAAACGACAGACCACAGTTAATTATTAAAAAAAGAATAAACAGCAGAAGAGACCATAAAGAAGAAGAACCTAACAGCTTGAAAAACTATGACAGTGAAACGAAAATTGTCTGTAGAATTACTTCGAACAGCAATCATTAAAACTATGATTATTATCATATCATATTAGTGAGAACACAAATACATCTTTTGGTTTATTGCCGGAAATTTTTAACAACAAATGTAAAAAAATAAGCCAAAATGAATTACATCAACAGTAACTTTACTTCCACAAAGACATGATTTTTTACCTCCGTATAGACTTGATTTATATACTGAAAAACGATTCTTGCTGAAACTAGATGATTAGTATCGGACAAAACTTGCAAAACATAAGCTTTACAAAATATTTTAATGTAATTCCTATTTTGCAATTACTGTTTAACATGCAATTTTTACCTGTTCCGACTTTTTCCGACAATCCATTGGCGTAATATACAAAATCCACCACAAGACCAAACATAGACGTAAAACAGAAAAAAACGATAATATGAAAATCACTTAAAAACTAATATTTTATCAATCGCTGCAGATACAAGCTATCTACTAATCACTTTATAAATGCAAATACTAACAGATAAATAGTTAAAAAAACAAAGAAGCAAAGAAACAGACTGATTGGCCTACGTAAGACTAGCAAGATGAAATTTACCAGATTTGTAAGAAGCGCGAATAGAAACGACACAAGCAGACATATAAGAGTAAAACCTAAAGGATGAACGCATAGAGAACAACCGAAAAACAGTGAAGAAAAGGTGCAACTAAATTTCTGTGAATAAATAATTAAAGGTTATAGTCAGAAACTAAGAATAAATGGCTTAAGGAAAACCAAGGTTTGATACGGAGCATATCATCTTTACAGATATGTAATAAAAAGTTATTTTTCTAGTTGGGGATTCAAGAGGCAGGAAAATAAAAAACATCTCGGTTAAAAGAAGGATAAAACAACTATCGAGATATGTGGGCGAAAAGAAAGACAAAGCCCCCGAGTGTATTCCGAAGCTACGAATGCAACAGTTGATATAAAATTCAATTAGCCGCGAAGAAAGCGAACGCGGGAGACCGATTATTTCGAAAGGACAGTAATTGCGGCGGGGTATAAAATAATACATTCACGTTTGCGACCATCATGCCGGGCAAACATGCAGAGCAGGCAGCGTTATTAATATTCCTGAAGCTAGTTATGTAAAATATTAACTCGGTCTCCGGCATTCTCCCTGGAAACAATATGTCGAGGAACGCCTTATTTAAAATGCAGCTACGTGTTTTTTCGAACTCCCATTGTTTTATTTGCCTACTGCGCGTATTTATTTAAGATTATTTTCATTTTATTAGGTGCAGCCCGTTCCTGGAAGGCCACTAGGCATCTGCATGCTTACACGATGTCGATGTCGGTGTCGACGGCTTCGACAGCCTCGCCGGAGCGCCGCCGCGCCAGCGGTGGCTAGATGGCCCGCAAACCGGCGCCCATAAGTCAAAATTTACATTAGCGGCCAACCATAACTCAGGCCGGACGGGCCCCACGTCGAGGGTGTAACGCAGCCTAAATAAGGTGACGTGTGGACAAACAATGGGCCCTGTAATTGTTTTACATGTTTACAAACAAGTTCCCTGTAACCCAGGGCGAAAATATGGGCGCTCTCCGGCCGACCGACGGCTTGGAACGGCTTCGGATAGTAGGTCGGCAGGAAAGGTCTCGGAATTGCAAGGCTGCTCCTTCATGTCACGACACCAAAAGCTATTTCCTAACAAACTAAAAACACATCTCACAAAGAAAACCAATTTATCGGTTACTATTAGGTCTGTGCATTTTTTATTGTTATTTGATTGTAATATCCCAGTTAGCATTTTGTTTGTAAATGAACAAAGCTAAACGTTATTGCTGAAAGCAACAAATTTCATCAAGAAATACTGTTAAGAGATTTGTGATGCTGGTCGAACGAACAATTTGATTCTGGCGATCTCTATCTTGAAGATTAGCCACGTTCTGGTCGACTACCTGTTCTGGATGGCTTGCAAGCACTCTTCGAGCACTCGGTAATCGGCTAAAGAGCTTAAAATCGACTTTGAATTTGTCCACAAAAAGCCTGGACAGCATCCACACGAGCTGACCAAAGCACAGGCCAATAAAAGAGTCGAAATTTTCTGCTAGTTGCTTAACAGTTCATTGAAAAATAGTTTTTGAAATCAAATTATGACGTCCGACTAAAGTGCGTTGTGCGTTTGGTGGAATTTTGAAGGTGTGCTTTACCTTGAACTTGTGTCGAATAATTGCACTATCAATGCAGAGCTCTATTTTCAGCAACTAGACCGTGTCTACGACAAACTAAAGTAAAAGTACCCGACAGTGGTTTGACGAAAGCTCGCTTTACTCCAATATAACAAAAATGTCAAGGAAAAATTTGAAAATCTGGACAGCTTAGAACTCCTAACATATCCAGCCTATAGTCGAGACGTCGTTTCGAGAGTTTAAATTAAGTGGAAGAAGCATATCAGAAGTAGCTTTGATTCAAGGCTGCGGAGTGATACTTCAACCAGATCCGAATCTTGCAAATCAGCAGGTCGTAGAGAACGATGGCCTTTATTTTGAAAAATAGTTGTGTTTGAATAAATTTGTCCAAAATAATTTATCAAATTTTATATCAAAAGACTAGCAACAAAATAAACATAAAAAGAAGAAACAAAACAATGACCAATATGCTTTTACCATTCAATGTGCTACTATAAAACTGACTCGCTATAATTAACATCAATATTCTTCTAACAGTTCTAACGCCACCTTAAAAAGTATGGTTGAAGAGCGTCATAATTTGCTTGTCACTACATGGGGGATTTATCTGACCTGTATAAATATTGCAATCAACTTGTGTACTTTATTGGACGTCATAACTATCAGAAAGCTGATGATAGTTCATGTGATGGCATTTTTTATTTTTTGGAACCGTATCTTTGTAAGGCCCTATCAAGAATAAAGTTGTAGAAAAAACTAACCCAAGTTCGATTAGGATTTCTTATTTGGCGCACAATCAAAAATTTCATCTTTATGTAAGATGGTACTTCTTCTTATTTTTCACTTATTGTCCCGAAGTGGCTCATTATCCAACACCTAAAATGACTGTTGTGGTCAATACAAGTAACCTACAAAGAACATATACATAATATAACCTCTTTCTGTGGATGTGGGTAATAAACGAGGTTCACCAACCAAATCACAATATCTGTATCATCTGAAAGATGGCAATCACATATTATAACTATCGCACCAAAAAGTTTCTAAGTTATTTCCAAATTATTACAGAAATTGGTGTACAACGCTGTTAGCTATATAAAATTATACTGAACTGCATATTTCACTATTTAGAATTTATTCATTTTCTATTAAAATATAATCTCTAAATCAATTGGCATGTAGCAAGTAGTAATAAGGCAGCTTTTAATTATTTTCTGCACACCTAACGCAAACATAAAAAGAACGAAAGCGTGAACTTGGGCGTCAAGGTGAGCGTGTGCATCAAAGTTTAGCATCAGAGTAAGGTCAGTGTGGGCGTCAACGTACTTGTCAACGCGAGAGTAAACATTAATATGTGAGCGTAAGCGTGGACGTGAGCGTGGACATGAACTTGAGCTTTAGTATAAGTGTAACCATGAGCGTCAACGCCAGTGTTAGTGTGAGCATAAGCGTCAGCAATATGACGTGGGAGAAGCTTGAGCGCGGATGTAATAGTTGAAGTAAGCATGAGCTTTAGCATAAGTGTCGGCATTAGAGGTGTGTCAGTGTGAGCGTAACGTTAGCATTATCGTGGGCGTAACCATTGGCCTGAGCGTGGGCGTTAGCGTGAACGTAAACGTGAACGTGAGCGTGAACACGAGCGTAGACGTGAGAATGGACTTCAGCATGATTGACAACCTGAACGTTAGTGTGAACGTAAGTGCTAGTACTATCGTGGGTGAACATGAACGTGGATATGATCATGAGCGTATTTGTGAGTTAGTGCGTGAACATAAACCTGTTTTTAAATATTGTTGTTTGTCGTAATAACCTTGACCGTGTGCTTATATTATTACTGAGAGAACAGCTAGGTCAATAAAAATAAAAAATAATTCTTTGGAATACTCTATCAATTTATTTTTCTAGGCCACACAAATTTATAAAAATTTATTCCAATAAAAAAATTGTGTTGCACCTAAAAACTTGAATGGCATTGTAAGATACAAAGGAAAGCAAACCAAATGGCCGTGGCAGACGCGCTTTTTGCGTTCGGCGATACAGCGGCCCGATAGCCGCGTTCGCTAGGCCATTCGACAAAGAACGAGAGCGGCCCCGATGTGCGCGCACGAACGCACGGACCTCCTCCTGTAAATTAAGAGCTCAGAGCGCAACAAGCCAAATTTCATATCAGCCGTCTTCGTTTAATTTCTGTTCAAATGTGTAAGCTGTCTTTGTTTAGTATGCATGAACCTCCTCATGTAAATCAAGAGCCTAGAATCACGCTACATTTCTTTGTTTACTTTCTGTTCAAATGTATGGATAGAAGATACGCTAAATCGCCGATGTAGTCTAATGGTCACAGGCATTGCTCGTCTGTTCGAGGTAGAATTTTAGTGGAAACTCATGGCTATATGTGACGTTGTAGTATGTAAGTTGCATGTTAGTAGGCATGATAAGTCTTTGAGGTTGCAACGAAAAAATAGGAGATTTTAAAAACAAATACTTTTTTCGATTTACTGGCCCTTTAGCTTTTTTAGGGAAGATGTAACGGTTTTTATTAGCGTGTAGGACATAACGCTAAATATGTACAGACCCTCCTTGCTAGCCGTAAACACGCGGCAGCAACGCAGGATTTATCGGGCCAGATAACCCCCGTTCCCGGCCAATTGCTTATTGGAACACCCGTAGATCAATGCAAATGGGGCCGTGACGTCACCTCCGCGTGATTTACGGCGGCAATGGGACGCATATTTTTGAACCTCAATTAGCGCCGCCGAAATTTTAATAAGAAAATCTGCGGCAATCCATTAGCGCGCGCGGGAACCCAAATTTCGCACTCCACTATTTTAAATTTAATTCTGGCCCAATCTGATTTCTTAATTCGGGCGGAGCGAGAGCGGCGCGGACAATTATGCGCGAGAAGTTTGGGAACCTTTTAAATCCTTATTACTGCTCATGAATTTTTGAATGCGCCTTAAGCCTTTCGGCCTTCCGCCGTCTCATTAGCCATGCGGGATTCTCAGAGCGGAAAATTTTTTGTGCGCCTTCGATACGTTTTTCTGTTAATTAGCTAGTTCGACAAACCTCTTTGGGCATCGGAGGCGTACAAGCGATGAAAAATCGGCAGCGGCATTAAAGTCGCTTGATAAAGAAGCTTTGTGACTTCGTTACTCGTTTATATTAACTGTATTTCCCACAAAAATTCACAAAGGCATTGCGAGAAGGGTATTAAACGCCAAGCAGCAAATCAGAAGGAAATGCCACAATTTCAGTTGCCCTACTCTAAATGATAAAAAATAACTTTCCAAACACGTAGCTTCAAATTTTAATAACCTTAAAATTATTATTTTGCGTACAAAATACCAAATGTACTGGATATTTTAATTTTCAAAAGCACTGCTAAAAAGCTTGCAGTGTCCTAAATTCCATGACTAGAAACCTCAACTGTAAGCTTTAGTTACACTTGTAGAGGACTAAAATTGCGGACAGCTAAATCGACAAACTCGTTTTTGAAACTTATTATGTAAATAAATTCGATATTATTAAGTTTAATGCTGTTTTTAAGTGATATCCGTAAACACATTCATCGCTATTATGCGATAAGTTTAAGACTTGTTGGCAACAATCTTATTCTTTAAATTTCAGAATACCCTAGAAGGTTCATACCAAATTTGTTACCTCCTTGATATTAATTGCAATAATACTTTCTCCTCTCTAAGAGAAATTATTTCTTTCTGGATATCCTCAACACTATTAACATTCCTTTGGATAGCTAAACTATAGTACGTTCTAAGTCTTTTTTAATCAAAGCTTCTGTAAATTTTGCTCATTCTCTTTTCCACGTGTTCGATGCACTTACTTTTAATCACTAGAAAAGTATGATCATATAGATTTACATCTAGATTAGCCTTGAAGGATTCTGAATCTCTATATCCTGTATAATTACCGTCCAAAAACATTTCTGTAATTGAGTAGACTTCCATCTTGATCGCGAAACCATGATTTTCGTGCAACTGTTCTCGTGTTTCCTTGATATTCTTCAGTATTCTTCTTCTACTACTTTTGGCTACTAATCAACTAAATCAACAAGTTTACCTGTGTTGTAGCCTAAAGGCGTAGTTACTTTGTATAAGGAAACCTTCAACTTTATAGTTTTCTCTTTTTCTACAGCATTCTTGGAGAAAAGTTCATAAACAAATTTTGTGTTTTGGTGGACATTTTTATACCTGCTTTTGCACAACCCGTTGCAGTTATCAATAGGATTGCAGCATAAATTGATCTATTTTCTGCCGATGCTGAAAAACGCGCGACAAACACAATCCGCCAATTCACTTCCCAAAAAAATATTGAAGAAAGGACCTGAATTGGTTTTTATGCAAACACAGATGCATATCAAAACGAGTTTCAAACCTAGGCTTCTATTTCCGTTTTTTTTAACTTTACGCTTGTTTACTCTTACGACAAATAACCAACTCTGATAAAGCGCTAAAAACTGTGAACCGTGGAAAGGATTCTAATGGATACTTTCAATGCTGGCTCTCCACTTTCACTTCTGCGCTCTGAGAACTGTTTTAATTAGATTGCCCCCTTAATGTGTTTGTGACAAGCGTAACTATTGCAGTTTTAATTTCTGTTTAAAAGCTTCATACTCTTAACCGAATTGTAAATCTGAATATAAATCATACAATCAAAATAGAAAACCGATCCTATCGGAGTTACTTCCAAATTATTTTTACTTAGTTATGGTTTAGTTTTTTAAAATATATACGTAGTATAGAAATATCATTTTTATCTCACCAAATGTGCTACTTCATATCTTCTACACTACAGCAGCCTTACAACATTTTTTATATGGAGAATTGATCTACTGTTAAATATTCTAAAGATTTGAAAACAAAGATTTTACAACTTTTTCAGTCTAAATATTGCATTAAATTGTCTTATCATTGCTACATCCTATTAGTATTGTTCAAAGAAAATTAAAAAATGTAAAAATCATGTTTTCCAAATTGTACAATCACTTTGGAATTATTAACAATTATTTTTTAATTCGATAAAATTGGTACCGCCAATACTTTTATTGTTAATTAAAGGTTTTTAAAGACAAAGTTCTATATATTCTACGGATATCTACGGAACAGCCTTTAAATAACAAAATCTGCCTGCTTTGGTTTGATGTACATTCTTCTGCTATTTTTTGTAGTTGATTTTACCGAACTGCCTCTTTCTTAATCATCCTCTTACTCTGTACTCTTGTAAGTTTCTTATAAGAACCTTGTTATTGTTAATTACATTGAGTAAACCTAATATAAAAGAGTGTAACTGGTACACTCATCTATTTGTGATTTGAGATTAAAAGCAGCTCTAAAAACACTTTTAAGAGAATTAACGGATTGGCTCTTTGATCTAAAACAATAAATATGCCAAAAGAAAGGGGAAATTCGCAATTCTGGTCCTTAATAAAAGGTAAATTCTCAAGAAAATGAATACGATGTTGCAGACTTAAGTTTCTAAAGCGCACTCTAATCAATTACGATATACAGCTAACTTTGCTCCTCTGTGGACGAACAGACGCATTGTTTCATAATACAAAACATTTGTTTTAGCTAGATTAAGCACAAAAAATTAACTAAAACATTTTCATGGTTGTGAAATTGTAAAAGAGTATTTATATTAGAGTTTAAGTTACTAAATATAGTCATTATAAATAGATATATTTTTTTATTTGTAAGTGCAAAGACACTTATTTTAATACAATCTGATCTTAATAGATCAATGAGTAATTCAATTCTAACTTAAAATAACTAAAAAGAAACTTAAAACTAAGGTCTTACTCATCAGTGTCCTTAGAATTCTGATAATACTAAGTAGGTATATTATCCCTAACGTACGCACTTAGACACACACTATGCTCTGCTTTGGAGAAATCACTGAACTAACTCAAAGGGATTGGTCCTCTTGAGTCTTCGCACTAGCTGTGAATTATCGAGGAGCTGGATGGCCTCTATGTTCACATGTTGAAGAAGCCGTTGTTCGTGACTTCTGGCAAACATAAGAATGACTTGCTCTACAGTCTTCACCTCGAGGTCCCGATGGACATCACTGTTGCGGCAGTACCAGAGTGCATCTACAATGTTCCTTAATACTTTGTTTTGAAATCTCTGAATGATAAGAATATTACTCTTGCTGGCACAACCCCAGAGTTGGATGCCATATGCCCACACGGGCCCTAATATTTGCTTATATAGTAGTAACTTATTATGTGTGTGGACAAATTGGAGTTTCGTCCTATTAACCATAAATAGATATAACACAAGATATATCCAAAAAGTTTAAATACGAGTAAGACATACGAATAGAAAAATTAAAATGATTTAATTCTTATGCATATATTTATTGCTAAACAATACAGCACCAGTATCGTAGTCAATTATAGATTATTTTGTTGGAATTAGAACACGTCGAGTAGTGGAATTAAACAGTTTTGTAGTGGTCGCGCAGTTTATTGATGCAATGCATCATAAAAAGTGATGTAATTATACAAATTCAGTTTCGTGTTGCATAATTAATGTACTCTTCAGCAAGGTCTCGTATTTTAGCCAAATGAATCGTGCGCATAAAAAATAGAATTCCGATTTGCCAGTATATCTTGTGTAAAAAAATGTCAAAAAGAAATACAGGGGCCCACAAAGAACAGCGAAAAATATAATAAGAGAGAAAAATAAAACATGAGAGAAGAGATGCAAAAAACTAGAAAGCCTTTAGGAGGAAAAAGATCCGAGTAAGCAATAGAATCTAAAAAGCAAATTTATATAACTTATCATTAATATCTACAAAACAATGAAAAAAGTACTATCAAGGGTTTGGTGCATTGTATGGTTGGTTCTCGAATTATTAGGCGTCGGTCAAAGTTCGGAAACTCTTGACGTTTCGCCCACAACTGTAACGAACATCTACACAAAAAAAATTTTATAAATTAGAAGATGTCTCCCGGTAGTAGTGAACAAAACGTCAAGAGTTCCAAATTCCGATCACGGCCTAAGCAGACAATGCACCGTAACACCGGCCGTGAAAGCTTCGCATTTATTTTTTGCCAAAAACGTCTCACAAAAAATTGATCATACTTCCATGCAGAAGAAGTCACAGAAATGCAATAAAAGCAGTATATAGATATAATCAAAGAAATAAGAAAAATAGTTAGGAAAAACTATGTAATAACCGTAATAATAAATAAATATCTTTTTATTACTAAACATATAGAAATAAACAGACATAATATCAATACATACAGAAGAAGAAAAAAATAAATGCAAAAATTATAGAGAAATGTTCACTAAGCAAAATCTATGTAACGAATAAAATAAAATAACAATGAAGAAAGCAAGAATTAGAATAATAAGTGGACTTTATAAAAGGAAAATTATATATGGGCAATACATTCACTTTATTCAATTTGCATAGAAAAAGATCGACACAGAAGAAATCTACACTTTGTATTTGTCAAACTTATAAAAGCGTACGGTACGCTACTAAATAAGTAATTATTTTAGAATTAGTTAAAGCTGCGAATATTAAAACAACATTAAATGGAGTAGTTCGAAACAAAACCTACTATCAAAAGTGAAGCTAAAAAATAAGCTATAAGAGAGTTTTAAATAAGAAATTAAGACAAGAGTGAGCAGTACTACCTACTATGTTTAAAATATATGTGGGAAAAGCACTATAAGAGTGGAGAAATAAATGTAGAGAAATAAAAAAAGAAATGGATAAACATCATCACATATTTGTTACACTTTGCGGACGACCAAGCTTCTAGAACATAAGATCGAGACGACATATACAAGGTACGAAAATTAGAGGCAGAAAGTAAATGTGAATAATACTAAAAATCTGCCAATATAAAAATAAATAATAAAAAATAAGCTATGAGTGCATTTAATTCGGTAGTGTAGGACAAAAACATAAAGATAGAAAGAAAAAGCAAATATATAACAGTACAATAAACAGTATAACAACATGTAAAGCGGAGTTATATAAATTAATGAAAAAATGAGTTAAGAACAGTAAAAATAGATTACCATAAGCACTTAACAAGAATCCCAAAATTAGATAACAGAAAAATATAGTGAGGCCAAAGAAAGACATAGTAAGCAATGTAAAAAATTAGTTCAGGTGGCATGGACATATTCAGCTTATGTACGATATGTACATTCTGATAAAAGTAATGGAATGGATCTCCCAAGAACGTGAAAAAAGAAGGGCCCAGGAGAAAAAAGAACAAAAAAATCATAGAAAAGAAGGTCACAGAGGGAGGGAAACGAGAAAACAAAGAAAGATAACAAAAATTGTTGAAAACCGGGGGGCGCTAGATGTCGAAAAACCTGAAAAAAGTAGTTTTAGAATGTGGTATTTTACAGCATGATTTAACTTTCCAATATTATAAAGTCGCTTAGTCACTAAATTGTACATTTAAGGGCATTTTTTAAATACTAAATAATAATTCAAAGTTATTGAATAAAATGAGCACTCTCACTAAATATAAAGTACATTACAAAAGAGCTATATGATCAAATCCAATAAACGGCAGTGGACGTGCCTCTTAACACCACTTCATCGTCGGCATCGCGTATTTAAAAATGGCATCCTCGGACTTTCTCCTATGTCAAACCATTATTATTATTAAAGTTTAATAATGATTTTTTCCCCAAAAAACTTAAATATTGGTGGTGACAGTAAACTAATCCCTCAGATTACTCCAATTTGCTTTCCAGATAGGTAATTTCAACCAAACCAAATATCTGATCAGCTGCAATTAAATAAAAAGCGGAATCATCAAATTTGGTAACACTTAATTCTTTTTATTTAGTCTTTTAAATGTGAGAGTTTTTCAAACATCTACTGCAACCACAAAAATGATTTGCTGAGTTTGATAAATTATGACGGAATCGACTTCAGTAGGTTACATCAAATTACAATGATCGAGCTATGTGCTGGTTTTTTCTTATTTTTTATCTCATTTTAATACTTTATTTTTGTGTCAAATTTTTAAAATAACGTTATAGAACTTTAATATGTATAATTAAATTATTTTAATCCAGATGTCAACTAAATACTATTTATGACAAATATATATTCTTTTATTAAATTAACTGCATATGTAAAAAAAAATTGTTCTACAAAATATTTTATGTACTTTAATTTTCGGTTTATGATATAATTCAGTTTTGTTTGATAATGTAAGTCTTACCAAAAAAAAAAAAAATAAAATTAATATAATCGCTAAACGTTAGGAATAAATATTTTGTATTGTTCAATTATTTTTTACTATTTTTTTTTTGAGGATCTTTATGTATTAAAATAGTAATGTCAGTATGTTTGCTCTGCGTTTCATAGGCCAGAGGACCGATTAAAACCAACGGCTATTGGTTTTTCTACTCCTAGAAAACAGCACAAACCAAATCAAAAAAGTCAAGTAATTTTTTCTTGGCTCTCAAAAATCGAAGAAACGAATAAAAAGTGACCACTTTCCTTATTTACATATTAAACAGTAATGTCTGTATATTTCTGCCCCCCTCTTTGTGTCACTTACTCTGTCTATTGCTGTATTCTACTTATTATAATTTATACAGAAAAGAAGGCTGACCACTAATAGTGCCATGCTACATCCAAAGAATGGTTTGCAGTAGTTGTAGAGGAACTGTATGGGCGAAAATGCATAGATATTGAAGAGGAATACCTCTAACAAAATATGCACGCACTTCTTCCTAACAGAAGATTAGTAAAGAGAAAATTATTATAGTAACAATTATTTTTGAGCACTCCAAGTACAAAACAACCACAAGCATAATGAAATGATGTAATTAATTTAATTGGATTTATAAAGTTAAAAATTTTATCGCATTTTAAAAACTGAAGAATTCAAAAGCAAAACCTTATTTTCTATATGTCCAAGATAATTATGAAGAGTTTTGGTATAAAATGATGCTCTTGAATGATTCACAATAATTATCAATTTTCTTCCAACAACCAAATAAATAAAATTTACCTGTTGTTACATTAAGACAGGAATGTTCAGTTTTTTATTAATGTCTTCTTTGTACTAACGATGTTGGTGTGGCGGCCTTTTCGCCCTTGAACCGCTTTATATCGCGGCGGCATGCGAGCCTTTGATATCTGCCCGTTTTGCCATCGCACACAAAACGGCATATGGGCTTTTGCTCCGCCGACAAGTCTGCATACGCCGTCGGCGGCACCTTTTGATTTGAAAGGTGCTGGCGAATGCAAATTGCCCGAAAAGACCAACCGCCAAGCCAGGCGCGAAGCCCGGCAAGAGTCGCAATCCGCAACGCGGCCAATTTGGTCGTGTTTAACACCGCATACATTCGCAATCCGCAACGCGGCCAATTTGGTCGTGTTTTAACACCGCACATTCACGCATCGCAGCTCGGCCAACTTGGTCGTGTCTCAACCCGCAAGAAACTCGCCATCCGCAGCGCGACCAATTCGGTCGTGTCTTCACCCCGCAAGAACATTCGCTACCCGCAGAAACCCGATCCGCAACGCAGAGGCGGCCACCTGGGAATCGCCGACGAAGCCGAAGCCGAAGCCAATTCAGGTGAGCGATTTGGCAATATTCGTTGGTGGATATCGGTAGCCGCCCCCATCCGCTTACGCGACGGCCGTTTAAGGGACGATTTGGGCCTTCTCGGTTGCCGTTCCAAACGGGCCGTACTACGTTTTCACACCGCATCACGAGAGCGGCTATTTACACGCCTGCCTCTCCATTTTTTGGTCCTTACGAGCCGCATCGGTATCGTATCCAACACCGCATCCACGAGAGCGGCTATTTACACGCCTGCCTCTCCAGATGTTATAACGTTAATTCTCTAGAAGTCGAGATTATAATTATAATTTTATAACGGACTGATTAAAGAGAGAAGTTTGTTACAGAAAACAGTTAAACAACATGAGTAAAAAATAGGAGTTAGGTTCCTTAATAGTTCAATGAATGCCTTAATGATATTCATTATATATTTTTGGCATTATTGCCACACGACTTTTACATAAAACATTTGTTTTTTTATGAAAAGTATTGCAACAGTCGACCCCCGGAGCCGCACCTCCCTGAAAGAGTTACAGGTAGTTGTGGCAGCGGAACACCACACAATAAGAATCTTTAACGTTAGAAGATTGTCGGTGACGTTATATTCAAGTAGCTGTTAGTAGTGTTAAGAAGTGATGTGTCGATAGTCTTACGCTACACGCATAATGAAGTGTCAGAAAGACAGTTCAGGATTTAGAAGGCGTTGCAAAAAATCCAAAATCAAGCTCTATTAGTTGAGCTGCAAAGAACATGTGAAGAAATAATACCAGAACTGCTAATCCTATATGTTGGAAAATAGACCTCTTGAAAAGAGAAAAACACTAATTAGGCAATACAATATAGAAAGCTTAAAAAAGGTAGAATTAACATTTCTAGTTTATAGCTAAAACATACGATGTTAACAGTGTTGTGTATTATTTTACCAATGAGTCAAGAGTTATACCAAGTTGACCTTCAATATATAACTTTAACATATAACTTTGAGGTAATATGCCGATTCATCCACAGCTCTTTTCTCAAGAAACAAGCCATTACGGATTTAAGGCAGAACAATCTTAAGAAGAGGGCTGTATAACAGTCTCTTTAATAAAGCTACAAGCAGCCATAATGGGGAAGCTGCAGAGAGTTCTCGAGGCATTGCAAAAAAATATTTTATTTAGAGCGCTGACAACCAAGAGAATTTTAGAAGTAGGCGTACAAGAAACGACCAAAAGATGCAAAGGCAAAAAATTAAGTTGAGGTACAATTTGTATGGTGACAAATATCAAAACCATAAAATTAAGTTTGTTACAATATGAAATATTCTGATTAAGTGTTTATATCTAATTAAAAAATGTTTGTTAGCAATGAAGGTTTTTGTTTTCTTGGAATAATTAATGTTATAGTATCTATCTTGTTTTGAACAAAAATATTTATTATTAAGATCTACAGTTTCTAAATGGAGACAAACATTTGACAAGTAAGATATTAGTTTTATTAGCTAAGAATGCGTTTATGTACTTTCCGCATTACTGCTTCTCTTCTTTGCTTAAACCTGCTTTTAAAAACTTAATCTTACAATATGCACTCTGTGTGGTTTAACAAGATAATAAATATCTATGATATGTAAGATAGACATGACGAGCATTGTGTATTAGTAATAACTATAAATAATAGTAACATTTATGATATTAAAAGTACACATGTTGTGTGAAAGTTGGAAAAATAGCCTTCGGTCTGCATCAGTATCAAACCATACTTATGTTATCCTAACAGACAAAAATTACTTGACATGATTTATTAAATATAGTTTTATGTTGTTATAATGTGAGGATAATTAGTAACCTATATTGGGGACAGAGTGCTAACATAAAAGTTGGAATAGAAATAACCGAGGAAATTGAGATACGCCGTGGAGTGAGACAGGGATGCATCCTATCTCCACTTCTGTTTAACATCTACAGCGAAGCCATCTTTAGAGAACCTTAGATGAGGAATCTGCGGGAATTATTATAAATGGAGAAATAGTTAACAACATGAGATACGCAGATGACACAATCCTCTTAGCAAGCAACCTTACTGACATACAACATCTGATTGAAAAAGTAAATGATCGCTGTAACCACTACGGCTTAAAAATAAATTTTAATAAAACCAAATGGATGGTAGTTACAAAAACTCCACACATTCAAGGAAACTTAGAGTTGCAAACATATTAATAGAACGGGTAAGGAAATACAAATACCTCGGGACGTGGATAGAACAAACAGCTGATCAAACAACGGAGATAAGAACTCGTATAGAAATAGTTAGATCCTGCTTTGCAAAATTAAAGAAAGTACTTTGCAACCGAAACATAAACATTGGGCTCAGAATACGAATGCTTCGCTGTTATGTATTTAATATCATGCTCTATGGCGTAGAAGCTTGGACACTTAAGAAAGAGCAAACAAACAAAATACAAGCCTTTGAAATGTGGTGTTACCGCAGAATGTTGCGTATAGCCTGGATTGAAAGAATAACTAACAGAGAAGTTTTGACAATGATGAACAAGAAATGTGAAATAATAAATACAATAAAAAAGAGGAAACTAGAGTACTTAGGCCATGTAATGAGAAATCCCAAATACGCACTGCTCCAACTCATCATGCAAGGGAAGATAAAGGGAAAAAGAAATGTTGGTAGGCCTAAAATGTCTTGGCTAAAAAATCTCAGAGATTGGTTTAATTGCAGCAGCATTGAACTATTTCGATCGGCCGTCGACAAAATCCGTATAAGAATGATGATAACCAACCTCCGTGAAGGAGAAGGACCATAAGAAGAAGAAGTTGTTATAATTGAAAGTAACACAAATTATTGTGGTAACAAAACGGAAAAATATGGAAAGATCCATATTGTTTATTGTCAAATAATGCCAAAAATGAATACATTCTTCAAGAAAAAACCAAATAGACGATGGACCTGGATAAGTCCGAATGGCAAAGTAAAAAATGAAATTGATTTCATCCTAAGTAACAATAAAAACATCATTCGTGACGTATCTACCTTAAATCGTTTCGATGTAGGAAGCGACCATCGACTCGTAAGAGCGAAAGTAATAATTAACACAAAGATGGAACGCCTAAAAAGATTTAAAAAGAATGACACCGATATTAAAATACAGGACATAGAAAACAAGAAGGAGGAATATCAACAAGCAGTCGAAAATAAACTAAACGATCTCGAACAACGAAATAATGATAATAAAATTGAAACATTGCACAAGGAAATCTTAGATGCTATCTCCCATGGGACCAAAATAACAAAAATAACAAAGAAAGTAAATGGAAAATCCCCAACTCGAAACGAAATACAACAACTTTTAAGAGAAAGAAGACAACTACTTAGTGAAAATAAAAGAAATACAACAGAATACGGCAACTTATGTAAGACTATTAGACGAAAAATCAAAGAAAACAGAATCAAAAAACAAGAAGAGAAAATAAATAAAATAATTCAGCAAAATGGAGCAATGAAGGTACTACGGCCAACATTCGGGAAAAAACAAATATGTGCATTACGAAACAGAAATGGGGACATAATAAGAGATAAAGATGAAATATTAAAAATAGTACAGGAATTCTATAAAGAACTATATGAATCGAAAGTAATAAGAATCGAAAACACCCAAGAAACCCGCAAAGAAACTGCCAAAATCCAAAATGTTGGTTCTGAAGAATTGCCCGATATAGAAGAATACGAACTAGAGAACGCACTAAAGCAAATGAAAGCAAATAAATCACCTGGGAAAGACGGCGTCGTAATAGAACTGATCAAATGGGGTGGACAAAAATTAAAACGAAAAATAGTAAATATGCTAAACAAATGTCTGTTCCAAGCATCTATACCGCAAGATTGGAACTATTCCATTGTCATTCTTCTGCACAAAAAAGGAGATCACACGCGATTAGAGAATTACAGACCGATAAGTTTGTTATCAGTATTATACAAGCTAATGACAAAAATAATAACAAATCGATTAACCATCAAACTGGACGCATACCAATCAGAAACTTAAGCCGGATTTAGAAAAGGCTATGGAACCAGAGATCACCTATTTACAATGAAACTATTAATTGAAAAACCAATGAATATAACATACCTCTTTACCTGGCTTTCATAGATTTCGAAAAGGCCTTCGACTAGGTAGAAACATGGGCAATTACAGAAGCACTTAAAAACGGTAGAATTGACCAAAGATACATAAATCTTTTGAACAACATCAGCAATAAAACTACTGCTACCTACAAATTACACGATGAAACAAAACCGGTTGAGTTAAAACGCGGGGTTCGGCAAGGCGATTGTCTGTCTCCTAAACTGTTCACGCTAGTGTTAGAAGATATGTTTCGAAAAATTAAATGGGAAAACTATGGGGTAAACATAAATGGCAGAAAAATAAACCACCTACTGTATGCAGATGATATCGTTATCATTGCTACGAACCAAAACGACCTACAGTATATGGTACAAGACTTAAAACAACAAGCAGAAAAGATCGGTCTGAAAATGAATTTAAACAAAACAAAAACAATGATGCCAGAACATCAGGACATAGACGAACATTAAAAGTTGGAAATGTAACGATTGAAAATGTTAGTGGATACATATACTTAGGACAAACACTCAGGATTGACCGTGACAGCCAAATAACAGAAATCAAAAGAAGATCTCGATTAGCATGGATAGCCTATGGTAAACTTAGTTTTATTTTGAACTCCAAAAATATTGCCCAACATCTTAAGACGAAAGTTTTTGATAAATGCATCTTATCTGTAATGACCTACGGAAGCGAAAACTGGACCCTAACAAAAATCCACTTGCACAAATTAACAACCACTCAAAGAGCAATGGAACGAAAAATGCTAGGCATATTACTACGTGACAGAAAAACTAATGTATGGATTAGGGAGAAAACAAAAGTGACAAATGTTATTGATTCAATAGCAAATCTGAAATGGAGTTGGGCCGGACCCCTTGCCAGAACACAAGAAACTAGATGGACAAAAACAATGCTTCAGTGGCGGCCGTGGAAATATAGAAGAAACAGAGGAAGACCACCCAATAGATGGTACAACGATATAAAAAAAGTGGCCGGATTGAAATGGATACAGGAAGCTCAAAATAGGACCAAGTGGAAGTCAATGAAGGAGGCCTTCGTCCAGTTATGGACCGAAACGGGCTAAGAAGAAGAAGAAGAAGAATGCCAAAAATGCTGATATTATTACCAAGACCCAAAAACATAATGCAGACAAAAAATTTAACTCCGAATCGAAAATAATACTGCACGAAAGTTGTAGACAAAATGTTATAAAAGCACTGTTCAGCGGTTTTGGTAAGCCTCCTGCAATGCTAGCCGCATGAGACTAGAGGGGAGCTTTAAAATGTGTTTTTACGACTTCTTTCATGTTTTGTAGTGTTGATAAGATATTTACTTACAAAGCCAAAAGAACGATTTTGCAATAACATTGTAAGTAACAGGTTTTTGAAGTTACTGCTAAATTCTTTCCAAGCATCGCATAAAGTGACCCATACAAAGATAAAACCATCAGTTTAGTCTCAGCTATGACACCCGTTTTGACCATGTTGTCGGTTATGTTGAACACTTATAAAGACAAGAACTGCTTGTGGCAAGTAACTAACGTTAATATTTTTCAAGCGTTGAAAATGTGGGTTACTGACTATTAAGTCTTTTGAAAACCTGAGAAAAGTTTGTAAAGCAATGAATCTACTCATTAACTTTATTAATTAGTGAAAAAATTAAAAAACTTTGTTGGTACTTAAAATTATAAATTTAAAATTATTTAGCCTACGGCGTTTCTTAATATCTATTTCTAGAACACTAGACGTCATCTTTCACAACAAACTCATTTATGGGCTCGATTATTTACTTCCGCTTAACATTACATAGGCAGTATTTTTTTAATTAATTAGCACACCAATGCTATGTCTAATTACCTATTTCCACATACCGATATACTGCTTGGCCTACTTAAATTACGCAAACTGTGGTATTTAACCGCAAATGTTCTCTTAACCGTTCTTTGTACAGGTTTAAACACCTGCATAACTCACTTCTACAATTCTTGCGGCCTTGCACCAGTCCATCTAGCGAATTGCTGAAACATTTCTAAGTGAGGACACCAAAACTACCGTATCATCTTTAAGTCAACCGTTACAGTGTGTATCTTTTATATTGTTTAACGTTATGCTTATATAATTTAATGCATTGAGTTTTGTCTTAAACTTACATTACATTTTACAGCTATGTTAAATTAATGTGATCTGTAATACCAATAAAATCTGGTCTATAATTGTCTACAAACAAGTAAAAGCGTATATATATTAAATATGCAAACAGTTTTTTTGTCTTGTTTAAATAAGTTAATGTTGAGTCATAACCGAGAAAATAATTAATATGCTTTTGTACTGCAGTCACCGTCAACCTAATTAATTAGTTATTGTAGTTTTTCTACGACCAACAGATTAAATGTCATACAGAAGGTTCGTTAACTAACTGCAAATATAGTTGTATTCATTTAAATTTTAACATTATCCTTGAAAAGCAAAGGTTGTCAACTTTTACACGGCTTCATTATTATTTATGTAGTTCCTTTCTGGCGCTGTAAATTCCACTTTGTAATGATATAAAATGAGTAGTTAATTAAAAGTTAGTGGGAATAAGACTTTTATTATTGCAGCAGCGCAAGTGACTGACAGCTACATTTAGTAAAGGTGTTTGGTTTCTTTGTGGCCCATTGTCAGCTAACAAGAGCTACCATGAGCCAATAAAAAAGCCTCAATACATGACAATTAAATTTCCGCTTCGGAATCTCTCCGGGCGCCGCCGCCCGGCCCGTACGCGGGCCAAGTTTGTTAAGACGCCCAAGTGCCCCACGTCAAATTCTTGTTTAACACTAATTTGTCTGCAAATGATTTAGAACCAGGAATGCCGCGTTTCTAAATACTTAATTGGCTGGAAGACCAGGAACAGTTGACTTAGCGGCGGTTTAAATCGATTAGGATTTACTGCGCGCCGATGGCCTTCCTCCGGCAGGCCGTTTTTTGCCGCCGCAACTTTTGCTTTTGGCCGGGCTGCCATTTGCGAAAACTTGCAAATCAGCGTCCTCGAAGCCTCCCGCGGCCAAAACGGCAGAGACGGCTCGGACTTTCACTTCCTCCGCCGACTATCAGCCCCCTTTATGCCAAATGCCTCGACGTAAACAATTCCGCTTCGTGCGGCAAAAACGCCGTCCGCCTGCGGTTAATAAATAACATTAAGACGGTTTTTTGTCCGGGGCTTCGGCTTAATTCTTCTTCCTTCGGACGCGCGGAGCGGCCGCCGTCCGAGTCCACTTATTGGCCGGGCGGCCGGCAAATTGCTTAATGCACGTGAAAAATTCATGAAAATCCCGGCCGATATGAGGCACTAATTTACGAACAGAATCTGAATTAATCACGCGTATTGCTCGTTTGTGGGCAGGCGCTCGCCGTTCGCGGCGGTTTAAATCCGAATCGTCCTATTACGGGAGATGCTTGCTAGTCAAACAAGAAACAAACATTAATATGAGTAGAAAATTATTATTTACAAAGCAGCGGGGCCTCCGCAGAGGTCTGCGGCGGCGCGGGGGGCGCGCGGGCGCCGGCGGCTCATGCATTTAGATGAAGGCTCGGAATATTATAAAATATTATAAACAAGCTCAGGTATAGACGCTACGCGATCGCACGATCCCCCTGTCTAAGCATTAACGAGCCGGACGGGGACGATTTGAAATTAAAATACCAGCCATTCCAGCTTATTAATCATATACCAGCAGTATTCTAATTAAAGCTGCCTTCAAATACATGCAAATTTGTAAATGAGAAGGGTTTTTGCCGGCCCATTAAGATTGGTACCTTGAGCATGTTGAAGGCGGTTCCCAAACCGCACACCAAACTGAAAGAGCAGCCGACGGCGCGCTCCTTAGTATCAGCTAATAAAATTAAGACAATTTTGCGACAATAATCCAGCTAATTAAAGAATTCAATACTTGGGTAGTTCCAGCCTAAAAGGCTATCTTTGGAAAAAAATTAACAGTCCAAAAACTCATATTTAGCCAAAATCACCGTTCATCCTCTTGAAGAGAAAATATTCAGTTAAAATTGATAGTTTGCCAAATAAACATTCTAACAAGGAAAATTATATAACAAATCCAGAAGGCAATTCTCAAAAACTGTTTATTTAATAGATGAGAATTTAATTAGTATTAGTTAATCAAATTAATTATGCAACCAAGTCAGTCAGTCAGAATAACAATCGTACCAAAGAAAGCAAGCACCTGACGAATCATTCGTCCAAACAAGCACCTATTGAGGTGGAAACTATAAACCTATGATTATATCCACTCAAAACATCATTTAACAAAAACTTCATCCAAACATACAAGCATTTAGCTAACGTTAACCATCCAACAAAAAATTTTAATGATAATCACCTTGTTAACAAATAAATACTGAAATACTAAAAGTAAGAGATCTAACTGATTAGATCTCCTTGTCGGTTCCAAGCCCAAAGAAAAGAAGAAAGTTGTGGGGTTGGGCCAAAATATGATTATCAGGTGTAAAACGATACTACCCTAAACAAGAAGGGTGGACAGTTCAAAATCACTTACGACGAAGGTAGTCAGCATCGAGGCTTCTGGAGAAGAAAATAAAAATTTACATGTAAAAAATCAATACAATATCAGACAACTCAAAATTAACACACAAAGTTTATGTAGACGAAGAAAGCCATAGCTATGGGAGCTTGAAATATACAAGTACATGCACCAAACAGAACAATGCTACGGCAAAGATCAAGAAATTACATTTCGAGATAGTAATTTTCAGCGAGGCCTAAAAAATACATATATGCCCAGAAAACAACCATTATAGGAATATTTGCAATGAATAACAATCATGGAAACGTGAAAAAGAATATTTTTTTTGAGTGACTTGCAGATATTCTACAAGGCATGCTGAACCATAAAAAGCAATCATAATACAAAAATACATTGACGTAAAGACAGCTAACGACAACAAAAATCTTTTGACTTTTGCAGAAAACATGAATACAAGGTGTTCGGGATAAATTTGACAAATTGCTATAAAGGATATCTCAACCAAAGAGAATGTATTTGAAAAAATAGAAAGGTAATATAAAAATTAAAGCAGTGACAACATAATCACTCAAAGAAGTCACCTTGAGCACCCACCACAGGTAAAGTCACAAATGCCTCTTTCATTTTACCTATCAGCTAAATCTTTGTGTTTCAAGCAGTCAGATTTGTGTCTTTTCCCACTACTTCCTATACATAATCCATTAGATTGCAATTAGAGGGGTTACGGGGCTAAATGTTAGGACTGGTAAAGTCGTAAAAATTCTCAGACAACCAGCTCTGAGTCTTTCTAGCTTTGTGAAAGTGTGCTAAATTTTGCTGCCAGACATATGGCCTTTCTGAAGCAGCCCTCTCCAACCATGGAGTTCAGGAACTTTATATATATGCATCCTAATTAAGCCTGGGCCTATGAATAAAAAGGTGTGAGGTAACATGACATCACCTTCACCGGAGACATGTTCAAAAAACATCCCAATTTGGGAAAACTTAAATTTCATTACTCAAGGAATTTGATTGTAGACAAGCTGTCTGTTGTTCTGGATGTTTTACAGCTAGTTTTAACAGAAATTCTTGTCATCAAGGAAGAACTAGATTGTTCCTGCTTCAACAGCATGTTTCACTTTGTTGAGGAGTTTCTTTACTTTTGTCAGGCAGTTTTCTTGAGCCTTTTCTATAAGAAGTTGGCTTTACGTATCTTGTATGAGTGGTAACAGAGGTTTTCATTTAATTCCTTTGTCTGGGGCTTTCATTACTTTCTTCTGCAGTTGTTGGATGAATGGAAACGTCTGGTGTGTCCTTTTCTATAATCCAAATCCTTGTAGTCTTTATTGCAGCTATTAGTTTACGTCTTATTGCTTTCGCAACGTTCAAATATCATTAAGCAGCTTTTATGATTACAGAATCTTTATATCCGGCACAAATCAGCATAATCCAGGTTACCCTTTTCTAATATTCAGGTGGCTTCCACTTGTTTATTTCAGTTGATTTTTGACATCTCTAAACCGTGATAGTCAAGTTTCACAATAGCATCCACTTCCACAAACGTAAAAGTACCAGATCTAAAAAAACAACTTTAACCGCTCAAATTGATCCCGAACACCCTGCATATGGTCGAGAACAAATCGTTTTAACATTAAGACATCTATAAGTATGTAGACCGACCAAAAAACTTAAAATTTATCATAGACTTGATAATAATAAAAAGCACGAAAATTACAATTACACGATGTAAAGGCCTATCGACACTCAAAATGTGTGATAACTATAAAAAATAGCTTCAAACAGACTTCAATTGACAAAGTGAGTAAGTTTTTTGGAATCGAAACCAAGAAATGTATAGAGAAATTTTCAAAAAAAAAATTAAATAATTTAGGTTTAGTAAAAAGAAATCCATTATTTTTGCATGAAATGGAAAGCTTTATTTAACATACTTAGAATGAACCGATTTAGGTCAAATATGCGCCGTTTTGTTTGATAAATTGTTGCCATTTTGAAGGTAATTCCATTATGCCTCTCTCATAGAAGGCCTTGCCCCTATTGGCAAAAAACTGGGACAGTCGATTTCCATAAGTCTCTTGAGGCGAATTTTTCACCAGTAAAATAGTTCGCCATAGACAGGAACAGGTGGTAATCACTTCGTTCCAGGTTCGAGCTATAAGGTGAATGTATAAGAACCTCATAATCAAGCTCTTGGAGCTTCCGAAGAGTCGCTAACGATGTGTGTAGCTTGGAGTTGTCTTGATAAAACACAATTCCTGTCTTAGTGGCCAAAGTTGGCCGCTTCTGGGCGATTGCTTCATTCAGGCGGTCCAATTGGTCGTAGGGGAGCATATGATTCCTTGCCAATACCACCAAACGCACAGCAAAACCTTTCTGGCAGTCAATTCTGGCTTGGCCACTGTTTGCGCAGGCTCACCGCGCTTCGATCACGACCGTTTTCGCTTGGCGTTGTTGTAAGCGATCCATTTTTTATCGCCAGTCACCATCCGCTTCAGAAACGGGTCGACTTTGTTGAGATTCAGCAGCGATTCACAGATGGAGATTCGGTCCATGAGGTTTTTTGCGTTAACTCGTGCGGTACCCATACATCCAGCATCTTTTTGTATCCGGCGTTTTCCAAATTGTTCCAAACGATTTTTTGTGCAATGTTTAGCTTCTGAGGAATAGAAACTGTGTTTATGTGATGGTCGGACTCCAACATTTCCATGATTTTATTCACATTATCAACAATTGGCCTTCCAGAGCGTGGTGCACCTTTGACATCGAAATTACCGGAACGGAATCGACGAAACCAAAACTACGCTTGATTGGCTGTTACAGTATCACTAACCATAAACGCTATTCACATTTTCTATAAATACATGAGAACTACAACTTGATCAAAACCTTGTTCAAGGTATTTATCTGGAAAATAAAAAATAAATATTTAGCTATAATTATTTGTAAAATACAGAAGCCTAAATTTAAAAGGCCATCTAGTAAAAAACCATTTGATAACATTTTATTATCAAAACCATTCTGTCAAGAAGTAAGCCACATCAGTAAAATTTCTGTAGTCTTTTATTGAGCATACTCATGGTAAAGAGACCAACGTTTTGAAGTTTAAAATTAATAGTGTAATTTTAGATTTAACCAATGCTTTTTGCCCTAATTCCTCTAAATTATCTAAAATAAAATCGCTATTATTGGAGTGAATTTTTTAGCCGCATTTTGAAAGTGAATGGCACAAAAACAAATTAAATTGTTTACATACAATATTTGTAACTGCTGTTTCAAAATTTGTTTAAAAAATGCAAAACCACTGCTTACTTTTTGACCATGCTAAAGGTATTCTATCAGCGTTTCTTAAAGCATTATAATAAATGACATTTTTATAAGAGGTTATGCTTTGGGTACCTTTTTCGCTTACAGACACTCTACAACGCAAATCTAACAATTAAAAATATTAAATTTTGATCTCATATTTGTAAATGAAAGAATTCGTATAAAATATGATTATTTCACTTTGATATTACCTCTTCTACAAATTTCGTAGTTACTCATGTTGGGGAGCAAAAGAAACAAACATACCGCGGATTAAACTCAGTAACGCAGACGAGTAAACGTAAAACATTTTGCAAACAAAATCACAAGCTATGATTTCTGGAGAACACGCTTAAAAACAAAAATTCCGCTGCATATGCTTCGACTTCCCTTAATCGTGATATAAGTAAATTTATTTCCTAAATGTGACGTCAAGAAAATTCCAAAAGACTGAACAGAGCCTTAATCTTGACTTAGATTAGCGTATGATTTAATGATCAAGGTAATAACTAAGAAAGGCATAAAATAAAATTAATCTTAAAAACACCGACCTTGCGTGACCTTTAAAAAATTCTGGCTTTACTGCAGCGCTTAATTACAACGTCTCTCTTAATAAACAGTTTTCTTGATTTTGTTTTATCAAAACCCTCGCTCTTAGGAAATGTATAATTCAAAATATTTTTCTTAATCACATAATGATTTAGAAAAAAACGAACTGCCAAGATATAAATGGCATGAATCTTGAAAACCTACTGCTCTCAAATTTTGTTGGAAAGCTTTACTGTGATTTTGGTTATAGAAATTTACAACTTAAGCCTTATTTGTTATACTCGGTTTTAAATATTAGTAGTTTGATAAGAATTATTATATAAGTATTTTAAAATACAGGTAAAATGCTTTGCTTTGCTGCAAAGTACACTGTAAGATTAACAAGTCGGTTAGAAGCACAAGGAAAGTAAGTACAAAAGCTAAACTGCATGTGCATCTGAAAGCTGAGCTGCATAAAAAGCAAAAGCAAGACGACTGCCATAAAAATGAGATGTCTAAAGAAGATGTTGGTAAATACGCGAAGGAACAGGGTGATAAGTAACCTAATAGAGAAGAATTAGAAGCGCACCCACTAGTTGAAATAGTATGGCTACGTACTAAAAGCAAATAAAGAGAAAATACCAAACAGAATGTTAAAAGCAAGCCTCCGAGTTAAAAAATGCAATAAGAAAGAACATAGGAAGAGTGGCTGCATTCCTGCAGCCTCATTTTAAAGTTCTGCATTAATTACTAAATCAAATCCACTGATACTGTTGCGATCATGTTGCAAGTGGCGTCCTTTAATTTCTTAATAATCCGCGGTCTGCGTTGAAAGACTTCAGCCTTTAGGTGTCACAAGGGGGCAGGTCTGGTGTCTTAGCCAGTCATGGAATATCACCATGTAATAAGATGAGGCGGTCTGGAAATATTTGTCTCAGAACTTTTCGAGAAATTCTTGCCAAGTGTGCGGTAGCGCCATCTTGTTGGTATCACGGAGATGCATTTTTATGTTCGTTGAGTCTGGGCTCCAGAAAATCACGCAACATCGCAACGTAGCAATTAGATGTGATAGTTCTGTACGTCCTATGGCCCTATGATACCAAATTCCATAACAGCACACCAAATAATTTTACGCTGGCACTCACTGAGAATTCTGTTTATTGACGCATCCCGACAAATGAAAATGAGCTTCTTCACTACTGAGCACAACATCAGCTGGTATATTCGCTGCCATGTCTTTGCAAGCAGCCCTTCGAGAGTACCAATAAAATTTTGTAAGTTTCTGGACCGCCTTCAATTTGTATAAATGGAACATAAGACCTCAGTGTGAAATTCTCCGCTTGCTCTGGTCAGATACTCCCAAAGTGATAGTATGCTTAGATAAGGAACGTTGTGGTGATGGAACAATAGCCTGCTTCGCTCATATTTTTGGGTGTCCGAACAGTACAAGGTTTATCGAGTTTCTGAAATATTTAATAAGTAGCGTTCCAATCACAGAAACACCGTTTAAAAATAAATCTTTAACACAAACACATGCTATTTATATTCCACCCCATGATGTACTAAAGTCGCATGTCTTGTGCTGGTTAGTGATGTATGACTCCAGAGCTATCTACCAATATATTACACGCAGTGGTAGATTCAAAAAGAGAATATCATTTTGCCGGGTCATGTATAAATAGAAAATTGCAAATGAAAAAATACACAATTAAAGAAAACGTCGGAAAACAACATATCCTATTACCATAAATTCGGAAGCAAAGGATTTAAACAATACAACACGTCAGTAACTCGGATACAAGAGAAAAATTATTATGGCAACATAGAGATTGGTCCAAAGTTTGCTAAGCGCGGCAAATAGAATAGCTACAATAAACAAGTATAAAAGGAAGCACAGATTCTGAAAGAAAGTTGTTAACGAATTTGCTGAATGTAAAAGTTGAAAGCAATCCCTACTGAATGATAATAAATTTCCCAAGTTAGTGAACTTCAAATACCTAAATGTCAAATAAGCTTGCTGTAAGAATAACGCGAAAGTTTTGCGGTAAAAGCGCTGCTCCGACTTGAAAACTATTTTTATTTTTCAACAGTACAACACTTTTCTAATAATTACTGCCATGTGATCAAGTCTTGATTTAATAATAATTTCGTATATTACTTAATATTATAATTTAAAATAATAGATATATCACAGAATAGCTCAACAACCGTTCTATTCTAATTAGCGTAAAATTAGTTTTAAGTTTCTGCTCCTCCCCCCCCCCCCCAAAAAAACAGTAATTAATAAAAAACAGGAAAACTTTCTAACTGCCGCTTTAATCCGCTTTGCCTAAAATACAAATTTACAAAACCGTAGGTTAATTAAATTAAACATAAAGAGAAGTTTATCTTCAAAATATTAAAAATGCATGTACATAAGCTCACGACAAGATAAGTTCCAAACGACGCTTAAAAATCTTACGCAACATTTAATCAGCAGCAATTTGCGCAGCCAATTAGTTACACCTGCACGGCGTGCCTTTACACCTCAATTCAAGCTCTCGTCATTGCGCGAGAGCTGCAATTATCCGTTGTTTTCCATCAAATTCCAAACTGCGCTTGCATTCAGCATACTGATGCTGATTAGCCGAGGTTTGAAGCTGACCGGTGTCATAGCTGCAGGTACAAAATTAATCTACGAAGCGTTCGAATGCATACGAGATGACGCTATGCTAATCCGACGCATAAATTCCCAGAAGCTCCAAGGCGATGAGTTTTTATATTGGCTCAGTAAACATTCATATGCGGCGGTTAAAAAGCAAAAGTCAACAATATCGCTACTTGTGTGCATATGCAGATCCGGCGGCTTCGCGAGATCGTGGTTATGCACAAAAACCTTCTTCTTATTAGTTTAACCGTTCCATTCCAATTAAGGAAAAGAACGAAACTTGTCTAACCTTAAGAGCATACGAACTATTTGACTAGTCGTTTACCTCGCGACAAGCAAAAAATCGGGCAGATTTAAAACGGAGTACGACCAACAGCTCCGCGAACTGCAGTTTTCTGTTTTCGCTAAAATCGTTTTTATTTCAGCGCTGATGCTGCGCTAAACGTACTTTATGCTTTCAAGCCTCCTTAATGATGGACTTCCCGCTATTACGTGTAATGTTAATAGCAGCCGCGCTCGCCGGCTCAATGGCGCAAATAAACCGAGCTAAACATCATAATTTAATATACACCCGGTAGTGAGTGCTCATTGTGCGATGTAATTCCTAACTCCTCGGCGCTAAGATTATAACTCCCAACTTTTAAGCGCGCCGACGGGAAAGAAACTCCTAATTCCCCTAATTCTCGCACCTATTCCGCGCCGTTTGTTCGCTGCTTTCAGGGCGAATTCGAACTTGCTAGCCGCCTGAAATAAAGTTTCAATAATGCAATAGTGCGGCGCGGGCGGCGCCGAATGCAAAGCGGCGGCGGCGCGTACATACAATTGAGCCAAATTGCGTTTAGCAAAAGTTGACGACAATGAAAAATCCCAAAGTGCAAACGAATGAAATCACCACAAGAACGTTGTTACTGAGATTTCAACGGCGCGCCTCTGGGTTTGCCGCCGGACTGCAGAAACAGAGCTAATAGAAAAATATGGCTTAATGGCAAGATGCACGCACAATGCATACATACGCAATGACTATTTTTAAAGCTTATTATTGTAATTTCTTTTCAAGCCTATACGTTACGTGATAGGCGTAAGGGAATACATCTATAAATCAATCCACAACACGAAGGACAGGCAAGTGGATTTACGATTTCCCAAAGAATTTTATTATGCTGCTACCGTAGATGGTACGAGTGGAAATAACAAAAATCGAAACTAAAATAACAGACTTAATGTTAAAGGATCACAGAGAAAATTGATAAAATAGCTAATTCAGTATCTACAGAATTTATTTTGACTCCAGAACATATTTATAGCATTTTGATATACGATAGATAAGTAAAAATAATAACATCGTTACAGATCCTCATTTAAAGTTATATGCAAATAAATAATTCAATTTGCCTCTGTACTTGTGCCAACACAACAAAATATAGATGTCCACTTCTAAAAAACACTCAACTTGAAAGAAATAACAGAACATAAATTCAAAACATTAAAATTGGGGGGTTAAATACCACTGATACTCTAATAAAAGTTTCCTAACATTACTACTCACGTATACATATCTATTTCCGAGTTCTTACTCCCTAATTTCGCAGTGATTCGACTAGGATGGTGGTTGGTCTATATTTGGCCGCTCCTGCAACGCTTTACGGAGGGATCAGAATTTTCAGGTGTTTGTGTCCACTTCTTAGTTGTAGAAACCACGGATAGTCGGATTTCCATGGCTATAGTCCCTGCTGTGTAACGTCTGCGTTGTTGTTCCTTACGTAACAGAGCACCAAGGATAGTCCCAAGAAATCGATTTTAAACTACCTCAAATTTATTCACTTAGGTTTTAACCGCGTATGCCCAAATAGCGCAGATATAATTAACCAAATGTATTATCAGCTTGTTTTTTGGTGACATCTTCGGGGTAGAGCAAACTATCTAAGGCTTTTTTAGCTGTTTTGGCTTTGTTGACTGTGTTTCACACAAATTTCTAGATGAGCTTTTTGTCTGAAATGTTCTTCAGGTCAGGGCATCTTCTAATCTTCGTGGAGAACAGCACTGCGACTCTCTTCTTGCTTGTCCTAGATACGCCGTATTGCCAGAAAGATCCCCAACAACTTTGATAGCACTGCATTATCGTGGAGGGTACCGTAGAGATATTTCGGACGTAAAAATTGAAGAAAGACGCCAGTTTATAGACGCCTCTCTGTCGACTTTTACTTTCATCCAGACAGAATGACCGGACTAGTTGCACCATCAACAACAGGATTGAATCTAAAACCATCTTGAAAATAAACCCGTTGTGCTACACCTTGTCAAAGGCTTTAGCCACGTCAAGAAAAGCTGCAGCAATATACTGCTTCTTGGTAATCCGTGGATCATTCAATCATCCGGAGTAGAACCCAAATTGGTTTTCCAATAATAATAAGTTTGAAATTCTCCAGGTGACAGAGATCGGTAAACCTGGGAAAATGTGTCTGAATCACGACGTTTCATATCTTCCACAAGTAAGTAGGAAAGCAGCACAGACTTCTTTAGGAAACCTCGCAGGGCGCGATTTGGAATGCCGTCCAGCCCGGAGGCTTTCCGTGATGGCATTAAGCAAACCTGCTGCTAGATTTCTTTGTAAGACGCTTACTACGCAGTTAACGGTGGAGAGAATGGGCGTGATCAAGGTTACACTTACATTCAAGGCAATCAACAAACGCTCCTGTTTTGTTGATGGTGGTATGCGCTATCAATTCTCCACATAGATGAGTGTATTGGGGAGCTTCAGCTGCGTAGTATCTTGATCAATTTCCATCGAGGGGTTACAGCTTGTTTTTCTAAACTGCGTTGCAATATTTCAAGTCGGCGGCCTTAACTTGCAATTAGTCGCTTATACTTCTGTGGGTCATTAGAAAACTTTTCACGTATTCGGTCTTACACCTCCGGAGGTAGAAAGTCTTTTCCATCTCCGGAGCAGACGAAGTTGGTGGTGAACCGACTGGAATCTTGAATGGAGGCGGTGAGGTGGTGTGCCATTTTTTTTAAGTCTTTTCCAAACCCGATAGTGGAGATTGCTTCAGAACTGTGAAAAATGGTCCACATTCTTATAATCAAAAGTATCAAATTGTTACTGTCAAGCTCACCGATGTTCTCAAAGCTACGCTGTTTGAGAATGTCCTTAAAGGTGTAAAAATTGTTCGGGTGACCGATGAGGACGTAATATGTGTGGTCCAAAAGTCTCTCCTTTACTAGGTTATAGAGCTAGGCGTAGTCATAAAACATTCCGTTGTTGGTGTTTGTCATTCGACTGTTCTGCAAAAGTTGCTTGGTGTTAAAGTCACCTATTAAAAATTTTTAGTGGTTTATTACTTCAACAGATAAAGCCAAACACTCACGGATAATTAACGACATTGCTAAAAAAGTCATTTAATTCGTAACCAACTTTAAGGCCAAAATGAAAAAAAATGAAACTAACAGCAGTGCTTCCGGCAAAGGATAGCAATTTATAATAAAATATTTCTAGTTAATAAAAAACATCGATTAAAAATATATAGTCTTTGAGTGATACCTCAAAATGGCTGCTGATATAGACAGCTGATTAGGACGAGAACACAACGCGTCTGTGGGTACGAGTATCTCTAAAGGTTATGAGCGTATATAATATTATATAATAAATTAAAAAGATTAGAAGCACCATATATAGTTTAATTTGGTAAAAGTGTACATTAAAATGGCAAAACAATGAAGAAGATACTGATTATGACAAAAAAAATCGTACGCAACCAAAAATACATCCTCAATCCTTTGTCATTGAAGAAAAGAATATCAAGTCGAAAGCATTATCAATATGAAACCAAGAATGTAGGAAATAGCAAACTGTGCCAATAATCTACAATTTATTATAATAAAAAAATTACAGAAATTATCTTTGAAGATATTTAGATACTCAAAGTATATAAAGTATACGAAGTACTAATAAGGCACTATCTACTGTATATTATCTCAAGTAGTAACTATTAACAATAAAATATTTAGCTAGGTAAAAGGAGGTTAAAAAACATTTAATTAAATTAAACTAAATTTAATTAAAATTGTGTTATCATAGTGAAATTTCAAATAGTTCGTAGAGGTAAACGAAAATTTAAATTAAACTCTTATCCGTTACAACACAGATTTATAAGTTAAAATGGAAAATAGGATAGAACATAAATATTTCAAGATTTAAAAAAAATGTATGGGGTGTCGAGGAAAATCCAGAATTTTTAAATTGTATTGCGGAGTAACTCAAATGCAGTCTTATGCGCATGTGCAATTTCTTATTAGGTAACAACAAGTTAGCCTTACGATTGTCGACAAAATGAGCCAATAATAGGACCACAGAACTTCGCCCCTAAATATCGTCGACAGAAATTATTGCATTGTTTGGCTATAAAAAATCCAAGGAGTAGGGGGAATACGACTACCAGGAGGAGGTAACTGCTGACAGAACAATTAACACTAAGCAATATGATCGCAAGAGAAATAATTTTTTTGTGAATTGAGAGAAAAGTTCGATCAAGAACCTAGGCGGAGCATGACTGACCTGGTAGAAAAACTGGGTGTAGCGATATCAACGCTCAGTCTAGCAGTGCACCAGGACCTGCGCTATAAGTTGTTTTTAGAAATCATCAACTGTTGACTGGAAAAATAATGGACGGAAAGTTAAACGCCGTAACACTGCTGAACGATACCAAGCACGACAGCGCTGGCTTCCTGAGATTCTTTTCAGGCAAAGAGAAATTCATTCAGAATAGGACAATAAATCGAAAAAATAACTGTTGAATCTGCTAAAATGCCTATGAAGTACATACCGTCATGCATACGTAATGGTGAGCAGAGGATGAGACGAAATGTCATAGCGTCCCACTTCTTTGAGGAAAGACCTGAAGGTGACCGCCAATAGGTATATTTACGTGCTGGAGGCAGTCGTTAAGCCCTAGATAGAGAAGGTCCTGATTGGGAAACGGTATGTGCTCTAGCAAGACTTCCTTCCGTCTACAAGACAAGAAAACCCCAGGCAACGCTATACCACAATTTGTATTACCACAGGTCCCTCATTCGTAGCCTCTCTCCAGACCCCACCAGTGGGGTGTAGTCGAAACGAAGGTAAATGAGAAGCATCGTAACACAAAAGGCGATGTAAGGACCTCCATCGTGAAAGTAATTACTCATATGGACAAAGAGGAACTTTCAGTAGGTTTGATCCTTATTTGAGAAGATCGTAGCTACTTATGGGCTTACATTAAATAACATAATCCTTAATACTATTTACTTCTTATTATGCTAACTTTTATGTAAATAAAATTAATTTTTTTTGTTTTTAATGTTATTGTTTATTTCTTCTATATTTAGCTCAACGATTCTACATAATAGGAGGGTAAGTCAAATTTTTAAGTTTAATGGGTTCTTTAGTTGTATGTACAATGCAGTCTTAAAGAACCGTCCACACATGAAATCCATAAAACCAAAACTAGAATTGAAAACATGGTAATATCTACTCCAACACTTTTTACTTTGTCAACAAATTTAACTTTTGTTGTATTATACTTCTATACAAAAAAACTGGATACTTTTAGCTTTTTGTAGTTTATTTTATCTTAATTGAGTTTAACAACCGAATAAAACCGCAGTTTCCTTTTACGGCCAAAAGTTTGTATTTTTGTGACTTTTACGATGATTAACTTTTGCTATTAATACTACCTATAGTTTTGTTTTATCACAGCAAAATGTGTTTTCTAACAAAACTACAACCTATAATTTTTCTTAATTAAATTTTATGCACACTTTATGAAATAAGAAAAATATTTATTGGAAAACCATAGGTTTAGTCCTTTTCGCTATAAATTCTTATAAGTATAATTTTTTTTATTTTTCTGAAAATAACAGGGAATAAAAACAAACAAACATTTGAATTTATTTTTTGTTTTCATTGATTTATTTGCAATAACAGCGAACAGGAAGTCTAGAGAAAATTGTATAAGAATAGTCACATTTACTTTTCTACATTTATTTTAATGCTGGATAATAGTAAATGTACGTAACAAGCATCTAAAATTTTTATAACAATTTTTAATGTTCTTCGTTTGCTAATGAAGCTAATAATTTTTGTTATAAGCATTTTTAAGTTTATTTCTTTGTTTATTATGCTTTTTCGCAGTGAAAAATTGAACAGGAATTAAAGAACATGAGACGGCCATTTTTTATTTATTCTTCTCCTTTAAAAGAATTTGACCGAATTTAAAAATTTTCAAAACACACTAATCGCTTTTAATATACACTATTTGGCCCAAACTATTCGGACACCCGTCTAAATCTGACTGTTAAAGATAAAGAGAGATAAAAATACTAATAGCATATTTAGGTCATACACCTGCATTAGACAGACAATGAGTAAATTGTCAGAATTGAGTGATTTTGAACGATGATCATTGCTATGGGTGCCTAAATTAACTGTAAATGATGTTATTGTAAAATGGAATATGAAACAAAGTGATAGGTCGCGTAAATTTAATGAATGTAACGGTGAACTCTGAAAAGTAGTGATTAAAAGTTACCTCTGTAGCAATGATTGATTGTAATTTTCAAAATGCTTCTGAAGTCATTAGTAGCACCGAGACTATTCGTAGGAAACTAAAAAACATGGTTTTTATAGTCATGAGGCTATAAACACCAAGATAAGAGTAATCAATGCCAAACAACAATGGCGGAAAGCTCGGTGCCATCGAACTGTTGTACAATGGCAACAAGTTCTGTGAAAAATAAATCTCGCTACATAACCTGACGATCCAATGGACTCGTCTGGGTTTAGCAGATCTCATGAGAACTCATCTTATCCGAGTATATTACTATAATGGGACTTTTTTGTGATTAGGCCTGGGATGCCTTAGTTCATGTAGCCGAAAAAATGAAATGTACCTAATATTCGTAGCAACTCTGTACCCCCAACTTTGTGACAGTTTGAGAAAGAACCTTTCCTGCAACAACAAGATAACTTTTCTGTCCACGCAGCGAAATTGGACTGGCCTACAAGAACCCCTATTTCAATCATCGAACACCTCCAAAAAGAATCAGAAATCATGCATCATCAGTGACTTGACTCACTGCAGCTCTCGTGGAGAAAATGAAAGCAGTTCTGACGAGACATACATAAAAGCTGGTTAAAAGTTTTTCCAGACAAGCACAAGCTATGATTAATGCAAAAGGTGGACCGACATACTATTAATACATCATTTTGGTGCCGATCTTAAAGTTTGATTGTTAATAAACAGAGTTTTTTCTGTAGGCACTTCTATACCATACATGTACGAGTGCAAATTGAATTCTTGAAGTATCCAACAATAAAAATCGGAAAGGAAAATGGAGAAGACGGCATAGTACCGGAAATGGTTAAATAGATAGCCAAAAAGGAACAGATTAGCTACGGGCTATTTGTAAACCAAGCAAAGGAAGAGCACAAAATACCGCAGGAATGAGAAATAAACAAAATTATGCAAGAAATAAACAAAACATTATAAACCAATGTGCCTAGACCAAATTAGCTACAAATTATACACATAAATTTTAGAATAAAGATCGAAGGAAAGCTATGAAAAGAGAAAGCAACATTTAGAGCAAATGGACATATAATTAGAAATATAACGTAAATAAAAATAGAAAAAGGAGAGAAATATACTTAACATTAATTGACTTAAAAGCAGCCTTTGATATAGTAGACAGACGGAAAGTATTCAAGTTTTTAGGAGAATTAAAAATAAATGGTAACAATTAACCCAATCAGAAACACGTACGAAACAGTAAGAGCAAAAGTGCAAATAAGAGAATAACGATCGGGAGAAAACAAAATGCTTAAAGGAATAAAACAAGAGGATAGCTTTAGCCCCTTACTATTTATTGTCATTATAGACAAGATAAATAAACAAATCAATAGAAAATTACAAACACATAGATAAATGCTATCGAAATAAAACATCGCAGAAAAAATGCAGAAAAAATTAAATGGGACAGACTAAAACGAGCAAATTAGAGAAATAGTGAAACAAAAAGCAATAATGGGAAAAATAAAAAAGAAGCAATTAAACTGGTAAACGCACATAGTGAAAATTAGAATGACGAAGGAAAATAATGGAGATTGGAGAATCAACCAAAAAACGAAGAGAAAGACCAAGAAGAAAATGGATAGACCAAATTCGAAAAATAAGATCAGAAAAAGGAAAAACAGTAAAGGGTGAAATTACTAGTGAGGGTTGGAAGAAATGGAGAAACTGACTCTAGGAACAGAAACCAAAACCCAACGCCTAAAAAGGCAAACGTATTAGAGAAGAAGAAGAAAAAGTATGTTAGGTAAACAAACTTAACATCAAACCATATATTACAACAAAACATACAATTTATAATAAGAATAAACTGAAAATACTAGTCATTAATTCAAATATTTAGATTATCTGGCGTTTTTTGGAATAACAAATTCCGCCGCGCGCACCCTGTCTATCTGCTGAAAATAAACCAGCAGAATTAGTATAATATTTAAGTTGTAATCAAGTCGGAACATCTTATGACCCTTGTTTATAATTTGAAGCGGAGGTCGGCAGGTACCGGCGCTAATGACGCTTCACATAAATTATAATCAGCCGGAGATGATGACTTAAATTAGAACTTGTAGGGCACGCCGCATATTTGCTCTGCCCCGGCTCGTGGAACTCCGGCGCTCGTGAAGTATTAACTGGGTTAAAATAGTTCCTTAAGAGCTCAAGTTTCCGACATATTCAGCGTCGAGTGATTTATTATTAATTGGCGCGCCGGGGGCGCGGGTGGATAACGCGCCAAGGATCGGGACGCGGGCCGGAATCTGCTATCCTGCGCGCGGAGCGCTCGGCGGCCGGTAGATGCCGGCCGATAAGGCTGTATTTGGGTTTTTAATAGGGCCTTAAACGGCGCTGTTTAAAACCGTTTAGTCTGAAAACTTTTCGAAATGAGTTTTTAATGCTAATATCGCGTAGTTTGGAATGAATGCCCATAATGGCTGTTTAAGTATCATGTTAGGGCTGTAATTTCCTGAAATATCGCCTCATATTTCACTCGAGATTGTTATATCAATTATGGAATTATTTCGAATTTTTGACGCTTATTTAAAAGGGATGAACGGCTTCCTCTTGGTAAAGGCCGGCATATCGGGCGTTTTTAGTATAATAATTAGTGTGTAACAGCAATTCGCTAGCGATTCTAATCTTCAAATAATTATATGGTTTTGCAATGCCCAACAAATTGGGCATTGTGGTATCTACTGCTTTACTAGAAAATATCAGATGCAACCATTACATAAGCGAGGTGGTTTTTAAAATAAATACCAAAGTTCTTTAACTAGGAAAACATCAACATCAAAAACATAAAAGAAAATAAAATTGAAATATATAACTTCTTCTTCTTCTTTAGGTGCCATCTTCATGTTAAAGGCTAGCAATTATGGTTGCTATTGCAATTTTAGAAGTTGCTGTTCTGCATAGTTTGCTATGCTCTCTGAGGTTTCGTAACTTTGTTATTCCTCTTACACTTTGCCTTATATTATTAATTACAGTTTGATGTATTTTTCTGCTCTTGTGGAATGTCCAAGATAGTGTCTGGTTATTCTTTAGCTCTTTCCGTTCGTCTTATGACCTCCACGTTCATTATACGATCCATTTGCGTTATTTTAGGGATTCTCTTGTACATCCACATTAAAATGCATCAATTTCTCTGAAGCTTGTTACGTTTAGGATTCAAACTTCTACTTCGGAGGGAAGAGCAGTTAAGACATAACATTTTGCTAATCAGGTGCTTAACTTTAAGCTCAAATCTTAGCTTTATAACATTGGTTTCATTTTATTAAAATTTGCTCGAGCTTTTTCCATTCCCATTTTGATTTCGTGCGTATAATCCTTTATCTAGTTTATCATCGTACCCAGATATCTATAGCTATTTACTTGTTTAATATTTTTTTCCATTGGTACTAAAGCTTTCATTCCTTTTGTTTAAAATATTATCATAAATTTGGTTTTCAAATATTCGATGTTAGTTCACATTCTTTGCTACATGCAATGATTCGGTTTATTAGATTTTGTAAATCTCCAAAGTTTTCTGTCGTTTTTCCAATTGTTCCTTTTTTGATTTTATCAAACTCTTTATTGTAATCGATAATGCACGTGTATACACCTTGGTTCACATCTAAGCATCTCTAAACCGATACGTTAAATGAGAAGAGAACTTCTGCAGTTCCCAAACCCTTTCAAAATCCACTTTGAGTGTGTCTTATATCCATAGCCAACTTCCGATATGTTTGGTTATGGATAACTTTAAGAAATAATTTTAAAGTTCAAGACATTTAAGTAATGGTACGATGATCACTAGCAAGCAAATAAAGGTAGACACCAACTATTATTTATGAATATTTTCCGATCTGTATATTTTATTGAAAATATTAGCCAATATATCCATAAGACTAAATAAATCGTATTTCTTCTTAAGCTCCTTAATTTCTTTATACTTACTAATATTTTTCTTTTGTTTGTCTTATCTTTTCTACGATGTATTTCTCCATTTCTTTAATTTGTGTGTATATTTAAGTGCATTTTGTTTTTGTATATCCTTTCTTAATTCATCATTTATGTTTTTGTACCCTGGCTTATTTAATATCTCTTTGCACGGAGTAAGTATTCTATCTCTCAGTGCTTTTCTTATCTTGTTAATATCATTCTTGTCATTGTTCATCTGAACTATGTTTTCATAAATTTAACTAGTGTTTGTAGGGCTTTTGTGTCTAATCTAGGTCTCATTTGATCAACCGACCAAGATATAATCTATCTAATTGTGAACTATTTTATCCGGTTTGTCTCTAAATGATTGCCTTCTATTTGGTAATTTATGTCAGATATTAGTTAGGAGGAAGCAACATATATATGGTGTTGCAATCATGCAAATCAGTAATAAGATTTGCCCTGATATCAGAGAGAGTTATGGTTACACAACTAAAAACGTTTTACGTTAAACATAATGTAATTAAAGTATATGCCCCAACAACGAAAGGAAATAAATAACAAATAGAGTAATTTTATCAACAGATCAGCAACGCGGTAGAGCTTGTGAATAACACAGATATTACAATAATCACGGGCGATTTCAACACAAAAATGAGCAAACTAAAGTGTTGATAAAATTATTTGAAGTTACAGACTGGGACAGTGTGACAAGAGAAGAGATTGACATGTAAAATTTGTTAAGAATAATAATTAATTGTGAGTAGTAGAGTATTTCATTATGTTTTAGCCATCTAAATTTAGTGTTTTTTAAAATATTGATATTAATAAAATGTACAAAGAATTTCTTGCATGTTATAGATTTTTCTAGGTTGCTGCATATTTCTTTTTTAATTCCACGTAGTCATTTCCTTGCTCACCAAAGGGTTCTTAGCACCTTCTGGCCATCTAAAACCGCCGGGGTCGTGGTTTCGTAATTTTTAGTAATGGAAATTTGTACTGCAGAAATTAATGAAGTGGTTTCCTTTGTTTACGCATCTCAGTATCATAACTATTCAAACTGTATATAACTCATAAAAATGAAAAGGTACATCTAATATAGAGACAACAAGTTATAAGAATTGAAGGGTGATTGAAGGGAAGATAAAAAATTTATGCTAAATTCAAATCCAAAAAAGACAGAAGTTTTATGAAATATTACAACTATTCCACAACGTCAATCCATGTTTTTAGTTGGAGATCTAAACTCACGTATTGAGAATTATATTATATAGGGTTTGAAACAATGCATTAAAGAAGAAGTCAAGAATGTCAATAGGAAAATATTGATACATTTCTGTACATACAATAATTTAACAATTAACAATTATTTTAATAATAACATACAGTACACATCCATGTGGAGTGATACTAAAGGTAATGAATTTGTTATCGCTCAAATAATATGGAACGAGCATGTACACACTTTCCAAATTTTAAATATCCGAAAACTGAACTTGGCATAAATAAACACAAAAACTATGACTGGGCGAAATATGCTTAAGAATACATAATGTAAGAAGACTTCACCGATATGTGAGGAACAGTTAAAAAGGAAGTTTCTAGAATATCTTGGTATGCGAGACCTATATCAGAGCCATTTAAAACAATATACTGAACAAAACGCAAGAGACAACGCAAATAACATAGACGACGCTTAGACAAAATTAAAAACAAATGTACGTAATGCCCCTAGAAAATCTTTAGAAGCAAAAAGGATAATCAATAGCAAGGCCGTCATAAATAAACCTTGGTTTCTGAGGAAGTAAAGAAAACAGGATATATGAATTATAAATGGGCACTTAATGTTCATAAATATAAAACCATAAAAGAATTAAAAAGGGAATTAACACGGAAATTAGAAACAACAATAAACTAGAAGAAGTACATACATCAAAAACACACAAATAAATTTCTACTATCAATAGAAACAAATTTGGAAAGAGACGCAATCAAACAAAGGAAGTAAAAGAAAAAAACCTTCAAATTAAAGAAAAAACCTGACTGTGACATTTAGAGATTTATAAAAGAGCAGTGCATAAAGTCCTCTGGCGAGAACGGTATTTTCAAGAAGATGTTGAAATATGGAAGAGAAAGTCGAACTGCAAAAATGATAAAATCAGTAAGGCACAATCTCAACCAAAAATACCACAAGAATTAAAAATAAGTATACTAATACCGATATTTAAAAATGGAAAAAACAATTTCTTCGTATCCATCGAAGTATTAATTTGCTTAACACGCCATTGAAGCTCACAACCAATATTACAACAGTGAAGCTAACAGTTATAGACTTAAGATGAGCAACATGCCTTTACAAAGAAATGGTCGTGTAACCATGCTAGATTTGCTGTAAGAAACATATCAGAGAGAGAACGTTGAAATTTAACAATCTAATCTACATTTGCTTCTTTAACACAGAACAATGATTTGACAATATAGAGATACATCAGGTAACACAAATATCAGAAGAAACTAATGTTCTTAGTAACGTAATATTATTTATAAAAAACACACATTTATAGAAAAAATTATCAGAAAATCGATATAAGTGGTAAATTAATTGAAAAATACCTGTAAACAAAGGCATTATACAAGGAGATTCGTTAAGTTCTCTTTTATTCAATATAGTGATGAATAGAACTTATAAGGTTACAAAATGGCAAACGAGCAAATCAGTACAGTTTATTATGCAGACCATGGATATTAGTCGCAAATGATAAAGATAGTTTACAAAGATTATTGTTTTATTTTTCATGAAATACTAATATGGCCTGAAAGTTTCCACGCCAAGAGCAAAATTTTTAGTTATTAAGAAATCCTTGAATAGCAAACTGGAATTACAAGAAGAAATAATTGAGCAAGTCCACAGATTTAGTTATTTTAGTGTGAAAAATAAACAATGCAAAAATACTAAACGAAGAAGATAAATAAAGCTTTGAAAGTGTAGGGATTTTTAAACGACTGCATTTAAAAATAGTAATAAAGGTATAAAGTTATCAAGTAGTGGTGCGACCTACACTTGAATACGCTATCTTTATCGAACCAGAAATTATATCAAAATTCTAAATAAGCTTAAATAATCTGTTAGTTTTCGTTTTATTTTAGGTGAGCAAAGACGTTTTGAGTCGGCCAAACACACATACATTAAGATGACCTTAGGACCAAGCAAATTTATTTTCAAATTATGGTATTCATATTTAAATTTGCTTCAATTCTTACACTGCTGGAAATAAATATCAACACTTACAATAAACTTTGTTCCTCCACTATGGTTAAAACTACAAAATTAAATCTACAGACAAATGCATTGCAACCATTACTGTTCGTGCCGTATTTCTAAATTAAATTATCAAATAAGGAAGTTGTAGAAAATCGATCACCCATATCAAAATTTAACAAGACAATCAAAACTTAGTGATTATTAGGTAAATTCACTTGCTTATAACCAATATGAGAAACTAAATACCAAGAAAAATGAGGATTAAGAAAGCAATAATACCAATAATGTCAACGAAAATCTAAACAATCTAAACCTTCCCCAATATTCGTGAAAGGCGTAAAAAATATAACATCGCTTATTAAATTACTAAATTAATTGCTAAAAATAGTTATAAAATAAAAGTTCTAAGCAATATCAATATATCTATCTGGTAGACAAAGTACCGAATTTTTTACATTTGAAATAAAAGAAAATTTAATAAAGGATAAACAACCACTACTCAGATCAAAGCTAACCGTGCAATCTTATATTAGTTATGCCCAAATGATTAATAACAAGCCCGAGTATTAGTTTCCACAACTTGCTACTAACAAAAAATCTCACGCAATTACCCATTACAAATGATATGATTGAGCTGAAAAAAGTAAGAAGAAGGTCTGGAGGCAATGAATTATCGCAGGATACACAAGAAGGTAAATCTTTTATCATTAATCACAACTTTAATATAATGCTTTTTACAAGCCGACGCTATTTTAAACTTTTACCTATATGGAACTTTAATGCATTAATTGTGCTGCTAATTAAAACATACCATATATAATAAAGAGTTTCTACAAATAACTAGTGTAACCTTAGAGGAATGGCAGTGTACTGTCTACCACGCTTTAAAAAATGACCAATTTGAACAATTTTTCATTATATTTTATAACAGATTTTCTCTCCTTGATGACTATAACGTAAACATATTTTGCAAGTATTTAGATTTACCACTACTAAAGGAAGGCAACTCTTGTTGATTATAGAACGCAATCAACTAAAACAATTGGGCTAGTAAGGTCACTTATTGTATCATAGACAAGAATATGTCCTGATATAGTAGAAAAACTATCTAAAAAATGTAAAAACTGAAACTCACAACATATAAACCACATTGAGCCAAATTATTATTAAAGAGAGAATACAAAGTAAAAAAGCAATAAGAAGAAAACGTCTATCATGGCTCTGCAATATACGCAACTGGGCGGGGCTTGGTCCAACGCAATTATTTCGAATAGTGGAGGATAGAAGTAAATTTAATCAAGTGGTTGCCGACCTCTGATCACGGAGAAGGCATTAAGAAAAAGAAGAATTACTAGAAAGACTACAACCGATTGCAATTATAAGCTAGTTAATATTAAACCATCAATTTAGCTTTACAGTGTAATAGTGTAGAACCAATGAGCAAATTCATTGAGTCACAGCAAATACAAAAATTTGAAAAATAAAGAAAATTGCTCTGCAACCTTAGGCTTTTGATATAGTTTTCTGGGCTCTAATACAAATTTAAAATAATTCTTTTTGTTGATACTTTTTGTTCCTAAAATTTTATCTGAACGAACCCTAGTTTCCAATTAAAACAAATGCGAAGTCGTTGTATTCTGTTTATTATACAACGCAAACCTACCCCCAACCCAGACGCCATTACTGATGCATATGCGGATGATATTAATAACATACACGATCTGTTCCGGAAGTATCTAAAATCACAATTGCAATAACAAAAAATTACATATTTAGTAAAATAGTACAAGATACAGGAAATATTGTACGGAGCTTCAGTTTCCTTCAAAGTAAGCACCTTGGAATTTCACTTTTCCTAGTCCTAAGTTGCATCGCTCCCTAAAAATTTCAAAATCAACCAAATAGTTTATGTGCTTAGATTTTCCAGTTTCACGTAAGTTTTATGCAAATTCTGTCCTTGTTGTTCAGTCAGAGCAAATACTACTACCACATACTAACTGGAGTCTAATTCCCAACTGTATAAACGACGGAATATTTATGAAATGGTGCAGACGATACATTCTTTAGAGCATCTAATCACCCCTTTATTAGTGGATTAAACCCCATCCAGAGGTTTCGATATTTATTTCTCAATAAATTGTAAAACATTGCATTTTACTGAATCCCGCAAACATCTTGTGTGTTTGCCTCATATGGCACATTCAAAATAAAGAGTTTATAAAAAAAATCTGGTATATTGATAAAAATGTTAAAGAAACCATTATAAAGTGGTGTGATAGAACTAACAGCACTCACTGTATGTGATACTAATAGTCCGACGGAGAATACATGTGGTGTATATTATAATTACATAAGATATAAAAATTCTCTAGCTTTTAAATGAACAAAAATTTTTCTGGCTTATAAAAAGAAGCAAAAAATCAGATCTTTGCTAACAAAAAATTATTAATACAAATGTTATTTACTGGACATGTATATATGCTTAGTTGACACTTCCACCTTATTATGCTGTGATTTTCTTTGCCCACTTATCTCACACAATATAGAGAGTACTTTTAAGTAAATCCTAAAAACCATAGCAACCCAACTTTAAAATTCTAGTGAAACAAATATATAAAAATTAAGCCCTTACTTGCAAAATCGTACTTGAGAGACCATGTAAGCTATATTGTTTTGGTTTTGGTAAAAATCATATAAAACTTTAGTGTATTTAAAAAATTCATTTTAAAATTGATATTATTCAAAACCATAGATATAATAGAATAAAGAATTAAAGACATTCAATGGTTTCAAATATTTTAAGGTAGTTTAGAGAAAGAAACACTGTAGGAGATTTCGGGCTAGAAACACGGAACGAAAAAGACAACACATCGATTCAGTTTTGCCAAGAAGAAGACTTGACAATTGCGAACACCTGATTTTAGCTCCCTCCAATACGACTTTATATGTGGCGGTCCCCACAACATACTACAGACGAAAACGTGAGAAACCAGATTGACTTTTTAATAATCAATAAGAGATATAGACATGAACTCCATGGCGTGCGAACCTACCCAGCCACAGACACTAGAACGGACCATAACCACAAGATAAGTCTAAAGAAACTACGACTAGCCTTAAAGAAAAGGATTGACTGCAATAAGTTAAAGAACGAATAAATTTCCAACAAAACCCAAGTAAAAGTAAACGCTGAAATTAAGGACATAGTAAATACAACAGAAATATAGAAAATAGTTGGGGCGATTATATCGGTTGAGAACGACGTTATTAGACCACACACCACCAGAAAGAAAAATCAATGGATGATCGAATATATTCTGGTAATAATAGAAGAAAGACAACCAGCACGAAAATAAATAAAAAAATACAGATTCGAAAAAAGATCCGTATAGCAAAAGAAGCATTGCTAAAAAGTAAATGCTTAGAAATAGAACGCATAGAGAAAAGCAATTACTTTAATATTCACAAACTTGTGAAAGAAACTACCGGGCGAATAAAATATCCAAACCTGATGAGTCTTAACGACAATAATGATACTGTAATCACAGACTTTAATGAAATACTTGACCACTGGAAGAATTGTATTGAACAACTATTTAAGAAACGCGATCCAAGTGTAATCGACCATCAATACAAAAGCGAAAAGTCTTCAAAAATACTAAAATCTGAAATTACATAGACAATAATACACCAAAGTAGGCAAAGCACCCGGTCCAGATGATGTGTGTATAGAAGTTATAAAACAATTTTATGGTGATAATATCGACTATATGGTAAGATTGTGTAAGTCTACGAGACTGGTCGTTTACCTAGAAATTTGCTGCAGTCTGCCTTTATCTCTATCCCCAATACTATACGATCAGCTTGAATAGTTACGTTCTCAAGATATCCTTAAAAATAATACTGGCTATAATACACAGAAAATGTGAAGAAAGTATAAGATATTGTCAATTTGGATTTCGACAGGGGCTTGATACTAGAGAAGCACTTTTTAGCCTCACAGTGCTACTCCAAACATTTCGGAACCAGAAGAGAGACGTAGCATATATATGTACTTTATTTATTACATTGAAAATAAGGGCATACATAAAAGCAATTTAAATATTATTAGAACGCTTTATAAACATCAGACGGTATTTGTTAGGATCGACGACACAGAAAATACCCTTATTGAACACGGTGTGCGACGGGGATGTGGATTGTCACCCTTGTTCTTTAACGTACACTCAGATGCTATTTTTGCCCGTGCCTTACAAAGCTCAAATGACAGTATCAAAATAAACGGATAAATTATCAAAAACTATGCGGACGATACCGTTACAATTGTTGACAATTGACAGCGCTACAATGACTAATGAACAAAATATCGCTAGAATGATCATTGAAAATTAATATTGACAAGTCAAAAGTGATGCTTGTAAGTAAAATTACGGTGACCCATATAAATCTCTTTATACATGGAAAACCTATTGAACATGGCCTAAAGTGTAAGTACCTCGGCTGAAAATTGAAATCCAGACACGTAAATAGTTTGCGGAATAGAACAAGCGAGGTAAATATTTCTCGATATGAGAAAACTTCTAACCATCAAAAGCCTTAACCTGAAATTAAGATACCACTTTCTTAAGGGTTATGTTTATGCCGTATGGTTATATAAAACCGAAACGTAGACTCTCAAAGTAAATACGCTTAATAAACTAGAAGCATTTCAGATGTAGGTCTTCAGAAGACTAATAAAGGTTCCCTGGAGTGCCCATATGACCAATGCTGAGATTGTGAAACAAATGGATAGGGATAGAGAGAAATTTGAAGGAAAACTGAGTGTAGATAGAAAGAAACAAACCTAAACACCCACATACTATTCAGAGCTGCACAAAACTGAGAAAAAAACGAAAAAGCGATACGATTCCTATAGCAATAATAATGGTAAGGCTTTAACGTCCCGCGTGGGAGCACGGTTTGCGAACTGAGAGGTTAAGGGTCTCATATGTTCGCTATCTCTGCCCGGTCGTCGCGCATCATCTCTGATGTGAGGCGATGTGGCAAGCACCGCGCCTTAGACGACAGTCATTATTATCCTTTGTTCCAGTTAACACAGTTACTCAATTATTTTTAGTGACTTAGTAGGCCATCCGTCAGGCATCCGAGAGCTCCGGAAATGAAACCCGGGTCCGTCCGCACCGCAGTCCGCGCCTCAATCACTGGACGATTCGTATATTGACGTTTAAAAAATGAAATAGTAGTTAATACTTCTAAAAATAATCCCAATCTTCCGGTTTGGAATGTGTTAAGAAATGATAAGTTTAAATTATTTTATATTTAAAAATATATATCAAACTTAAGGCATTTAAGACTATCCCTAGCAAAATGCGATTTAAGGTTCAATTTTAAACAATCATAAAACATGTGGTACGATAAAAAAAATAAAAAAAGTATTTGCTATTAAACACAATTTTTGTATATGAGATCTAAATTCAAATGTTGATGTAAAATTGTTCGTTGTATACGTTAATAATTTTTTTTAAAAAGGTCGTGTCTTTTTGAGACATTGTCAGGTTTCTCTAGTTTTTCTGTTAATCGCAATCAAACTTTTAAAGTGAGGAGAGCCAGTTTGACATTGTTTTTATTCTCGATATTTTTGCTAGGCACTTTCAAAGACTGTAAAGCGGCTTGAAAAGCTCGCGCATAATCAGGATTACCCAGGAAAAAGCGCATCCTCAAAATCCATAAGTTCCGTAATACTTTCTAGAAAATGATTTAACGGAAATACTTTCTAGTAGTAGAATTTCAAAATAAATACGTATTATTCGAGAAAATATTAGTTTGATATGAAAGATTTTTGACTCGCTTCTTGTAAATTGCGAAAAGGGTAATAGTTTCTAAATGCAAACAAATCTGTACTACAGAAAAGATGCCGACCAGTAAAGTATTCCACCGCTACTGGTCAAATATCTGCCAAATATCTTCTTCAACAAAAACAAAATGGCAGAGGGCAATCTTACAAACATCAAACTTTAGAACTGTGTGATTCAATTCATATTATCGAAGTGCATTATCTGTTATAGTATGATATGTCATGTGTTTACAAGAAAAACTCCCTTGATTTCATATATTAGGTTAAAATTGAATCAAGAAACTAAAATTGGAATCTATTTTTTTGACTTGCTGGCCAGATTTGAACATAACGTAAGACCAACGGAAAATGGTGAAAGAAAAACTTTACAAGCTTCCTACACTTATATTCCATGTGGTGTAGCAGCGTTCAAAAACTTGTGGCATACCCTTTCAAATTTAAATGTTAAATTTTTATTGTCGGAACATTTTGCAGGAGAATTTGTGGATCGAACCTCTACTTACACAATCACTGAAAAAATTAAGTGAAAAGTAAAAAAGTAAAAACTGCTTTATATCGCAATTTTAAATTTCTCCAAAAGCTCTCTGCACTACCAACCGACTCGAGTAACTTCCGACTGTTTTACATATCTGCATCTACAATAATTTAGTTCGCAGCGTGCAACTCCGCCGCTTGGCGGAACAAGCGGCAAACTTCTAATCGGCACCAGCATCTAAACTAAATAATTGCCCAAACAAGCAATCCGACTGAACATGCTCGAAGCTATTAGTTTCTATTGTCATTAATCGTCACTTATTCATCGAGATGCATTAAATATAGAAACTCCCTGAATTGTCGGGCTCAGACCGTAATGCCATTACAATTTAATTTAGTTGTAGGTAGTAATTTCAGCACTCAATTTGCGTTAATGTACGACTGTTCCAGATACTCTAATTACTGCATCGGAATGTAGATTCGGGTGACAGATGAAGGACTTCGGCGCCGGGGGCCTGGTTTATGGGGATGAATATCACGCGGCTGTCGAACTCAACTCAAAAACGTTACTATATTCTAAATAACTTTAGCGTATTTATTGGGTGATTTTTGCCAACTGCACTCCTTCGTCGGCAAAATCTTGTTTTCTTTAATTTCAACAGATTTCTTGAGAGATTTTACTTGTTACCACATAAACAACCCTTTAGATTGTAAAATTGTTTTACGTATTCTAGTTTTTACTTTATCATTTTATTAATGATCTCAAAAATCTGTTTTTTACACACGTCATTTGTATTTTCGTATAACAAACAATCCCCCCTTTCTTAAATTCCCCGTTTTGTTTTGGTACTCTTTCTTTCTGTACCTTCTGTTACTGTTATCTTTTCCTTAATTTTATTTTTGTCTTCTCTTATGCTGTCATATATTTTGTTATTTCCATTAACCCCTCTTTGTGCTTAGGACATGGTGACAGATATAGATTATAATTCCTCTTTTAAATTTATTTACTTTCGCTTTGTTTCCTAACAACAGTACAGTTATTCGCTAAATTTTGAATTGAATGTGCAAAATAAGATTAAAAAACGAATCAGTCGAGTTACTAGTAGCTTGAGAAGAAATATCAAGATAATAATCATAATATAAGAGATTAAAACTAAAAATGCAAAAAACAACGCAGAATAATATTTTTGTTGCATAAAAGCAAATACAAAATTCCTGCTATATATATATATATTGCCGAAGATATAGTGCAAATGCAATAAAAGAAATACTAAAAAAATATTTGTTCGTCAAAAACACAATAACTTTAAAGTGAAAATAAAAGCTTTATTTCTACATTTATTTATAATGTATGCTAATTGATTTTAAAAATAGAAATTTAAAATTGCAATTTATTCCATTTTATTCTCTCTTATTTTGTGTATGTCTTTGCTTTTTCCTGAAGATATGTTAACCAATGTTTTACCTTTATAAAGATTTATAAGTTTTTTTGCATTCTTTATTCCACCAACTACTTATTCTTGACTTAGTTGGATTTTTCTTTTCGGTTGATTGAAACATTTTCTGTAGTCAACAATTCTTTATTGATCTCGGTATCTTTTTTCTAATGGTACTACAATTATAAACTATTTAATTGTTTTTTGATTTAGTGTCTATTCTATTATGTCTCGTAGGGCATATATGTGGTCTAGTTGTTGTCGTCCTGAGCGGAATGCCGCTTGTTTTTCCTTTACTTTATCTTCTACTTCACTTCTGAGTTTTATCCTGGTATAGAGTTTCTGTGCTACGGGAGACAGGCATATTGCTTTATAATTATCACAATTGGTAGATTCGCCTTTGTTGTAGATGAATATTATGATATTCTTTATCCATTTTTCTAGGATTTGCTCCTCTTTCCATACTTCTTGGAATGTGCGTCTCAACCATTAGATCACTGCTGTCCTCCTTTTTTAATAAGTTGCATATAGGTTGTCTTCTTTTAGTGATTTACCGTTTTTTGCTTTTTATTAGGGCTTCTTCAATTTCTTCCTATGTTATGTCTTTATTTGTTCAGCTGTTTGCTTCTTTTTCTTCTCTAAATGTTTCTTTTTCTGTTTGATTCCCTATATTACCTTCTCTAAACTTATTTGTGCAGTAGATTTTCCAGGTTGTTAGTTTTTCTTCTTGTTTGTATCTGTCCTTTGGGGATTCTGATGTTAAGAATTTTGGTAAATGGTTTTCCTGTGGTCCTTTCTTTGATACTTTTACTGCTATTTTATTGTGTATGTTTTTCTACTTTAGTTTGTTTGGTTTTTTAGATGGGCCTTCCGTATCTTATTTTTTAATCTACGTTTTTATTTTACAATTTGGTTCTTTCTTCTTTGGATTTTCTTGTATTTATTTTATCCTGCATAGCTCTGTTGCTACTTGCAGTATTGCTTCCTAAAATGTATTCCATCTTTTATTGAATGCCCCTTTTATGAGTTGAGTATCTCATGTTTTGTATAGGTCATGTAGGCCTAGATGTTCCATTTTATAGGTTATCTTACAGATGATTTTATAGTAAATTGTCTTTCTCATTAATAGTTGGTTTGTGGTGCAGTATTCTAATATCCCCATTGTCATTTATTTTGCTCTCCAGCACATGTGCACCTATTGTTCCATGTCCTTATTCTTTATCAGCTCCTATGTGTGCATTCCAATCTTCCATTATCAATACATTTTGTTTATTTCTTACATTTTCTTTATGGTACGTTGTAGTTCCTCATAGAACGTGACTTTGTTATGCGTGATAGCCGTTTCTGTTGATCCACATATTTGTGTATATTTTTTTCTTTAGTTCTAGGTTCTTGGTTACGATCTTGGAATTTATGACTTTCCAGCTGGTTGCTTTTCTATCTATTACTATGTTTACTATAATGCCTACGCCTTCTGTTGCCCTTTTTTGCTTTTCGGGTGGAAGGGCAGAGTATTTAAGTTTATAACCCTAGTCTAAAGAAATTAGTCTATTTTCTTTTTTCTTGACTTCCAATTGTCTAAAGATGTGTATCTCGCATTTTTGTGTTTTCTCTATAATTTCACATTCCCTTTTTGTAAGGAATGTGATATTTCATGTACCATATTTATTGCCTGTCGTCTTCTGCTGATCCGTCTATGTCCGGACTGAATACATTACTCTAAATTATGATACCTTCTGTGAGTGATTAGCCGGACAAGAAGGGCCCCGCTATTTCGGAACAACTGATATCAGGCTGTACCCTCTGATGCTGGGGTCGTCAGAGCCTCGTTTGTTATCTAGCAGAGGGTACCACGTGCAGGTGCTCTCTTACCTCTAGTTTTAAGTTACAATTAGACAAAGAATCCCAGTTTGTAATTAACTTTTGTAAGTTTTATTCACCTATACAAATAAATAGGTAGTCTATTTTATGTATGCATTTTATTTTTGGTAAGTACACATATACCTATTAACTTTGTAATTTTGTTTTAAAAATTCTGCAATTCATTTCTTTTTCCTTCAGAGTATTTAACTATATGCTGATACATGCTTTTCTTGTATTTTCTAGCTAATAGAAAATTTAATTTATGTTTTTTCTTTTAAACTCATTATATTATTACTGCTTTCTGCATTTCTTGTAAAGTTCAATAAATTTTATAGATTGTTTGATAAATTCCATATTTATTTTTAGAAAATATGCTTAAGCATATTGTCTAATATTTAATTGTTATTCGACTTTATCTATAAATTTTGTAAAACTTCATCTTCCAGATATCTTATAAAGGTTCTCAAATATTTTTCTTACTTTTTTATATTTCTTGCACACCTGTCTTTTTCTCAAAAGTATTGTCTTTCTTATTATCATCTGAACTTGTCTTTAAAAGTGAAAAAAATATTATCAGCAATATATATTATACTATGACGGAACGTCTATACCCAATAAATATACCTAGACAAATTTATATTCGTATGATGCAGTTAAAATAGTGAACATTAGATACATAATAAACAATATTAGCTTATTGTTTCCTACTGTACGCAATATAAGTATTAATAATTTGCATATAAAAAATTAGTAATACAATGATACAACTTAAAAATTTTAATTTTTTACAAATTCAAAAATTTTATATATATATACGGATTTCATATGTTGCAGATCTATCATTACCATTCAAAATTATTAATAAAAGACTTTTTATTAAAAAAATTTTAATTAAAAACAAAACCAACCGAAATATGGAACATAAAATTTAATATAAAATTTTTCAACTTTTGCAAATAAACTATTTGTCTTGTTTTGTGGCTAATGAGACTGTAGAATTCCATTTTGACTTCATCTTTTTTTTTAATTTTGCTTTATAATAACCCAGTATTTTACAAAAGATTTCAGTTTCGAGAACTTCGAATGTTAATATTGTTTGGTACAACGTTAACATTGTTTTCTTGGTGCCAATCTATGGCTCTTCTAAAACTGTATGATAAAGCCGTATTAGAACACAATATATATAATTTAAGAGCTTTAAACGTTTTTCCAAATATTGTTCTATGTAATTATTTTGATTTATTGTCTTTTTTATAAGAACATTTTTTGACACATATGCGAGTTTCTTGCAATACAAGAAGTGTAGTGACAGATTATTTGAATTTATTAGAACGCCAAATCGTTAGTCAAAATATAAAATTTCTATCTAAGATGTTGTTTAAAGTCTGCTCTAATACATGTCTCATTATCTACTAAAATGTAAATTTGTTTGCTAAAATATTAATATTAACCTTACGAGAACGTACTTTATATATATTTTCTTCCTCATTATTTCATTTTGCTGTACTACCTACTTTATCTAGCGTAATATAACGCTTTTTATTTTTTGTCATATGATTTGAATCATTATATTTACCTACCACTACTAAATGACAAAAGTTTGGGTATCTCTGAAAAAGGGTAGTCAACCTGCTTTGCTACTTGTTTACCAATTGGTCCCATCTATCTTCCCCATTTTCGTTTTTATTGTAAGAGTTCTTTGATGACTATCAACCTTCCATACTGTTGATTTGTTAGTTTAAGATTGCAACTTACACTTAGTTTCATATAATTAGTTTACCAATTTTTTTTGAACTTGTTTTTACATCTTTATAATACGCTATACCTATAACCAGACACACTTTCGTATCCTCTTTACAGTGTGATATTAAACTGTCAAAACTAAATTATTAGAGCCATATATAAGCTTATTTTTTTATGGGCAGAGTTTGGATGACAGAATTTATGGTGAAATTGAGTTACTGTAAAGCCATTATATAAGAAACTGGAATATTAAGAAACCGTAACCGTATTTAATTTTTTACAGAGAGAATGGTAATTCTTATTTGATTAATTTGATTTCCGAGCTTAAATCAAAAATTAAGCACGTACAGAGGTATTACAGTAATATAACTATTTTTATTTAAAAAATTATACAGATTTACCGTTTGTAAATTTTACTGGTATTTCGTATATATAAATCACTTTTTATCGTCATATGCCAAGACCGTATTTTTAAGAATTAAATACTATAGCAATCATTTCAGAATTAACTTGTAACTTTCTAAATATGACCATTGTTTAGTACCGTCATTTATCAATTGTTGGAAGAGGAAACCGAGAAGCATAGCTAGTAATTAGGGGCAATTTTTTTCGCAAAAAGCACCCGAATCGTACTAGCGACTGAAAGAAAGCAATAGTTGCAAGAATTATTTTGTGTTGGTCAGCTCACATGCCGTAATGTCATCGGTCGTTTTTTTTATAAAGATTTTGTTTTAAATTTGAAGGAATCCATAATATTTTTCATGAAATTGATTTCAGTTTTGGCATTGTGTCATGCTGCTGCATTTTGGTGAAAGGTTTACACTTTGTGTAGTTAATTAAAATATAAAGTAATTAAATAAGTTTCTAGAAGAGATAATCACGTATAATCTATACAGTAATTAGAATTTGCTTTTACATTTTTTGGTAGTTTAGTTAATGATTGTATTTTTTCACCTTTTATGTAGTCAACTATTATAAAATCGACGCAAAAGGTTTAATCACATTCGTGCACTAATCTTCAAGTATTGCCCCACGACAATCCGGTATCACGTTTTTTACTCTGTTCTAGTATTTATATAAAAGTATGCTCACCATAAATTCAATTGAAATTCAAATAGTTTCCTTATGATTAATAGTTGCTACAACGTTTTCTATCTCCCTTGACTCCACTGATTATCGTTTAAGAAGATGTTTAGAATTTCTTTTAAACAGACTTTAAAACGCAAGTCAAATATTTTCAAAATGTTAAATAATTGAATAAAGATGTAGATCAAAGGAGATACGTATATCGGTTTTGGTACAAAAATACAGTGCTGAAGTCAACATAAAGCAAAGAGTGATTTGATTAAGGATGAAGAACAAATCAGTGTTCATTTTCTGTAGCTTCTTCTTGGAAATAGAACATATGATACTCTCCATAATGGGTGTTCCAATGAGGAATAATCATCTTAAACAAATTTAATTCATCAAAATGCTAAACTTTTAGTTCAGATAACAATAAATGAATCATGGGACCGATCGAAACGGCTAAAGAGCAAAGGTTCTACAAGCTCTCCTTGCTAGACTCTACTAGGATAATTAAGAAATTGTAATTTATGTGCAAAAGTAGTATCGTTATAAGTTTGGTAGACAAAGGGGTAAAGGTGTGGTATCATCTTCTTGACAATTAATAACATATCCATCCTTTGAGAAAATTGAATGCGTTCTTAACATTTATTTTGGGAAAATGTTCTCTTATCTAGTGATCCACAAAGCTTCTCCCGTAAACCTTTAGGAATATAAAAATCCAATTGTAAGATCTCCTACTACATAAAAGTGAACAAATTTAGAGGTTAATTTAGGAATAAGTCTTCTAAAGAAATTTCCAACAACAATAGATCTGATTGCTTTATTCTTCTTAGAAAGAGCACAAAACAAAACTCAATACAGCATAAATATAACTTCTAGATAGACTTCTTTCGTAAGAAATTTTATAATCTTATTAAAATGTGATCACCGGGGTGACAACATAAATTAATTACGTATTGAGGTTCAATTCCCGATACTCTCTGATGCCTGGCCGGTGGCCCACTCAGTCACTAAAAATAATTGAGTACCTGCGTTCATTCGAACAAGGGGTAATAATGGCGGTCGTCTAAGGTGCGGTGCTTGCCACATCGCCACGCATCAGAGATGGTGCACGACGACCGGGCAGAGAAAGCGAACGTGTGAGTTCGCAGGTTGTGCTCCCACGCGGGGCGTAGGGCCTTACCATTATTATTATTATTGGGGTATGATTTCATCTAGACCTCCATTAGAGCCTTTCTTAAGAGATCTTATCGCTAACAAACTCTCATCTTTAGAAATAATTAATGATTCAACATCTGAATCTAATGAGGGGGCTCCTTTAAGAACTTCTCAAAAGTGGGCTAATTTTTAACAGTTAGTTCATCCGATAGAGTAAGAATTTGTATTGCACCAGATAACTCACCTCAACGCATGTGGAGAGGTGAGTACTGCAAATTTTGCTCAGTGACGCTTACGGGGACTTGGACATAATATTTTTCTTGGCGTTATAAACTAGTGATTTGTTGTTTTTGGTTAAATCTTAAAGGTCGTTTGAATTTACACATTGATTAATTAAGACCGCTAAGACATATACAGTAATGATTCGTGCACCCTTAGAAATTCTTTTCAGAATCTTAGAGCTCTTCTTGAGGTTGGCAAAGACAGAAGATAGAGATTTTGAAGAAGAAAAACTTGATGCAGATTTATAACACTTGAAACAAATTTGATATCCTTGTAAACCCTTCTGAAATAAATCTTGGTTCTTAATCTTTTAAAGGGTTTATCCCATACAAAGCATTTGACCAAATCGAGTCTAATGCAGCCTCTAGTTGAGACAAGGAAAGACAGTGACAAGGATTCCAAATCCAAGACGAATGGTTTTTTTTCTAGGAGGATAAGGAAAGTACAGGAATGTGGTACAATCGGTAACAAAAGTTGCAGAAGATTGCATTAGATGTTGAGTTAGAGTTGAGAAAGCCTCAAGGACAGTAAATAGTCTTTCGTGAAATAGCGAGGCTAGTGACTTTTGTACTGTCTTTTTCTTAACGATTTCTGTTTTGTCAGCATTGCATCAATTCTCAGTCAAGTTTCAGTAGATAGAACAAGAATTTCACAGACTCTCTTCAATATCGAATTTTTATCAGCCGTCAATTTGATAGTGTCATTCATCTTTCTACATTTGTATCCAATTTTTTTTATTATTCAACATAATGCAGTAAGTTCAACTGATAAGCAAGCAGCACTACAAGTAAATCGGTCAAATCCATAAGTTAATCAAATTTATTTCGATCGCCATAAATAGAAAAAAGTAATCACATAGTGAAAAATTCTTCCTACGATGAGAACGAATTTTTTTTAAATTTACATATAATGGCATATTGGTGAATCATACATATGTATGTATGATTACGTAAGCTGTGCCATAAATTCCACGTTTCAACGTTATTATTACAGGAGGTAAGTAGCATGTAAAGCAAAAGTATTAATTTAAAGTTATGGCGGAATACTACGAAGCTTCCGTTCCAGAAGGGCATTTTACTAAATTAAAATATGGAAATACTCGCATCAAATGCGGAAGTAAGTAGTCGGTTCAAGGAGACCGAATCCAATAACGGCGAGTTCAACTTGCATGTACTTTTCATTTGAAACTGCACCCTTCCGCTGCCGCAATAAGCGAAACAAAAAGCATCGCCGACATAAATTTCCGCGCGCGGCGAAAGCCGCCGTTTGTCATCTAGAGTTTTGTCTTAAGGAGTTATAAGTCCCAATATTTCAGCCGGAATCAGTAAGCAGCACGCGTATGGCAGACAATGCAAAAAATAGAGGCGCGCCGCGCTCTTCACTGTAACTTGACGTCTCTTGCAGGAGCGCGATAAAAGTTGAAATATTTCGTGTAGGTATAACCGGCGAAATGGCGAAGTGTGATTTATAGGGTTTCAAAAAACGCCCGGCGCCTTTGTTGGCGCTCCGATAGCGAGCCGCGCTTCCGAGGAAAGCGGCCGCGGCTCGCGAACTTTATGGCGATCTGGAATTTAGAGTCCAAATAAACAGCTGCAGTTCGCCTTCCAGCGCTGAGTTCGCGAAAAACCGCATAAATTGGGGCAGCGGCGAGCGCTTTTCCGCCGCCGGCTGCTGGCTGCGAGCCTGTAATTACTTTTACCAACGATTTTCAATTTTTCTGCGCAGAACCATTAATCAGCGGCTGGAAACAAGACTTCAGCTAGCAGAGCGCCACTACTTAATTAGTTTCCGCCAACTACGGTCAGACAGTAAAGTTATTTTTACGAAAGACCCTTCAGGAGTTACACGAGTCTGGTAATGCAGTTTCCAGGAATATTTTACACAAGTACGCATACCAAGGCACATTTAAAGGGAAGCTCTAGTTAACATCATTAGTAAGAAATTTTGTCTTGAATGTACTTATACCTCGTTCATTTAAAACTTTCTACTTGTTTTTATACGCCCGCGATATCTACTCATTTTCTCATTAGTCCTTTGAATACATTATTTTATCTTTTTCCACATTTCTATACATTTTCCACTAAATTTAATTTTACATTTTTTTTTCAATTTGTTCTAATATTTCGAATTAAAAAACTTCAGCCTCCAAGCGACTTTATATAAAAAATCGTATGGGATGTCACCATGTAATGAGACGAGCCAGCCTGGAAATATTTGTCCCAGAATTTCTAGAGAAATTTTTGCCGTGCGTACGGTAACGCCATCTTGTTAAAACCGCATTTGCATTTTCTTGTTTTTTGAGTCTGAGCTCCAGGAAATTGCATAACAGACACGGTGCATCCTGCTTTATCAAAAAATACGGGCCTATGATGCAAAATTCAATAACAGCACACCAAACAGTTATACGCTGAATATGGAGAGGTCGTTGTATGTCTTTAAGAGCCTACCTAACGAATACAATGATGTCCTCTAAGCTCCTAGTAACGTATCAATCAGTGTTGTATTGATGAATGTTCTAGATCGTACCATCAGTTGGAATACTTGCATCGCAATCAGAGATTCGTAAAGTCGAGAACATACTCTGCACCGAATCAGATACGTTCTGGAGAGTCGAGCAACAGTACTTACATTGATACGAACGTTCTGGAGATGTTCGGCAACAGTATGCGAGTTCTACGATCTTCTGGGGTGTTCGGACGTTGCGAGTTCTACCAGGTGATTTTCGTTTTAATGCTAAACCAGTCTGTCGGAAATTAGTGCGCCCACAACATTGTGGTTTTCTTAGTCAGAACTCTTTTGTGACGATCTATTCCGAAATGCCCAACACAAGCGGCTGGGCCACAACCACCATTTTTTAAAATAAGTCACTTCTACACCATGATGGCGCTAAAGTGGCATGCCTTGTGCCGTCTACCACTAAATTGCGCGCGGCGACCAGTTCAAAAAGGAATTTCTTGTCTCACATTCAACAAGCTTTAACTGAACTTGATAATTTAGTTTGCTGTCTCAAATGTAAGATTTTTTTCAGTGTCTAGAATAGTGACTTACCTACGTATTTTAGTTCGAGAAGTTTGATCTAGTTGACTTTGTGGACATTGATTAGCGTTGAATAAGCTGATGGCCCAAATTTGTGCTTCACCAAGTGCTAGACAATGTATCATACTAACATAAATACTTTTTTATCCCAAAAACGTTCTCCATTAAAATGATCTCTAGACAGAGGCCTGGGTGCGATTTTGTTTTCAACATATCCCCCTTTGATTCGTCTATCCCCTTAATATTTTAATTTTAAATCATAAACAAGTTTTACTTTCCTAGGGTAATCACTGCATATTATCAAATTGAAGCTTGAAGTCTAATGTTTTTGGCAAGATTGTCAAATCTATAAAAAGTGCATATAATCAGAAATTATTACGTATCAGAATGGATCAAATAATATTTGTAATTACTTTTTTACAAAATCATTTTGTTACATAATCTTAATTTACACACAATTTTTCTAACACTTCCACGGCAACATCGTCATCAAATCATTGTATCTCCGAATGCTTCTTTACGTAATCCAAGCAAATGATAATTGCAGGATGATAACCCCGGACTATGTATTCAAGTGCAGTTCAGGACAAATTCTCAATTTTTAAAGTTTAGGCAAGTGTAAGGATCTATAAATTACCAAAAAGCAACAGCTATTAATCATTTGTGAGAAAAGGGCGAACAATGTAAATATTCTTATAGCAGACTAGCTATCGAGCAACGTAAGAACTATTTTTTTTATTTGTTTTTGCCACGCGCACACTTGGATCTTCTTAGGGGAATTGTCTTCGAACTATATTTTAAATCTTCCTACAAGTTTAGGCGTTTTTGCATCCCTATTGTGAAAAAGCGTTAAAAACGGGCGAGGGTATGTTTTGTGCTGACATCGTGGTACTAACGAAAGAAACACTACTGCGAAGTACTTTACGATAAAAATTTCTTCAAGTATCTCGACTCAGAACGCTCAGAAGCTATGCCCCTTTGTTGACCTTAAGGAGCAAAAAAGAAATTGCAGTTTATGTTTGATTCACCCTTGTAATTATGAAAATGTTATGTATTCTCCTAAAAGAGTACTGCCAACCTAAGTAATCGAGATATCAAAGTAATTTAAATAAAGGATTCGACTATGTGAATTAAATTTAAACTCTGCTGAGTGGGTGCTATTCGATTACTTCCTCTTTTAAAGATCCCAATCCAAAAAAAATAATAATCCTATTATTTTATCTAGTTGACATTTTTAAGTCGTGCTCTTCTGTATAAATAAAAATTAATAGTAATTATATTATTTACCTTCTATTTTGTACATATTTATTTTACGCATGTGCTACCCTCATGTAGACTTTTAATAGTATTTTAATTTGTTATGCTGTTGGATGCTACTTGACTTCTTTTTATCTATTTTATTTGCTTTTGGTCTGACGTTTCTTTAACATTGTTATGTGTATTTTTTAGACTGCGTATTATTATTAAGTTTTTTTTAATTTGATGTTTTTTCCTCTACATTCCACAAGTTCTGAAGATTACACTTTACATTTTATTTTATTTTTGATTTTATTGTTATTTTTTATCCAACTTCTTTTATTTCTATAAATTAATGTTAATTTTATTTGTATGTTAAATATTTAGTGGTTTTTTAACATATTCTGAGAGGAAAATTTTAATGTTTATTATTTTGTACATTTCTATTTGAAAGTAATTTTCTCATTATTTTCAATTTCTTTTGTTTGTACCATAGATTACCGTTTTCTTGCGCCAATTTTTTGAAATTTTGTTATTAATTGCATTATAGCTGCTTAAATGTTATTATATTTCTTAGACAGAAACAGCTGCTGTTTTCAGAACTAAAATGGCACGACATTTTGTGTTAAATTTTCCAATAATTTTTACGTTATTCTATCCACAGTTTCTTGATATCCAGGGGCAGGTATATATTTAAAGTCTCCGCCTTGTTCAATTATGAAAAACTGCATTTTATAAAAGGCAAAACATTTATGTAGAACAGAGAAAAAGGGTAGGCTTGTAACTGGTATGGTTTTTACTACATTTATCTGGAATATTTATTTCCATCTGGCTTACTATTTTGTAAAGTGTTTTTTGTTTACCATTTTTGCCATTTTTTATTCTTATAGAAGATCCTTAGCTTGTTTATAATTATTAAGTAAACATTTTCCATATATTTTCTTTACGTTTTCGATCTATTTTTGTTCTATCCAGCAAGTTTATTCTATTCTTACAATCTCATGTTTTTTTATAGTTATTTTCTTTTATATCTATTTTATTTAAAAAGAGAAAAAAGCAAGACAGTAATATAGAGGTTGAATGGAAGAATATAAAAAATAGTATAACAAAAGCGCCTGAGGAAAAAATAGGAAGATATCAGAGGAAGCAAGGAAAAGAGTGGTTTGATAATCTTTGTGAGATAGAAATAAAGAAAAAGAGAGAAACAAGATTAAAATGGCTACAAACGATTAATGAAAATGACTACAGAGAATATAAACAAAGGACGAAAGAAGCATCAAAAGTAATAAAAGAGAAAAAACAAAAGTGGTTAAATGAAATTATGGATGAAATAGAAAATGACAACAGAAGTAATACAAAGCTATATCAGAAAATAAAGAAGCAAAAAAGGAAAAGGAATAACTTAGCAAACATAGATATGAAAGAATGGGAAAAATACATGAGGGAAACGACAAGAATAGAAGTAGACATAGAAAGTGACAGAGAAGGAAGTAACGAGGAAATAAAAGAACCATCGGAGGAGGAGATACTTGAGATAATCCAAGAGATGAAACAAAGAAAAGCAGCGAGGCCAGATAACATATGCAGTGAATTGATAAAAAGCGGATGAAGTGTGTACTGGAGAACAGAATTTTTGAACTAATGAGGCAAATATGGAAAGAAGAAGCAATGCCGCAAGAATGGAGGGTAGGAATAATAGTGCCGATACCAAAAAAGGGAAATGTAATGAGATTCGTGAACTACAGAAGAATAACTTTGCTAAATACAACATACAAGATACTCTGCACACAGCACTGATTCTAAAAAGAGTAAAAGTAGAAACAGAGAAAAAAATTGGACAATACCAGAATGGATTTAGACAAGGGAAATCGACAATAGACGCAATACATGTGATGAAACAAATAGTAGAGAAATGTTACGAGCAAGATACAGAAATAGAAATAGTATTTATAGATTTTAGGCAGGTTTTTGATGCACTCAATAGGAATATGATGAAGGTAGATGCGAGAAATTTAGGAATACCGGAAAAACTAATAAGACTGATTGGAATGACACTGGAAGGCGCAAAAGCTGCGCTGGTGACGTATGAAGGGATATCGCAAGAAATAGACATAAGTACAGGTGTTCGGCAGGGGGATGGATTGTCGGCCACATTATTTAACATAGCGATAGAAGGAATTATGAACAAATGCGATGTAACAGGAACAATAATTGAGAAGTCTGTACAAATAGTAGTCTATGCAGATGACATTGCGGTGTTAGCAAGAGATAGGAAAAGTTTAGAAGAAACAATACATATCATTGCAGGAGAAGCGGGTTAGAGATAAATCAAGGAAAAACTAAATATATGAAAGTAACAAGAAAAGAGACAAGAGGAAACGCAAGAGATATAGAAATTGGAAATTACAGAATTGAACAAGTAGATAATTTCAAATACCTTGGAACGCTAATAAACAGGAGAAATGACAGAAGGGAAGAGATAGATCAAAAGATACAAGCCGGATATAAGGCATATTACAGTTACAAAATGATAATGAATAACAAAACAATAAGTAAGCAAACGAAGTTAAGACTATACAAAGTGGCAATTCGACCGGTAGTAACATACCCTGCAGATAATGTATGTTTGACAAAGAGAGATGAAGAAAAACTAAAAATTTTCGAAAGAAAGATAATAAGGAAGATATACGGGGGATACAAAATAAATGAAGAGCCATACAGAAGATTAACAAATAACAAAGTAGAAACAATATTAGAACAGAAGAATATTGTAAGAGCAATGAAAGCAAAACGAATTACATGGTACGGGCACATAAACCGAATGAGTGAGGTATCGATAGTTAAAAGGATGACAAAATGGAAACCATCAACAAGATCAAGAGGAAGGCCAAAACTGAGATGGGAAGATCAAGTAATTGGGGATATCAGTAGCATGAGAGTTACAAGGTGGACAGACAAAATGAAGAACAGGAAAGAATGGAGAGAAGTAGTGGAAGAAGCGAAGAAAAACCCCAACCTGTAAAGAATAAAGTGTAGTGGAGTGACGACCCATTGTGCTTTTAAAAAGAACCAGTCTATAGAGCCCATCTACACTACTATATATATATATATATATATATATATATATCCATTTTATTAACATTGTTATCTTTTCTGGAGAATATATATCCTAACTGTACAACAGAGGACACACATGCTCTTACACAATTTGGTTTTGTACTGTTTTATAATTTTTATGGCCATTAAAACCGACATAGTATCTAGTTAACAGTGATTTCATATTTCTTTTGTTGTATACAAACGTATATACTACAAGAGGTTGACAGCAAAAAGGTATTTTTGGCGTCCTAGGCCGACAATTTATTACCCGCCTTCCTTCAGATTTTTGCAAGGTGGGAACGTGAAGCAATTTACTTACAAATGATAACAGTGGGATCAGTTGATGCGATGATCTTACGTAAGTAAGATATGCAAAACGATCCTAAAGATAGGCATCCAAACGCTCAGAGCTCGGGCACGCCACATTTTATATTAGCTGTCCTTGTATACTTTCTGTTCAAATGTACAGTAGCTTTAAAAGGGGTTCCTTCTATTTTGTAACTTATAACCATTTAATTAATTTCACTTTACATAAATATATTTAATTATTTTTTTATTAACATTTGAAAAGAATTTGCAAGCTGTTCTAAGAGAGCTGTAAGTAAATGAATCGAACGTTGCATTTTGAAAGAAAATGTTATCCAACAACACTCTTGTTACCAGTATAGATTATTACAACATTACATCTTCTGACTTGAGAGGGTTTTTCAAGTAATTGACTTGGTCGTTTGAGTGTCCTGCGAGCCCATGTAAGTAGTTGGTGATGAGTCTGCGGATTTTTCTTCTACTAGTGGAATACCTGAGTCATTGTGCAAGATTTTAATGCTGATATATCATTCTTATGATTTTAGATTGTACTCTTTATAATAGTTTTGTGTTTCTAGGTTTTGCGCATCCCCATATGTGCAAATTTGTTTTCTTATAGACTTGTACAGTAAGAGTTTATTTCTCATTGTGAGTTTTGACCATGCATTTGTATCAATTTACTGTTAATTTATGTTTTCTGTACTGTTATATGCATGTTATATGTCTGTTAACCTTTTATCCATCATCAGATATAAGTATTTTACTTGATTTGCAACTGGTAGTTGAGTTCCGTTTATTGATACAGGTGGAAAATCCGTTTGTTTATTTGTAAAAATAATTTGGGATTATCTATTATTGGCTTGTACTCGCTAAGTATGAAGATATTTTTAGAACTGATTAAAATAAATTTGAAATTTTCGGTCGCTATTTTTGGATCTTTTTCTATACTGATGATTGCCGTATCATCTACAAATGTGGAAATTATGGAGATCGGCTGTGAAGATAAAGTGCAAAAGGGAACATAAAACATTGCCATAGGGTGGTAGAAGGATATTTCAAGGTTATACTGGAGCTACAAGTAACGGTCACTGAGAGAGGATTTAAATAAAATGTAGTAAGGAATAGAAAAGTTGATTTTAATTTTATATGACAGACTGTCAGGCCAAATTCGATCTAACGCTTATTCAATAACTAGGAGGGCTCAGCAAACTAACTAGCTTCTTCATTTCTCTTTTTGGCCGAGTATCAACCTCTATTATAGGGGGATGTGGGCAATGGGTCTTTTAAACTTCTTGATAGTCTTTTAATGACAAGCTGACGATATATGTCTCTGTTTTAATTGTCTTGAAAGCTTATAGTACTCAATTTTATTAGTATAGTTTCAAGATTCGAATAATCTAAATTTCCATGCTACTTTTTGGATTACTCTAAAAAAATAATCAACTGCAATCTCAAGGAAATCAATGTTCTTGTAATTTAATAAATGGTTTTCTATAAAACTGCAAAATGATGTCTAATTGGTTTTTGGTGAGCTTAGTTTCCAAGGCAAAAGAATGTGCATCGACTAATTATATAGACAATTAGAATTGTTATAATAGGTGTTTGATCAAACGAGAGAGGTTTTAATTTGCTTCGGCAGTAATATAATTTGCAGCTATATTCTTGAGAACAAAGAATTCTAGTAGTTCCGGAATCTTGTTTATGCCTGTAGGCCAATATATTGGATCACCTGTAGATACGATTGTGGTTAATTCCAACTCCCTTAAATTTCTGCTTTAATCTCAGTTGGTTTATTTATTATCTGTTAGAAAAATGTTTTCTTATTCATTTATCTCAATTTTGTGTCTTTGTGGACAATAAATGGCAGCTTTGTTAAAGAACTACAATTTTATTTATTTGATATTGTGTTAAATCGTGATGTAGTTTGGGATTACCGGTGAGTTTTGCTGTATTACTGTGGATTTTTCTGTCAAGATGATTAGAATGGTAAATTGAGTAATAAAAGATTCCAAGAAAACTTCTTTCAGTAAATATGTTTCTGGTATATTTTCTGCCTATTTTCTGATCCTATTGGAAGTTAGTTTAGTCTTATGGCGGTCTATTGAATGATGCAAATAAATTTAATGTCCATTATTGATATTAGAGGTTATGGCAGTATTTAACATATCAAATATAATTGCATTTTGATTAATAATAACCATGAATTTTGCTTTAAATTCGTTTAGAAAAAAGTTTAATTAAGTCTCTAGGTTATTTTGTGTGTTGCCCAAAAGTGATGTTGGCGTAGGAGGTATTGTTAGTTACATCTTGCTGTGTGTTTGATCTGTTTATATTGCACATTATTATAATTTGCTTACATATTTAAATAGTTACGTTTAGTAGGATTTTGAATGTCCATAGAGTTCACAGCGAAGGCATTGAGTGGTCGTATAGTTTTCTGTGGAGGTTCAACAGCTGTTTTTATATTGCCTATGTATTTATTACCTATATATACTTCATTTATTGGCAAAAGTTTGAGATCGGTATAGAACATCATTACTTAACCCATGCCTGAAAAATAAAATGTTTCAAACAGCATAACCCTTCACTTTTACTTATTATTGTATATCTCTAATCGGAATTGAGTAACACAGATTACGCATTACAACTCTGTAGGCTCTAGTTTTTTTCAGTTGATAAGTAGGATATGTGATTTTTTCATTATGATTAAATTTCCGAGAGTTTCCGAATTTTGTGTATTGAATTTTCTCGTATCATTATGCAGTACTTTGTACTGGAAGGTGATGTTGGACAAGTTTTTATTGATTTTGGTAATATTAACTACTCTGTAAACAAATATTGGTGGTGGTTTGTGAATTACTAGCACTTTATTGCTTATTATTTATCTCCTTTAAGGGTGCAAATTTATTTTTAATGCTTACATAATGAGTTATTGCAATATTCTTAATTTATTATTAAAGTTTCTCTTTGGTTTTTAAGAATTTATTCGTTGTGGATAATTGCTTAAGGTTCATTATAGCTGGAGTTTTTCATTGCGATAATGTTGGTAATATCCGTTGACTGCATGACACTTGGCGAATCAGGTTTTTAGCCTTTGATTATTGAGGGGAATTTGAAACATGAATTACTGATTTTTGATTAAAAGTTGAAAATGGCCTTTGCGACTATAGCGTGGTAAATTGAATTTATTGGAATCGTTGAAAAATGCTCATGGCTTGAATTGTTTTGGAAATTGATTTGAATTTTCTATGGCAAGGTCAGCTGTTGATTTATTTAATATTATTTATTTATAGCTGTTATTGGCCGATATATCTTACTAAGGCTATTGTCCCGCTCGAATTCGGCCTTGAGGCTGCACTTAATCGCACTTCACTTCCGCCGGGATAAGTAATGAGGCTTTCTCATCGAAAGCCAAATGACCTTTAATGCGACGGTTTGTGTTTCTAATAACATTTTTTGGATTTTCTAAATTGCTTGTGAGTTTTAAGTGTAGTTATTTTATATTTATTTAGTAAGGTCTCTTTATTGATGTTGAATTCATTACGTGTAAACAAGGTGTTCCATAATTGTTTTTAATTTGATAGGTAATTATTTTGTTTAAGTGTGTGTAATGCCTCATTTTTGTTAAAACAATATCGTAGTATAACCTAAGCGTTTAAGACTTTTTATTTGCATAAATAAAAAACGAAAATATTGATTCAAAAATGTAGTGCTATTTTCTACAATTACTTTTAGTTTTTCGATTTCTAAAAAGCAACACTTTTAGTAAAGTGTCAAACTGGGAAATTTAGAAAAAATTACTGGTTAAATTTAATTAAACCATATTATTATTAAATAAATAAACAAATCAATTAACCATAATAATTAATAAAATGATATCCCTTCGTTTACTAAGTTTAATTTATTTTCCGGTCCGTAATGCAGGAGTATTTACTTGATTTTAAACACATCCGCGAGCTTGAAGCTTTATAAGCTTATGCTGGGTTATTGTTGCACGAACGTTACACCAGATTCCTTTATAAACAAGTTCTATTGAAATATCCAGGTAAATAACAGCACTGGGTATTATACCTTAACATCTCAAAATCCTCTTCTCTAAATGCTTTGCCAAATATAAAAGGAATTTTTATTCCATTAACTGTGATTTACCCACAAATAAAAATACGGTTATTTCAATTTAAAAACTTATTTATTTTATTTTACAATGCTCGTTTAAATAGAAATAAAAACTTTTATTAAACTGACATGTGTAAATCACATATAAATAACTTTTTTCGCATAATTAATGACCAAATATTTTTATATGTGTAACATGCACACGTAAATCTATGTACACTTTAATCAAAAATTAGAATAAATAATTTTATAAGCTAATTTACTAGTAATAGACTGAAGTAACAATAGCATTTTAGCCAAATAAGAAGAAGAGACCTTCCGCACTTCACTTAGTCGATTGGTAATTTTCTTTTTAGTCTCCTACTGTCTAATTGATGTAGGGGTAGTTGTAATAGAGGATTCGGATGTCCTTCTAGTCTTTGGTGGTGTTTGCCAGTTTGCGTTTCCATTACCTCTTGACTGAGTTAAACTTATGGAATTTATTCTTCGATATATCATAGCATTTCATAACAGTGCTTGAGTTACTAACAGATCGGCAAAATTCAATTCCGTAAATCCATATTTTTTATTGCATTTTTGTACGCTATCAGCTTGTTTTCTAACAGTAAGAAGGGTCTTCTTTCAAGAAGTCAGTATAATTCTTTAAATCTTAGATCAGTTTGTTTTATCTTTTTTACTATATGTTGCTTCTAGGTAAGTTTGTCATCTAAGTATAATCCCAAATACCTAATTGTTGTAGATTGTTGTGGTATTATTATGTTATTGATGGAAACTGGGTAGTATTTGTTTGGTTAATTTTTATCTTCCACTATTTTGTCTAATTCTGTAATAGGTTTAGGTGATGTTGCAGGTGATTGGATGCAATATCTGGGTTTTCATGGTTTCCAATTATACCTATATCGTTGACGAAAATACCAATGGTATTAGGAGTTGTTGGTAGGTGTGACGTATACAAAAGATAAAGTATTGTACTTAATATACTGCCGGGCGGGAGGGAGGTGGTATTCCATTTGATTAGAAAAAATATTGATGTTTCACCTTTAACTCTAGTTCTAAATTGTCGGTGGCTTAGATATGACTTAGGTGGGTTAAAAATTAATGGAATGAAATGCCAAATTTTGTCAGATGCTTGGCTTACATCAAGGAATACTAAAGGACAATACTTCATATCTACTAGTGATTGATTTATTACATAAATTATTCGGTGGTATTATTGGATAGTTAAATGTGACCTACGAAACCCAAATTGATAGTCAGGAATTTCATTTAAGAGTGTACTGGATGTTTTGTAACAGAGGTTTTTAAGAAGATTTAAAATAATAAATAGAACACTAATTGGTTTGAATTTATACCTGATTTAGGTACTAATAAAATTTCAACTATTTGAAAATGTGTTTGTCAATAATGGAGTCCTAGAAGATATTTTTATTTATCATTTTAGGAGTTATTTGATCGAATCTAAGTAATTTCTTGTTGTTTAATAGCGACATATTTTTTTAAATTTTTCACTTGCTCGGCTAATAGTGTCATCTAAAATATTCTAATGTTCTAATTAATTCCATCACAATTTAAAGTCGAAACTTCGAAAAGGTTTTTAGTGAATAAGTAGGCTTCTTCTTTTTATTACTTCTTACACAGGGTCCTGACGATTCTTTTCAAATTGGATGGTTTGGTTGTAGCAGCTTAGAAGTTACTATTACCAGCCACCAGATATAATTATCAAATCCATTAAAATTTGATACATAGCCATGAAAGGTCTGGTTTTGTGTTTTCTTAAGTTTGCTCTTAATCAATTGAGTATTCTTTTATCTGTTGGATTATGATTCTGTTCCCATTTATTTTAAGCATTAGTTCTTCTTTTGTTAATTGTTTTCAACTTTTAGATAAATATTTATTGTATGCTTGTTGTTTTTGTTGATGGTGTAGCTTATATTAGTGCTTCTTGTGGAATTTTAATTAGTTTAAGTTTAGATTTTCGTTAATGATATTTTTGCATTTCTGTCAGTTCTTTTTGAAGGAGTGCGATAGAAGTACTTTCTTTACATTTATCATGGTCTCACTGAACGTTCTTATTATTGGTGAGTGGTTTGAATATAAATCAACATTTGATTCTGCTGCCATATATGATATTGAAATATACCTCTGGTAACAGAGAATCTCGGGTAATTTCTATGAATCTGTTGCCAAGTAGATTGCAGAGCTTGTTGATAAGAACACGTATCTTTTATGCAATAGTATTACAGGTTCTCTATCTTTGATAGTGGTGAGATGTAACTCCCATATGATGTGTTTACAATTGAAATTTCCTCCTAACACTATAAAAAATTAAACCGGATTATTAAGATTTGGGTTATATTGCAGGAAAGCCGAAAGGTCTCTTATTAGGTAACACAATAAATTATCTTTACATAATCAATAATCTACATCAGTTGACTCAAGTTTACAACATAGACAAGTGATATAAAGAATACAACCACCAAGAAGAGGTAACTGCTGACAATCTAATCGCAAGATAAGTGATGAATGCGTTCGCGAATTGAAAGAGAAGATCGATAAGAATCTTGGACGGAAAATAACTGACCTGGCAAAACGAATGAGTGCGGGGAGGTCAACAGACAGCCTTGCAGTGCAACAGGATCTACACTACAAGTATTTTGTCCCGAGGAACCGCTAGCTGGTGGCCAATAAAAACAAGGTGCATAGGAAGTTAAAGAACCAACCACGGCGAAGGACATCAAGCGTTGGCATCCTGAGGTTCTTTTCGAATGATAAGAACCTCATCCAAGAAAGGAAGGTAAATTTTCAAAATAACCGTTAGATGTGCCAAGAGTGTCTGCACACAAAGTTTCTAGCCTCTGTGATAGTGCTGAGGCTTTTGAGCAGCGCTCATTTCTTCGATGTAAATCTGAAAGGGATTGCTCTCAAGGGAGATGAGAGGTGGGCCAACAGGACAAAAAAATGTCTGTAAAACATTTTGCATTAGCACTGGCTTCTCAAATTGCAGCCACCCTCCAACCCCAAATACAATCCCCTTGACTAGTATGTATGGTTAAGGCGAAGATTAATAAGAGACATAACCAAGGATAACTTAGGTTCTCTATCGTAAAGGTAATAACATACGGATAGGAAGAAAGTTGTGTAATCCTGCGCCATGTTTAGCCCCCGACTTGAGAAGTTCGTAGCCGCTGATAGGGTACATTGAATAATGTGATCCTCAATACTATTTACTTTAATTATATTAAGTTTCATATAAATAAGTTTAATTTTTCTTGTATTTTAATATTATTTTCATTTATTTTTGAGACATACCCGACGACCTTGTATAATGTTAAAATTATGTTTGCATTTTTACCTCTTGATTAATAGCATATAAACTGCAAATACCATCGGTATCTTCAGATCTCCAGTATTAGGTATGCTCATGTTGAACAAGTTTTTTGAGCCCATTATATACGCCCTCTGCATAAAAAACCAAGTTCCATGATAGTCGCTCAATCTTCGTATGTTAACAAAGTAATCTTCTGTCAGACTGAGAACATTTGGACGTGTCTCGGTGCTTCCGGCTTCTGCATTACTGCATGTCCCAACTAGCCGAAGAGTTATTTTTATTTCCTGCCTTCAGAGGCACGTTCCTGAAATGGCGCGACCGATGGCGGGCCTTGCATTAAAAATCACGAGCATCGCAGGATTCCCGGAAATTTCTCGAATTGTAATGCGGGGCCCAACTACAAATAGAGTCGCCACCGCCATTAGCGCAAAAAACGGAGATTCAAAGAACTCGCTGCTTTATAAAGTAATTTCCTCCTCGGTATTCCGTGCACATTTCCAAATAGATGCATCTCAAAGTTAACCTCCAGTAATATAATTTCGTCACGTGCGGCATTCGTCTCTGTCTGGCGCACGAAGCGGGCTCGTTACGTGCGGCGACGGGCGCGCGGCGCGGTCATCGCGGCTGCAAACCAAAATTTAAATTCATATTGCCGTGTCCGCGTAAGAGCCGCCGTGCGCTGAAGAACGGAATAACAATGCAGGCCGAGGGCGAATCCCGGCGCAATTACGCGGTTGCTCCGGGAGAGCTTCGGCCGGAACGGCGCCGCTCCTTCTGGCGGCCGCGCACGTTTCTTCCCGCTTCCTAAATGCATTTTAGACAACATGCGAAGATTAAGTGTTCGCGGGGGTCGTAAAGGTCATCCTGCAGGAAATGGCTGGAATAGGGATGGATGGAAGACCTGCCGGGGTCGTCTAGAGCTCTATTTATATTGCTGTTGGAGCGGAGGGTCGCATATGGCCCGTACGCTTCCTTATGCCTCTATTCGTCTCAATATGAAAGTGTTTTAATTTATTTTTGACTTATCTGTCAAATTTTCTCCGACTGAATATTTATGATAACAAATTCTAGCTTTTAGAAATGTATGTGCGAGAGTTTGGTGAAAATGATATGGTATTTATGATTATCCATAACTACTTAGATATTATCTATCAGTTTACATGTTACAATGTCAGGTACGGGAGATTGCTTGTAAAAATGTATTTTTGGCAACTTAGACTAACAATTTTTGAACGTGGAACAATTTATTTACAAATGATAGTGGGATAAGTCAGTATGGTGACCTTACAAGAGTAAAATACGCAAAATGATCTTGAATATAGGCAACGAAACGTACTCTCAAAGCTCAACCACACCCCATTTTATGTCTTTATTTACATTCTATTCAAATGTATGTAGACACTTTTCTGTTCAAAAAGATAAAGTGACTGTTTAAAACTATGTAAAACACGTATACGTACTATTTATTAATTCGTTCAAATTTTTGTCTCTTATGAAGTAATCCACATCCGTTACGATACGCATACTTCAACGTTTAAATCAATCTTGAAAACACTTTTTGTATTTACTTTTCGGAATTTCCATCAGAATTTCGTTCGATTTCTGTTTAAATTCCTCGAGGTGGTTTTTTAAATTGAATGAACAGAAAAAAATCGCATGGTGACATATCTAGAGAATGGGTGATCGTTAAGCAATATATTAATTGGGAATTCGCAATTGAAATTCGAAGAGTAAAGAAGTGGGTTCTACAATTAAAAAGATAAGTATTTGCACGGTGAGTTTGCGCCTCGTGCTAATAGTGATAAATTCAGTTATCATTCCATACCAATGCATGATAAGAAAACCTGACTATAAACAATTTGTAATAGATTTTTGACGGAAGTGATTATAACACCAAGAATGTGCAAGGAGGCCCAAAATTAAATGCAACCAAAGCTGAGGAATGTTTGCAGTAATACAAGAGGGTTACCTAAATTATCTTTCCACAAACGAACCGGCATACTGGCTTTCTAATAAACACAAATTAGCAGACTTATTAGATTTTTGTATTGGAAGGAGAACGAATATTGTCACTATGTACTCAGATAAAATGCAAGTAATCAGATAGCCAAAACGTACCAATAATAAAAACAATTAAAAACATTGGACACACTTATTGAAATAAACATTTCGTACACTGGAAGCCCATCATGGTCCCATGATTTAATCCCGGTGCTCTCTGATGCCTAGCAAATGGCCTACTTAGCTACTAAAAATAATTAAGTACCTGGGTTCACTCAAACAAAGAGTAATAATGGCGTTCGTCTTAGACGCGGTGTTTGCTACATCGCCGCGTACCAGAAATAGTATGCGATAAAGCAGTACATAATTTTATAATATATATATATATATATATATATATATATATATATATATATATATATACTGCATTCTGGAAGGTTACACCAGAAGATAATGCATGTCAAATAGAAAATGTATCTTTTATTATACTCAAGCAGTAGCTTGCTGAAAAATCGCAAGTTAAGAAGACGATAGCAGATGATTAGGTCGAACGTAAATAAAAAAAAATTAGTAAAGCTGCAAAAAATTTCAAAAATACTTCTGGACTTGAAATATCAGTTTGTTTAAAAACATTAACATAAACGAAAGCAACAAATTACTAGAAAAAGACAACAACATATTCTATCACTAAAAAGAAAAAATGTAATTAAGCCGGAAATAACATAGAACGTCTAAAGGAAGCATTGCAGCCATTTTCATTAAATTCATCATCAGGGGGACAGCACGATATCTGGCAATTCATAGAGGCGCCTTACTAATAGATTTTTCCAAAAAGATCAGATATGGTAAAGTCTATACCACAATTAAATGAGAAATCAGTACCAAGCAATTACCTAAATTTGACTCCAAAAAGGGTAAAGCCTTAAAGAAATAACAGACAAATTAAATATATTCGGCGCATATTCAATGCCATAACAAAACAGCACATTTCAAAGTCAAATAGACAATCGAACGACAATCGTGGAGAATTTGCAAATTAATATAAAAATAAAGGGATGATTAAAAATATTTCCATTAAAAACCAACAAAGATAAACCTGTTCAAGTCATCTTCAAGATGAAAGTTGAATAGAAAACAGTTGCACATAGTTACGGGCCATTTTGACCGAAGATTTACTTGGCAAAAACATATATTTTTGAAATAAAAACATTTAGGCCAGAATTTAGACATTTGTATTGGATGATAGACAGATGATCGCAACTAACTCTTGAAAGCAAATTCTAATAAACAAAGCCATAATAAAGCTCATATGGACTTATAGACTACATCATTAGGGACCAGCTAGCGACAGCAGCATAGACATCATCCAAAGATTTAAAACAATATGTTGTATGCAATAGTGGATATATCAAATTTAGTAAAATATGCAGTGACGAAGAGGAAGTGCTTTTATTTAAATTAATACCAAGTATTAGACAAATGTGACGAAGTAAGAAGACTAAAAGGTTACAAGCCGTCGAATTTATGAATCCTCTAGATTTAATTAATATATAACTTTAATATTAAGTTATGTACCTAAATAACGTAGAATAAGTCTAGGTCAAGTAAAAAGGAACACCTTGCAAGCCGTCATAGTATTAAACCTACTAAAAGTTTATTGTCAATTGAGTCATATTGATCGATTATGAGTTAATAAAAAAAATAATTGGGATTTGTGCGGTAATGTTTTGAATAAAAGTTAAAAATATTCATTTAGAGAAACTTGGTAATAAGCAACAATTGTATTTTCTATAAAATCTTTAGGTGTGCATATTAATATGCGGTAGTAGTTGTCTACTTACCACGTCAACAATGCTGTCGTACTAAGCATCTATGTGATAGAACTAAAAGTTCTTGGGTTATATAATAAATTATAGAAAACAAAACCATCCAGTGTTTTAATAATGTGGGTAATTTACAAATATTATAATTAATATATAAAAATATGTTTTAACCTTTTCTACTTTTTTATTTTAAGTAGAAAGAGCTAAAACGTAATTTTGATGATTTGGAATTTCAAGTAATAATTTTTCTAAAAAAAAAAATAGAAATGTGCAAAGAAAAGCTTCAACCTATTAAAAATACTAAGATACATTATGTCGCTTTCTAAAAAAATAAAGGGGGGGGGTGTTAAAAGAAGCTTCAAAATAAATTGTTGGAAAAGCTGAAAGCGTTTTAAATGTGGAAATAAACTGTAACATTTACAGACGTCAAATTAGAATTTTTATAATAAAAGTCTATATTTGGTCAACTTTATTTCAGAATTTCTCTATTATTTTCTAGCTTATAAACCTTCAGTTACACGGCGATGATTGTTTAGATAATATTTTTACTGAGGGAGAACATTTAGAATATTTCCTACCTTAAAATTTTTATACAATATCCACTCTATTAAGTAGCGAAAAATAATATAAAATACAAATAAGAAATGGTAAATACTTGCTTACCAGTTATAATAAATTATATATATCTTAAGATCTATTTGTCCTTGTAAAACGGAACTTCAAAGTGACTCTTCCAATGACCTTTAAACTTTTATCAAATTTTAGTTATTTCTTTCTGCAGTTATCCAACTTAGTTAAATTAAAAGCGCGCAGTAGCAATTAATAAACATAAATTATTTAATAGCAATATTAATTATTGAGTTAATAACCTTTTCTGGTCAACGGGAATGAATTGGTAGATAGTAAATAATAAAGAGAAATCGGGTAATTTTGAGCAAACAGAAATAGAAAAACTTTTTTAATGTCGCGAAGACCAAGTTAGATTACTGTAACTCGCAAAAAACACCCAGAAAGAGTCGGAAACGCATCAAGAATTGTTGTAAGGCTAAGGGTTGTCGCCAAAATGGCTGTGGAAGACGCGCTTTTTGAGTACGGAAATGCAGCGGCCCGATGACAGCCTCTGCCTCCCGGCTATTCAGCAAGGAGCGAGAGCGGCCTCGAAGTGCGTGCACAAACTCACGAACCTCCTTGTGTAAATAAAGCGTTTAGAGCGCGATACGCCAAATTTCAAGTCATCCTTCTTTGTCTACTTTCTGTTCAAATGTATAGATAGAAGAAGATAGATGACAACAACGTTAATGCTGTTAATTTATCTACTAATACGTAAGTTTTAAATATTTGCAATCGTTTGTTAATGTATTGAATCGAAAATATCAAAAAAAAAGCAGACGGACAAAACTAACTTCAGTTGAAAAGAACTTTACAAACCTCTTAGAAGTTTAAAGTAGCTATCTAGAAACTACTATAGAGTTGCGGTGACCACATTACTGCTAGTTGGAATAATTAAAAACGCCCAATAAAAACTTAGAAAAATACCCCGGAAAAACCTCAAGGTAACTAGATTAAAAGAGATTTTTTATTAAAACGTGTTATAGATAACTTAATATTTGAGGTATTACAATAAAAGTAAACTAGTTCACGTGGTTGAGAAATACTGTAATGCGCATGTGTTAATGAGAATGACTACTAGCCAGATCATTTAGGAGTTAGACACCAAATCATCATTACATGTTGTGCGAAGCTGAAAAATATCTGCAAAAAATAGTGAGTTAATTCAGAAGGCTTTCAGGAACAATCAAATGAGCGCAAAAGAATAAAAGCACACTAACGATTAAGACACGGTTGAGAATCTGTTCGAAGTGATTCACTGGCTGGAAAACCAACAACAAACAAAACACGAAAATACTGAACATGTACGAGTTACATTCACAAGGTGCAGTAACTGGCAGTCCTAAAAATAGAAAATTTTAAAATGGAGTTTCCAAAAATAGTTATTGCGTCATAATCTGAGATTAAACGCGGGTCTGCGGCCGCGATCCGCAAACAGAAGCTTAGTAGTCCCAAGCTACTGCATTTAAAAGAATCTGAGGCTGCGTATAATATTTCTCTCGTTTTTCTCCATTTTAACTAATTATACTTATAGATTTTTGTTACTCTTAACGGTAAATTTTTCTATTATATAGCTCTATACTTTGGGGATAAACCACGTACATGTAACCTTATAAAATTAAATGAACTCAAAGAAAACGAACAAAACGTAACTGCTTTAAGGCGATTTCGATAGAAGCCGCATAATACGATTTCATCTAAGATAAGTAACAGGTGAGCAATTTAATTTTCTTTAACTGAAACCGAATACGGATCACCGCAATAGAATTTCGATAGTTTCATTAACATAAAATAACTGGAGCTTCTATAAGCTTTTAATGCAATGCTCGCATTTAAGTATTCGTAAGCTTGCCGCCTTTAGAAATGCTTCTTCTTTATTTTATGCAAATGCTTTAATAACGAAGAATTCGTTATGCATAATTAAAGATTATTTCGCAAAAATAGCAAATTAGTGCAATTACATTTGTAAAAATACATTAACTTAAACGTTAATAACAGCCCCTGAAGACAACGGCCGAGCGTTTTTGTCGTTACGGCCGAAAGAGATTAATCCAAAGTTAACTATTCCGCACAAAAAACTGGGAGGAGCTTGCTTTAATGAATATGTAATCAAATGTAAATAGAAACGACTTTCCATGCTCGCGAAGAAAAGGCCGGAATAAGCATAAAAATGGCTCGCACAGTCGGCTGTTAATTGAATACAGGAAAAAGTTGATTCAGCTGAATTTCGCGGCAAAAAACTCTTTAGCCACCGGAAACATTTAAGCAGGTAGAATTGTATTATGAAAACTGCGATGACGCCATTAACGATTGCAAAATCCAGCCGAAATTAAATTTTTTACGGCCGCGCCTAGCTGGAACCCAAACTGACATGAAATTTTAAAATGCAAATTAACATTCCTTTGAGTGCAGAGCTATACGTAATAATTAACACGACTTTATTTATGTATCAGAAATATTTATCTTGCTGTGGGTAACCAAGAAAAGTCGTTTGTTCGCGTACAATAACTCCAAGAATTGTTTACTCATATTATCGAGCAAAATTCCAATTTATTTATCTGTTATATTACGAGGTGCATTCAAGTTTAAGGTCTCCAAATTTTTTCTCAGCAGGGAGTAAGTAGAAAAATGCGGTATAAAAGATGTCAGAAATATTTCTGAGTTTGTAATATAGATAGTAGCACCATACAATGTACACAGGTCGAATTACCATCATTGCGGTGAATATTGTTTTATATACTTCAAATGGCAACATTTCATGTTTAAGCACAACGTCCAGTCATTCGTTTTTTCCTCTTGCGTGGTGAAACGCCCGTTAGAATTTATCAACAATTAAGTGAGACGCGCGATGAAGGCGTTATGAATGTTAAAAATTTACGTTCGTTGGTGCGAAAGTTTAAAAAAGGCCGAGAGTTAATGAACCGAAGCAGCCTTGCCCACAAACCAGCCGGCCTAAGCCATAATTGCGCGAGTGAAGCAAGTAGAATTTGTAGAGTCCATTTCGTATGATGACCTAAAATACAGAAAATTTTTGAAAGGTGGGTTCCACAAATGCTGAGCGATGGACACAAGGCATGTCTCAGGGTATATTGGCACGTGATGCCGCCATGAAGGACACTCCGTGAGCGTTCATTTTCCAATCAAGCCGCCGTTATATCAGCGATTTTCCAGTGGACAAAACACATCCTTAAAAAAGTGTTCTCAGCAGCCATGGAATTATGGCTGCGACGTTGTGAGAAGCGTGTACATCTAGACGGAAATTATGTTAAGAAGTAACACAACTTTCGACTTTCTTAGGTAGAGAAATTGGAGACCTTAGAACTTAAACGCACCTCCCACCATGTGTACCTAAGTGTTCCCATTAATTAAAAACATACAACCCTAAAAAATATTTATGGAAAAATGGATATTTACTTTAAGAATTTAAACTTGAGGCTAGCGCTACAGAAACTGTAAGACATTTTCTACTGAATTTTGAAAAAAGGCAGTTACATGAAGAATAGTTCAGACATAGTTTAGAATTTTTCCACGGACGATCCTTAGAAGACAAAGCCAGATCAGGCAGACCATTAACGATTAAAATCAGTGAACAACTCCAACGTATGCATTGCAACAAAAACGACCAGTAAAGTCATACGCATGGTAAACAATTTAATAATAAAGTAGAATGATAAATAAAGGTTTTTGTATTTTTTATATATTACAATAATATTAAAGCAACCTATCTGGTTAAGGTTATCAAAATGCATATTTTACTTTTACATATTCTAATTTTGTTTAAAATGAAACTATGTTCTTTAATAACTAAAATAATTCTCAAAGTTTCCGTTAAAATGTATTAAACGTAAATTTGCATTTCATAAAGTCGGTATAGCATTCGAGTCTAGAAATACAACGGATATATTTTAAAATTCAGCTGCTGATTTGTATACAACTGCCGGTACCATCGCTAAGCATGAAGCGTTGAAGGAGGATAAAAAAGGAGGTGAAAACTACAAACCAGTTCTTATCTAACTATAAAATGTTCTTAGCTTTGGCTTTGCTTGTAGAATCAAAGAAAGGATAGAGAGTAGCGTGGCATACTTTAACTTTGCGAATGCAAGACCTAATGACTAAGATATTTTATTTCCTCTATCCACTGTAATAGTTGATTAATATTTTCACATTATTATCTAACCAACGATTATTTAATAGTGTGAATTATTCGTATTTATACCAAATAGTCAAGCGCAACAATTCTAAAATTAATCTATCATTTGTTACAAAAAGTTTACGATTAGCGAAATGATCGGTGTATAATGTAATTTTTGTTCTCAATCTTTAGCTAAGGCAAGTCGTCCATACAGATACTGAAAAGAGCTAGAAAACTTTCTCTATAATCAATTTCCCCTAAAACTTGTTCTATTTCTGCTTGACACAAAAATTTCTCCTGTTAGAAAGGCTGAAACTATGGATATTGGAGAGGCAGGCGTGTAAATAGCCGCTCTCGTGGATGCGGTGTTGGATACGATACCGATGCGGCTCGTAAGGACCAAAAAATGGAGAGGCAGGCGTGTAAATAGCCGCTCTCGTGATGCGGTGTGAAAACGTAGTACGGCCCGTTTGGAACGGCAACCGAGAAGGCCCAAATCGTCCCTTAAACGGCCGTCGCGTAAGCGGATGGGGGCGGCTACCGATATCAACCAACGAATATTGCCAAATCGCTCACCTGAATTGGCTTCGTCGGCGATTCCAAGGGGGCCGCCTCTGCGTTGCGGATCGGGTTTCTGCGGGTAGCGAATGTTCTTGCGGGGTGAAGACACGACCGAATTGGTCGCGCTGCGGATGGCGAGTTTCTTGCGGGTTGAGACACGACCAAGTTGGCCGAGCTGCGGTGCTTGAATGTATGCGGGTTGAGACACGACCAAATTGGCCGAGCTGCGATGCGTGAATGAATGCGGTGTTAAAACACGACCAAATTGGCCGCGTTGCGGATTGCGAATCTTGCCGGGCTTCGCGCCTGGCTTGGCGATAGATCTTTTCGGGCAATTTGCATTCGCCAGCACCTTTCATATCAAAAGGTGCCGCCGACGGCGTATGCAGACTTGTCGGCGGAGCAAAAGCCCATATGCCGTTTTGTGTGCGATGGCAAAACGTGCAGACATCACAGCCGCCATCATGCCGCCGCGATATAAGCGGTTCAAGGGCGAAAAGGCCGCCACACCAGATATATTGGGAAATATAACCATCATTTATTATAAAACAACTCCTTATCTTAAGCAATGTGTAGTGGTACGTACGTACCATTGCCCTCAAAATATGGTATTAGGTTTTGGAACAAACTTAGTAATAAATTAAATTAGGTCCCAATGTACCTAGCAATTTAGCAGGCTCATTCGAAGTAATTACTACCGGCAGATTAGGCTCTGCCACTTTCTTTAAAGAGCAATGTTAAAAATATATACACATCCAGCCAAAAAATATTTAAGCGCTCTTTCTTCAACACGAGCAGAGGCTATCAAAGCTCTTGATATGACCCCCAAAAATTTAGACTGTAAATAATAATTGTCTTCCAGTCTAATAAATAAATAAATAGAGTATTTGAAGCATTGGCATTTTCATTTGTAGTTTTGGAGATTCTTAAGTTTTCATTGTTTATACTATTATAATCTCTCAGATAAAATCGTGGCGGCTGTTTTGAAAAACCGCGGTATTTTTTTACATTAATAATACAAATTTAACCTTGCAAATTCATCAGTAACGCGTCCAATCCCCACCAGTAACAATTATTGCCTGATGTCTCCGAGGCATGCTTCCCATAAGATTTTCGGCGTATTCGACCGGAGAGGAACTTCGAATTTTTTGAATTTGTTGTGAAATCTGATCCAAATTGCAGGGTCCGATTCTGCATGGTTTTATTTTAATATAATCCCAAACATTCTCGATGGGATTAGGATCGGAAGACTGAGCCGGCCAGCGCAAAGTGACACGCTTTACTCCAATGTTTCGGATCGTTGTCTACCTGACGACTACAATCTTCGTCCTCTTTTCCAAACCAGCGTTTTACAGGCGGTAATAAAGCTTTACAAAGTAAACTTGATTTAATTTTTCAGCGTCTCAGTTGCCGATGAATGAGTTTAAAGTGTCGAAACACCAAACATGGACCGTGACCGGGTGTTTTATGATCCGTTGGAGTAATCTGCCTCGATATTGTCCAGAAACATTTTATGATTGGAAATGTCCAAAAGGATGCTTCATCGGAGAAGATTATGTTACTTCAGTTACGATCCAAGTTCTTTGCGCTCACACGAGACGTTTCGATACGTGTTTTTTACTTAACAAAAGGTTTTTGCAAATTACTTTGATATTGTACGTCATTAGCACAACAGTGCACACGAATAGTATCGTACGATATTTCGACACCTTTTTTGCGTAAAATTGCGACACCTTTACAAAGAGTATAAGTTAGGATTTTGCCAAAACAAACTGAGAATTATTTTCTCGACTTTTTTCGATACTTTGCCAAAGGACCCAAGATTTAGAAACTCATCGACATTATGTACTGCCAAATACCGGTTTACCCACTTGATTATGAATTGCAAACATTTTTCATGTATTTCGCGGCGGTTGTATGAGTTATTTTCGAATTCTTGGAGTGTGAACACAAAAATACAACCTCGTAACGCAAAAAACCTATTGCCGATCACCACCGCCACGCTTTCATCTGACAGACTGTATTTGCACGAAATTACCAGACCTGTAATTAAACAACCAAATGTTAATTAACACGGTTTTGAGAGTATGACAGAAATGTCACCTAAATGCAATCATATTATATTGTGTATTAAAATTTTTGCTTTCAGCTTTGCTAAACTTTACCATTTTATGTTTGTTATATAAATAACTCTAAACATTTGAGTAGATCAAAACAAAGACTAATAAATGTTTGGAAGTATAAGCTACATCAGCAAAATAGTTCATATCGCCGATGTACTTTAAAATTATTTTCTTAATATTCATAGTAAGAATATCGCTGCTAGTAACCAAAAAAATTCTTTTTGTTTAAGAAAAACGCATGATAGTGTAAAAACAAAAAGCTATCATATGCATATAGCAAAATCGAAAACAACTTCCTAGAAGACCCTTTTCACTATTCTTTGAGACACGCAATAGTAGACCTTTTAATGAAACTTACAAAAAATTAAAGATATACCAAGCCCTTCATTTTCTACCTTCTTACGTGATAAATAGAAGAGGATATTATTTTCTATTCTACTATCCATCACCATCAAAGAATCCCATCTGAAGAATAACATGAGAATGCCAATAACTTTTAGTAATTATGTAGTCAAGAAAAACCATCTTAATATAAAAATAGTAATTCCCTCGCCATTCTGGACATAAAAATAGACTGCTCCATCTACTATGTAATACGTAAGATTTTATCACTGTACAATAACCTCATAAAAAAACAATTGTTCAACAGAATCACTACTCTACTTTATTGTCATGTTGTCCCACGGTACATAACGCAGGTAACCATCACTCAGAAGACTGCCAAAGATTGGCATTCAATGTGAGTTTAAGAAAACCTTCTCCATCATCCTTCTTATAGTCTGCATTAGAAAAGAAAGAACCTTTTTTGTTTTCAAAATTGAAAAGACAGATCTAAGAGAGAACCTAAATACGCGCGGGTAAGGGATGGTAGAGAAAAATGATCAGCAAAATCTGCGTTTGATTAACTTCGAGTGCGTATGTGGAAATTTCTTCTCCTACACTCACTTTGAAGAACATAAGCACGAGTATGCTGTCTTAAAAACGTCATGTGAAAATAGACTACCAATCAAGAATAATTTTTATAGGTATTTTGTTTACTGTTCCTTAAGACACACTGTTGGTGAAGCTTACAAAAACTAAGCTTGTTACGTACTTTATAAGTAAGCATGATTTTTTATAAATAGCGTGGTAGATGAAAAAACATAATTTCTATTACACTATTAACTACTGTCGGAAAATCTACTCTGAACAATGACATGAGAAAGCCGATATCTGTGGTCTTAATCCAATTACATTGGTAATTCGCGTGCATAAAATTTTACCTTCATTATCTTGGAAATAAAATTAATTACTAGAGATTCTTCACCTGCTACATATTATTAGTTTTAACAACATCCTACAACCTCACAAAAAGAAGATTGTTAAGCATAAGTTATCATACTGTTACACATTTTGTCACGCTAGTAACTATCACTCAGAAGACTCCTAAGAACCTGTATTCATTGTGCGTTTAAGGAAATCTGTAGAATTCTTATCCATCATCACGTCTCTGATGACGGCTCTATTTGCTGTAGAAAAGAAACTTTTTTACTTAAAATTGAAAAAGCTGATCTTAGAAAAACATCGGATACGACTAAGGAGAGGGATGGTAAAGACGATAGTAGCTAAAGCAAGTGCTGCCTAACTAGAAAAATTTCCAAAAGCTGACTCTGCCGCTGATATAATTTGGATTGGCGCAGGTAACAGCTACTTATCTGTTGTTGGCGTTATAGCTTAGTTTGCATTCTTGTATCCAATTTATTAGTTCAAAATTTTAATGGCTTTTCTGCACAACATTCGATGGTAGTTTCTAAGATTAGACAATACTCAAATATCTTTAGTACAAATATTGCGGTTGTGCTATAATTTTCTTTTTAATCTACTTGACAATAAACTAATGTGACAGAAAAAAGTCTTCTAAAAGGAACTATTTGTCGATTGTACCCCTATAAATATTACACCGCAGCCGTGTAGCTATATTAAATCAGTGGGTTAGATTTTCTAAGCGTGCTGCAGATAAATTATTGTTGAATTGATGTATCTATAAGGTTTTCGGTTTTAATTTGCAACAAATCTTTTAATTTTAAGAGTGAATATCCAAAGTCCAAAGTGGTTTAATTGTAATTATATACAGCACAAATTGATAACTTGGGTTTTCTGCTACTAGTAAGATACTTTAAGTAAGTTTAATTATTTACGTTTAGTTTGAACGCGTTTGTAGTACGTAGGACGGTTGAAATGTAGTCCTATGTATTTAAATTGGCCTGTCACTGATAAAGATTATATAATAGATACTAGATATTATGGTGAATGTCACATAGCAAGATTTAGGTTAGTTGATTTTAATTTAGCCTTTCTAAAATTATTCCTCGGTTAAGTTTAGACGTCACTATGTTTTGAAATGTTACTTAAAATTATATTTATTGCGTTTTTACATTGTTCTTTAATATTTTATATTTTCTATTCACTACTTTTATTATTTTTTTTGGTATCCCCAATTATTTACAATTTATAATGATACATTTAGCGAATCTGATATAAAGTACTAGACATATAGAGGAATTCTCAGTGGCATATTTTTAGAAATGTTTTGAATACCACAAACTAAATATCAAAATTAAAATTAAACTAAGCTTTGATCTCAAAATCTGTTGGGCAGATCAGTGGGGACGTGGCTTTTATTAGAGGGTTGATTCCTATGATTAACCACTTAGCTGAGCACTATATTTTGAATTGAAGCTGTGGATTTTGTTTTTCACAACTGACATTCTGAAGTCTCGCAGGATAACCGTATTTTGGCTTAAAACAGGAAAGCGCTTTAAAATTTTTATATTAAAATTGTAAACTGTGCTCCAGAATTAGATGCCATAAGTCCATATTAGTTTAATTATTTTTTTATAACAATAGATTATTGCCCCAAATAACGAACAACAATATTTTGGAAAGTCAGTCTTAGTTGCTTCTACTTTGTAAAAATACGCTTACATCTAGTAAGTCTTCTCTCAAGATACTTGATTTCCTCTACTTGTGTAAGGTGCGTGTTATTTAAATAAACCAAAGAATATTTATCTTGTCATGTGGTAAAAGTTATATGGATAATTTAGATTGGTTAACTTTAATGCACTATTTGTTTTAACCATTGTTTAACTGCTATTAAGTTGATTTGTAGTTTCACAGAAGCAATGGCAGGATCGCTGTCAGAGAACAGGACTGGCAAAAGTTGCTGTAGGAACTTTTGGTGTAATTAGCAGGTCTGTAAGGTTTTAACTCTTCGAATTTAACTGGGAGTACGTCGGTATACTCATTTTCATATTTAACCCGAGAGTATCTGTTATCTAAATATGATTATGGGATAACAAAATAGTTCAGAGCGATAGGCGTATGTCAAGTTCACTGTTGAACAAAACTGGTTATTTTCAAAAGCGTCGGTTCTTTTGTACAAGCCGCTAGATCTCCTCAGTTATGGAGTGCGTTCGTCAAAACTCAAACTGGTGGATAGGTACTAACTCGTTATTTTCCAGAGTTGAGAAGATTCTTTTAGTAATAACCGTTCAAACACCCTAAACGTTACAAGTAGAACATTTACTGATAGGTAGGATTTTACTTCATTAGATAATTTTCCAGGTTTTAAAGTTTAAATAATCTGTACAACTTTCCCCTCAGAAAAAAAATATAGTGTGCAAAATTGAATTAAACAATCAACGTCAGGCAGTTATTAAGTCGTATCTAGAGGTGCTTTAGGAGAACTTAAAGCAGAAATTACTTCTTGAATGCCAGTAATCCTGTTTAAAAGATAAATAAGGCTATTTAGTTTTTTCAGGTTGTTTTCTGAAGTGTATAATTAAAGTACTACTACTGTATGTTCCATAAATGCATGTGCTTTACTTAATGTTTTCTGTCTAAGAGTCTTGTGGTTCTAATTGGTGGCGAAGCTTTTTTCAGCCGCCTTTCAAAAATAATAATTAGTAGCTTCGGTAGGTTTAAGGCTTAGAAATGATAGTTACATGTACTAATTTTTTTAGTGTTACGGCATTAAATAATAATTTACACTAAACTGCTCTTAGTCTATGTCGGTGTCTTTGGAGTCTCTTTGTTTCTTAAAGTTCCTGCTGATTAAAGTGGGGTAGTCGTAAACTGATAAAGTGTCTGATTGCTCTGGCGTTGGATTTCAATCGACCCATTGTATGGTATCATTAAAGGACTTAACCGCAGCTTCAAAATTCTTTCCCATCTTAAGAAGGGCCGATATAGTAAAAAAATATAAATATAGTAAAATAAGAAGACAAATCAAAACATGATTGTGGTGCAAATCTAGAGAAATGTCTTTTGTGGTGCAAAAATCGGCTAGATCAGATACTTTATTCCGCTTAGATGGCCAGCACGTAAATTCACCCTTAGATAAATGCTTTAAATTGTTGCTTTTCGGCGTTTTAAGTAGTTTTAACCATTTGGGTGTTGTGAGTTTAGATTCTCAATCTGTGAGTTTGATATTATAACCACCTCTTGCGATAAACCGTTGTCTGAGGGTGTTGCAAAAATTGTTCCTATTTCACTGTGTGTCTTGAAGTAAAACATACTGAAAAGAGAATTAAGGGTTCGAACGAATCATACATTGACATACTGGTTACTCGTAGAATACATTCTGTATGGCTGATCTATAACGAGCAGTTCTGGCTGAATGATTCACATGAGGAATTAAATAATTTGAAATTTTTAAATAACCTATGCCGGTAAAGTGTTCCTCAGAAATTGACATGTCAGTATTAGGATAGGATATAAAGTTTTTAGTTCTTAGGCATGTGCACTACACAAAGCAAGTTATAGGAAATTATCCATTGTTAAAAGTTACGCTGGTGAGAACGTTTAACATGGTGCTTAATAATTGTAATAATACTACTGATCATTCCGATCAGCTGTTATATACATAAGCGTATGTCAGTCCTGATTAGATTTCTTGATAACGTTTGAGTAGTGCAGAAGGAGTCTATTGGTGTTAAAGGACAGAAATTTTTTATGTGCTCATATCTTTGAGATCATATACATTAAGAAATTTCTTTGAAAGATTCAAATTTTATTTTACCTTATTGTTATCTATATATCTACTTTAAATTTCAAATATCTTTGTTACTGAAGGCTGGTTTTGGTTCAACAAAATTCATTCAAAGAAATACTTTGCTTCTATATTGTTTAATATTCCAGAGATTCGAGACCGGGTGTTCTAGTTGTTCAATTTTTGCTTTGATGTCTTCAGTGCTGAAGGAATATTGCATATTTTTGAATACCACTTTGTAACTTTGTTCTTCTCTTAGTTCATAGGTACAAAATGGCGTATGTTTTTTGTTTAAGGCTTTTATTATAATACTCTAGTATTGTTTAGCATTAAACCTTTACCTGATTTTTATGATAGTTTTAATTTTATATTGTTATTTTGCAACTTGGTCTAAAAGTTGTATAAGTGCAACTGTTACCACAGCAACCATGTATATAGGAGGAGGTTTAAGGATCTTAATGAAACTCACGTGCCGTTGTTCAGCCTCATGATTCTCATTTACTGGAGCTGAATAATGATTAAAAGTATTTATTATTTTTAACATGGTTTGTATTTCAATTTTATTTGAGTTATACCTCTCTTTCGTGCGCAATATTAGTCCAGTTGTCGTGGAATTTTGCTTGAGCTGGAAACGCGATAGTTTAATTTTGGTGATAGGGCTCGGAATAAGACATTTGTTGTGGCTGAGAAAGGAAATTTCCTTAAATTTGTTGAAACTAGCATTAAACATTTGGATTTAATCTGGTATTAACATCAAAGTTAGTAGTACTATCAGAAGTTGTATTCTCCCCCCTCAGGTTACGGGAGAAGACTATAACAACCCACACATATGACTCACAAATGCACGGATATCTTGACGCTACTTTTGTAAACCAATTTAATTTTAAATGCTGGTGATAACACTATTTATCAAGATACGAATTATTCCGGCTCATGTACATTACTGCTCGAGGTTCATTGTACGATAACGATAGCACGCTTCGCGTACTGCTTCAGCATTAATAAGTTGTGGTAACTTCACGCGTTGACTTATCCGTTTGCATGTATACCTTCAATCCTACTACTTTTCTCTTAAGAAACAAATATTCTAAATATTTTCCGTTTTTATTTATTATTTTAATGAAATTGTAACTTCAACTTAAACATATTTAATTCATAATATTATGACGTTAGCTATACGTATTTAGTTTTTCCAATTGTTCTTTTAGCAGATATATATAGTATTATATTTTTATTTTTACTAAAAATTTTATTTAACTCCTCTATTACAATAATGCTCTTGTTATTTATATATTATTTTATTCTTTCGGATTATATCACATGCTGTTTTTTATACTTTGTTAGTATATATTTTATTTTTCATCCCTATTTCTCTCTTCTAAATACAATAATTTCATTTTATGTCTTTAACAATTATCTCTATTGTACGCAAACACCTTTTCCTCTACTTTCTTACTTTGCCTATATCTATAAAGTCTATTTTTTCATTGTTATTACTAGTTTTAACGTCAGATTCTAAATTCTCAGTTTTTCTTAAAATAACGTTTTCTATTTTTACACTATTATTAGTTTATATTATTTTCTTGTTTCACAAAATGTTACTTACAAAAAATATTTATAAAATACATAATTGAAAATAGGAGTGCATCTTAATTCATCCTTACGTTAACAAATATATAATTGTAAAATAGTAACAGTTACTGTTACAGAAAACAGCCAAAAGTTTTACCGGAAACCACTAAGACCATTTAAAACTTAATCTAAATTTTTTAAAATAATAATTTTTATATTTGAAAATATGTAAACGTTTTAATACAAAAATTAATAAACAAAAATTTCATTCTTTTCTATATTTATATTGCTTTTTGCTGTATAAGAAAGGAAAACCATACTAATTATAATTATTTTGATGTTAACTATTTGGAAAATGTAACCCAATGGAATATCAGCTGCTTACTTGAAATAATTGATTCCCCTTGGTCTGGTATAAACATCTGATTAAGTCACGCACTTCAGTAAGAATTTAAAGTAGGCGGTTCGTTACCTCTTCATTATATCAACTTAACCATCTGGGAAATAATTAGAAATTTATTGCTTACGGGCATATCGCCAAATAGAAAATTTAGATGAAATAACTTTATACCGATTTTACATGGTCGTTGCTTAAAAAATATAAAAATTATGTCTCAAATACTTTTGGCTAATATTATGCGCCCTATCTTATAAAATCTGGTAGTGACATTTTAGAAAAAATTAGTGAGCTTTTAACACAATTATGTAATATAGAGAATTCCATTTATACTTTTTTAGCTGCACATGATTCTCTCTGAAGACTATAAAACTAGCCATACTGTGCAATTTAAGCACACTAAACCACTAAGATATTTAATACGCTTTTTACGGAAGTCGTTTTATTAAGGCAATGCACGTAGTTTCTTAAAATATAAGGAATTATCTACAGGTTTAATAAATCATATTCTAGTAATGCGACTTTTATGAAGATTTTAATATTCAAATCTTGTAACACTACATTATTGGGTACAATGTATCAAGACGAGAAAGCTACTTATATAAAGCAATTGGAGAATACAAAGTTTACGCATTTGTAATATAATCACGTCTAACAAATATTAAGCTACTCGATAGTTCTTAGTTTGCAATGAGAAAATGGTATAGAAAAAGCCACATACAAAAAGCAGACAAAGCTAAGAATGAATGTAGTTCATCATTTAAAATTCATAAAATGTTTATCATCCCTAAAAATTAACTTTTTTAGCTTTATATTAATTTTTATACCAACCTGACTAAATTATACCTTTACAATTTTTTATTTAATTGCTAACGTTAGCTACGAGGTGACGCCGAAAGTTTACAGCTTAACTATTAATAATAAAAACATAGTGGCAATGCCAGATGGTGGCGTTGAATAAAGATCAGTTACTTGAGTTCGTAGTGTCGTTTTATTTTTCAGAGTGTTGATTATCCAGTAACTAAATTCCTTACCAAAGGTTTTAGATCCAGTGACGTTCAATGCTTGGATTTTGAATATATGGATCTTTGCCTCATCAAGCTTGCTACAAAATAGGCGTTTAAAAGAAAAAGAATTATCAGCCAAGTTAGGGTTTTCGATGCAGTCGACGATATATTCTCCATAAGCATCTTTATATGAAGAAGGTTATTATCAGATGGGCACCTTCACCTTTGTCAGTGGTTCAAAAAATATTTGAATAATTTGTTGCAACACCAAAGAAAACGCTTTTCACTCGATTGTTATAAAAAGCAAAACCATTTCTCTGTATTATAATATCTTAGTAAAAAGAGAGAATAGATAGTAATAGACGTACTAACTAAAATATTCTAAAAAATAAAGAACGAAGAAGACACACCAGAGGAATGTAATCAAGCGTACGTAATTTCTACACATAAAAATAGAGACAAAAGATCATGCCAGAACTATCACGAAATAAACATACTGCCTACAATAGCAACAGCGTTTAGAAAAAGTGTGACACAAAATCGAAGTATATGTAAGACTGGCGAAGAGTGACACGAGCATTACATGAAACAATTTGGAACAAAAACCCTATAAAAAACAAAGAAAAATATTCCACTTTATAATAAACGAATAACAACTTATAAAGATATGTGACCGATTACAAATAAAATCCGAGACAAAATAAAAACGGTAGAACTTGATTACATAAGGAGATGTCTACAATATACATGAAGAGACAAAATAAGGACAGAAGTAAGATGGCAAAAAATGAGAGTCACCACATCAATCACTAATGGACTAGAAAACTAAAGTCTGAGATAGTATGAGTACGTCGAGAGAATGGAGGAAGAAAGATGGCCAAAACAAATTATTACTTGGTCATCACAAGGCAAAATCAAAAAGGAAGGCCAACCGTTAAACGGAAAACATACATAACAAATACAATATTAGAACGAGAACTAAATGAAGACGACTGGAAAGACAGGAAATATTGGGACCTGAAACGCCAAGATAAAGTAATAAAATAGCGCAGACCGGACAAAAAATAACCAAAAAATAACGGTGGCTCAATCTACAAAACAGGCCATATCAAAAATAAAACTTTAGAGTATAATTTCAGGATAGTTGAAATTTAATTTCAAATAATAATAAACGTGTTAAAATGTATAACAACTACAATAAAAATAATCCTATTGTTTTCATCTTAACACCTTTGAAATATAGTCGGACGGAATACTTCTGATTACAGCATCTCAGCAACAAGTCAACGAGGTAAATCCGGAAAATAAAAAATGATGACCATTGGAATACAAGAAAATTAAACTTTATATACATGAAATTTGGCACAATTAAGGTACAAACTATTGAGAACCATACTATTAAATGTAGCGACCTCACAAAAAGTAATCAAGAGGATTGCACTCGAGGTTGGAAGGTCTTTCTTGCCTTATGGACTAGAACCGAGTGGTCACCTCTTCTATTTAGGGATTGACAACTGCCTCCAGCACGTTGATATAGCTGTCGGCGGTCACTTTCAGGTCTCCCTCCAAGAAGTGGGGCGCCATGACATCCCTTTCGCTGCTTAAAAACCTTAGCACTATCATAGAGACGAAAAACTTTATATGCATAATAGTAGGCAGTTGACAAATCTAACCAATTTTAATGATTCATCTTCCTGTTGAGGATGAAGTTTATTTAGTCTAAAAAAATCTCAGAAAGCCAGCACTGTCGTGCTTGATGTTCAACAATTTTTGTCCTTTAAGTTCCTGTCAATCTCGTTTTTTTCAGTCAACAGTTGGCGATTTCTCGAGACAAAAACTAGGCTCTGGTGCACTATTCAGTTCTTTTTTTCACTTTATTATTTATCTCGTTATCAGATAGCTAGCAGCAGCTACTTTCTTCTGATGGTCAAATTCCTTCTAGTTCTTGGCTATGCCGTAAATGTGGGTCTTATTATAGCCAAATCACTTAATGATTTCTGCCGGCACTTTTTTTTTGTTAAGGAAGTTTGAGTATAGTATTCCTGTGGTCGTATTCTCGGTATATTTTGTAGAAAATCGCAGATTATGTGAAACTAACTTGTATCATCGTAATTCTTTATATAATCTGCAAAAACAACAACTACAGAAAAGCATATTTAAAATTAACAAGCGTTTAAATTTTCTATTCCGCACTAGATTTTCGAAGCCGGCGGATGTGTGTTTTTGCGCTTTGAGATATTGGTGCCCGAGATGCTCGACGCTGTTCGAGGTATTTAAGGTCAGGCTTGCACTTTTACTATTAGTACTTATCTCAAAGACCTCCGGATCAGCTTCTATACTATCAGAACACAAGATTTTAATCAGAAAATTAGTATTGTAAGCACTAGAATGTCAAGCTTAAAATATCTTATTACTATAATCACACCAGTTCTGTACAAAATAACCAACAATTCGTCTCGATGCAAATTGACCAAAACATTAAAACTCAAATGCCATTTCACAGCAAACAGCACCAAATAATTTATACTCGAGATTTAATGTACAAGATATAATGAAAGCATCAAATTCATTAATGCCTGCACTATATAGTATGCTACGTCAACAAACATCACAAGCTCAATATTCTCAAGATACTTATTGGCAATTAGTTGAAAGTAAAAAACGTAGACGTAAAAACAATAACACTAAGATGCCAACAAAACAAACTAAATCCAGCACTAACTGGCTTGGTCCTACAAACCAGCTATGATACCTTCAGTGACAAAGACTGATGAAAATAAAAAAGTTGTACCCAAACCACCATTGACATTTATTTCTAGGGTTAAGATGATAGAACCACTTATTAACCTTTTAGAACTGATAGCAAAGAATAAATTAGACATAAAAATATCAAACACCAACGAAGTTAAAGTTTAGCCAAATCTTCTAACAAGTACACCGAAATAAGCAAAGCCTTGTCGGAAAGAAAACTGAGTTCCTAGGCATAAAAAGGGCAAAATTTTAGAGTAGTTGTTAAAAATACTCACCCATCTGTTAATATAGAAGAACTAAAACAGAAACTCCAAACTGCATACTGTCACGAACATTGCAAATATAACCAAAATACCGTTACCACTAGTTTTTGCTGAGTTAAAGCCAGCAGGAAATAATAAAAATGTTTACAATATCACGAAGCTAGCGCATTCAGTAATCAAATTTGAACCACTAATCGCAAGGCGTCAAATACCACAGTGTGCAAGATGTCAAAAGTTTGACTATACAAAAAATGTTTGTAACAGAAGTCCGACATGCGTAAAGTCTACTGGCAACACGCAACATCTTTCCGTCCACGTAAGGAAAGTAATAGTCAAGTAACTTGCATTAATTGCAACTGTAACCATCCTGCGAACTATAGAAATTACTTTGGATACAAAGAATTAGAACGCAAAATGTTTAACTCAGAAACAGGAATTTAGAACAAGACAATATTTAGCACAACATACTACACAAAATTATGTTACTTATGCCCAAACAGTTAATCAGCAGAGCTTTGCACAAAACCTACCAATAAATGAAATAAATAACGACATCATCGAGTTAACAAAAATATTTGAAACCTTGATGGAACAAATGGGTACCATGTTAAATCTTTTAACTACCATCACCTCTCAAACCTACAATGGCACAGTGTCTTAAACTAGCAATATGGAATGCCAATGGTTTGTTAAATCACTCCAACGAAATAACATATTTCTGTCAATTAATCTATTGACATGTTAATCTCTAAATAGCATACCCAAATATATAGTCTACACAACCCCACATCCTGACGATACAGCATATGCTGTCACGGCTGTAATTATCAGAAATACTATAAAAATATATAAATTTTCAAAATTTCAACCACACCATCTCCAGGCTACAACTGTAGCCATTGAAGACTGGATTGGACCGTTAGTTACCTCAGCCGTATACTGTCCCCTAAGGCACAATAATAAACAAGACCAGTACAAGCACTATCTGCAGTGTCTAGGGAATAAAATATATGGTGGAGACTACAATGCCAAACATTTAAATTGGAGCTTAGGCTAAGCACCACTAAAGGACGTGAATTTTTAAATACAATCAACACTACAAAGTCTCAATACATATCAACAGAGCCAACACACTGGTCCACAGATACGACTAAAATGCCTGACTTATCAGATTTCAGCGTTGTAAAAAAATCAGTTTAAATAATTTTAACGCTAAATCCTGTCTAGATCTTACAAGTGAACATTTTCCGTTTATAGTAACATTATGTACGCAAGCGGTGCTCAAAACGCGTCCTCCTGCTCTCTATAATGAACACGTCAAATGGGACCTATTCCGGAAGTAATTGACAAAACCCTTACACTGAATGTATCCATAAAAATGGAAAAACAGCTTATTCAGGATAGAAAACATCAGCAACATACATCAACAAGCTGCCTGACAGTCGACACCCAAGAAAGTTGATAAAAATAAATATTCTGAATGTTCTATCATAGTTGAAAAGAAATTGCAGAAAAACGCAAGGCACTCAAGCGACAAACAAGCACTTAATCGAGCAACGACTGAACTAAAAACTCTTCTCAGTTCCATCAAGGATTAAGCAAGGATTAAGCTACACTTGACACTTACAGAGATCTCCGACTCCTCACTATAGAAAACCACCAAAAGGCTCAAACGACCACAGCAGTATAATTCACCGATTCGGTTAGCGAACAATACTTGGGCCAGAAATAACCACGAAAAAGCTTCAGCATTTTCTAGTTACTTAATTGAAGTATTTAAACCATTTTCTCTTTAGGTTACTAAGAATGTCAAAAATGTAATTCTAGGATATCTACAAGCACCTTGGTGAAATTAAAACCTTAATATTAAAAGATTTAAATTCCAATAAAGCTCCAAGTTACGACTTGATAACGGGAAAAGTGCTTCAATACTTTCCAGAACAATAAACACTAGTTACGATCATAGTAATACCCAAACCTGGAAAGCCCATTGAACATGTGACAACCTACAGGCTCATTAGTTTACTACCAATCTTATCATAATCCCTAGAAGAACTGCTACTCCAAAAATTAATACCAGTACTCACTGCTAACAATCGAATACCTGATCACCAATTTGTCTTTCAAATACAATTTACCACAACTGAGCTAGTGCACCGAGTAGCAGACACAATTGTTAAAAACTTTGAAAAGAAATACCACTGATAAACGATTTCTATCGACGTCAAACAGGCCTTTGATAAGGTTTGCCACGAGGGTTTGCTCTACAAAATTAAAAGTGTTCTGCCACCAGATCTCTACCAAATACTTAAGTCATACCTTACCAACAGAAACTTTCTTGTAAAATTTGGTAAATCTCAAACATCTTTACAACCAATCAATGCAGGAGTCCCACAGGGCAGCGTTCTGGGTTTGATTTTCTACTCTTCACGTTAGATCTTCCCACATTAGAAACAACATCCGTCACTACTTTTGCAAAAGATACAGTCTTATTATCCTCATATGCAGATCCAAACATAGCATCCGTACCGCTGTAAAATCACCTGGTCTAAGGAATGGCGCATTGAAGTGAACGAGGCCAATTCAACACATGCAACTTTTACAACCAAAAGCAGAACTTGCCCTCCAATCCAGCTAAACAACCAGCAGATACCTCAAACGTCAAATACCTAGGAATTCACCTGTATAAACGTCTGACTTGGAGAAAACACATCTGGAAGGAAAGAAAGCAGTTAGGTAACAAAATATAAAAAATGTTTTGGCTCTTAGGCCGCAAATCTCAGTTGTCACTATCAATAAAATATTATTATATAAAACAATTCTTAAACCAATATGGTCATATGGTGTACAGCTAGCACCACAAACATTAACACACTGAAACGTTTTTAGTCCAAAGTACTTCGATGCAAAGTAGACGCACCGTGGTATATTCCCAAATGAAGTCATACGCAGAGATCTAAAAAAATTAGTATTCGCTATAAAAACAAGCTTAGTACCCATCCGAACTCTCTGGTGGACCATCTAATAAAAGAAAATCCTGAAGAGCCACAACTGAAGCGATTAAGTTCGCAGATTTACCATCAAGATTTGTGTAATGTGCGCAATGTGTGCTGTGTAGTGTTCAAGAGTAGACTAGGCTAATGGTATTTTTTAGATTACTAGGATAAGCAATTGTCATATCTTTAAAGTTCACCTAGGGAATACTCGATTATTTCCGACATGTCATATATATTGTCAAAATATTTACTGAATGTTACTAACAATAAGTAACAGATTGTAAAGTGCATTAACAAATTTAAAAAAAACTTCTGAATATAAGATAAATCAAAAACCAGTTTTAAAATTGTCGTAAAAAGTATTCGAGGACTCTTTTTGAAACATGCCATTACACTATTGGACTAGTTGAAGCATGACCCATCTACTTCGATGTATTCACAAGCGATGTTCAATTTGTTACACCTACAACCTCGCATATTTCGCATTCTTAACGCCTTCTCTACATATTTCACTCGACTGACGATGAATGTCAATGGGCGTCATCTTACGCAAGTATTCCGAGCGTTCCAATTTCTAACGTCCAAAATGTTTGCAAGACACGCAAAGTAATGATCTTACTCCTCCCCAGCGAACGTCCGCGTCCATTAAAATATCTCCCATGCTTGCATACGCTCCTATTCTCCCGTATTGTTCAATGAATTACGCGAACACAGTCTACAATAGTACAACCACCTCATTACATGTTTGCATCTATGTTCCTATATTTAAAATGATAGATATCTCTGAATGGTCAGGTTGAATAATAAATAATGTAGCAATTGCAGTAACGTAAAAGCTAGATAACGATTATGTTGCTCGCAGTACATTGTTGTTGCTTGCCTTATTATACGTACAAGTGTAACTGGACTACAATGGTTCCTTCTATGCAAATCGGTTATTGAAGTCGAAGCCAGCCAGCACACATGGCAAGGAGGAAACGGCTTTAGCCTGAACATATTAATTTAAACAAACACGAATCTGCGGCAATTAAAATGCACGGCCCCTAAGGGCTGCGCCACCCTCTTGATCCTTCCTTCGCGAAAGGCGCTCCCAGTTTTTCCGAGCCGAATTGTGCGCGGAAGCCGCCGCTGCAGATAATTTCAGTCTGTAAGTGTCAAACTGCAGTCACTCCCCGATTCTAAATCGAATTCCGTGCGTTCCGTAAACTGTTTGATCTTGCCCGCGCCAAAGAGACGAGGGATTCTGCGAAGATTTTCTCAAAATTGAATCCGGCGATCGCGCGCCTCCGCGCCCCGGGCAGAAATTAAAGACGCCGAGCGGCGGCTTTTTGCGCGGCCGGGACACGGAATTGTTTATTTGAACCTGGAACACAGACAAACGTGACGTGAACAAGGAACACGACCACCTGACTACATTGTGCCGTCAGTAATGAGCAAGTTTTTGTGCATTCGCAGGGAGCATTAAGCCGCAGATAAAATCGGCGCTTTGTGCGACCGGGCGCGTCGAGAAATCGGCGCGCAGAAATTCGAAATCATATGAAATCCAATATGGCATTAAACTTCGCGCCGGCCCCCGCCCGGAGTCAAAGAAAACAGCCGCTGTATCCAAACGGCCTCCTTAAGGAGATGGCGACCGTTCCGTCCCTGTCTTTGCATAAGAATGGTCCTATTCAAATACATCGACGCTAAGCAGTTGAAGTTTGAATCTGCTCGCACCGGCGTATATCTGAATATTGAACAAAGCCCGGTCCTCCGGAAATGCGGTGATAGCAAAGCTTAACGTGTCCGCTAGTTTGCGAATTTATCTTTCAGCTTCGCGCTGCGATATCGGCCAAATCCGTCACCGTCGGCGGGCACTATTCGGGGGGATTTGCATAAAGGCAAAATTAATACGCCGCAATGAAGACAATCGCAGCCTCTAAAAATCCGGAGCTGCGTTAAAAGCCCCCATGCCATAAATTCGGGGCGCCCCTAGTAGTCAAATCAACATAGCCTCCCTTTATTCTTTCTTTGTGTTGCATTCATGTAGCCGTCCACCCTCGGAAACTTATTATGTAGCATGTAGGTGGTCGCCTCCTGACTATTAAATATTTTAGAAAAGTGTGGGTTCGACTAACCCAACTTTGGGAAACCCGCTTGCGATGATTCTGATTTATAGCAACCCCACGAATTCTCCATCGACCCCGTTTTTATTTACCCCGGCCCGTTTGTTATTTCTACAATTTATTAGACGACTTCGAGAGACAAAGTGTTGGTTTTAGTGGCACGTTCTTAATTGAATATATGCTAATGAACTTGAAATTTATGTATATTAAAATAACTTTCAGATTAATTAAGACTTAATTTTATACATTTTTCCTGCTAATTCCGATGCATCGGCCATCAATATGTAAATTGCCTACTAAGCTACGGCGATCAAATTAATTTGTTTAAAATAAACTTTTCGTGCCCATTAGCTGCGAGGACCTTGTATTTTAAATTTTATCTGTGTGATTTAGCATATTGTAACCAGGTGGTATTGGAATAACCAGTCTAAAAAAGAACCAAATGCAGGATAATAGCTTTTAAAAGATCAACCAACGTATTTTTATTGGAACTTTTAATTTCTTCGAAGGTTGAAGGCACCAATGGGACTTTAGGTATTAAAGATAACATCAACTAAAAAGTAAAGCAATTAATCCAGAACAAGTTATTGAATACATCAAGCACATGTAGATTACCAGAGAATTTTGTAAAAGTAAAATAAATAAACTACAATTTAAAAGAAACAAAAGTAAGATAAAAACTAAAATAGATTTGCACTACACTACAAACATTTTAGCAATGTGGATACACTCGTCATTTATGGTATTAGAAGATCCTAGTCGTTTGAAAAACATTGATTAGGCTTCAAAAGGCACGTCATGACAATAAAGTCCAATTTTGTCTCCCATTATGATACTGTATAACAGGACGATTCATTTTCACATTTATTGAGCATATTGTGGAACTACGAAACACGTCTTGCTATCTGCTTATCGGTTAAGCCATGGGGTACCCAAAAAAAAAAAAAAATCTCTCAAGTGAAGGTGGTCCTGCAAATGGTATAAATTACTGCTGTAAAAATGACCAAACTCGGGCATCTTCCTGACAGCAGCGACGTTGCCCTTCGTGACAGACGAAAATAGACGTCCTATTTCTTTTGGACTAATTTTTTTCCAAAACTTCAAAGACCACTTTAATGTGGTTTCAAAAACTATGGTGTCCGGTCGAATTGATAGAATTAACGGTTGGGGATTGTACGGTAGTGTGGGGGACCATGGATAATTAGGGATCCATGGCAGCTAGGGGGTTGCCACGTAGAAACAGGTTTCCCCTCTGACACTCGAAGTGTGACCCCCCTGGAAGCCCCCTAGTCCTATGGCAACATAAAAAAATGGTATTCACAAATATATCAGTTTAGAAAAAAATCAATACAAAGAAACTAAGGCTTGAGCCCGGTATTTTCCATCGGCTGAGAATATCTAGGATAAAATTTACAACTTTTTTCTCTAGGTAATTTCCGACTTAGTTTTTGAGATAATCGAGGTCAAAGTTTCAAATTTAAAATTTTTATTTTTTATTACTACGATGGGAACAATTATTTTCCAGTACTTGTGGCGCCATATTGTCCGGTATTCGGAGGTCATTTTGGCAGCTACAAAAAAGCCATTGTAGTAGATTATGGGTAGCATTAAGAGATAACTCGATAACCACAGACCATTGGGTGCGATAAGAGTTTTAGAAAAGTTTGAGTGCTTATAAAAAACACTTTCAAACTTTTCTGTTTTATTATATTAAGGGGTAAATCAGTAAAACTAGTTTTTATCTATGTTAAAGGATATCAAATATCACATTATTTTGAAAACTCCAATAGCTTGACAGTTAAAACAAAACTAATAGCTATTTAATCTGTATATAAATAATATAAGATAGTTGAAACTTTTACAAAATAAATAAAGTAATTCTTCGTGTACTTTTGTAATTTTTAGATTAAAATATTTTTGTTTTTACAATAGCAATAAAAATATCAATGCAACTTATATTTAAATATAATTTTTAATCTGTTATCTACCAATTGGAATCAACAAGTGAAATATCACTACCACATATTATATAAAGTTATAAAATATATATATATTTTTAAACAAAATACAACTAAATTAACAAAAAAAAAGAATATAAAATAATTTACAGCAAGTTGTAAAGTTTGCTACTATAATCGATCCTAAAGCATTCTAAGTAATTATATCGCTATAATGACAATACAAAAACATTGTACCTGTCACATTTAAAGACTTGGATGGATCTGTTATTTACGTGCTCTGTCAGGAAAGCACCGAGTTATACAGTACTAAAATTTGCATTTCCAGTAATCAAAAATTTATATTCTTAGTACATATTGTACAAAATGTAATATCACACACTTTTTCAGTGTCTGAATTGAAATCACAAATAACTGCAAATTATTAGTACGATATTCCTTCTGATCTAGTAACAGTAACCGCAGAACGAATTTTGTCGCAGTACACTAAGATTTTCTATTAAAACTTTACACATTTTAGTTGTTGGAATGTTCAATTTGTCTCCTAGTTCTCAAACAGCCAGTCGTTGACACTTGTTAATTGTACTCCGCACAAGTTTGGCATTTTCCGGAGTTCGGTTCGTTATTGTTTTTCCAGAATGCAGATCATTTTCAACATTTGTACCATGTCTACTCGTGACGCATTTATTGCACTTTCAAAAGTCTTTTAAATTATTCGAATAGATTTTATGGGCGTTTTTTTTAACTTCGCGCAAAAATTGATACCGATTTACTGCTCTGTTCACTCAGTGAGATTACAAATGCGACAATCACATACTACATGTTTTCACTCATCAACATCTACATCAACACACAAAAATACATCAACCTTTAGTATTTTTGCCATAACTGTTTTGGTTTTTTTTTGTATTTTTTGCTGAAATTTTCAGAAAAACTTTTTCACACAGCTCAACCGATTAAAAAAAACAATTCTACTGAAAAACAAACTTTATAGCACAGCCAAGAGTTATCAAAATACAGCAGCCAAGCAAACACCGAAATAGCTAAAAATCACAGAGAATCAACTAACAGCAAATAATAGTCCAATACTTGGTAGCATAACCCTTGGCGTCAATGATGCGCTGGCACCTACGGTGCATTGTATCCTAAAGAGCATGGATAAAGGACAGGTAGATGTTCTTCCTTGCATTCCTCCTCGAGTTGGGCATATTTTTATCTGCCAACCAGATGACGCTCCAGCTCTGTCCAAAGGCCTTCGATGATTTTTAAGTCGGCGGATTAGCTGAGCCAATCGAGGAGAATCGCACTAGACGAACGAACCAGTCCTGGATATACCTCGATGTTTAGAATTATTGTCCTGTTGAAAAATAAAGCCTTTGCCTAGGTTCAGCATAACATAGACGCATCGTGTTCTTGAAAATGTCCTCATACATACAACGATCCATAATGCTGTGGATTCTCCTGAAAAGACCTGTTCCAAGGCCAAAAATATAACGAAAAACGAGTACCTCGGCGACAATAAATCTACTGAACCCTATTTGTTCCGTACAACATGTCCTCTAAAGAAGTACATCACTCTAGAGAACATTTTCTCCTTCTCTTCTTGTCCAATTTTTGTTGCCTACGCCCACTCCACGCGCGCTTTCTTATTCTTTTCCAAAATCATTGGCTTCTTGACCAAACGACGTCCATTAAGTCCAGCTTGCTGCAGACGATGCCTGATAGAACAAACAAGTGGTTCTGGGTTTAGGAGGTCACGCGGATGACGTTGCTGTCGAAAAGTCTCATTGTAATCTTGGGACGACCGGTCTTGGACTTCTTCACAACAACACCTTGGATCCTCCAGAACTGCAGAAAATAAGAAATACTACTTTTGTGGAGATTGAACTGTGCTTCAAGCTCACAGGGAGTTTGACCTTGGATACAACCATTGGCAATCGCATTCTGGATATCTGGAGATATGTTGCGGAGGCGAGAGTGCTCATCCATACCTGACATAATAATTATTATTTAAAAAGTGCGAAAAAATGCAATAAGAAACTATGAAAACGGCGCGAAATACGAGTTCTTCAAAATCAATAAAATGGTGATTTGCACATATTATTAGCAAGAATTTAAAAAGGTCAAAATTTTTATTAGCTCAATTGCAGAACAGGTGTCAAAACATTGTCTGAAAATATGAAATAAATTTATCAGCACTTAAAAGAATTATGAATAAAATACCAAAACTTGATTTATCTTTGACCAGTATTGTAACTCTTAACTGATGTGGCTAGTAAAATATTTTTCTTTTGCGCATGCGCATTACGGTCTACTTTCATCGGCTACCAAGTTACATAGTAGCTACTATAATCGTTTTTATTATATTAACATTGGCTCGATACTTTCTAGACAGGCTACGTAATTACCTACTCCTAAGTTAATTTATAGCCAACATCTTATTCAACTCCTCACACAACTAATGCTTATTGTATATACTTTTTTATTTTGCGGTAGATAACTAATATTTTAAATATTTTTTTAAAATAAAAGTATTTTCTAAACCAAAATATGTAACAACTATGTATTTAATATTTAGCGTATCAGACTTTTTTAACCATTTCATCCATTCAACACATTTTTATGCTGAATATGTCTAATTAATATTTTATATCTAAGTTAGTGCACTAACGTTCTCATAGCTTTTTAAATGTTAAACTTTTTTGAAAGATAGAAAGAAGTTAAAGCAGTCAGGGCACATGATAAGGATGGACGATAAAAAAACAAATGAAAATGTTCTGGGAGTCAAGAAAAGGAGGGCAAACACAGAGGGAGGCCGAGGAAATCTTAGGATACAACCATAGCTGAAATACTCGAAGAAAAAAGGAAAACATGTCAGGATTCAAAATCAATGGCTGCAAACATAAAAAAATAGTTTAAATTTGTAAAAATAATAGAATCGGTATATCGATATGTTAAAAGTATTATTACCTACGGTATTAAGAGATTATTAATTGTGATCATAATGATTAACCTTTTTCGCCTCGGAACGCAAATGTAAATTAGAGGAAACCGCCATCTTCATATAAAATTAATAAAATATAATAGACAGAAATAAAAAAATGGAAAGCAAAAACCATGATTTATCTTACTAAAACTCAATTTTGCTTGAATTAAATTGAAAAAACATATTTTTGTGTTATTGTTACATGAGTACCAAAAATTAATCTCTCAAACTCTTTAAACTGTTTGTTCGTCAGACAAAAATGGCGCCATTGGGAAGGGAGCAAGCGCATTGTTACCCTTAATTTAAAGATAAAAACATGGTGTAAGCAGCGAATGCCACCAAGTAATATGCAATGTGCAATGCATAAACTGATCAGATTTTTTCATCACGCGTTGAAGTATTTTAATAAGTAAAATAGTTACTTGCTAATTTTTTATTGTAATAAACAGATCTCATGAAACATTCGACGCACACTCTAGAAAAATAATTCAACTTTTTAATTAGTTTATATATATAATTTTTAAGAAAAAATATCTAAGCTTTTCGTATACAATTTTACATAGTACGAGGGTCATTCAATAATTAAAGAGACAAACTGACCTGGAGAAAAAATGTTTATTTCTACAAAAATAAGACTTTTCCTACTTTTCAACATAATCCCCATCAACATTTATACACTTGTCCCAACGAGTTACTAGCTTTTTTATACCGGCTGCAAAGAACTTTTTTTTTTGGTGTCGGAGCCAACTTCCCACAAATTTCTTGACATCCTCGTTATCCTGAAACATCTTCCCACATAATGTCTCTTTCAGTGGATCAAACAAATGGAAATCAGAGGAAGTACCTCTCAGCCCATTTTATCAATGGTTTCACGGGTTAATTAAGCAACGTGAGGACGTGCGTTGTCTTGCTGGAGAATCACACCTCTCCTCTGAGATCCACGACGTTTTTCTCTCACCTTCTTCAAAAGCATATCTGAGCAGTTTTGGCTGTTAATTGTACGCTGTTCCTCGAGATAATCGCAATATACCGCACCTTCAATGTCCCAAAATACCTTCAACATGACTTTCCCTGCTGATGCTCGACCACTTTTGAACTGTTCTACCCACTTGTAAAAATTTCCACGGTTCATACAACTTTCAACATACACTTTAGTCATTCTAAAGTATACATTAGCTGGATTTTCACCTTCAGCAATCAAAAAACGAATCACAGAACGTAGTTCAACCAATGTGGAATTTTCAAGAAGACCCGACATCGTTTAACTTAATTTTAGGTTATAAACAGAGCAATGTTGATCAATCAGCTGATTAGAACTCATCCCAGTGAGGCCAACTTAAGATCCTAAATGTATCAAACTTGTTTTACCAACAGTCTTTTCCCCACTCCAATTTGTCTCTTTAATTATTGAATGACCTCGTATGTGTACCTTTATTTACAAATTACATGAAATATCCTATAAAATCTTTTTTTTTTTGAATGAGCTATTTAAAAATAAAGAGTTTGCCCTTTTATTACATTGGTATAAGAGTTATATGAAAAGTATTTTTTCTTCTTAACGACAGCTGATTATGCGTTTCAACGATTTATGTCTGAATGTATTATTCTTTTGCATTTCTAATTTCATTACATCTCTCATTATAATTTTAGTTTTCTCATTGTATGTGTTAGCTGCCGTACCTAAATAAATTTAATTGTTGAATTGTTAACTTTGAAATCTGTACATTTATTCTTCCCCTTCTCACATTTTTGAAAAAATCTGTTATGCATATATTTATATAAAATCAGAATTACTATTATCTACATAATATAAAGTATTTTAACAATACCGGTAGTAGTATCTAAATTATAAGATATCCTAAATCCAGGCAGAAACTTGGTAGAGGATGATAAAGAAACCAAGGGGTAGCTATCAAAACATTCGCCGAATTAGAGAAATTTCCATCCATACCCGATAACTGTTTAGTACTTTGACACACTTGAAGCAGTTTTTGTAGAAATAATTATAGTACAAAAATACTTGCCATCGCCCGGGAAACACATTCTACTCCTTGTGCCTCGTCTGCAACCCTTACATTTTTTGTTACAACTAACCATACTGATGAAACCGCCCATGAAAGTACTGTTGTGATTACCCCATATTATGCCATTACACATTACAAAATGCGTGCACACCAAATAAATAAAATTCAAGCAAGAATTGGTTATGTTAGTTCACAACCGTCGTTTACCCAAACACACAATTTTAACCGAAGGAAAATGAAGTATATTTATAATTGGGACCATCAATAATAAAAATTGTTTATATTTTTCAACAAAAGAGCCAATCTATAGGCCAATAAACCTTAATAAGCTGCTATGCTTAGTACTCTCATATTATTTGCATGCCTAATGTACCTAACCTAGTTACATATAAAACAGCTTTTTCAGTGTATAACAATGATCATCTAAATCTCAACCTTCATCTGAAACATTACGACAATTTTGATGCAGCAAGAAATTATATAACTCGGGCAATACATGCAGTAGCCTTGTAATCTTTAACAAGATGTAATGCAAATACCACGAGTAACATCCCATTGTACATCCGAAAACTTCTTGCAAAAAAGGTGAACTATATGTAAATTGGCAATTAAAGACAGCATTACAGGAATTCAGAAACGCTATGTTTAAAACTTATATTTCTACATTATCAAAAGCAAATCATACCATCTGGAAGGCTATAAAAAAGTCACCTATATCCCTCTACTAAGAAATCAAGACTGGGAAAGAACGGGTCAGGAAAGGTAACTGCCTTTATAGGGCATCTGGTAGATGTTATTTATCTCAGCCAAATTACAATAATAACAACCAAGAATTTAAAATTTTTGGGTATCCAATGGTGTAGGCAATAAAGCTTTTTGCTTACTCGGAAGTAAAACAAGAAATTTTTAAATACAACAATCGCAAAGCTCCTAATTTCGACTTAATCTCCCCTTAAATCTTCAATCAGCTACTTAGAAAGACTGTAGTACTATTGACTACCACCTCTAATAATACGCATAAATTAATATATTATTCGGTACCTTGAAAATTTGCACAAATCATAATGGTTTCAAAATCTTGAAAACTACCACATAAGCCATCTTCAATCCGCCCATTGGCCTACTTTTAACTATGTCAAAAAAATTTTAAAAGCTCTTACTGAAAAAGCTGTTAATGCAAGCAGACCTTGATAAAATAATTCAATTTCACGTAATAATTTAGCAGTCTCAGATTGGTAAACAAAATACTCAAAAGTTTTCAAGAGAGAAAACTATGCATTACCACCTTCCTTTGTAGAATAGCAAGCTTTTGTTCACTATATAAATTAACTCTTACATAAATCACACTCTATTACCTTTCACTAAAATCTTATCTAACTGACCGTCACTTACAAATAAAATTTAATCTAGAAATGTCTATTTAGTACCACACCAAATCATGTAGTGTGCTAAGACCCTTCCAATACCCAATTTTTTGTCATTAATATTCAAACCACTCCAAATAGCGACTTTCATTGATGGTACTGCATTAATTATTAAGAACAAGCATCGGATTATTTTTTACTAAAACATGCACGTTATAATCAATTATTTAAGAGCATCTGGGGTAAAGTCGTTGGTCGTTTGAATATCGTGCAAATAATTTTTTTATTCTTTGAAGTACGTCCCAAACACCAATTTTTTCCGTCTGACATCCCACCTATTCTCTGGTTTAAACATGACCGTAATACAAAGACCACAGTCGCCATACGGCAATACTTCCGCCACTTACAAAAATAAAGCGTAAATATTTGTAATTATTACAATAAATTGAATTTCCCCCATTACTTCTTTACTGTTTACGGTTTCTTAAAATAATTAATCATTTGTTGTCGTTTTGAATGGCTTGAACGTTTTATTCCTATTTTTAGACCTTATCCCAATAGAAAAACCAGCCTAAAAAGGCAGGAGAAATAAAAGCGGTCACATCTAAAACAAAAGAAGATTAAATCAGTTAAATAACTATTATAGAAATAAATTAAAATCTATCGAGAATAAATCCCCTCAAATCTCTCTTAAATTATTAAATGTTCATGATAAAGCTACCGAAAATTTATATTCCACCAATAAGAGACCGAGGGTTGATCATCAGTTAAGGAAAATGCAGAAGCACTTGCAGACTACATATCTAGCCATAGTTTTCCTGCCAAATTACAATTAGATCGACCAGGAAATAGAAGAATAACTACAATCATTAGTATAAATGTCTGCACCAATAAATTTACGCATTTTATTATTACAAATTGATTCAGAGCAAATTGAACTTTGGCTATTTAAGTAGAAAATTAGTCAACAAAACTAAACCAACATGTTACATTTGAAAGAAAGCAGCGGTCATCCTTAATAATATTACCTTCCTCGGACCAGTGAAATTACACAATGACAAAATGTCAATATGGAAAACCCATAGAGTCGATCTAATATCAAAATCATCCAACACTTCCAATCTAAACTGCACACTGGTAGTTCCCTCTTGGTGTATGACAAACCAGACCCCCAAGCAGATGTCTTCAACTTTAATTATTATAAACACAATATAATTTTTACGTAAATAACCATTTATTGCAGTACACGTTTTAAGAGATAACAGATTACATAACTGCAAAAATATAGAAGGGTGGGGTTGCACTAAGTTCCCGTTCGGGAGAGGGGCCCAACTGCTTGCTATTTCAGACCGCCAAACTTCCTCTAATAGGGCACGCAACAAAAACAAAGCACTTGGCGATTGCCGTTTCTCCCCATTACCGTGTTTTTATTCAAAACAAATCGCCTGTTCGAGCGCGGCGCAGCTCGAGGATTTTTTATTTGCCCCAATAAAACGCAATAAGCAGACCTAACGGAGCGCGCCCCGGGCGTCGGCCGCCGCCGCGACTTTCTCACAAAGTGTGCGTCTGTCCGCCGGCGAGCGCACCAGCCGTTGCGTTGAGTCGTGGATTTCGAGACGCTCGGCCTTTTTTAATGGCGTGTTTGACGAACGCTCATGTTGCACTGTAATTTGCCTCGCAAAATGTGGCAGCGCCGACCGCCCTGAGCGCCACTTAAATGTTCATAGGTGGTGTTCCATGTTGCAGTTCGACTTTGCGCCAGCAAATACAAGTTTACATTTGAACCTTCTTGCTTAGCGCCTTATATAGTAACAACTTATTAATCTTTTGTAAAATCTACTAAAAATGTTACACAATACAAGTATAGCAAGCAAAAAAGGTCACATTGAAATTGTGATATATTTTTAGAATTTTCAGTTAAACGCTCATATTTATACTTCTTCTTCTTCAGCCTTCTGCCATTCACTCCTGAATGTAGGCCTCGCCCATTTCTCTCCATATGTGCCGGTCACTGATTTGTTTTGTCCAGTTCCTACCAGCTATCTTCCGAATGTCATCCACCCATCATTTCTGAGGTCGACCTTTTTTTCGCTTAGTTTCACGGGGGTGCCATAATAGTGATTTTATTATAAAGTATATGGCCACTTTTCAGTTCAGCGGTTTTTTCTCCCGGTAGTCGTGTTTCTGCCAGTCCGACTACATCCCATTTTATAGATTTTAGTTCGTTTTGTAATTCCTCTATTTTTTCTTCTGATCTCATTATTTGTATGTTATATGTGGCAATATATAAATTGTTTGTAAACTTCTTTTTCAGTTTTTTTGAATTTTTGACCCCCCCCCCCAGAATCCATGGGGCTGACTGATATTTCAGTGTGAGACTTTGAGTTTTTAACTCTACTCACCTGGGGTCTATTCCCGTGGTTTTTGAAATTCGACATTTGGTTTGGTTTGGGTGGTTTTGGCAATTAAAACGCCTCGCTTGCCCTGTGTGTTGGCGAGTTTTCCTTCACCGGCCGATCCTCTGGATGCAGACGCCGTTTGCAGCCGCCCAATATGGGTCAGAGGCTGCTGCTAGTTTTGGTCCGTCCCGGGTATTTTATTTCCCCGGTACCCCCATATCTGGTGAGCATTCCCCTATCCGCCATCTGGGGAGGCGCCCGATGGGGGACTAGCAACCCCACACGGGCATATTTATACTAGTAGGTGTTTAATCATTTTTTTCCCGAAAAACCTTATCCGTCATATTGTTGTTTGTCGTCTATTGTCACCATATTTAAGAGTTTTATTAAATAGCGTGCATTTGTTCTATTTGAAAATTTTCATTTCAGTGTCTGTGTGTCGGTGTTTAACGTATATTTCTTTGTGTAAAACCTTTTAATTGTGAGGTGAGATGTTTGTAGAGTTATTTATGATGCAAGAATTGTTAAGTAAGAGTCTTTGTGCTGTAGAAAATGTGCACCAGTGCTTTGAGAAGACTGATCTAATAATCAGAAGACCAGGATCCGATGGAAAAAGAGTCACCGCCCAAAGAGATGACCGTTTTTGTTGTCCGCAAATTTTCAGAATAGAAAAGCTTTTGCGGTTTGGCTACGAAATCAACTCCAAGAAGTTAGGGATCTAAATGTTTGGAAATGGGTCTTTAGAAGAAGACTTCGTGCTACGAATTGTCTAGTAGAAGGATTGGCTTTTACCATAAATCATCTGGCATGGAGTAATGAGGACTGGAGAAGAGTACTGTTTTCAGACGGACATCAGCAAATATGGAGAAAACCCAAAGAAATATACGCTAAAGTTTGTATTAACGACGATTTTCATTTAGCGGTGGGTCAGTTATGGTTTGAGCGGAAATCTCTTTACAAGCACGCACAGAGTTGGTTTTTATAGAAAATGGCTACTTGACAGCTCACAGGTGCATTAGGAAAGTTCTACAAGATCATGCCATGTCTTTGATGATCATTATGGGCAAACATTGCATTTTCATGCAACATAATGCCAGACGTCGCGTAGTCAGAGTTGTCAGAGAATATCTTGATGATGTGGGAATTAAGCGGTTCGAGTGGCTAGACCTTGGCCCAGGCAAGAATCCTCAACTTAATTAAAAGTATGCCCCTCGTCGACTTCAAGCAGTGATTAATGCAAGAGGAGGAATACACGGTATTAGTAATGAGTTTTTTTATTATTTTACTTTTATATTGATTCCTAATAACAAAAAGTCGAACTTCTTTTAAAATGTAAATTTGTTGTTTAAAAAAACGTGTAAACCAAAAAATATGGTTTATGATTCGGTATTGAATATTAAATTTAAACTACAAAATACGGCACAATGATTTACGATTTACAAATATAAGCATTTAATCAAAAATTATAAAAGTATAGCACAATTTCAATGTGACCTCAATTGTTTGTTTACCAGTGTATAAATAAATACATATAAAGATATTCTAATAGAAACACAGAATTTAAATTGTTAGCCACTTTTACAGCAAGGTTGGCATCATTCTCTGCTTGGTGAGATTACGAATAGTCAAAATGGAACTCTACTCGACGAAGGAGTGAGTGGCGGTTGTTAAAATTCATTACGAGCACGGAGAACTTGGGCAATTACGTGGCATTTTCGGAAGAAGGGATCTTACTTGCCTTGTAGGTTGGGCAGAGCCTTTCTGGAACACGTACTCCTGACCAACGATCGCCTCCTCTATCCAGTCTATAAACAGTTAATATAGTTGTCAGCGGACACCTTCAGGCCTTTTTCAAAGGATATAGGTACCATAACATTGCCTTCTCTGCTCACAAGCCCCAGTATTATCACAGAAGCGAGAAACTTTGTATGTATAATGATAGGCACTTCAAAAATATTTTGGAAATTCAACAGTCGTTTTGACAATTCATTTTTCTGTTCTAGATAAAGTTCTTTTCGCACGGAAAGAATCTCAAGAAGTTAGCGGTGTCATACTGGATGTCGTTTAGCTTTTAACTCCTATCTGTTTTGTTTTTCTCACTTAACAGTTGACGGTTTCTCTGGATGGAAAAACTTGTGATATATTTTTATAATTTTCAGTGAAACGCTTCTGCTTGGTAAAATTTGGTAGTAAACACATTGGAATTAGTCAGTATGGAATTCTACTCGACGAAGGAGCGAGTAGCGATTATTAAAATTCATTACGAGCACGGACAATGTTGTGTAATTACGTGGAATTTTCGGAAGGAGAGATGCTCCAGATAAGACAACTGTAAAAAGACTAATGAAGAAATCTAAATAAACAAATTCAGTTGCAAACAACAATAAAAAAGCCGACCTTGTGCTGGCTGTTCAACTACACAGCCACGGAGCGTCCAGAAATCTTAGTGCGTCGTCATTTACTGCAACTGAACTTTTCAGAAAGCGCCATGAAACGGATTTTAAGAAAAGATCTGCATCTGCACCCATTCAAGGCTTAGATATTCCAATATTTTCCGATTGATTGCTACAGACTCAAGACATTGATGGAAATATTGCCAAGAAAAACATTTTTAGCGATGAGACGCATTCTACCTTAGTAAGTAAGTCAGTAAGCAAAATTGTAACCTTTAGGGCATAGAAAATCCTCCAGTTATTCTAAAACGGTTATTTACACTCAAAAAGTAATATTTTGGTATGGATTTTATGGTGGTAGGGTGACTGCTGTTCTTTTTTGAAAATGAGGTCGGAAACGCATTGACTGTCAATAGTGAACGTTACCGTGAAATGATGGTGGTTTATTGTGGCCTTATTTGGACGGTATAGATTTGGATAACTTGTAGTTCTAGCAAGACAATCACATGAGGCGTGAAACAGTCCAATTGTTGGAAAAATGTTTAATGGGCTTATCTCCCAAAACAGCAAAGTGCACTGGCTACCAAGATCTTGCGACCTCACACTGTCTGTTTTTTCTCTCTAGAAACTCGTGGTAACCAAAGTTTATGCTACCAAAATAAGAACTATTCCTGAATTAAAAGCGTCAATTCAAAATGTTATCGACGAAATAAGCCGTAGTGATCGAGAATTTTGTCAGAAGAATTCCAGAGAGTTAAATTAGATGTGAACATTTGTCAAATAATCTATTTCAAATTTAATGACAATGCTTACCCTCTAAAGTAATGTGATAACTTTGCCAACTAATCAATAAATAAAATATTTTTGTTTAAATTAAAACCTGTGTTTCTTTTGCGATGCTCTATATTTAATCATAATCAAAACAAAACTAAAAGTCAACAGGTCGTAACTTTGATATTCCGGTATATATTTTGCCTTTATCTTACATATTTTGTCCATTTCTAGATAGAAACGCAATATCTATAAAACAAAGCTAAAGAATGGCACAGCGCAATGATATAAAGGCGCCATTTTTATGCAAAGTGACTGTCGGCGAAACTGAAAAACTATAATGGCTCCCAGTTACAATAATGTGACGTATAATTGCTAGCAAAGTACACATTGAATTCTAAAGAGGCCGCACAAAGCGGCACAATCAGGCTATATGAATTTGTTATAATTCCGCTACAATGACGTGGGGTACTGTGGACTTAGTGGTTATTGCAGTTAAATTCGCATTCTACCTTTTTACTGTTTGCCTTACTGGTAGTTAACTTCGCCGCGAAACTGTTTTTTTGGGGAAACCCTACAATTAAAAGAACAATAAATCTACCCATATATAAAAATGCAATTCTCCTATACACTGAGCTGAGACCTGTATTTGTATTTAGTAATATGCGTTAGTTAGGTCTATATATAAACTTTTGGTACAATTTCTTGTTTATACTGTTATTTCTCTTCTGTTTAAGAGTTTATCTGTCACGTTCTCTTAATTTTCCCGTAACTTTTTGTCTTTATTATTGAAAGCTTGGCTTGCCAGAATAACTGAACAGATCTGTTATTGTTAATTTCTTGTGTCTCTACCAACTTAGTTGCAATAAATTCTAACATTAATACAATCTGTAATATTTTACGTATCTGATTATCCTATTACACCTTTCATTTTTCTGAAGTACTCAATTTCTGTTGCTTGTACACAGTCGTCAAGATAAATCCGTAAAATGTATAAACAATGAAAATAAAAATTAAAATACAAGAAAAATTAAGTTTACTAACGCGAAACTTAGCACAATTAAAGTAAATAGTATTGAGATTCATATTATTCAGCGGTCATAGCCTTTTCGAGATTATAACTTCCTCCTTATCCACATGCGTCATTACCTCCATCATGAACCTTCGTCTCGATCACTTTCCAGTAGTAGTCAAAGGGATTGCAGTCGGGGCTAGAGGGTAGCCATAAATTGGGGGACCAGTGGTAATACAAATGTCCAATCAATCTGTCTGAACCCCTATGTTAAATGGTCACTAATTGTAAACAGCAAAAAAAAATTTGAGCATATAGAAAATAAAATTTCAAGAAACTTACACTTTTTTGCTCTCAAAATTGCGGCAGCTAACATAACCTAAAAAATTCGTAAAAGTCAAAAATCGCACAACTAGAAGCACTTTTTTCATAATAAGAATCTATTAATTGATGATGATCTGGATTTGAATAAAAAATTTTAACTAATTTATTTTTTCCTTGTCGGTATAAAGCTGAAACAGTGTTAGAACCTGATGCCACAAATTTCTTTAATTCAGGATATTTAAAAGTATCGTTTGGATACCAACGATCTACATCGCGTCCTCTTCCTTTCTTCAAAAACATTATTTGTTTATGAGTTAACTGTGTTAACAACACAAGCAAATCAATATCTTCTCCTACTACAACAACTCTACTTATTGCTGATACGTTAATAGCAGTTCTAATTATTAAAGTGTCTGCATCTTCTTTCGCTGTTATGGTTTGATAACCAGAAGCTCTAAATCGACAAGAAAGCAAGCTGATGAGTCTCCTTTTGTTACTGTCATTTGATAAGAAATTCATTTGCTTCTCAGTTATTGTTGTATTTTCATCAAAATTAAATTCACGAGTTACATTTTTACGCTGACGTCTCAGTCTTTTGCATGACTTTAAACTACTGCTAATATCCTCAGGATATCCGTCAAAAACAACAACAGCTTTCTTGTCCTTGAGTATGTAATTTTCAGATCTATCAATGATTTCTTTTATTGTAACATTACGTTTCCAAACTACGCGATGTAACAAATCACCACCATCAAGAACATATGTTGTACTATTTTCATTTATTATTCTGTCTCTCTTTCCTTCTCCTCTTTTTCTTTGTGCGTCCCCACTTTAAGAGAAACTTCTCGTGTGTGTTGTAAACTTGGGTCTTTTGTAGGCAAATCATGCAATAATTTATGTCGACGATTTTCCGGCACGATGGGATTCGAATATTGCAGCTCTGCGGTCGTATTCTCGGTTTATTTTGTCGATTATCGTTAATTATGTGAAGATAACATGTGTTACCTAATAATGTTAGAAAATTGCGCATCACCATAAGACGGCCTTTTGGCTTTTCCACAATACAATCTAAAAAAATTCAGCATTTACCTCGACGACCCTATATTTTACTTTTCGTTCTAGTTGTTAGTACATGTGTGAGTATGGTTCATGCTTATGAAATTTCTGTTTAGTACATACAAAATTTAGTTAGTGTTAAATATTTGTTTGTTTGGATGCACTTTCTGTTATCTCAGCATTAAACTTACAACTGAAACGCTGTAAGATTAAGAATATTAGCAAAACTCAAACACAATTCATTCTTATATCGCAATACCATCTTTTTTGTATTTTTCACTCACTGTACTGAAACTCTAGAATTATGAAGCCCCATTAATTGATTTACCATCAGAAATGTATGGTTAAAGAGGTTTAGGATACAGTTGATATATGCAAAGGCCATTATATTCACTTCTACTGTTCAACTCTTAGAGCTCCAAGGGCTGCACATTCGCATAGGGCATACAGCGCTGTATTTATTCTTTTTCGCACAGCCTGCAAATTGAATTATTAACAATAAGCATTTTATTAAGATACTTTCTAAGGCTGCAGTGCTATGTTTGTAGTTCTGTTATATTCCTTAGTTGTTTCCTGCCTAGTTTTAACATTTCTTTTGTTCTCTTACTAGATAAAAGCATCATGTAAAGTGCCTGTAAGTTTTATGTTTTTATTTCAGTAGGTCTCCGATAATTCCTTTTGTGGTTGGATAAGAAACCCCACATGTTGGTTTAAAACCCATTTTAGACAAACTCTGTTGTTCTCGGCCATTGTCACCAGTATTTCTGTACAGCTTAGCGGTGCTGTCAAGCTCGCGACAGCCATAAATGTCGATTCAGAGAGTTCAGGAATAGCTGGACTTGCTCCACGTGACAGCACGTGTAGCACGTTCTCCACGAACACACGATTTCGTTAGCGACCAAATTTGGCATGACTCAGAATCTTCGACTAAGAGATATCCTAGAGAGAAGAGGCACAATATCTGAGAACGATCTTAGATAAAAAACTCACTTGGAAGCTGCAAGTGGATCGGGCGATTACAAAAGCAAAGGTAGGTCCTTAGTTTCTTCCTCTGCCGCAAGAGCCTGTCCTTTCGCAATAAATTAACGATCTATGAAATGATAATCCGCCCAAGCGTAATATACGCTTTTGCCTCTTGGGAATACTATACAAAAACGCACATAAAAAGCTTTAAGCGCTAAGGTCCATCTTTGGCACTCCTTTGTATCAGAAACACCACTCTACACCGCGACACCGACATGCTATCTATCTAAGATTATATCTTCAAATGGAGTCAAAACCTGTTCTTCAACATTGAAGGCCACGGCAACTCCATCATCCGTGGCGTCTACAAGTAAGAGCTAGACAGGGGCGCTCGCCGAAAGCTTTCAAAGAGTCTAATCTTCCCGGGCAGGGGGAGGGGTCACCAATATCCACACCAGAAGAAGAAGGGGGTTAAGAGTTGGACTCAATAAAACCACAACGTCGTCAACGCCAACAGTTTGGAAAACTGCAGTGAATTGACCCAGATTTACACTACTTCTGTTCTCTCTTCTTGCTTCAAACATTCTTTTTCCAGAGCTGTGTTTTGTTTTTGAGCCATCTGTATACCATACAGTTGCTTGTTTTAAAAACAGCTTTCATTTTCGTTATTTCTCACCCCCCTCGATTATTGGTACTCTGAGAGTTCCCGAAATCTCTAAAAGTGGAAAACGGTTTTTTCAGTATATTGAATACCTTGAGGGTCTCCCATTCCATTTTTAGGCTATATGCACCTGCCAGTGCTTAGGATTCCACTACTAAGTAGAAGATTTTTTCCTATGCAGGCAAGCCTTTGTAGTTGATTACTACTCTGTTTTTTATTTTATGCGGTCAGAAGTTAAAGCATATGTGTTTGTTGGTACAACCATTACCCTACATACCCTCAAAACCAATTTTCAAATTATTTTTAAATAAGGATTTAAGGTTAACTTGCCATCTAAGGAGACGCACAAATACTTAACTTCATTCCCCATAGATATAAGTAGTTTGCAGATCCATATTCCTTTAAATTCTAAAAGTAAATGAGAGGATCGAAGTTCTGTTTCGATTAACCAAAAGTCTTTCTATTAAACAACGCCATTCCAGGGTTTTCAGGATTTGTCGTTTCAAGATTGATATAACTCGCCGGTTTATGAAAATTGTTATGTTATCAGCTCATCCTTGGTTATAAACTCTTTTTGGATTTAGATCAATTTAGCATCAATTACTAGATTCCAAAGGAGAGTCAACATACGACCTCCTGAAGGCATCCCTTAGTGACGATGGTCCTTTTGGTAGTAGCCTTTATAATTGTAAAGGTTACTACTATTTCCATATTTTTTAACATGACTTCGACCCGCCACGCTCATTTAGTGCTCTCATAATTTAGGCAGGAAGTGACCGATATCTTCTGTATCTAAAAATACTCCAAAATCTTGCTCCTTGTGTTCTTGCAGTTAGTTCGTGTAAAACTAGCTCTCAAAGTTTACCCGTTTGATATATGAAGTGTATATATATTATATATTATATATATATATATATATATATATATATATATATATATATATATATATTAATTAATATACCTATTAAGGTCTGATTGTTTGATCATAGGTCTTAGTATTAAACAAACCCTAACCTAATTCCAGCCACTTGGTATTTACTAAATTACCAGACTTGCTCTAAAAAGAGCACTTAGTGGCAAACCATGCTACAATAAAGCAAATAAGATGCCATCTATTTCTGAAAACTTGCACGGTTTAAAGAAATTAATTTCCTATGTAACCCTTGTTATGTTAATTAACCTGTTGACTATTCTCCAGTCTTCTTTTCTTGACCAAATTATGGATATTCCCAATGCATTTGTACTGGATGCATTTACCCAGCTCTTACTGTAATTTTTGTGAGTATTAGCATATTAGTATACCTTCTAACTATCTACACGCTTTTAAATTTTTGTTTTATTGCACAGAATATTAGATTGTAATCTAGTACATCTTATAGCAAATTAAAAAAGGAACTTATTGTGCACAATTATTTTTTTATAAATAAATTGCCTTTGTTAAATAATAAAGTATGTAATATTTGGTTGATTATTAACTACAACAGTAACAAATTAATCTTATACTTTACAGGAAAAAGCTTAAAAAATATGAAATTGTAATATGATACTACATGTTTCTGGAATGCTAGATCTGATGCATATTACTGAAAAATTTATGGAAGATATAAAAAACAAAAAGTAAAATAAGGATTCCATAAAGAAGTTAAAAATTTTTATATACAAAAAGCAGCCGTTGTTAGCTTTGATGCAGTTATAAATAATTAAAATATCTTTTACAAAATCAATTTAAACTTAACTTTTCTATGAATAAAAAATATTATTAGTACCTTGTTGTCAAAAAAATGAAAATCATTTTTTAAATAACCCTAGTCTAACACATGGCATATACTTTTATAATAAACTGTTACATAAAAAGAAAGAGCACATACAAATTATCACAATCTGTTAATAATTAGCAACAGTTGCTTTAAAGATTTTTTTACACCTGGAAAATGTGAATTTTAATGTAACTTTCTCAAAATAATAAATTATAAGAAAATACTACCCAAAAAATAAAAGATGATCCATTAGATCCATTTGACTTCAGAATATTTTTCCTAAATAAGACACGAAATACTAAAACAACCCGAATTTATCAGTGTAAAGTATTGACTTAGCAGTTATATATTAAATATGATGTCTGCCAAATGCGGCATTATTTCAGTAATTACACGTCTCATGTTCTCTTTTAGCCCTGGAATCATAGTAAGTTTGTTAACATAAACCTTATCCTTCAAATATCTCCAGAGCAACAAGTCTAATTGAGTTAGATCGCAAAATCGCGGTAGCCAATCGATGTCACCCCTCTGCGATATAGCACGACCAGAAAATTGTATTTGAAATAAAGTGAATGTTTTGTGTATTGTGCGAGACGTGACTCCATCTTGTTAAAACTACATGTAATTCAAATTCAAATCGTTGGTTTTATTGAAAAAAAAGTTGTTTAGCATCTCCTCATAACGCACATCATTGACTATAACAGAGTTGCCAGTTTCATTTTAAAAAAGGATGGCTATGGGTTTTTCCAGACTATAATGCATACCAATAAGTGCATTTTTTTAGATACATTGATTTTTCCTGACTAGTGCTCAAATTTTCATTTCTCCAAATACGACAATTTCGATTTTCGGTTTAAAAAAACATTTTATAGAAAAATGAACTTTATCGGTCAGTATGAATAGTTTTTTTATAAAAATCAACATTATCTAATATGTTCTCAAAAACCTAGTTCACAAATTTACGCCCTTTCTGGTGAACTTAACTTTCTATTTGGATACTAACTATATAAATGTAAGCTTGCAACATTCAGAGAACACAAACGGCGAGTAATTCAAATCCTACAGCTCAATTTAGACCACTCCATAGTAATTGATAAAAAACAATAAATCTTGAAGTAACGCAGCTTCTATAATAAATTAATACTATATAGAATATTTTTGTTTAACGAAACTGTACCAAGTTGAAAGCAATCCTCGTACAGCTTACAAAAAAATAATACATATAACTTTCAAGCAGTTAAAATATCATACATCATAACTAACTGTATGGATCAGAATACTTCTAATTTTTTGCCTGCCCCATCGACTTAATTAATATTCTATGTTTCTATTAGCGAATGCTCGACCGTTGTGAATTATTAGAACATAATAATGGACAAGCCGTTCAGAATAAATGGCTTTGTAAAGCTACCAAGCCGCCACATTAGGAAATCTGGAACAAAGGGTCGCGCAGAGATGATACTCTGGCATTTCGCTGCTTTTAATTTGCATAAACAATTTTCCAACATATGTTCCTAATACAGCGTTTGCATTATTGCTTGCTGTAAGGAACGACATTGCTAAATTGTTAAATTGTTGTCGATCAGCTGGAGTCCAACGGAAGGCGATGTTATCACCGCTGGCAAGATGTGCCTTTTTAGAACATATTTGGCTTCGGCCAGCACCGAATCGCTCTGCAGCTTTTTTATTGCCGATATGCAGATAACTCATAAGGAAGGCACGGCCGGGGCTTGTTTAATGCACGTTGCGGATCTATGCGGGGGAGCTCGTCAACTTTTATTATCATCCGCGATCAACTTCGCCGAATGTAAAGTTGGCGAGGTCCCCGCAGAATGGGGGCGTAAAAATCCCGGCTAGGTTGTTCGGCAGCCGCTAATCTCGCCGCGAGATTTTCATTACGAGGGCCGAATTTTGGAGCGATTCCATCTTAACATCGAAAATTGAGGATCTGAATCTCAATAACGGCAAGTGCTTCCGATCTGGTGCGTGCGGTATATTGGGGAAGCGCGGGACGCGAATGGCTGGTGGAGATAACCCAAATCGGGTTTCGCGTTTGAATAAGGACCCTTTGTGCATGGAACATCTTTTGATCCTCCTGATGTATTTGCTCATCCGCCTCGGCATGCACATGCCGCTTAAACGCGGAGGTTATGTCTCATCTACGTTTTATAATTGCTTTCTTAGCCGCCGGCTATGCGCTTTACCTATCGCCGCCCCTTCCGCCCTGCGGCGGCGGCGGCTATAAATTTGTCGCAAGGCTGAGCGCCGCTCACCCCGAGTTACCATCAGCGGGCAACTCGGCGGAAACGCATCAAAAGAAGGTAATTGTGCGGCGGCAGGGCACTGGCGAATTTCGCTAGAGCGTTTAGTAAAACGTCTTTCGTTTAGTGGAAATTAGTGGCAAATAGGTTTCTTTGGGGTGAGCCACATGAGCGAGCTTACACTGGATGCTGGCGGTCTTTTGTGCTCCCGTCATCTGCACTCTCTTAATTATAACCGGATTTACATTTATTCATCTACAGCTCACTCTGCATCCTTAGGTTTGAGAACATAATAAGAAAAAAATTATTTTGTGATAAACTTGAAAAATAAATATAGAAAAATATAGTATAAAAACACACCACAATATGTACATACAAGCCTCGGTTTTTTATTTTCAAAATTCTTTTATAACGGTTTGACTTTTGTTTATTTATTATCTATCAATATGTACAAAAGCAAAATTTAAAATATAAAATTAATTTTAAAATTAAATTTTTTTCATAATTAATTTTTTTATTTTTTAATATTTTTTACCATCTTCTACATTTTACTGTAACACAAAAACTACAAAATACTACTTAATAAAGAATATTAAACAACCGCATTTTTGCTATATTTTCTATATTTAAACAAATGATTTTCAAACCTTGTCTTAGTCATAGCGCACCTAAAAACTTTAGTCTTGATTATATTTTTTTTTTTGATAAAATTTTAATTATATAGGATTTATTGGAATATTTATCTTATAGTACGGTGATGGTAACGGTTTTATTTTCTATTTGGCGGGTTTTCATATAGAAAGGTCTGATGGATCTGGTGATGAGGGGTTTTACAACCGAATGAATTTGGACAGGGTGATGATGGGATTTGGCTTTTAGATAGCGGTTAGTATGAGTGGGTTTTCAACAGACACTGTAATGAAAGCTGTCATTTGAAAGGTTTCTTGTTATAAGAGAATCTAGGAAAAGAAGGAATTATTATGTTTGGTTTCCATGGTAAATTTGATATTGCTATGGATTTGGTTTAAGTGGGAAATGAATTCTGGAAGGTTATCATGTCTATGATAAAAGTGTCATCAACATATCATATCTAGCAGGTAGGTTTAAGGTAAAAGGAGGTGAAGGCCTTTGTTTCAAAAACCGCCGTAAAATGTTAGCGATGGCAGGTGAACCCATGGGGGCACCGTTAGTTTTGAGGTAAAATTTATTTTAAACGGTAAAGTAAGTGTTGGACAGGCAATAATTAATTAAGGAGATGATATCGTCATTTATATTGTATATTGACTTCATTAACTGTAAAGTATCAAGAATTGGGATATGAAAGCTGACCATGATATGACCTTTGCGTGTAGCAAAGGTTTTGAGCATTTCTAGGAAATAATAAAAGTTTCGAACGTAGTATGATGCCTGCTCTGTGAGATGTTGGCAAGGTATTTAGCTAGATTGCTGGTAGGAGAACTGAAAGCACTGTGTGGGGTAATGTAATGTTCTCTTTATGAATTTTTGGGAAATCCTACAATTTAGAAATTCTAGATGATTTTTCTCGAAGTATGAGGAATTTTTTGGTATCGTGGTAGATTTAAATTAGTAATAAGGGTTTTGGTTTTTTTTCGAGATAAGTGATGGAATTATTAGGTAGGTGGCAAAAATTTTATAACTTACCAATGTAGTTTGCTGTGTTTAGAATCACTGTAGCGTTGCCCTTTTTACCGTTGTATTGATTAATGATGATTAGGTATTAGATAATTGATTTTGGCATAATTTGTGTACCTATCAATTACTACCACTTTAAAATTGTGTTAACATTTGTCGGCTGATTTTAAAAACTAAATAGAATAACAAATTACTTGTAAATATATATAGGCAATACTAATAGTACTGAAGGTGTACAATTATAATATGCATTAATATATATATATATATATATATATATATATATATATATATATATATATATATATATATATATATCAGATAAATGACCTAATAAACTAATAAATATCAAAAACAAAGTAAAATAGGCCCATATCCTTGGTTCCTAGTGTCGTGCACATGCAACGGCAGCATTTATACATTCTCAGAGGTCTTCTACAGTAACAGGGTTTTCTAATGAGCAGTTGCCCCATGGTTTCTTCCGCTCCAAATTTACATTATCTGTCTTCGGTGTATCCCTATTTGACCATATTAGCTTTCGATCTTCCCACTCTGCTTCATAATCTTTTTAAGGTTTGAGTTACTGAAAGGAGGGTAAGGGATAACGCCAACATCTAGTCACCCAAATGTCAACCTCACCTGCACGCGGTACCCTCCGCTGGATAACTAACGAGGCTCTGGCGACCCAGTAACCCAGGGGTATAACTGGATCCCAGTTGTCCCAGGTAACGGGGCCCTCGTCGTTGGGCCAATCACCCACACGAGGTATAATCGATTCAGAGAAAAAACGAGCGCCTCGGAACAGGACTGCTTAATAGGAGACGACCGGCAAGACAACGGATACGAATAGGGACATTAAATATAAAAACACTAACTGGGAAAGAGATAGAAGTAGTAGAGGAGATGGAAAAGTATAAGTTACAGATACTAGGAATAAGTGAAGTGAAGAAGAAGGGTCAAGGACTCAAGACACTGGACAAGGGATACACACTGAGATATATAGGAAAGCCTCCCGGAGAAAGAGCGAAAGAAGGAGTGGGGATCATAATAAGTGAAGCACTAGAAACCAAATTAATTGACTGGGAGCCGATAAACTCAAGGATCATAACAGTTAGCCTTGAGCTAGAAGAAAAGGTCGGTATAATACAAATATATGCACCAACGGAAGATGCGGATGTAAGAGACAAGGATCAATTCTACGAAGGATCTTCAAAGAGTATTAGAAAATGCAAAACAAAAACAGACACGTAATGATAATCGGTGATTGGAATGCCCGCATAGGAAAAGACAAAGATCAAGGATACGGAACTATGGGAGAACATGGAGGAGAAGAAACTCTAAACAACAATGGAGAAAGAATGCTGGATTTCTGCATAAACAATCAATTACTAATAGGAAATACGTGGTTCAAACATAAAACAATCCACAAGATTACGTACGAAAGAAAAAGAGGACAAAAAGCATAATAGATCATATAACATACTCTAGAACTATGAGATATGCAATCCAAGACGTAAAAGTAATAAGAGAGCAGAACTCAGCACCGACCACCGACTACTGATAACCGACACCATTCTGAAAACACCCCCAAAGAAACACCAATAGTATACGAAAGATTAAAACTAGAAGAACTGGAAAACCAAGAAAAAGGGAGGAATATGAAAGAGAACTTAACAGGAAATTAAATAGATTAGAAGAGCAAGAAGCAGAGACAGAAGAACATTGGAATCTCAACGATAGATGGAAAAGTTCAAAGAAACAATAATCCTGACAGCAAACGAGATATGCGGTAAAATAAGAGTGAAAACAGGCCAGAACCAAAGAAGAACCAAATGGTGGAACGAAACGGTTAAGAATAAGATCAAACAGAAAAAGAAGCCTGGTGCAGGTTCAAAAGAACAAATAGTGCCGACGATCAAGAAACATACCGAAGGAAAAGACAAAGGAAAGGGCCAAAAGAGCAAAACAGGACTCCTGGGAAGAATTCGGAAATAAGTTAAAGGAGAATTATATGGAAAACCAAAAACAATTTTGGAATGTAGTCAAGAAGCTAAAAGGAAACAGGAAAACAAGTAAAACATAAGGAACCAAAACGGAGATTTGCAAACGACCAGTGAAAACATCCTGAAAACATGGAAGGACCACTATGCAGCAAAATTTAAAACGAGAAAGATGAGGAAGATATAGAAAGACCGTTAGAAAACCAAACAAACCGAGAAGACAGCGAGGAAAATGCAAGGAAGAAATAAGTGTAAAGAAGTAAGAAGAGCCCTGGAGAAACCCGAAATGGAAAGGGCAGGTGAAGATAACATACCACCGGAATTATTAAAAAGGGGGATTCGGTAGAAAGATGGCTACAGAAAATATTCAAACAAGCATGGACAACAGAATCAATACCCCAAGAATGGGAAAGAAATGTAATCATACCAATTCATAAGAAAGGAGATACAACTAACTGCGATAACTACAGGGCGATCTGCTTAGCACCTGTCGCGCTCAAAGTATACTCAAAATTTTAGAAAAGCGTCTAAGAGCTCAGATTGAAAATAAACTCGAAGAAGAGCAAACAGCTTTCCGACAAAACAGACAAACGCAAGATCACATATACACTCTTAGATCTATAATAGAGAAATCACTAGACAGGAACAAGAACATATACTTAGCTTTCCTGGACCTAAAAGCAGCGTTTGATCAAGTACCAAGAAAACACATATGGAACGCATTAGAGGAACTAGGAACAAATCCAAAATTACAAAGAGTAATTCGAAGCATATACAATAATGTGACGGGAACAGTTAGACTAAACGGAAAGACATCAGAAGAGTTTAGAATAAAAAAGGGAGTTAAACAAGGCAACAGCTTAAGTCCACTTCTTTTCGTAGCCTACATGGATACAATAATAAAAAGAACCAAGAATCAAACTAGACCGACAAGCTTAGGGTACCACAACCTAATTCCAGTTTACACACAAGACCTGATTTACGCAGACGATATTGTTCTAATATCGTACAAGATAAATGTCTTACAAAGAAACATCCAAATATGGAATGACTGCCTGCAAGAAAAAGGAAGGGAAATAAACAAGAACAAGAGTAAGATTTTACACATCGCAAAAGAAGAAAGAGAAGAAAACATAGACGTAAGAATAGATGGACAACAACTAGAGATAGTAGAAACATACGAATATTTAGGAACAATGATAAATAAAGACGGGAAGATCGACCAAGAAATACGAAACAGAATAGCCAAAGCAAGTAGAGTCTACTACCAAATAAACAACACTCTAGTAGGAAAGAAGGAATTAAGCACTAAAACAAAGCTACACTTATACAAAACCATCTATACACCGACACTCAATTATGGATCAGAAACGTGGACGATGCTGGACAAGCATAAATCCAGAATAACAGCTGCAGAAATGAGGTACCTCCGGAAGATAATAGGCAAAACCAGAAGAGATAGGGTACGTAACAGAAGCGTAAGGGACGAACTAGAAGTAAAACCTCTAGTAGAAGAAATAGAGGAAAAACAACTAAGCTGGTGTGGACACCTGGTTCGTATGGGGGAGGAAAGGATACCCAAGAAAATGTTAAATATGAGACCCGAAGGAAAAAGAAAAAGCGGAAGACCAAGGATCCAGTGGGAAGAATCAATAGAGGAAATGGCAAGGAAATAACTGTAATACGGAGAATGGCAAGAGAAAGGAACACCTTCAAGAGATGGATAAAAGACCCAACACCGTGAGGTATAAATGGGGACAAAGAGAAAGAAGAAGAAGAAGAGTTACTGAAAAATTCATTCTTAGGTTTCTTACATGAAGTGAGATTTGTCACAATTATTTTCTTATTCTGGGTAACGGTCTTGTTAGTGGTGTTATTTTCGACATAAAACATGATTTGAGGCGTTTATTCGTGGCACGTGATTATGTGGCGAATACCTGGTATGCTATTGTTAGCTACATTCTGCTGTACTGATTGTTGTACGTATAAATAGAGATCCTATTCGGGCTGATATGTGCAAATAGTGAGCGGTTGTATATTTGGGAAAGCCTGCAATTATTCTACAGCTCTCATTTAACACTAGATCCATTTTCTGGGCGTAAGCGTACCTTTACAATACCGGACATGCATATTCTGCTGCGGCATATGTTAGTCCCAATGCAGCAATTCTAAGAACTTGTGGACTAGCACCCCATTTTGAAGTGATGTGTTTTCTTAGAATTTCATTACTTGTGCTGGCTTTGACTGTAGTTTCTTATATGCCTTTTATAAGATAAAATGCGATTTAAAGTTATCCCTAGGTAGACTAGATGTGAAGTGTCGTAGTTAAACTGACTCCCACTCAGTTTGAAGCATTTTATTTGCTTATATATTGTTAAGGTGGAATAGGTATGTTTGAGTTGTAGTAGGGTTTAGTTTAAATTGGTTTTTGCGGTAATACAGAATAAGGTTTTGGGAAACCGTGTTCAGGTTTTGTTCAGTTTGTTCGATATTCTTTATCTGGCGGGCTACTTCATCAATATACATAAAATTCCGTGTAGTAGAGCTCATTGGTTGGTCATTAGTAGAAATATTAAATAATAAGGGTGACAGGACGGGTTCCTAGAGAAGGTTATTTTTCTAATGTCGCCATCGAATCACTTGGCCTTGAAATTTAATGCAGTATCGTCGAATAGACAGAAGACACTGTATTACTTGTACCAAATGGAAGTCTGAAGTGTGCTTATATATCTAATTGAGCAATTGTCTCTGATTTACAATGATTACCAACCCTGTTGCTTCCCCGCTTTAAAAGCCATCTTCTAAGTTATGGGTCAAGTTTATGATTTGTTCCATGCACAACTTTCCAGGTGTTAAACCACATTGTTCAGGGATCGACTTTGAGAGTAATTCTATGTAGGATCAATATTTCGTACAGTTTTAACTTGGTACACAACAAAGCTATTGCTCTATAGCTTGTTACTTCTTTTAATTTTCCGGATTTAAGTTTTGCTACTACTTTTGGTTGGCGCTATATTTTTAGAATGGTGCATGACTTTCGGCTGTTTTTGTATAGGTTTACTAGCCATTTGTGTGCGTTTGAACCAGTATTAATTAACAGTGTGTTCTTGATACTATCAGATCCAGCTGCCTTTCCGTTTCCTAATTCTTTCGCTATATATGTTGCTTCAGCTTGTTATTTTTAGACACAATATCGCGTCTTAGGTACGTTTTTGAGCTTTTCTAGTTGGGTATAGTCTTCCGTTTAACATAAACTGATGTGCAATTACGTTGGCTGTTGCTGGGGAAAGGCCTTTCTGTAGTGTCTTACTTCCACATAATATCTTTAATATGCTCCAGGCTTATCCTCCTACTGTGCGTCATATTTAGTAATTCTATAGTCTCCACCTACGTTTCCTATTTTCTCAATGCTGTTGTCCGAAAACAAGTCAGTTTCGTATAGCCTACAGTAATTTTCATATTTCGTTTTGTGTTCACTTGCAAAAGCATTTCTATAAGTAGTTCTGCAGGGTTTTGGGATATTATTTCTAGCTATTTTCTTTATTACAAGTACAAATTTCTTCGCCCAATTCTTGATCAAACTTAGTTCAATTGGTTCTATTAAAGTTAAACCTCTTTTTGAACAAAATCTTTTTGGGCATAAAACAGCGCCTAGGTGCATCATTAAGGGTCTGTGTTGAGTATGTGATATCGGTTCGATTACGGTCTTGTTACACATATTCTCTGAGATATTGTTAACCAACATTAAATTTGGATTATATTTTATGTGCCAGAGCCCACTGTTGAAGAAAGCTGGTTGTTTAGGATCATGTACTAAAGTCATTTGGTTGGAGGAAGTCTAAAAGGTTATTAACTATTAATAGTTCATTCTCTAGTTGCTTCCTTAAACGTCAAGAACCATAAATTTAAACAAATACATTTAATATCATATTTTTATCGATGATATAATTTGTTTTTTATGCCGATCATCTAAATTTAGGAACTTCAATTTATGTATTTTAATTTTTGCCTCTATAGCTTGCTTAAATCTATTGATTTTTTTATATCATTTTATGAGGCACAAGATAGTTTAAAAATATATACTTATTTATTATCGCAGTTTTGCACTTATTACCTTACAGCAGCATAAAATTAATTGAAACATAAGCGCATGAAACTTAACTCGACTTGTTTAATTAATATTTTTGTCACGGCTGAGGTACCCGACATAAATATTCGAAGCAATAAAATTCACCACGTCGTTATCTTTAAAAATATCACAATCTACTAGCATTTATAGCCATTGTTCTCTGTGTCATAATTTTCAAGCGTACCAGCTATTGATCGAAATTAAAACTGCGGTAGAATGTCTAAGATTGCGTGCTCTAGAGAGGGTTCTTGCTCTGCAATAAATTAAATGTTAAATTTCCTTAGTTTAGTGCATATTAATGTATATTTGTATGAACTATCTTAAGAATTCTGCGGTGCAAATCCTCATTCTCTCAAGATTCGTTCGTTACAGTTTTTTATTGTTTTGCTCTTAACTTGCAATGTTTTAGAGAAACTCACAAACAAAAAGTTATAGAACTGACCAATTAAAGATAATATATCTTTCTGAAAGCAAATTTTATATAAATACAAAAATTTACAATTGCAACAAGATCAGGGGCGAAACGGTAATATATACAAATGTTGAAACTCATAAACACCTTGGAAACTCAAACTTAGACCAACCAATCAACTATGAAGGTCTCAGCACTCTATATATTATCGTTCATGAGATATGTCACTTTAAAATAAAAAAAGCAGGAACCCCCCCCCCTTAGGGGTGTTTCAATGGGTCGGGTTTATGAGACATTCCTATTCTATTTTTTAATGAGGAGTTCAAAAAAAGGTGGTCAGAAGTTTCGACCTAATTGTACAATTGACCACTATACTCAATTGTATATATTACCTCTAAAAATAGAATCTATAGACTAACTACAAATAGAATATCACATAAAAAGATCCAGATATTGTTTAATTTGAAATCATAGGAATGCACATGTTTAATGTGCGCCACAGTTCTCGCACGACAATTTTCGTTTAAAACGCATTCTAGCATTTTGAGTTATACGCTGCTGTAATGCGGTTTCAGAGCTCATCCAATATTGACAATGGTGATATGTAAACGGTCTTTAACATACCCTCCAAAAAAAATCACAAAACGTTAGATCAAGAAACTCAAGTTCGGTGTGTTCCGAGCGTAATCCACAAATGTTCGTGTTTCATAACCAACCGTTTGAAAAATTTCTTCAGCTTTTGCAACATTTGAAGCCAGATGACTACGTCAAGCGATTAAAATGATGTAACATCATTACATACCACCATTGTCAACAATATTGGATGAGCTCCGAGACCGTACTAGTGCTGCATATAAACTGGCCAACGACGAAATGATAAAACGCGTCTCGAATGAGTTATATTATAGCATAAACACGTGGCATGTGACAACCAAGCCACAAACTGAACATTTATAACGTTTAATGATTTAAACTTAGACAATTGTATGTTCTTTTTGTATGACAATTATAATTTATAAAATATAATTTTTTAAAATTAAATAAATCATTTACAATAATTCTTTATATGTGTATTATGCACATTTGACATTTACTTAGATATGGTATTGTGTAAGACAATAATTACAAAAAAGCACTTGGCACCTTATTGTGGTTAGAGAAGAAGAGCTCCTTTGTCCTTGAGTACATTTTCCACTTCTTTTGTTACAAGTTTCTTTTTGGCAGATAGCCTCCAACATTCAACATCTTTAAAATTTTGTTCCTGGTGTATTCAAAAATCTTCGTCAAAAATGTGTTTTTGGTATATATTTTTCATTTGGAATAAGGCTTTCAGCTAAAGAGAGATTATTTAGTTTCCTTTTTTGCTTGTAGATTGTTTATCTGTTAACTGCCAATGTCATCAATAACTTGAAAATTATTTTTCCGTCAATACAAAATTTGCAATTTATGTCATATAGAATATCTAATAAATGGACTCTATATTTGTTGAAAAAATTATTTCAGTTGGACATAAAATTTGCATTTTATTTCCACCGTTTTGTTTTCGGGAAACTTGAACAACATCATTACTGTGGCACTTGATTAGCACTATAACTTTTTTGATATCTTGACATTTAGTATAAACTGGTATTTCTTTTCAGTTTTTCATACATGTACCGACTCAATAAAATGTGATAATATTTATTAGATGAGCAGATATAAAAAATCGAGCAAGGCATAAAACAATACCAGAGTCATCGTGCTGTTGGTTCTCGGGTTGTTAGCCGTAGTCGCATCAAAACACTGGTTGCAAAAGTCTTCACATTTATTTAGCAGCAGGCTCTTTTGATTAGTCATGAAGTTTGCAAAAAGGTTTTTCTTCAAAAGTGCCTTCTAGATAAGCGTTTTCCTTCCCGCAGTGAATGTTCGAGGATGTAACCAGACACCGAATCGCAACTAAGCTACATTTTGTTTCGATGTTTGACGATTTTCAAGCGAAGTATTGTTTTAGGCTAAATTTTCTCTTAAATTTTTATACTTATATCTATACTTTAGTGAGCGCTATCTTATCTATATCCCTGGAATTAATTCTTTAGGTATTTTAAAAGTGGTTCAACGTAATATATTTTGCGCTTCCAGGTTTACATATAATTTGGATATCACAAATTTATTTCTGGAAATTTTCTGTTTTTTCTACAAGAAATTTTCATTGGAGATTCAGAAGACTATTAATCTTTTAACAATGATAACTTATTGTAACTCAATAAATAAACATCCAATGAGTAAAAACAACTCACCACTATCAGTTACTCTGGTTCTTACATTTTAGAGTCCCGAATAATAATATTATAAATATTTGTTTCAAGTACATCCAGTTTAGAACCTACAAGTTTAATATTTCGATCAGTTATGCATTTTCTTGGAGATGGTATAGTAAATCTTGATCTATAGTGCTGTGTAATATTCAACCAAAGCACTGAATACATGTCTATTTAAAATACATTTTTTTACAGCAGTTTCCTCTGAATTAAGCTAATTTTCATTCGACTCATTACTTTCGGTTTGATAAATTTCTTTATTATTATTATTGATAGAAAATGATATCTTTCATTCTCATTTTCGATTTCCTTTAAGAAGTCTGTATTAGCTAAATTTTTAATGCACTACAGTATGTTTGCTTCTGAGAGCGCTTTCTTTTTAAACTAGGGAATACTGTAATAATTTTACCAAAAAATACAACTAGAACAAATTATACAATTAAACCCTAAAAAATGCCATTATTATATATTGTGAAAAATTTAAGTTTTATATCATTTTAACACATAGGAGTTGCAAGAACATCCTTATATATTATTGAAAATGCATATCTCGTTTTGCAAGCTATGATAATTAGTACAAAATCTTACGAAAATCAGTAACCGACTTAAAAAATATTATAAATGCAACTTAAGTATTTCAGTACAGCAGCAAGTTGTTGCATTGTTATCACGTGGACAAAGAAGTTCATAAAATACCAAAAAATAATTATGCGCAATAATTTACATATAAATTCGCCCCAGTGGCCATATTGAAGACATATGGGCCCTTGTAATGTATAAAGGGTTAATAGACGAAGTGCGCTTTGAGTCTTAATGCAGATGAAAATAATTTGGAAAATTGATTTGGTTATCCCATCCCACATATAAATAAATCAGGTTCGTTTGAGTTTTTAACAAAAATGAATAATTTGACTTTTATTACTTTTTCTATCATTTTTTGATATATTTTTGTTGAGTGCTATTTTCAGATGGTGTAACATTATGCACTGCTTCTCAAAATTAATTGTTTTGTTTTTAGTACAAAGCTCCCAATGGTTACTTCCCTTCTTTGTACAAATGGGGCTTTGGTGTACTCAGTGATGGTTCATTTTGCTTATATCATGAGTTCTATCATCTCATATAGTTAAAAAAATTAAATATGTTCAAAAAACATTTTCATTATATTTATAAAGATTATAATATCTATGGTAAAAATATAATTTTTGCTTATATTATATTATAAAACTATTAGCATAACTAATTTGGTTGATATTAATATTTTATGCGCTGATTGTTTTTAATTAATGCATTAATTTGATCACTGTCAACATCAACTAGCATGTCCAATTGTAGAGTACCGCCCAAGACAAAATATTTATACACCCAACTCATATTTATATGGTTACTCATACTAAAGTCAAATTATCAAAAAATCAAATATTTAGAGAAATAATTAAAATGATAACCATATTGCACTTTGCTACGTCAAGTATATTGAGGAAAGATAAAAATGTGTGCCTCGATATTTTTGGATGTCTAACAAGCTTTCAACAAGATAAGGTGTTATACTGTTATAACATTTACTGAATGTCTCTATGAGTTGAAATAGATTGTAAATTTTTAATAAGTTTTTGGAGAGTACGCTATCAAACTACCATACTGCCGGCTCTCAGGTTCTTCAGGAAACTGTCCTCGGTCCTTTCCTATATTTCCTTTATACTGAAGACATCCCTACTTTAGATAGTACCTTAACTGTCAGTTTAGCAGATAATACTGCATTAATCTTATTCGATGCCAACGCGATTACACATCGGAAAACTCTAATCATTCCTAAATCTCATACAAAGATAGCTCGATCGATGGGGAATCAGCAGTAAAACAGCTCCAATTGCTTTTACTATTAAACACTTTATATATCCTCAAGTCACCATTTACAATATCAACAAAAATTGAGAAAAAATTCCTAGGCCTTTACCTCGACCAAAGACTGACCTGGAAACCAAAATACAGTAACAATCTAAAGACAAAAAGTGTACACTGGCTAATTGAACATAAATGCCAACTGACTAGAAAGTAAGCTGTTGTTATATAGAATTGTTCAAGCACCTGCCACCCGTATTGTACTACTATATTGGGCCGTTTGGATGCAATAGAACATCGAACACCAAAATTTTGCAACTATGTCCAACCGAAGACGCTGCCTATTCTAACCAATAGCTACCAAACCCTCTTTGATAAGCTCAAAATTCTCTTCATTATTGAAGTCATCGGGAGTTATACATACTAACCAACTTTTGCCAACTTCTACTCTCGTCAGTCTGTGATTAGTATATTGAATAGACAATTACTGGAAAATATCATTGAGTAAATTCTAACAATCTATCAGTAGATACTGCCCCATTCTTGTTACATAACCATGTCATATCATTTGCTTATTACTCTATGTTAAAAGTAGATTGTAAATTAATTGTTGAATTAAAAAAATGAAGATGGCGGTTTTTTGAAAGAACCAGTTGGTTATGTTAACTTACCTACACAAATATATTTAGTACTCTTAATAAAAATTTACAAGTGCATAGGTTTAATTTAAGAAAACTACATTTTAGTATATAACGAAAAAAATCCAATAACCTAACAATGTAATACAAAGCTGTGCAAATGTAGTGGAACTATATGCTACTTACGATACTGAGCAAAATTAATAGTTTCTTCTCGTCAAATGTAGTTTCTAAAAGAAAAAAAAAATTTGTAAATGTGGAATTATAATCACCTTACCAATTCTTATAAAAACCTCTAATTGAGTTATCGTCTTATGTTATTTTGAGGTTAAAACATATAAAGCAGCTATTATTTTGTAAAATACCACATCTACTGCATTTTCAGATAATTATACAAAAAGAATGAATTAAAAAAATAGAAATATCTAATGAATGTTACCTAATCTCTCTGAAACAGGTAGAAAAAATGTATTAAATTTTCTAAGAAAAAAGTGATAACAGAGTGAACAGCCGCATTATCTTATTAAATGTAGAATTAAGAAGAGATCATTACTATACAATACCATTTTGTTGGTTTGCTATTTAGTCTTCGGTTTTTTTAAATTGCAATAATCATAGAATTTTTATTTTATAAAGTCTGAAAACGTGGATCAAGTTAACAAGTGAAAGGTGACATTGACGTTTATAAATCGCTCCGAAGCAATTTACCCATTTTGGGAGGTTTCGAGCAAATAATAATACTATTTAAAGCATAACGGTGAAGGTGGAAATAATAAAAATAAGTGTGCCAATTAAAGTAAGAGAAAACTGCTAATTTCTCAGTTTAATATTTAAGTACGTGCATCAGAGGAGACTTGACCTCCGAGAAGTAGATTCGGGCAAGGCTCTTATCGCTGAGCACAGCTGTACATACAATATTGTAAATAGTAAATACGGAACAGAGCCGCACTCAGAATTATTAAAACCAAACCTAAAATATGGATAGTTCTGAGAATGAGTTTAGTACATCGGAAGATGGAACAAAGAAAAGGAAACCATCGGGACAAATAGACGTATTCAGTAGAAGTAAATTAACAAAGAGATCGCCAGAAAAAAAAGGAAATCAAGACAATACATTACAAAAATTTTTGTTATGATGCAGAACCTCCCTACAGAAGTCAAAGAAATTCGTAAGAACCAACAGGAATATAAAGACGAGATCAAAAATTACAAGAACAAAATGAAAGCATCAAACGTGAAAATGAACATATGGCAAGGAACTAAAAGAAATAAAAGGAAAAGTTGAGAGATTAGAAAACGAAAAAGGAGAAATAATTTAGTGATACAAGGCTCAGAAATTGATATCGATGACCCTAAGGTTTTGAAAGAAGGCATATTGAATGTATTCAAAGAGAAACTGGGAATAGAAGTACCAATTAAATCAGCTAAGAAACTAGGCCAAAAACCTGTCTAATCGAGCTAGAAAATTCCAATGATAAGAAAGTAGTTATGATGAACAAAAGCAAACTAAAAGGGAATAAAGAGGTCAAGGTATTTATCAACGATGATTTATCCAAGAAAGACAGAGAAATACAAGGCATGATCAGGAAAAGGGCCCAGGAGGAGAGAACACATGGAAAAACCGCTAAAATAGGATTTAGAAAGCTGTATATAGATGGAATAGAGTGGAGATGGGAAGAGACAAAGAAAGAGTTAAGAAAAGCAAGAGAAATAACCAACGGCGACTCAAAAAACTGATTACAGATTTTGGATTGCACGACAAATATAAAGACGACGACCAGGCAATGAAATGGAATTTGAATAGAAACAACCCAAACACCAAAAGACACAAAACAAGAGAACCTAAAAGAAATTTGAAAAGAAGCATGAAACATGGAATTTAGCAACATGGAATGTAAGAGGAATTAGTGGGAAAGAGAAGGAGCTAGTAAATGAACTGAGACAAATTGAGATAGAAATAATAGTAGCAACTGAGACAAAAAGAAAGGCCAAGGAATGATTCAATTAGAAGATAATTATATTATGATATACAGCGGAGCCCAAGAAAATCAGAGAGCAAAGGAGGTGTAGCATGCATTGTCAATCAGAAATGGGCAAAAGAATTTGTAATTGGACATGCATAAATGAAAGATTAATGTCAGTAGAAATAGGGGAAGACCAACACAAAATAACAATAATAGCAGTCTACGGCCCAAACGAAGACGATAATGTAAACAATAAGGACCAATTTTGGAACGAACTAACATCACTCACAGAAGAAAGTAAAGGGACAGTAATCACAGTAGGTGATTTTAACGGAAGAGCAGGAGTAAAAAATAAGTCAACGGAAGAATCACTAGGCAAATTTGGAGAACAAGAAAGAAACAATAATGGAAAAAGAAAACTCGACTTTTGCAGAGAGAACCAATTCATCGTCACATATACGTTTTATGAACATAAGAAAATACATCAGTACACCAGGGAAGTTAAAAGTAGAGACGAAAAATCAATAATCGACTACATCCTGCTAGAAAAGGCCAAAAGGAATATGATTCAAGACGTTAGGGTAAGAAGAGGTCCCGAAATTTACAGCGATCACTACCTGTTAGTAGGAAAAATAAGACACATGGACAGAAAACAAACAAAAGAGAAGGAAAACTTGCAAAAGAAAAAAGTTTATGAAAAGATTAAGACTTACATGCTCAAGGAAGAACAATATCAGACAAAATACCAAGAACTAATACAAAAAGAAGTCGAAAAACTGGACGAAAGATTTCTACACGAAGACATAGACAATAAATGGGAAATATTTAAAAGAATTTTGAAATCTGCGCAAAGGCAGTATGTGGGGTAGCCAAAATAAATAACCAAAATAAACAAACAGATTGGTGGAATGAAGATATTAAAACGAAATTAAAACAAAGAAACGGAAATGGAAAAATTATTTAAATAAGAAAACTGAAGAAGCATACCAAGAATACAAGGAACAAAGGAAGAAAGTTAAAGAAATAATAAAGACAGCTAAAGAAAAATCATGGGAGAAGTTCGGACACAGAATGGAACATAACAGCAAAGAAAACCAGAAGCTATTTTATAGGGTGCTCAAAAATTGTAGAACAGAGAAGAAAACAATACTAAACCAAGTCAAGAATAAAAGAGGTAAACTCATAACTGAAGAAAATGAAGTGATAAAGATATGGAAAGAACACTTCCAAGAAATCCTAACAGTAGATGAAACGGTAACACAAAATTCAAGAGAAGATGAAGAAGGAGAACAAAGAGCAGAAAGAATGGAAGTAATAACGGATGAAGAACCCACAATGAAGGAACTATGTGAAGCAATAAAAACGTTAAGAATGGGAAAACACCTGGACACGACGGAGTAGAGGCAGAAATGCTGAAAACTATGGGAAAATATGGAGCACAAATATTCTTAGACATTTGCAAAGAGGCTTGGAGAACCGGTAGAATACCAAAAGAGTGGGAAGTGGAATCATATTACCACTGTACAAAAAGGAGATAGACTTAGTTGTCATAACTACCGAGGAATAACACTGTTGAGCATAGCATGCAAGGTTTATGAAAGAATTTTAGAACAGAAACTAAGAAAAGTCCTAGCAAGACAACTAATAGACTCTCAAAGCGGATTCAGAAAGGGACATAGTATACAAGACCACATATTTAGCTTAAAAGTAATAGAAAGAACACTAAAACAAGACAGAAAAGTTTACCTAGCCTTCATTGATTTAGAAAAGCTTTTGACCGCGCACCAAGAAAAAAGATCTGGAAGAGCCTAATTAGAAGGGGTGTAGGAAAACAATTGCTTAATGCCACCAAAAGCATGTACCAAAACTGCAGGAACTATGTAAGAACTAGATACTCACAATCGGAAGAGTTCATAACAAGCAATGGCCTAAGACAAGGTGGTGTACTAAGCCCTCTGCTGTTCATACTACTCATGGACGACATTATTAACGCATGTAGGTCAAAAGTAGCGAAATTATGTGTAGGATACAGAAACATGCAACGAATAAACATCTCGGAATGTGCGTTTGCTGATGACGTTGTGATATTCGCACCAAAGGAGAGGGACCTACAATACAATCTGGAAATATGGAAAGAAACGTTAGAGGACTACAACATGAAAATTAACATAGGCAAAACTAAGGTCATGGCAATTGGTAAACAAGAAGAACAGACAAACATAAAAATCAACAACAGTAAATTAGAACAAGTCAAAATTTTCACATATTTAGGAGTTACTATAGACAGCAAAGGAGGACACGAAGCTGAACTAAACAAACGAATAGAAAACACTGCCAAGTTGGAAAGTTGCACTAGGAAAGACATTCTTGAACAACAAAGAGATTTCTAGGAAAACAAAACTCACCATATATAAAACAATTTATCTACCGACATTGACATTTGGGGAATCGTAACAACGAAGAGACAGGAAAGTAAACTACAAAGTATGGAAATGAAATATCTGAGGAAAGTACTAGGAGTAACCAGAAGAGATAAAATACGAAATCAAATAATTCGAGAAGAACTTAAAGTAGAACCACTGAAAAAAAAAATAGAAACACGACAGCTACAATGGTTAGGACATCTACTTGGAATGGACAAAGATAGACAGGTTAAGAAAATATGGGAATCGAAAGTAGGTACTAGTAGAACAAGAGGAAGACCACGAAAAACATGGACAAGAACAATAGAAGAAAAACTTCTTCAGAAAGGAATAACATGGCAAGAAGCGAAGGTAATGGCACAGAACAAAAAGGAGTGGACCAGATTAGTACATACGAGTAGAAATCAAGAATAATTTTAGTTTTAAATATTATGTCAAGAATTAGTTTAGTTTTATTTTGTAAATACATACCCTTACACTGTATGGTAGGAAAGGTCTTGATAATATATATAATATATAAGTCTGAAAACGTACAAAAATCGCTACTATAAATCGAGATTTTTATTTCTACCCTAGTGTTCCGAACATGTAAGGAACAAGCTCCTCATCTAGAATGTTACAGAAATTGCTTTTTTATACATAAATAATATTTTTTTATTCTAATATTTTGCATTTTTAACATTGAAACATTTTCATTGAAATTTAGGTTGTCTTAATCTTCCAACAATTGTTGTGTCAAATATTTAGAATGCAAATATATAATAAACAAGAGAAAAATTTTATTAGTTGTCACCTTAACCAATTTCTGTGGGAATTATTTATTATATTACATTTCCTCAATTTACTCATCATGCAGTATTCTGACACTCATAAATAATGTCAGTGTTTTCACCAAGCCATTTAATATAAGTATAAAAGTGTTTACTTGTTTTTTATGATTCTAAAAAATTATTCTTGTGCTTTATTAGTCCACATTGGTGAATTCTTTAAAAACGTTTTCAAAGCGAATTGTAAAAATCGATGACTTACATAGATATGCAATAAAAATTTAAAGATAGGTAACCAAAATCAACATACAGTGTGATATTTTCATCAATTTTAGTATAAGAATAGTTATTTAATTTAAGAAGTAAAAAATCGTCCAAAACATATAAAAGAGTTCAATTTATACATCAGATAGATAGGGTGCATGCAGTATTGTTTTACAATTAGTGCTGTTTGAAATGGCCACTATAAAGACCCGCGAATGAATATTGCAGCTGTAGCGTGTCACCTGCCTAAGTCTTCTAATTTCGCTAGAAAGTGCATAGAGCGATACTGAAAAACAAGAGATGTGGATAACTTTTTCAATCGAAAAAATAGACACGTAACTTCGACAAGAAAAATCATAAAATAGTAGGATTAATTGCAAAAAACCAACTCCAAAGGTCACCAGAATGTCAAAGCAAGAACTAGGGGTTCTCAAAGATGTACGAAAGTTACTTCCTGTGTGGATTAATGAGAAGCAACTAGCAGGTGATGCTGTGACCAAAAACTTGATCTTAAAGAAGACCAAAGCCTTGTACGCTAGCCTAAGTTAACTGCCAGATACCTCAACAATCAATTGAAGAAGGTTTTAAGGCTAGCAGGGGATTATTTAATTACTTTAAAAAACAAATGACATCCATAGTGTTGTGAGAGACGGAGAGGCTGTAAGTTCAGACACCAATGCCGAATTCCAAAAGCTAATGGTTTCTAGTGTTACCTGGCATAACAAGATTTGAAACGCGGTGAGATTAAACTTTTTTGGAGAATAATACCAAAGAGGACCTACATTACAGCAGAAGATAATGCAATGCTCTCTTGTTCTATGCTAATGCAAACGGACATTTTAAAGTTAAGCTCGTCTATCATTTCGAGAATTTACGAGCCTTCAAAAAATGCATGGTGCAGAAAACCAGTTAAACGTTATGTAGAAGTCCAACAGCAAGGCTTATGTCAGTCACTCTTATCTTGTTCGTTGAGTAAAAAATACCTGTTAAAAAGAATCTACCATTCAAAGTCTTGGTGGTTATAAATAATGCTCCTACTCGTCCTCCAGGTCTTAAGGGCGACTTACTGAAGAAATTCGAGTTTATTAAGGTCAAGTTTTTTCGTCCCATAAATAAGAGATTATTTCCTATTTTAGTAAGTCTTTATATAAAAACGCTATTCCAGTGATGCTTTGAGGTGATCGAAGGAACAAATCTTATCCTCTGAAAGTTTTTAAAAAATAATTTCTAGATTGTATGCAGTCTTAATATTATCGATAAAGCCTGAGATAGGGTTATTAAGAAAAATCTCAATTCTGCATCGGAAAAACTATGAACTGATTGTGGATCGATTATTGAACGTGACTTTGAGAGGCTTATTCATGAATAAGAGCCACCAGTTGTCGACAAAATTGCGTCTGAGGAAAGCTATGGGACTGGAGGTCAATGAGGGCGACATTCAAGAACTGGTAGAGAAACATAATCACAAACTAATGAATTTGGGTAACTCGTCTGACAAAAAAAAAGAATGAATAGGAGGAACTTCTTAGTTCAAATATATAATTAATACGATGTGTGAAATGTAAAAACAGCGCAAAAGCACCTGCTGAATAAGGGTGTAGCTATGTAAGCGATGAATCTGTTTAACGAGAACGCAACGTCACATTTCCGTTAGATTATCAAAAAAGGGCAACAGCAAGTATCATCATTGGATAGGTACTTTGTTAAAATCGCATAAAAAAAATCCAATAAACCAACAGCTAGTAGTGCGGGTTAACTTGTTTAGTTTTTACTTCATATTTTGTATTTTTGCATTATTATTATATGAATAAATAGTTGTGGAATAAATCATCCGAATTTATATTATTTCTGATAGGTAAATTCTTTTTGATTTATGAGTGGTTTGGATTACAAGCATATTATTCGCAATCCAAGGTTCCGCTGTACTTTATAAATTGTGTGTTGTTTTATTTCTCAAAGAGAAGTCTTTCTTAAAATCCATTAAATGTTCTTTGAGAGTATATGGATTAGATGAATATGGCCACAACTTCGGAAAAGATAACATTTGATACTCAAAAAGAAGTATGAAGTCTTTCATGGTTAGGGATTATACATTTACAGTGCATTTTAAATTATTTATAATCAAACAAAAGAATAATTAATTTAAAATATATTTTATTACCTAGGTGTTTATAGTATTTACAAGTATTACAGCAAGTTGTAGATATGCGCAGTTTTTCTGTAACTTACATTGCAAACGTTTCATAACCGCCGTTGTAATCGAGTGTAGTAACAACAGTTACTCGCACAAGCAGGCGAAAGGTCGCGCTTAAAAGAATGACACGCTTTTAGCCGCTTCACAGCAAGCGGCGGCTACTATAAACCAACACCGACATCTCAATTACGACCTCGTTGTACAAATAACTAAAAACTGTGACAAATGCGCTGCCCGTCTGCGTCGCCGTGCTACCCTTCCCATATTAATTAGCGGTCAACAAACCCCGGCAGACTCATTAGTGGTCAGCACTCACGGAGTCCGCGCGCCATATTACGTATTTGTTGTCTTATTGGCAATGAAGCGCATAAATTGCAGGTTTAGCTAAATCTTCGCCTCCATTATGACGGAGTGCGTTACGCGATGTCCATAAATTCCCGCCGGCACGCCGGAGCGGGGCATAGAATTAAAACTATCAATAATCCGCCGGCTCGCAAGGCCGCGAGACAAAAGAATGGGAGGGGCGATTCCTGGGGACATTTGCAACGAGGATATCCATTATACGGCAATTACTGTTAAAAGCCGTTATTAAACACTGAATTTAAACATCGCTTCTATGCCTATGGTAATCACACCACATACATATGTAGGTAATTGAAAACGGCCCATAAAACATTAAAAACAAAGTCATTTGTACTATCATAATACAAGTATAGTTTTGCTATTAATCTTTGCTAATTTTTTCTACAAAATTGGCACTTCTCTTAACACGTTAACATTGACGTTGACTTCGTTAATAATCTGAGTTCAGCTCCATTCTCAGTCCTCTTGATATGACCTAGCATTGCATATTAACTTTTATCAACTTCGAATTGGTAGAGGTGGTATTGATACCGAACCCAGTAAAGGTCGTGATTTCTTACAAGCGCCGAAGAAGGCTCATGAAGACCGGTTCTGTGTGACCTGAAGCTTGTTGATGTGTTTTTTTGCAGCGCAGTCCTAAATTGGTGTTACATACATTATAACTGTCAGTTTGTCCACCTCCCTATCAATGTGAGCTCTCCAGATTAAATTCCAATGTAAGGCCTCTCCGATATAGATAGTTTTCTCCTTAGAGCGAATCTCCTTTCCGGAGATTCTAAGATTTTTCGAGTTGTATTATCAGTCAAAGACCATTTGGTCTTCTGATGTAAAACAGGACTTCTCACCACCGCACTTAACTTGAAACCAACTTCAAGAAAAGAACAACCGGATAAGCTAAACCATCGGCAGCAGAACTATAGTAGAAGCCATCTTGTACACCGCCGTTGAGCCACATGTTGACCACGTCAAGGAAGGCTACACCGGTGGATTGCTTTTTCATAAAGCCTTTGCTAGTAAATTCTACTATCTTAAAAAACTAGAGAGTAGCAGCACAAGCTTCGCTAAGATCGACAAAAAACTTATCGGCCATTGGGAAACATGATGACGTAGATCACCCAGGGGTTTGGAAATGGTGGAAACGAAGAATAGCGATGGTAGTGACAATGATGCAGATGATCGCTTTCTTTGGGAAAGCCTGCAGCGCTTGAGCCGAGTGCCTTATGCGAAGAAATTGAATGAGTTGAAGTACTTCCTCGTGAACCATTGGGTCTAGGTGGTCGTAGATCTCATGCTCCTAAAGGCAACCCACGAAACGGCAGATGTAGTCCAACTGGTCAAGGTTGGCATCGTCGTAGCTAAGATTGCACCGACACTCTATATTGTCAGCTTTGTCTTGAGTTATGCACACCTTCCTTGTAGATAAGCGAGAAAGAGGAGTTACCTAAAACCTTGTCCATTTTTCAGAGGCTGCTTTCCGCAACGTTCCGCAACGGCGATTCTGTGCTACTCTTGCTTGTTCGCAAGGCTTTCTCTCTGGTCCCCTCTTTTCATTTCAGGGATAGGAGGGTTGGTGGCGAAGCGAGAAGGTTGCTGGATAAAAAGTCTAAAGTGGTGTACAGACCATGAGACTGCGGGACGAAAGAAGTCGTCATCGACACAAGCGGATTGTGACTGCTGTCTAGCTCACTGACACAGTCTATCATCTGCTGCACAAGGACGTTTTAAAGACAACAATGTCAAGGACATTCGGGACGATCAATGGGGCCGTAGTATATAGATTCCGGGGGTCCAACCACCACAGATAAATCTATACAGCATCTTAACGTTGGTATTAATCACACGGATTTTCTACGAAGGATGCTTGAAATTTGAGTCTCCTGCGAAGACTGTTGCTATGTACTCCTCGAAGATAACGTCCAGTCTGCTGTTAATATTACTGCAATAATGCCTTGAATAAACGAAAACATTTTAAAATACATATGTTTAGTCAGTATGGAAAAAACTGAGATTTTGCTGTGTACTTTAACACACACAATAATATATTTTGTAAAACTATTCAAAGTTCATAAAATAGAGAATACACTACATGGCCAACGTTATTCGGATAGAGAACTCATGGCATGTATTCACGAGAAGTCGGTTCACCTTTAGCATTAATCACAACCTGCACTCGTCGGGGAAGGCTTTTCACGAGCTTTTGATATATGTTCGTAGGAATAGTTTTCCATTCCTCTATAAAATCCAGGCCAGCCACTGCGTTCTAATTTTTCCCAGAGGTATTCGATGAGATTGGGGACTTTGTAAAGGCCAGTTCAGTTTTGTAACACCCGTCTCTTTAAAATACATTAGAATGACTTTTCTTGTGTGAACAGAATAAAAAACCTGATGATACAGGAAAAATTATTCCCAAAACTGTTGCCAAAAAGTTGGAAACACAGGGTTGTCAAAAATATCAAAATACATCTCATTGTTCATTCTTCCGGTTACATGAACTAAGGAACCCACGTCAAACCACGAAAAATAGCTACAAATCACCATGCCTCTGTCATCAAACTTGACTGTTGGCACAGTACACTGTTATAGGAAGCGTTCTCCTGGTATTCGCTAAATTCACAACAGGTTGCTAGACTGTGTTGCACGATTCATCAGTATACTGAACTTATTTTCATTATTCCGTAGTTTAATGCAAGCGACATTTGACATTGGCCATCCTTGTATTGGGCTTGGGAGTGGCCGCGCGACCCTAAAAACCAATGATCCCGGTACTAACGACGACGCCAGGAGCACTTTAAAAATAAATAATAACATTTGTTACCACTACCGCCTTCGATCATTGAGTTTATACGGCGTATCATTTGTTGACTAATGAAATTTAACTACTGTAAACACAACAATCCAACTACTACAAGATCATGCGATCAAATCTTTTATTTTATAGTTAACATTAATTTCTGGTGGAAAGCCAGAATACGACGGGTGATATTACGTAATCGGGGGCGTTGATTTATAATTAACCGGTTCCTGCCCGCCCCGGGATCTGAAAAGGCAAAATACGTCAATTTTTCGGTTACCAACGGCTTCCGACTGGGAATCGAGCACTCGGCGTTTCGCCACATTACAACAAGCGGCCGCATTGAGCAAAGCGTCATTTCTGTGTGCGGAAAAGTTTCCTGGTGATAAAATAGCTTCTAGTCTAGTCGATTGTGATAGCCAAGTCGAAGATGATTATAATGTTGAATAGCAGCTACTGCTAATGAACACGTAATCGATTCGGACGACGAGTTAGAAAAATCCAGTACAGAAGAAGAAAATCAGATAGACGAGAAGATTTTCTATAATCGGGTTCAAAAACATCAATACCACGTAGACCTAATGGATGACGAGAAGGAGTGCTTCAATTTGATACAAGATACTGTTGCAAAAAACGCCGAAGCAAAGTTAAATGTCAGTGATAAACTAAATAAGTGATATTATACTGCCATTGCATTCGATTTTGCATTATATTTTAATTGTTTGAATTTTTGGTTAATTTTCTTGATTAAAATGTTACTTAATAAATAATTTTTATTGATAAAAACATGCTTAAGTAATTTTTCTGCTTGCATAATCCATTTCAATCGATTTCGAACGAAATCGGTAATGGATTCTAAAAATCGATACTCATCGAAATGTATTTTGTCCTTTCATGTCCCAAATCGAATTGAAATCTAGTTATTGCGTCTTATTACAGCGTCTCACGCAATATCAAGTAACAATATTTCTATTGAAATAATCGTAGTCTGTTCACATTTTTGATCAATTCAACGCTTGAGGAAATCTAAAAATCGTAAGCTTACAAGATTTGTAATATTAACTGGCTCTCCATGTAATATAAAATGACATTGTCACAATTACGGGGACTAGGATACTTGATTGTAATTTTATTATTGTCATCCAAAACAAACAAATAAAAAATCTCCTATTATACACTAACAAATGTAATTAGCGAGTTTCAAAATATTACCACGTGGTTTGAATGTACATTGCTAATTGATATGGAAAATAATTGCTTATAAACTGCACTTCGTCTACTGTCTACTTGTTTTAATCCGCTAGAACTTCATGTTATTATAGGCTGTACAGATAGCTTCGATTATTCTTCGAAATTTTGTTTTTACGACTAAGTAGATTTTGCTAAAATAGGATTGTTAAAATCTTTCTTGATTTAATTTACGGTCTTTCTGTCTCATACCATAACAGATAATGTACCCTGACGACACATAACTAGACCGATGATTTTGAGCGTTTACGAAACCACTTATTATTTTGGTTATTGTGGTTTCTTCTCCGCATCCGTGTCGACGTATTCGTATCTTTACAGAAGTACGCATTCTTCTTTTACAACTTGTACAAAATCAGTTGAAGATTCTTTTTTGTTAACAAGCGGTCGGTTACTCTTTTAATACTAACTTTTTTCTCATTAAAACTCTTAGATGGCGCTTAATTGACTTTCGAATAATGTTGCTACATGTACGGCTTCTACCTGTTCGTTTTATTCCTGTCCCTAGATAATTTCTATTACTTGGAGTTCCTAAAATCGTTTCGCAGTCTTGGAAACGATTTAAACAGACCTACGTTGGCGTTTTTACTTTTTTGTGACTATCTGACAGATTTGCTATTGCAAATGAGTAATAATAGTGACCACATATCTAAGGCAGATTCAAACAAAAAAATTAAAAAAAAAACTACCACATCAGTTTATCTAAATTAGTAATGCAACTTGTATAAATTTGTCTCTGTAATTCATTGTCACCCCATAGATGAGCTTAAAAGATAAGAACCGAAAGCAGTAAAAGATAAACGAAAGGGAAAAGAAAAGTCAGTAAAGCTGAAAGAGAGTCTGTTGATGATTAATGTAAAATTAATATGGTAAAATGGAATACACGATATTTCAAATTTTTTACCATCAGTTTTTAGGTTAAATTCCAATTTAAACTATATTAAAGTAAACTATTGTTACTGTAATGCAACCTTACAAAAATCTTTGGTAATTAATTTTGTTTTGGAAATTTACTCATAGTCCTGTACACATTCAAGAGTGGTGTTGAAACCCATTGCCCAACGCTTCAATTAAGTATATATAATTACTCTATTTTTTAGTATCCATAAATTTCACTTTAACTGTGCAAATATGAAATAAAAGTTTTTTTAATTGCCAACTAATTTATAGCCCTAGAGAAACCGAAACAGATTGATACGTCTGCGTTGCTGTCACGAGTGTTTTATGGCACGCCAATTATTTTGCCGTGATCATAAACCTAATTCAGCGTAAATCAATTCGCTGCAACCAATTAAATGAAACAGTTAAGAGACACTTGCTTGCCATTCAGCCGAGTGTGCGACTCAGCCGAGTGCGCTACGTTCTTTGAGCGCGTACGCTAATTAAATAAATTATATTACAATTATCATTTCACGGCCATCATTACCCCTTGCGTGCAATATAAGATATCTGATCGTTATCTCTGTTTATTTAAGCCGCGACAGGGCTTGACCTTGAATTTGTCTAACGAGAAAAGGCCTCTAGCTGACTAGAACAATGCTAGGTAGCAGCTGGTGTTATTATTAAATATTTTAATAATGAAAATGGAAGCAAGCGTGCTCTTGCAGCAAAACACACAATGAAATAATAGTCGAAGGTAGTAAGGCTGAGACAATGATCTCATTCCAAACAACCTTAAAATGTTTACCGTTAGCTCTAAATTTCTATTAGTTAATTTTAAATCTGGAAAATACAAAACACATTACAAGGAACAAATTTTTATTTTGAATGACTAAATTATATATTAATTTATAGCTCATCAAATTTGCATTACATACGTAGATTTCATGTTGCATAAGGCCCATTAAAACATACTTGGTTTTTAGTTCGATTTAAACGGGTCAGATGAGAGTCAGAGATCAAATCGTTTAAGGGGTTCATTATTTTTGCAGGAAAAAGGTCGGTGAACTGGACGTTTTTAAAAATTGCCCTATTTGTGTGCTTAGCTGTCCATAATTCCCAAACCAACAGAGTGAAATAAATGAAAATAAACGCAAGCGTTAGCCGTAAGTAAGTGTACAAATATTTTAAATCGAATTTTACCGAAGTAGTTGTGTTTATACATTATGACACTTGAAGTCAATAGGATTTACAAATTTTAAATCTACTACCTCAAAGATTCCTGCTAAACATAAAAAAATCTTTTGTGCCGCTGTTTTTCCTTATTTCTTGTTACTAATATAAATATTAAAAAAAATACGAGGTAGATTTTAATAAATTCCATTTAACGTTGTATTGTATTTTCCGATTAGTATATTATATTATTATTCAATTTTTTTAGTAATGTTTATGTAGGCTTTGAGCTGCCACACACATCTTTTGTCTAATTGAAAAATAGAATAAAAATACATAGTTGTAAAGGGGCCATAGTACACACTCATATTATTAGCTTACTTATAACCTACATAAGCGATTACTATAGATTTTTTTGGACAATTATAGAAGAAAGTCGTAGATCAACCCTCTAATTAAGACTGTATTAGATGACATTGGACATATGTATCCATACGAATTACTATGATCGCAATTAGATTTAAAGAAACAAATTTGTAAAGTCGTTTGTAAGTCACAATGCAAAGCACTGGGAAGACATTGAGCTGCGCCTTTAATTAAGGTATTTTTATCATGCAACCTTCCATGAGAAATTCCACAACTGTGGACACGACGTGGACTTGGACATCTTTGGCACAACCCAACGTTGGAAAATGCTTAATGGTGACCCAGGCGTTCAGTGTTTCTTGAGCATGCCTATGATGGCGTTGATGTCGTCGATGTGGAACAGCCGCCCCGCAACAACCTCAAAGAAGTTTTCGTATGGGCTCCCAGAAACGTAGACGGGTTCATGTTCTGGTGTTCGGACTATGGTGACGTGCTGCAGTGAGCACCGTGGAACTGGGCGCGGTCGTTGATCAGCGGGAGCTCCCCTCTGGTCGCTGAGCCGCAACTGCGACCTGGTGCGGTCGTCGCTTGGCACACTTCGAGCTGGCGCGACAGCATAGCTGCGCGTACTCAAAGCGAGGCTACCTTTCTCTTATTTTGCTGTTTGCTAATTCTAGGACGCCGCGCAGGTGGAAAATAGCCTTGCCCTTGTTGTTCTGTTCGAACTCGAGGAAAATGCGCGAATTAGGGCGTCGCTGTAGAGGCTTTCTTATCCTTCTCGCCGTGAGGATGGAGATGTCTTCGTTGAGGAGTTCCTGCTGTAATTCCTTCTCGGAGATACTGCGCATTACGGGCCCGTCTGCCTCAGCAAATGATAGTGGGACTGCAGCCGCGCTTCCGCCATGAAGCAGTAATCCATAGATATAGGGATACGAAGAGATATTCTATCCGCTACATTTTTGACCTTTAGAAAGTCGACGATATTTTCGTAAGCTGCCTTTCTTGCGGGGTTGGAGATGGCAGGCATCTCGCCATCTTGTTTGCGATCGCTGAGAATCTCGAAGGGACTGAACTGGGCTAGTGACCTCACTTTCTGGCAGGACAAATGGAAGAGAGTTGTAGGCACTGATGGTGGAGGAAGGCGTGCTCTAGTAGATGCTTTACGAGAGCTGATCTACAGAGTACATCCCAACAAACTCCTAATATTGCTTTTAGAGCTCTGGACGTTGCATATAAAGAGCCTCTATTATTACCATTACGCGGTCATCACCATTCGATACATGTACTTTAAACTTAAGATAAACTTAAAATAAGCCTAACCGTATGCACTGCTCACTTGCGACTCTGAATTGGTTCCATCAAGCCTAGATCAGTTATAATAAATCCACTTTTTACCATCAACGTTAGATTCTTTGGTGTTTATATTGTTATAAATTATATTAAAAATTGCTTAAATACCGTTGTGTTTCTTCTTTTCAAAGATTTTTATGCCCAGAAAATTATTTTCGGTAATGTCTTGTAAATGTTTGTGGCGTTAAAGTCTTTAATGTTGCATGTTAGTAGACATAATAAGCCTCTGAGGCTGCAGTACCAACGAAAAAATTGTTTCTCAATTCTTGCATGGTGTTATGTCACAAAAAATTTAAGCTTTAACTCTGTAAAGATGTTTTCATGTTAAGATGTAGAGAAATTGGGTAGCCATTTTTCTTCGTTAATCAAATAAAATATTTATTAGTAACAAGTTTCACAGATTAGTTCATTCAAATTTTTATATGAACTACAGTAAATCCAAAACTCCTTCTTATTTAATTTTTGAGTATAAACAAACAGCATTGTTATTATCCTTTTTAAAGTTCAGTAGAGGAAATTTTAATTTTATTTGAATATTTTTAAAAACTGTTCTGTGCAATTGATTATTTCTCTTGTGGCTTGTTTATTCGAATAACATGTGATTTATCTCACATCAAAACATATCTGTAGATACATTCAAAAAGCAACTGTTTAAGGTTGTTTGAAGAAAGGTCTAGGTACAGGAAAAGTGGGGAGGTTTCGAGTTACTTTTTCAACCTAAACATTTCTATTGTATGGCCTTTTTTCTGTTACAATTCAGGAATTAAGATAAAGAAAAGCAATTGCTACAAAATAATCAGCAATTTATACCACCATCACCAGAACTGCAAGAAGTAGTTTTAGATATCACCAAACTTACAGATTCGGCCAATTAATCTTTTTTGCTAATCATTATCTGAATAGTCCTCACCTTTTATGCCTAACGTTCTACACATTTATTATTGATTAATAAAATGTTTTAATTGCGATCATCTTAAATAAATTTTTCTTTAATTCAACAGTTAGTTTTATTTTAAACTTTAATTTATTTTAAAAAGCTGCTGCTTAAGATTGAGCTCTTTACTATCGAATCAAGGTACATATAATCTGAAGAAAAATTGTTGCTTAAACAACAATCTTTTTTAAGCTAATATATAAGCAAAAGCATACTTCCCATTTCTAGAGATGAAATCAAATTAAATCCTTACCAACCAACAACAAATTTAAATTGGGTACTTTTATTTCCAGCGTCTGTATAATGATAATTGATATGATAATATGAAAACATCAGCGCGCATTTTCTACTTTGTTCATTAATCATTGAGATTGTTTTGCAAACATTGCATCATATCTATAAAAAAATAATAGCATGCCTAACAACATTTGTAACCAATGAATATAAACGCAGCAACAGTAAATTCAGTTGCCAGGCAAGTGTAAATTCGTTATGCAAAATCATCATCAAATGATCGATGCTTACTTCACTGAAGCGCGCGTTCCAGGGACCCCCGGATATCGATGCCCTTCAATAAACAGCTCATCTGTATGCATATTCAAACGTGCAGCTTGCAGAATTAATTAACTCATACGCATTCCACCTTTCTTTAGTAGCGCAATATTAATACGCACAGAGCGTCCCGAAGAGCCGCGCAACGAAGTCGCCGTAATTAATTATTTTTGCTACCCGGCTTCGTGATTAATTAACCGTGGCCGAATACGAAGAAAACTCGAGTGGGCTAAAGTTTACTAAATTATTAATTTAATTAGCTAAATTAATCATCATTACTGGGCATTAAAAGCGGGACCTAATGGCTGCTCGCATGTTTGGCTTAGAACAAGATCGTGTTCTTCGATTGTTCTAACTTATAATGAGCTATTGTTCGTATGTTACGATCGATGCTGAGTTTATGAAATCGCATGGAAAACAAAACCTGGGGCGCGCTTCAAAATTCCCCGTAAAAAATGGTACGTGCACCTCGCGAGCGGGCAGGGCATTGTTTTTGGTTCCCATGCGAGCAAAACTATTAACCGACATTAGGATCGGCTTTAAATATGGGTTCTGCATTAATTATTACCATAAAAATAATTAACCTGCGCTTGAGCCATCTTTTGAAAAACCGGATTGAGCGAATGACATAATAAGTTGTTCACTTATAGAGGCTCATTGGGCGCAATTTTCTACTGTTGTAGAAAAATACACATCCTGCCCGCCTGCAGATAGCTGCGCGGCCGGAACGAATGCTAGGACCTCCTGGCCGCCAAACAAACAGGTTGCCGGGCCGCAATTTTAATTTGGCGGCGGCGCCGCCTCGGAGGCGTTCGGATTTTCAAATACACCGGCAATTTGCGATACAAAGGGTAATTTCGGGCCTCCGCTCCGGAGCGGCCGAACGCGCGGACGTGAGACCAATTTGTGATTGCAATACTGATTCCCCGGCGCAGAAATAATAAGGCGCAATTTACGGCGATGGATCAATTAATTCTGTTTGGCGACGCTGTTGGCGCTTTTGATCTGCTCGGGTAATTAGCATTTCTTCCAGGGCCGGGTCGCGCGCAAGGCGCTCGCCGGACGGTTTGCGAAACTAATGAAGCTCAATTTGTTACCTAGCGACTTTATTGCTGCTACAATATGTAAAATTGCCCCGAATTGCTTCTAATCATCGCAAGAAAGTCGATTTGTTTGGCTTTCCTGGCAAAAGCACCAATTTGGTTCCCCAGCTGAAAGCTTTCCACTTAATTATTTCAATATTGTTTTACTGCAGTAGCGTACAGCTAAATTAGGCGAGATGAATGAAACCTAATCAAACCCTACTGGAACAATTTAACAATAGATGCCTCGACAACATTTTTTATCTGCCTATACATTATTATAGAATCGTAAACATTTTATGTGTTAAGTTATTACAATCTAAGAAATACACATAAATTATGTTTCAAAAGAATGGCAAAGTTACTATAAAAGATTGTCCACAGACCACCCAAAAAAGAGGATACAAAATAGAAAAGTATTAAGCAGGGTCTACTGCGCAAACATCTCGTATAAATCAGATGTACAATACAGGAACTAATCGAAAAGAAAATGAATATAACGAGATCATTACAACTCGCATTTAACGATTCAGAAAAGGCATATAACTCAATACCACACAAAAATATTTGGAAATCTATGAAACAACATTCCAGGCAAATTAATAGTAACAACCAAAATTTACACCAATGAGACACAGACTATATTAAAACGAAAAATAAGACCTGAGAAGCAATTAAGACGTTAAAAGGGTACTACAAGATTTGTTCTCAAATTAACGTTAACACCTTGGATCCAAAAATGTAAAAGGCTTGGAAATCCCAAATGGAAATGTACGCCTCTACAATTTACGAGCTTATCTTCATGGTTCGTAAGCTCATTGAAGAATATTTAAAACGTGAATTGAAAATTAACTTCAATAAAAAGAAACGCAAGGGATCAAAGATTTAGAATAGCTGATAAAATGAGAAGAAGGGTAGTTTTAAATATATAAGCTATGTATGAGAAGTAGTGCCACAAAATTTACTTGGTCTAATTTTTAATATAAAGTGCATTGTAGCTTTTGATTTATATATAAAAAGGAGTTGCCGCAAAAAGGTATTTTTAGCGTCCTAAGCTGGCAATTTTTCACCAGTCTTTCCCCTAATTTTTGCAAGGTGGAAACGTGGAACAATTTATTTACACATGATAACAGTAACATAAATCGATGCAGTGACGATCATAAAGAGCTCAGCCACACCACATTTCATATCAGCTGTCTGTTTACTCTCTGTTCAAATGTATAGTAGATATGTCTTGTCGCTTGTGTTGGTATTGTTGTTTTATCTCTCAAAATAAAAGTGTACAGTCAAAACATTTTATGACAAAACATAATGGTAAAACTCTAACGCCCTGCGTGGGAGCACGGCCTGCAAACTGAGAGGTTAAGGCTCTCATATGTTCACCACTGTGCCCAGTTGCAGCGCACCATCTCTAATGCGGGGCGATATGGCAAGCACCGCGCCTTAAAGGACTATTATTATCTCGTGTTCAAAGAGAACGCAGCTATTCAATTGTTTTTAGTAACTAAGTAGGCCACCCGCCAGGCATCAGAGAGCTCCTGGAAAGAACCCGGGTCCGCACCCCAGCCCGCCCCTTAACCACGGGACCACGCTGGCACGACAACACAGGGTTTTTTTAATTAGCATTACATTTACTAAGTAAATCTATTTTGCAGTTCCGAGGGTTAAACCTCTTGAGTCTCCGCACTTCGTCGTTAGCACTAACTGATAAATCACTAGATAGAGCGTTCGAATGTGCCCTAAGCCTGTCGTGATAAGTAACCCTTTGTTTTGTCATGATTTTACTAACTGAGCTAACCCCGAGATCTCTTCTGATGACTTCAATGGGTACGTACCATAAGGTATTTACCGTCTCCCGGAGCACATTAGACTGAAATTTTCTTATTATCTCAACAGTAGTGTAAGCAGCAGAGCTCCATAATTGTAGGCTGTAGGTCAAAATTGGCCTTCAGATTGATTTATAAAAAAGAACCTTGTTGTTTAATGAAGGTTAAGACTTTCTACCCAGCAACCAGTAGATTAGTCTGTATTTTAAGCTTAACTGCTTTCTTTTAGCCCGCACATGTTGCTTCCAGATTAATCGATGATCCAGGTGGATTCCCACGTATTTAACTATATCTTGGTATAGTACATACTGGTCGTTAAGAGTTACTGGGGGTGGGGGGAGGTTCATGGTTCTTGCGATTTAATTTTATTGGCTTTAAAGCGTCATTTTATGAATCAGTTTTGCGAGGCCCCTGTGATGCTATTGTGGGGTCTAGATGGGTTGATAAGATGGCTGTATAATCTGCGTATGTTGCTATTGTTGTACATCTTGATGTGGGCATATCCGATGTGTGTACAGTAAATATAGGAGTGGACTCTACCCTAAGATACTACAGAATTTACTGGAAATAATATAGTTGTCTCATCTTGCATTCTCACCAAATAATGTCTGTTAGTCAAATACGACCTGATTATCTGGTAAAAGTCGGCCACTATCTTTTAGTTTATAAAATTTTGTGTATTTTATCAACTATTCTGCGCACTCCAAAATTGATGATGCAGTAGTAAGTTGTTATTTAGAATTAGCAGTTTGTGTCTCGATTGGAATTATGTCCCCCACCTTCTTTCTATAGGTCGAGAAAGCATCCTAGTCTAAGCACTGCGTTGATAGCTTTGTCAAAAATTTGTTGCCTTTCTCTGGCAACTCTTCGAGCGCTTTACTTACAATTAATCAGGTAATTTATTGCCTTTATTTTTAAAGAGTTTGGTTGGTAGGCTCACTTGGAAAAGCGCTGTTAGAACTGATGAATTTCTCTCTCCTCTGGAAAATCATCAAGAGGATAGGGTTCACACACGTTTTTTAAATGATTAGCCAATACTAGCGCTTTTTCAGAGTTGTTTCTAGTCTAGGCTTCATTATCTCCACAAGAAATAATCGGAGACTTCAGTGGATGATAACTTTTCCAGATACTGTTGTATTGATTGGTTTTTTAGTTGCCGGAGGAGTGGCTCGATTGAAGGTAAGCTTGTCAGTTGGAGCTCTAGTAGTCTGCTACCTTTTTCTTAATCTTTTTTCTGTGATTTTCCGTTTGACAAGTAATGAGCAGTCATCTATTTTTATTATTTTATATGTAGCTTCTTGTATTACTTTATTAAAGTGTTTCGTTGCTTTTGTTAGGTCCCTTTCAGATTGCGGTGGTATTTATAGTTGTATCGATTCTTCTATCGTATCTCTGAAGTAGTCCCAATCGGTCTTTCTATTGTAAAGAAATAGAGAGATTTCTATGTGGAGTATTTGTGTGCTAAGGGTGAGAGGGTAGGTCAGATTTCGCTTGAATGTAATTTAGGTTTATATTTTTATGACGCAAAAATTTTAAAAACCAGGTAATTTGTTTACATCGGAAGCCCAGTAAATTGGATCGCCCGTGGAGATGGCGTTTAAATTGCTTGAGGTAATGGCTTTTAGGAGTTCTCTTCCCATGGTGATTATAATCCTAAATCCCTAATGAGTGTTCTTAACATTACAATCGCCACCAGCAATGAAGCGATTACCAAATGAATTAAAGTAGCGTTCAAAGTGCTCCTGTTTATTTGCACGCCGTGGAGGGCCATATACTGCTGAGATAGTTAGCGGCCCTATCCAGTCTTCGGTTACTGCGGAAGTCGCTTGTATGTGTACTTCGAGTTTCGTAATGCTTTATGAAGTTTTTTATAATAAGGGTGGAGCCAGCGTGTGTGGTTCCGTCGGGGTGCTGAGTTACGTAAGTGGAATAGTTGGGAATTTTGAAGTAATTTTTGTCAGTTAAACAAACTTCTGAAATTAACATAACATCTATGAACAGCAAAAGTTGTTAAGAAGTTTAACATAGTTGACATATGATCCATGAGGTTTTTCATCATCTGTTTTAATTTGAGAATGTCATTTGCTTGTTGGGGTAGGAAAACACAGTGAAAAATATATTGTACATCATTTTTCAAAAGAAGCGTTAGGCGTAGAACAAATTTTAATATTTCTACAAGATTTGGAAATAGTACTGAACCTAAAAGTTAAAATAAATTGGGAAAACCCCTTGTAAACTCTTAAAACTTAAAAAAATAGCCGAAAATCGAATTAAAGTGAGCACCCGGAAGCTTACACGTAAATTTAAAGGTTTTAAGTATGCATTTTTGTGAAAATTGCTCTCATACGATACCAGCGTAAAACCTCCATATACTGATACGCAACTATACCTATATAAATAACGCTATCAAAAGTTTTATACCAAATACAAAATCAACTGCATCGGATATCAAATTTGCTGTATGTTTATTCGAGTTATTTTTTATTCCAACTCCCAAAAAAGCAGCTAACAAATCTATGTATTTTAAAATGTCTGCCGAAAGTTGTAAATTTTGTGAATACACTTCACTAAAATAGCAAAATTATTTTCTAGCATCTTACCATTACGCAAACAAAACGTACCAAAGTATACAAATCCGCCTAATGTGTCCCAAATATATCCAATTAAAAGTTTTTGGGCAATCTTATCTCTATTTTATCGACGTTAACTTATTCAACATATGATGCGAGGATTCGGAAAAACTACGAAAAGTCAAAGATCATAAAACTCTGGTAGTTGAACCAAATTCTTTTTACAAAATCTATTTAATTTCTTGAAATTTAAGAATAATTTTGTACCACTACTTCTGATATATAACTGAAATTTCACAATCCGAAATGAAGGGACAACGTCAGAAAGCATAAAGAACAAACTAGTCAAACAAGATCATGCATAAAACAATTAAATATAATTTTACAAAACACGCAAAAACACAACAAATTGCATTTAACACTAGAGAAATGCTAGAGAAGCTACTTGAGAGTAATAAAACTAGGAGAAGAACGTCAGCAAAAATGGATAGTCAAAATAAAAAAAGAAAAAAGCAAAAAGGCCTGCAACACTTTAAAATGATGTAGACTATTGTTATACTAATTTATTACTAACTGACTAAATATTGCATCGAAAAACGGACCAATTGAGTAGGACATTAAACAATACATTTTAAAGAATTTCTATCCTAAATTGGAACGCAAACGGCAACAAAACTCAACTAAATTTATTTAAATCCTTTTTGTCAAGGCATTCCATTGATACACCATGCATCTCCGAAAACACACCTGTCATGCAGAGAAACTCAACTTAGCTGGATACCAAATCTACCGCACAGACAGAAATGCCAATATTGCATCAGGAGGGGTGTCTATCATTATTAGACGTAAAATTATACATCACGAATGTCATCTAATTAGCACTGTAAATCTCGAAACAGTAGGATTCAAAATTAAAGCGCAAAACGACACAATAATAAACATCACATGTGTCTATAAACAACCCAACAAAACACTGTTAGAACAAGACATTTCAGCAATCTTCACGACAAATGAACCTATCCTGCTCATTGGTGACCTAAACTCCAAGAATACCCCGCTGGTACCAAACTTTTCAATCTATCATCAACCTATGCTTTCCAAATAGAAGCTCCTGACGAACCCACTTACCACCCCTACAGAAATGATCACCTTCCCGACGTCTTAGACATTCTCGCTAGCAAAAACTTTAACAAACAAGCATTACAAGTACTTCCCGAACTAGACTCTGACCACCTACCAGTTATTATTTCATTTCTAATAACACCAGCAAAATTCACCCCAGAGCCTAGATTAATTAATGGAATAGTCAACTGGGGATCCTTCGGCGAGTATCTTGACAAACAATTCAAGTACCCTAACAATCTCCAATCAACAACCCAAATAGATGAAACAATTATACACATAACAAAAAACATTACTGACAGCATCCATAAGGCTACCGAAGAGAGGGAAAATAGAAAACACGCAACCATTAACTTACCACCAAAACACATAAGTGACCTAATCAAGCGAAAAAAATCACTGAGAAGAAAATGGCAGAAAACCCGAAGTCCATAATAAAATATCGTAAATAATTTATCTCACCGTATCAGAAACCAACTAGAAGAGTACCGAATTTACTCTTACCAAAAACACATCAGCAATTTTGAACCACAAGATCCAGGACTATAGAGAACAACCAAACGGATACTACGCCAACCTCACGAAATACCTCCAATCATCATGGACAATCAAATACTCAGTTCTGATGCAGAAAAAAGCGAAGCCTTTGCGGATTCACTACATTCGAGAAAACATTCACTACTCACACCTATAAAGACCCGTTTTTCAATAACATAGTGACCAATTTTATTGAACCACATCAACCTATCCGGAACTAATCTTTAAACCAACCTCACCCAAGGAACTTGCTTTAATTATCAAAACCCTATCAATCAATAAATCGCCGGCAATGACAAAATACATAATATCGTATTGAAAAAACTCACCAAAAAAGCATTAGCGTATTTGACAACGACATTCAACGCTTGTTTCCGAATAGGTTACTTCCCAAACATATGGAAACATGCAATCATTCTTATGTTCCCTAAACCGGGGAAAGATAAGAAAGATATCAGAAACTATAGACCCATTAGTTTATTATCTACTATTTCGAAACTGCTAGAAAAAGTCATCCATTCTCGACTAAACGACGAAGTTCTTAGACTGAACATTCTACCACATTATCAATTTGGCTTTAGAGAAGGTCATTCCACCTGCCATCAATTACAGCGCATTACGGAAACAATTGAAAGAGGTTACGAATCCAAACAATACACAGTAACTTTGATTATCGACATAGCTCAAGCTTTTGACCACGTATGGATCAACGGCCTAAAATATAAAATCTTACAACTTCAACTACCCAATTACATCAAATCCGTACTCTTCTCCTTCCTTGATAATCGCACGTACGCAGTCAAAATTCGCACATCCCTATCTGCCATCAAAAACATACAAGCAGGGGTCCCTCGGGGCAGTATCTTAGGAATAATTCTTTTCAACATCTACATGCAGGACCTCCCTACCATCAACGCTGACCTGCATTATATGCAGATGACACAGTCATAATAACCAAAGACGAAAAGATCTCAAAACTGCAAAAAGCCAGCACTATCCTCAGTAGGTGGGTCAAGAAATGGAACCTATCCATCAATTATGACAAATGCGCCACAAAAATCTTCACATTAAGACGATTTAATAACCCACCAGAAATCACTATCAACGGACACTCCATTCAATGGAACACCACCGACAAACCCATTGAATACTTGGGTATATATCTTGACACCAAGCTCACCTGGAAATACCGTGTCCTCAAAAAATGAAACGAAGGGCACAAGAGACTATCCAACTCTACCCACTGCTAAACCGAAAGTCCACCTTGCTTACTCAATGTATCACTATCCTGTACAAATCACTGTTACGACCAATAATTCTCTATGGGTGTGTCATGTGGGGCAACACATCCAAATCGAATCTTCACAAAATCCAAGTATTCCAAAACAAAATCCTGAGAATCGCTGTCAACGCTCCCTGGTTCATCACAAATCAACAACTACACTACGAACTGGGTTTCCCACAATTGAACAACATATAGCAAAACTTACTAAAAAATTTCATGCCAATCTCAACAACTACTCACTGGGACAACGCGGCATCTACGCAAAGCTAAAACGAAAACTACCCCTAAATATATTTCTCAGTGAGTATAGTGATGATAATTAACACAAGTCACCGATTCTAAACCTAGTGCACTCATAGTAAAAAATAAACAATAATAAAACTTTCCTGCGGTCATACTCACCGCTTATGCTATTCAATATATATTATGTATTACTTACTAAGTTATCAATGTCTTGTATAACAGTGTAAATTGTTGAACAGGCAAATTCCTAATAAAAAAAAATAATTTCACATTACTAATAGAAACAATATTTTTACTTTCAAATAATCCTATGGTATTTTTTCAAATTATAACCAATGGATAGTTTATAACAAGTTCCTGATCCTAAAATATACTCTCTATTAAAGCCGGGATATACGAGAGCTGTTTTAAAATAGTCATCAATTAAGAAGTCAAAAACAAAAAAAAAAATGAATATTTATGTATATTACTTTCCCACTTAATGAGCAACGAAATTCAGGCACTGTAACGCGACACCGCATATAAAATCTATTTTTAAAGGACAACACCGCCGAAATAGGCAATTCCGGAATGTTTCTTCGGCTGTGGACTCGTAAACTAAATCCAGGTCACGTTTTCAGCCAAGATTGCGTGGATAAATTTGAACCCCGTTTCCTAATTGCGTTGAAGAAGCGTCGGGCAGACGAAATCCAACATCTAGCAACTTTAAGCGATGTTTCGAAAATAATTTCTAAATGCCTGTGGTTAGAAGGCGAGTTCACAGTGTTAATAAATAAATATAATCCAATAAAACGCAAGGTGTGTAAGGCGGCATTTATAGTAAAACCCCGACTTTCTGCAAAAGCACTTGCGAGACCTAGACGCGGCAACTCAGCTCGCAGCCGTACCACATATCCCAATTATGGATCCACAAATAAAGGTAAATAGGAAAAACCTTACCCAAGGCGGCGGAAATCCGTGAGTCTCTAAATGCGGCGGTCTCGTCTGCAAGTGACAGATAAAACCAGGTCGAAAATTCTATCTGCATGAATTTTCTTGTAATGAAACGTCAGAATAGAAACCCTAGGCAAAAGGCAACGAATAATATAAAATAAAAAACTACACAATTAAGATGCACGAATTGAGAAAGCTTACGTGAGGAAGCTCAAAATGGAAATAAATGTGAGGCAGCGTAGTTCACAACTTATGGTCTTTCTTCACATAATATTTTCGGCTCCTTAAAACGTTATTTTATAAAAAAGTGGATTATTCTTGAAATTGCTTAGTAGAGGTTCATAATAAACACAAACCGAGTTAATATTATATTTAATTAAAACAAATCTATACACTACTGCTTACTGAAACTTAAATACCAAGAAAAAATGTAAATTAACACTTTTGTACACTTACTCAATAGCGCAAGACAAATAAATGATTAAATTTACTAAATATTTATCCATAAATAACGTATGGTCCCATTTTGTCTTTTGTAGCTGCCCCACTCTTTTTTGCATCGAATCAAACAATAAACAAATGTTGTCTTGGTGAATTTCTTATAGATCGTCGACACCACTATACCCTTCGCGCAAAGATATTTCAAACGTTATCGATCAGTGATCGGACTGGTTATAATAGTTTCCACTCTGTTTTCTTGAATATGGTTGAGCGTTATCTTCTTGAAAGATTGTTTAGGGCGCCCACTAAAGAAAAGCATGTACCACGAGCTATAAGAGTGCATCGATGTAATTCAACTAGAGATGACTAAGAAGCTCCAATATCATAATACTCATAGCTTTCGTGGTATGTCTCTTACGAACGCAGTTTTCTTGCTCCCTTTCTCCATGTTTGCAGCGTATTAATATTCGACTATCGTTTCAATTTAATCAGAAAAAACAATTCTATGCCACTCACGTGTCCACAGGCACTCTTCGTTGCCCATTGTAACTGTCATTATCGGTGCAAGAATTTCGTGTTATTAGTCTTATTACAAGTAATCAATGTTGAACAAAAGAAATAGATGTTCGGTATCGTGTAATGTTCCACCATTGTTGAGCTATGGCACTTAAAGTCGCGAGCTTCTGAAGATGATTATCCTTCTCGCTTGTTGCTCTACGCATTGCTCCAGGCCTTTTTTCTTCGACTCGCTTCGACTCACTGGTTCCATATTTGTACCACAGTACTACTACGACGATCGATTCTTCGGCCTATTTCTTGTAAGGAGACACAGGCTAACAATATACTCTCTTTCAAAATCGCTAACTTTTCAATAATGTGTTCTTTGTCGATGACGAGGCATTTTTAAACAGTGCAAATACACTTGCCAAATGTGAATGTCTAAGAACGTTTTGTGCCTATTTTACATGGGATATCATTACTTTCTCAAAACCTCATATTCAAAAACCAAATCTCAGACAGACATAAACCCAGAAATTATATATGGATACATAGAAAATACATGCAAATATTGTGTTCTAACGCAACACCAAACTTCGTTTTTAATAACACACCTTACTTCTTGCTATGAGCAATGCAGTGTATCGCAATACTAATAATTTTATTTTTGTTGTTTAAATAAACATTTTGAGCATTTATTTTCAAAAATTTTAACAAAATAAACTAATATAAACTAAAAAGATAGTTCTTAGAAGAACTCTCTACGTATCATGCATTTCTTATATTTCTTGTACAACAAAGATGTTCTCTGTTTAACATTTAATTTTTAAATTATCCTAGTAGTTGCATCAGCAATTTTAATTAAATATAAGCTTTTTATATTTGCATATTTAAGATAAAATCAAATATTTTTTTATTAAATCATTTTAAAATTTGTTGCTTGGTAGCATTCAGTCAATTTTTGGCAGTAATTTTTATGGCAATATTTCCACACTAAGAAAAGTTTGTTTCGATTATTAGCTTAATATTTTACTCTAAATCTAACTTCTAGCACTTCTTTGCACATATCACACGAAATGCGTTGGTGGCTCGGAAAACTTGAGCTTTTTTAGTCTTAGCTCTCCAATGTCTACATCTAGTATGTGTTTTGAGTGATGGGATGGATACTCAACCTATTCTGATGTAAAATATTACGTTATGAATTTTTTCACTGAAATTTCGAGATCTTGTATGATTATTACGTTGAATAGGTTGTACCATGGATCTCAATCCTTTGGATTGAATTAGTCTTAGGATACCTATATTGGAGTTGCTTAATTACAAGAATAACAAGGCGCTGACTTATATTGTATTCTTTCTTCTTCTTTAACCCTCATTGCGCCCAGTATTGGGCATAGGTCTCCCTCAAATTCTTCCATGTAGCGCGATTCTGTGCGACTCTCATCTATGGCAGTCCTGCTACTCTCTTAATGTAGTCTTGCCATTTTATTATTGGCCTGCCACGCTGTCTCTTGCCTGTCCATGGTCTCCATTGGAGGATTTTAACGTTCCACCTACTGTCTTTGATCCGAGCTGTATGTCCTACATATTCCCATTTCAATTTCGTCACTCTTTTCACTACATCCGCGACCCCAGTTCTATCTCTTATCCATTTATTTCTTTTTTGTCTCGCATTGTAATTCCAATCATTGCTCTCTCCATTGCTCGCTGAGTGACTTCCAGTTTTGTTTTTACTTGTTTCGTTAATGTCTATGTTTGAGCGCCATATGTCATTATGGGAAGTATACATTGGTCATATACCTTAGTTCGCAAGCGTTGGGGTATTTTGTTGTTTTTTAAAATATAAGCTAGCTTTCCAAAAGCTGCCCACGCCAGACGTCTTCTTCTATCTATTCGTGTTCTCTGTTTTCCTTCCTTAATGTTACAGTTTGTCCTAGATATATATACTCGTTGACGTTTTCTAGGATAGTTCCATTTATGTTTATTTGTGGGTTCTAAAGACACATTGTCTTCGTCTTATTCAAATTTACTTTTAGACCTATTTTCTTAGACGTTTTTCTAATTCGTTTATCATAATTTGTAGGTCGTCTTTGTTGTCTGCAAATAGAACTACGTCGTCGGCAAATCTTAAATGATTCATTTTTCCCCATTTACATTAATACCCCTATTTGACCAGTCCAGATTTTTAAATATTCCTTCAAGTGCCAAATTAAATAATTTTGGAGACATTGTGTCTCCTTGTCTAATACCTCTATCAATTGAGAATTTATTACTATATGCATGTAATTTAATTGTTGCTGTAGCGTGCTTGTATATATTACTTATCAGTGCTGTATATCGGGAATCTATTCTAGCACAATTAAGTTCCTTCATTATTGCCCAGTGTTCAACGCAGTCAAACGCCTTCTCATAATCAATAAAAGCCATGAACAAGGGCAGGTTATATTCGATGGATTTCTCGATTAGAATTTTAACAGTAAGTAAATGGTCACAGGTACCATATCCCTTTCTGAAAGCTGCTTGCTCTACTGTCTGATAATCATCTAATTTTTGTGATAATCTGTTAGTCAAGATCTTTGTTAACAATTTATACATTTGAGAAAGTAGGCTGATAGAGCGGTAATTTTGTAATAGTAATGCGTCCCCTTTTTTAAACAAAATTACTATCACGGCGTTATCCCACTTATCTGGTATTCTCCCTTGCTGTAGGCACATGTTAAATATGATTTTTAGCTTGGGGATTACTATTTCTTTGGCTTCTTTGAGCATTTCTATTATTATATTATCATCTCCCGGCGTTTTATTGTTTTTCATCGTCTGCAGGGCATGCAAAATTTCGTCTTCAATGATCTCCGGCATATCCTCAGATCCTACATTTACTATTTTAGTATTCTCTTTTGGCCCCTCAGGTTGTTTAATGTGCGACCCATATAGTGTTTTATAGTATTTCTCCGTAGTTTTTAGGATCTCGTCTGTGTTTCTTATTTCTGTTCCAGCGGAGTCTTTCACTGCAATGATTTCTCGTTTCCCATATCTTCTTTTCAGGCACTTCATGCTTTTGTTGTCCTCTATTACTTGCTCTATTTGTTCTTCATAGAATTTTTCTAAATCTTTTCTTATCATACGCCTCGCTTCTTTTCTCACTTCTCGATATTCATCAGTTGCATATTTTCCTTCTTTATATAACTCTTCTTTCTTTCTATTTTTTGTTTTGTTTGTTGAGTAATTTTATTTATCTTTTGGCATGTCGTCTTTGTGATTTTATCGACGCTTCTGTTAATGCTAGTGTCAGATCACGAGATATTTGGTTTAGATTGTTGTCATTATATTCCTTTAATAGCAATGATTGTCGTGTGTACTTTTGATAGGTTTCCCTGTTTTGTTTGAGTGTCTGGGCATTTATCGTTCTTTTATATCTATATTTATATCTGTTAAACTTTTGAACAGTAACCTTTGCCCTTACGAGCCGATGGTCGCTTCCCGTGTTAAATGAATTTAAGACTGTGACATCGTTTATGCTTAACTTTTCGGATGAGAGTATATAGTCAATTTCATTCTTGGTCTGTCCATTTGGGCTTATCCACGTCCACTTGCGCTGGGCTTTTTTACTGAAAAAGGTGTTCATGGCGTACAATTTTTGATCTGCCAGGAAAGCTGCTAGCATATTTCCTCTTGGGTTTCTTTCGCCCAATCCATATTTTCCGATGTATTCTTCTTCCTCTTTTATATGTCCTATAATCGCATTGAAATCGCCCATGACTATATCAAGATTAGACATTCCCTCTTTCCTCGCATTTATAATGTCCTCGTATAATATTTCAACATCCTCGTCAGTATATGCCGAAGTAGGTGCATAAACTTGTATTATTTTTATGCGGTAGTTCTTTGATGTTTCTATGATCATATACGCTACTCGTTCAGATATTCCTTTGAAGCTAATAATATTTGGTATTATTGATTTCTTAACAAGGAAACCTACTCCTCTTTGACTGTCGCTTTCATGGCCGCTGTACATTAGTGCATTTCCTGATGGTAGAGTGATATAGCTTTCTCCTTTTCTCCTTACTTCTGCAAGTCCCAATACGTCCCAATTAATTTTACTTGCTTCGTTTTCCAGATCGTATAGTTGTCAATCATCTAGTAGGGATCTGCAGTTATAGGTGGCTACTAGGAGTGAACATTTCTTCTTATGTATCAGTGTCTTGTCCCCACCAGAATCCTTGGGACAAACTGAAAGATCAGTGTGGGATTCTGAGCTTTGAGCTCTACCCACCTGGGGTAATTTTGTTTTGGATACTGACATTACCATAGTTAAAGAGAATGAGGGGTATTTGGCATTAAAAACGCCACGCTTGCCATTGCGTGTTGGCGAGTTTGGTAAGGGATGGGGTAGGTAGGGGAGATGGGTAGGTGTAAAGTGTAGGAAATGATTTTCCCCCAGAAGTGGAGGTAGGGGCAAAATCATTGCTCGCATAAGGCAGGGTCGCGTCCCTGTAATAGGTCTGTTCCATGCCGGGATCGCATAGGAGTACCTATCTGCTACCTATTTATACTGTATACTGTATTAAATTTATGTAATGAACAACGACTATAATAAAGAAAGTAAAAATTTTTTTTTTGACAAATTTGATTATGGAATTGATAAAAACATTTAAAAAAAAGCCACCCGATTAAAGAAATTATGAGAACTATAAGAAACGTTAAAATTGTCACAATTCAAAAGGTGACGATCCAACTAGTATGACGGTGGTTAATGTTCTATGCATCTTGGTTTCAAGCATTGCAGAAAAGCACAAGACAAATATTTAAACGTCGATTCAGATTTACGATAACAAATAATGCTTTCTTACAATATCATAAAGCTGCGTATCTATAATTACAGTGATTATTGTAAATGAAAATTTGATTGAATGTTGCAAGAACTATTTATAACATAAAACTATATATCAGCAATTTTGGAAAAAAATTCTTGGAAATCAGAATAACATAGATGCAAAACTTAAATATCAATTTTTATGGCACAACTAAGTATTTAACTGAAACACAATAATTGGATAGACTTCATTTATTAACTTTTTTGTGATAATATTAATTAAATCGTCCATTGTTTTCTGGGGAATTTTCTAGCATTCTTCTATCACCGCTGGCATTAACTCGCTTTTTTACTAGGCTTTTATAATCCTCGGTCCATGTTTCCTGAGATAATGTGCTACAGATTTTCAATCGGCCATGACAAAGCCACATTTGTGCTCTTTTTTCCATGCTGTAGTTAGTTCAGTTACTAGATAACAAGAAGCGATATCTCCATAAAAACATTTACTTTAACAAAAATCTCAATTAGTCAAAAGAAGTAGATAATTTTAATGCTCCGTAAGTTCAACAAGAAAGCAACAACAATTTTACGGAAAATAAAAATTTTTATTTTTTCTTATTCTTATAAGAAAATACATAAAAAAGCTAGGGCGCATTGATATAGTAAATGGTAAAATCACCACCGTTATCGATAATCGCCTAGCATACTTTCAACCAGTTTTTCAGCGTAATCGGTAGTGAGTGAATGTTATATCTTCCGAATAATCCACGAAGGTTGCTTCAAATTATACACATGCATCCCAGTGTCGCTTTCATGATGCCTCACACATTTTGATAGGCTGGATTGAGAGGTCAATTCATCCTTTCGATATCATTTTCAACTTTCCACGCTTTACAGAGCCGGCAGCGATGTTTTGGGTGGTTATCCTCCTGCAACACCCAATCTTTGTTATCGGGTCCAAACATACACTTGGCCGATTCACGAAGGCTGCGTTTATAAATTTTCACGGTCTTCTCTGCGTTCAAATTCGGCGTAAAATCAACCGAAACCCCGCTCTAAAAAGTATCTCACCACATTGATTTTTACAGGATGTTTTACCGTTTGCTAGTTAAAATTCCGGGGACAGATCAGGTATGCTTTACTAAATGTGTTCGTACTTATATTTATCCCCTTTTTGCCTGTTTGACCTGCGCATCACGCAGTCGCAGAGTCGGAGTACGTTCAAACAAATGCAAAATCACTATGCTTGTTTTTAGTACCTCTCAATTGGTTTAATTATTATTGTGTAACAATACTGTGTTGCAAAGTGACAATTTGGACTTCTCATGTCCAAGTACGTTTCTAGAATACATTCTATAATATCGATAATCAAGTATTTTGTCATAAAGCTTACGTTGATTTTGCCTCGTTTATTTTAATGCACCATTTTTTACCAAAGTTCTAACTGACTCGAATCATCTTGGAGACAATTGTGACGACTATAGAGCCACACTATCTGGGAACGTAACTACAATTGTTTTTCACTCGTATATATATGGCTTTCTAGAACACTTCAATAAGCACCATCTGGCGTGTAATACACGTGACAGTCAGGGAAAAATCCACTACGAGCAATTTAATATGGTTAGAGTAATAAATAAGGTCACGGTGCAATAAAACAACAAGTAAAGAAATCTTGCCAAAAATAAGGAGTGAGGCGCATAGGACAATGGTAGAACAAAGATCTAATGACGACACAGCATCGATTTAAAAAGGTGTAACACCGGTTTTACAACTGATTTATAAAGTAACTTTTACTGACAATTTTTAGTAGCTTTATGAGCGTTACCAAGAATATGTTGTGAAAGAAATTTGTTTGTATCTTCTGTTTGTTTTCGTATATCATTCAACGAACTTTTTAGACATGCCTTGTAGGCAAGCCTAATATGTACAGAAGATACAGGACTGGTCCCCAAGGTACTTCCTTAAGACACACAAGAATTGATGGCCATTCAAACGATTGGCAAGAAAATACTGGTTTAAAAAGTACGATTTGAATAGTTTTCAGAAGTTAAGTGGTAATGTACTTTTAATTTTATGCCGAGCCTTGACAAATCTTTTATTTATTCTGTTGTCTCGTAAACTCGTTTTATTATAGAATAGCGTATTCTAAAAACACCAGTTATATATCAAATTGTTGTTTGTAAAAATATAAGAATATTTTGCATATCTTTCTATTATTTTTGACAAAATTAACAACAGGGTAATGGGCCTGTAGGTTGGCACTTTCAAGCTAACAAATGCTAAATATTTTTTTTTTGTTGCTTCTTGCTCAAGTATAGCCTTTTAATCAAAGAGATGCAATACTATATGACGGTTGCTTTAGTATCTTCGTGACTTTCAAATGCAACAGTCTTGCACGACTTGGTATCAGTTAAGCTAAGTAGGATAAAATGTTCAGTTGTTGCTTGATTTAAAGCACATTTATTATCGGGGTGTCTTGTAGTTTACCACTTTCTAAGTAATTTAAACTTTTCTGTTTTTTTTCTTTAGCATATTACAGCTTAGAATTTGTTCTTCTTTATTGACGTAGGAATTTCTTGTTTTGTTGTCTGTAATGTGAGAAACTAGCCAATTACTTTTTGGAAAAATTTCCAATTTGTATTGTTATTATAGTAGACGATAATATAGTAGAGTAGAAGATTTAATTTCAGAAATTACATGTGCTTTTTGAGTTTATTTCTTTTACAAAACAGAAATCGACCAATTCAGTGTTCTTTTCAAGCCACTAGACACACAGTATAATCAATTGCTGCTTATCACTTTCAGCAATTCTCCTCCTTTAGTTATAGTCAATATCGATTTTTCAATTTGCAATCTCTGTAACATATAAACCAATTTCTCGGTGCATTTAAATTTTTTTTATGTATTTATTAGTTAATTACAATCTGTCAATTACATCTGACAATAAGTAATTATGTTGATCGTATTGAGCAGTGTTGGACGACCCTCCTGCGATTACTTAATTAATTTGATTGTTACACTACATGTAAGTTAATTAAGACACTTAATGTAACTTAATGTAACTCTTTGCGTTTGAGCACTGTTGTCTAGTAGATTAACTGCCAAAGGATTAGGATGCACTTCTAACTTATTTAGGTACTTTACACTAAATTTTTTAATTTCTTCCTTGTCGGTGGCCACTTCTAAATCGTTTCGGAATTCAATGTTTGGGATGTAGTATGGGGCATTAGTTATTTATTAGACGTAAGACTTTGGATTGGTACCTCTCCAATATGTCAATGTTAGATCTAGAGGCAGTGCCCCATAACTGGATCCCGTAGGTCCAAACTGGTTTCAATGCTACCTTGTATATAAGAAGTTTATTTTTAAGCGATAATTAGGAGTTTCTACCTAACAACCAGTAGTATTTCTTTAGTTTCAGTCCAAGCTGCACCCTAAATATTTAACGCTATCTGCCTGTGGTAGTGGTTGACCGTCCATATTTACTTCTGGGGAGCGCCCTATACATTTTGTGAAAGTCACATGGACTGATTTATTCTCGTTCACCTTGATACACCATCTTTGGAGCCACTGCTGTGTTTTATCTAAATGCGTCTGTAGTTGTTGGGCAGCAACTGTTGGATTTGGGTGCATTGATAGGATGGCCGTGTCGTCTGCATACGTCGCTGTTATAGCGCTATTATCAGTGGGTAAATCGGCTGTGAAGATGAGGTACAAGACAGGCCCCAATACGCTGCCTTGCGGAACAGCGGCTTTTATTTGCATCAATTCTGTTAGTTCATCCTGATATTTAACCTGGAAGTATCTTTCGTATAAGTACGATTTCAGGATAGTAAAGATTGGATGGGATAACTTCAGCTTAAGCTTGAATAGTAGACCTTCGTGCCAGACCTTGTCGAAAGCTTGGCTTACATCCAAGAAAACCGCTGCACAGTAAGCTTTTTCCTCAAATGTATTATTGATGACTTCAACGATTCTATGGACTTGTTCGATGGTTGCATGGTTTTCCTAAAGCCGAACTGGTGATCGGGAAGAGATCTTCTTCGTGTGTGTCATCAAGATTCTTTTAGTAGGAGTTTCTCCATTAGCTTAGATAAGACTGGTAATAAACTGATAGGCCTATAGGACTCGACGTTGTGCGGGGTTTGTCGGGTTTTGAATTACTATTACTTGAGCGATCTTCCATGGGGTGGGAAAGAATCCTGTTCTGAGGATAGCGTTGAAGATGGTGGTTAACATTGCAATCCCTATTTTAGGAAGCTCCTTAAGTACCCTGCCCGTGATCAAATCTCAGCTTGGTGCCTTTTTAGGTTTTAGTAAGTTGATCATTTCTGTGACTTCACCAGCTTTGAACAGCTTTATTGGAGGTGAAAGTTGGTAAGGGGCTTCCAGGTATTCTTTTATGTCGTCATCTTCATCCGGATTTCTAGTTGGTATTTCTACAGGTTGGAAAACGTTTGACATGTGTTCCGCGAAGACTTGTGCCTTTTCTTTGTTATTGCGCGCCCAGGAGCCATCCGCTTTACGAATAGGAGGTACTTGTTGATTCGGTTGGTTCAGGGCCTTCGTTGCCTTCCATAACGAGTAGTCTGTGCTAGCTGTAGCTGATAGCCCTTCTACGTAGGTGGCAAAATTGTCATTTTTGAGGGTCCGTATTAGCTCCTTGAGTTCTCTAGTGGCAACGTTTAATCTTCTTTTGTCGTCAGGATACCTACTACGTTGCCATTTTTTCCTTAGCCGCCGTTTTGGGCTATTTTTTCTTTCAGGATAGTAGGATACCTATGTTCTACTTTGTTGGGTAGGAAATTTGGTGTTGCTTCCCAGGCAGCACTTTGTATTGTTTTGACAAAACTTAAGACTGCATTATCAATTTCTTCGTTTGTTTTGAGAGATACATCTAGATTTATGCTATCCTCAATTAGTACTTTAAAGTATTCCCATTTTGTTTTTGAGTTGTAAAGTTGGGGTGGTTTACTTCTCTGTGTTATAATTGCATAGACAGTAGCTATCACTGGAGAGTGATCAGACGTCAGATCAAAACTGGATTTTATATTTAAGAGTCTTCGAGAAATACCTTTGATCACAAAGAAGTCCAATAAATCTGGAACTTTTGCAGGGTCCGTTGGCCAGTATGTTGGTTCATAGGTGGATAGATGACCTAACTGTTCTTCTTGTAATACCTGATATAGGATTCTGCCTCTGCCTGGTGGGGATAGGCGCGATCCCCAGTGGGTATGCTTGGCGTTGTAGTCTCCGCCCGCCATGAAGCGATTTCCAAGAGATGTGAAGTATTCTTTCAAACTGTCTTTGTCAGGACGATAGTTCGGTGGGCAGTATGCCGCCGAGATTACCAGCGGACCATACCAGTCCTCTATTTCTATACTAGTTGCTTGGAAGGAATCCCTTTTGTATTCTGGCAGTACACAGTGCTTTATTTGCTTTCTAATTATTACTGCTGATCCTCCTCTCGCTCTACGATCTGCATCTGGATGTTGGGTATCGTATATAATGTAATCCGAATTTTGAAGTGCGTTTGGGAATTGAAGTGTGTTTCTGCTATTAGTAGTACGTCAATGCTGTTATATTTTAGAAATACTTCTACTTCCTGTTTGTGGCTTTCTAATCCGTTGGCGTTCCAGAGCGCAATTTTAAATAGTTGAGCCATTGTTTTTACCGATTTTGGATACCAGGCATTTGATAGTCTCCCTCAGTTCTTTTATTTCAGATGTTAGTTCCGAAATCATTTTTTGTTGTGCTTCGATTGTGCTTTGTAAATATGATATAAAGTAATTTTCGTTGAGTGTAGGATTGTTGTTTGTGGCAGTTCTATAACTACATTGCGAGCTTACATTTATCAAACGTGGTGCTTGATTTGTGGATATTGTCTGTTCATGGAGATTTCCACCGGCTTGTTGTTTTCTGGTGCAGGTTTTGGGTTTGTTCTGCATTGTTGATATTTGCTAAGGGACGTGTTTTTGGATTCCTGTTTGTCGTACTTGTGGTAGTTTTCCTTGTTGTAGGGATGTCTTCTATTTAGGATTTCGATGTAGACTTTACAACCTTTGTAATTTGCAGGGTGGTTTCCTCGCAAAGTACGCATTTGGGAGCCTTGCCATCACTGCGGTTTTTAGGGCATGTTCTATAGTCGTGCTCCCTGCACATTTTACGCATCGATACGGACGGGAACAGTTGTTTCTGGTATGACCGTAGCATTGACAACGTTTGCATTGTGGGATTTGTGTTCTTTTATGGGTGGTTCAAACTTTACTACTGCATTTAACAAAAGATCTAAGTTATAGATCTCTTTGTTGTTGTCTTTCTGTGCCAGGTCTATGAAGAACAGATTTTTTGGCATTTTGGTTTCGCGATTATGTACATTCATAACTGACTTGACTTCGTGTCCCTCTTTTTGCAATGCAAGTTTAATGTCTTCTACTGGGGTGGCGTGGTGTAGGTTCCTTATTACCACCCTGAAGTGTTTATCTTCCGGGAAGGTGAACGTATGTCTAATGACCTTGTTATTATCTAGAACTTTTTTAACTTTTTTGTAGTTTTCTATGGTACGGACTTGTAGTTTTACCTTGTCGCTACTTATCATTTGATAATAGTATTCCTTCATATCTATCTTTTGTTCGATAAGTTGAAGTAGTGGTGGAATTGCCTTGACAAATTGTAAGATAAAAGGTGGTGGTAGGTCAGCTTTTTTTCCTTTCACATTACCGTTGTTTGTGGTATTTTGGGTTTCTTCCTCTATTCCCTTGTTTAAAACGTTGAATTTATTGGTTATCGTTGTGCTTTGTGTGTGACTTTGTTTTGACTTTGTTTGGCGAGTGGGTGAGCTGTCTCCGCTTCTTTTCCTTTTCGTTTTTCTTGATTTGACCTCCTGAAATTCATTGGGTTGAAATCCCTTTCCCTCTTCTGTCCTCTGTTGCGGGTTTTCATCAGCTTCTTTATATTCCGAGTATTCTGTATTAATTGATGGAGGCGGTAGAGGTGTTATTGTCCCATTCGGGTTTCCGTTTGTTGCTTGTGTTGGTGGATTTCTTTGATTGCTGTTCATTATTGGGCATGCCATTTGACTTTGTCCCATTAACGGCGGTTGGTATTGTTGAGGGTGCCACTGCGGGAGCCATTGCATTTGTGTAGTCTGAGGCCACTGCGGTTGTTGGTTTGAGTGCCATTGGGGTATTGAACTAGGATGGGTCATAAGAGCATTGTTGTAAGTTATAATATTTGGTGTAAAGCTGTCAGTGCTAGAGCTAACTGGCACATAGTGCTGATTGAAGTTTTGTTGGCCGTAATACAAGCCTCCATCGCTACTTCTTTGCATGGTGCTGTTTTAATTTCTTAAAATTGAATAAAAATAAAATATATTTATTTATGAGGTTTAGCACACAGCCAAATGTGCTGTTATCTCTTATCAGAGTTCAGCTGGCCTTCCCGCTCTTTGATAACTTGGTGGATCGAGAGGTTATAATTTATAAGCAAGTTAAATTTATTCACTGTTTTGGTTGTAATTTGAATAAACGTTTTGATTGAGGCACCAAAACACTGCTATTGTGTAATTTATAATTTCACTTTTGGTGACATTGGAAAATTCACGACTTTAACTTTCTATGTTGTGCTGTGTCAGCTGTGTTCCAACACATTCTGTCGTATATTTTACATGTGCTTTTTAAGTTTATTTCTTTTACAAAACAGAAATCGACCAATTCAGTGTTCTTTTCAAGCCACTAGACACACAGTATAATCAATTGTTTATCACTTTCAGCAATTCTCCTCCTTTAGTTATAGTCAATATCGATTTTTCAATTTGCAATCTCTGTAACATATAAACCAATTTCTCGGTGTATTTAAATAATGTTCTGGTTTGTTGTTATGGCTAGGGTCAGTAAATTGATAAAAAGGCCTTTATTATCTGTTGTAGTAGCTTAAAAATGTAATATTGAAATTTTGGTTGCATAGAAAAATTATTAGCTCATCTTTATGTTGCAACACATTACCGTTCCATTTAAAGCTCTAATACTTTTGCTTTAGCGACAAATACAGTAAGTTTTACGTTGTGCCCATTTACTCTATTAGTTTCAAGCATCTTCTTTAGTTCACTCACGTTTGATTCCTTTGTAGGTGCAGCTAGTTTGGAAAAAGAGTTGCAAATTTTATTGATTGATGCCCCCTGATATTTGAGAATAATATAATGAAATATAAATCAATTCATTTTTGATACTGTGACGTTTTCATACCCTAAAAATACTCTAATTTTAAAACAGTTTTCTTATATACATTTTTCTAGCAGATCAAGTTTTTTTATCCACATGTCAAAGAAAGAAATATGCTGCACCTAAACAGGTAAAATTTGTACCATTTAATGTCCGAACTGTAAAGTAAGTGTTTTAGGATAACTTAATTTTTGTTGTCTTTAGACCTCGATATTACGTCTAGGTTTTGTCATGAAGCAGCAACACGCATTATATGAAAAAACTGCTTTTTTCTAACTAACGACAACTGATAAATTTCAGCCACTTATAAGCGGTCCACTTTAATGAGATTACAAATAAACTGCAATGTTTTCTTGGGTGACACTTTTCCTGGCACGATATCTATGGTTTACGTCTTTCATGACATCATGTCTTCAGAATTTTACTTGCTACGTTGACTTTCGTACTGTTTACTCGCTCTGTGTCACATTTATGAGTTATCACATTTGCTTCCCTCTTGCTCATTGTATCGGCAAGTAATTGAGCAGGGTTGGCTCCAAGACAATACCTACTACATACCCTACCACCGTTAAAGATCCTATCAACCTAATAAACGTTTTCTATATATAAAAGAACGCTGGTTTATATTTGCTACATCCTTATAATTAATCTTATTAGTTGAACAATTGTGATTATTACATTAGTTATCTTTATTATTCCAGCGATAACTTAAAAAACAATGTCATTATTTTCCTTAACTGATTTTAACATATTTTTTTAATCTTTATCACTTTGGCGATTTTTTCCTTTGCATTCAGCACATCCGAATTACCTCTTTAAAGAAGTAAAAACTCACATAGTATGTAACGCAAGTAACGGAGAACATTATTATTCTCATTTTACATTAATTTTTTTATGGATTATAGTTTCTGTTTGCAATTAATATACTTAAATGATGTATGCAAATTTAATATTCATAACACAATTCATGCCTACTATTTTTTGTATTTTATTGTTTGAATATTACATTTTAATAAATTTTTTGCTCCTAAAGATGCTTGTGGTTATTTTCGTATATTATAGCTTAAAATATTCATTATTTAAAAAAACAAATTTTTAAATATAAAAATAGTTGTTTTATATTACTTAAAAATTGTGTTATAACTTATTTTTATTATATTCTTTATTAATCATAAGTTGCTGAAAGAGCAACACATTTGCGGAATTTCATCATTTTTTTTAATATATTAGTCCAGCTGTATAAAAAACGCCAAATATTTTCGAATAACAACATAAATACTTTAAAAATTAAAATGAGAAACGGAATACGTAGTTGCAATTAAAGTGGAAATAATAAATTAATCAACACACCAGCAAGTATTACCAAGGAACGCAACCCCTCGGGCTGCAGCTTCTTATATAATTTTATGGGTACATTTGTTTTCCCTTTCTTTTCACTTATAACTAAACAAGAGGTAAAAGTAGTTTTCTTGTGTACTTTATTATTTTAACATTGGAAATAATTTAATTAACTGTTATTTTTTGTTGTAAAAGTCGCTTATTTGAATTAATGTTACGCCATATTATCCTTAAATTTTTAATTAAAAAAATGCCACTACATTGAATTTACTGTTTAAATATAAAATAAATATAATTACTGTGTTTGTTAGCCAAATTTCTAATTTTTACTGTAGGTTAAAAGAGTATAATACTTAATGGCAACAATTATCTACTTTTTATTTTCAAAATAGATTTTATATTACAAATGTTCAAACTTAATTACCTTTTCTAAATAACTAACAATTGACGCTATTGCCTTGCAAATTTATGTAAACGTAAGAATTAGGTAAGTGCATGTTTACATGTTAAATAATGGAGATTATGCGAGTTTTGCAATCTTAATTAAAGAACGTAACTCTCGTAATGGTCATGAATGCGTATTCAGTGGGAGAAAGGAAAAGAAAGAAAAAACTGGTAATTTTGAAATGATTTTAGTCTGTAAAATCGGTAAACACTTTGTGTTTCGTAACAGTTTACTTGCTTAGTCCTAAGCCTTTCTACCTTTAGGTGTAAGGCTAGTGGGGTTGAGCCCTGTATTGTTGCCTCCATAGTTTTCTATCTTGTGTTTGGTTTTGTATACCCTCGCATTTTATTCTCTTTATCTCTAATTCAACTTTGATTCTGTGTAACCATCTTGATCTTGGACGTCCTTTGTTGTTTTTCCCTGCACTCGCGTTTCAGACACTCTTTTTGTAAGTCTTTCATCCGGCATTCGACACACGTATCCAAACCATTTGAGTTGTCTTTCTATAATATTTTCATTAATTGGCTCTATTTGTAGGTTTTGTCTGAACGTTTGGTTTCTTACTTTATTTTGCCTCTGCTGTTCTTATTTGCTATTCTTCTCAGGAATCGCATTTCTGTTTCGTTGATTCTTAATGTTTGCCTTTCTGTTAATGTCCACGTCTCCGTGCTGTAACCTAACCACTTTCTTTAACAACTTCTGTTTTTATCTTTTTCAGTACTTTTCTTTTACCGTGTCGTCTTCGTTGTATTAAATATTTCCTGCTTTTCCCAATCTCTCATTTATTTCCTTGTCCACCTGCCCGTTTTCTTCTATTATTGCTTTTAAATATTTGAAGTATTCAACTTGCTCAATGCTTCCGTCCAGTCTTATATAGTAATTTTTGTTATGCTGGATATTATCATTGTTTTTGTTTTTCCAGTATTAAATGCCATGTTTGTGTTCTTCAGTTCTTTGTCTCTTTAAGATTATGTTGTAAATTCCTTCAGTGTCTGATATCATGCCAATGTCATCTGCAAGCAATAGTTCTGTCAGTTGTGTTTGCCTCAATTGCCAGTAGCCCAATATTAATTTTCTCATCTTTCCCTTGGACGTCATTGTTGCATCGTCTAGTATCACTGAAAATAAGAGTGGACTCAATACACATCCCTGTTTGCCTTCTGTGTTTGTATTTTCTTTATACATATCTTTTATAACTTCTTCTTCTTCTTCTTCAGCCTTCTGCCATCCACTCCTGAATGTAGGCCTCACCCATTTCTTTCCATCTGTGTCGGTCACTGGTTTGTTTTGTCCAGTTCCTACCAGCTAGCTTCCGAATGTCATCCACCCATCGTTTCTGAGGTCGACCTTTTTTTCGCTTAGTTTCACGGGGGCGCCATAATAGCAATTTCGTTGTCCATTTCTCATCCACCTGTCTCGCGATATGTCCGGCCCATCTCCATTTGAGGCTTGCTATGCGTTCTATGACGTCAGTTATTTTGGTTCTTCGTCGGATTTCTTCATTTCGGATTTTATCTCTTAATGATATCCCCAGCATAGCACGCTCCATAGCTCTCTGCAGCACTCTCAATCTATTTGCATTCCGTTTTGTAAGAGCCATCGTTTTCATACCGTATGTAGTCACTGGTAGGATACAAGTATCGTGGACTTTACATTTGAGGTTGATCGGCACATCTGGATTCCTTAGGATATATGACCATTTGCCAAAGGCGGCCCATGTCAGAGATATTCGTCTTGTAATTTCAGTACCTTGGTTTTCTTTTCCTAATTTGATGAGTGTGTCCTAAGTATATATATTCTGTCACGTTCTCCAGCGTTTGGCCGTCTACTGTAATTTGCATATTGTATTGGCTCATGATTTTAGTCTTAGCAGGATTTATCTTCAGGCCTGACTTTTCTACTGCTTGTTTGAGTTCTTGCATCATGGTTTTTAGTTCCTCTGGGTCTTCAGACATAATCACCACATCATCAGCAAAGCGTAGGTAATTGAGGAAGCAACCGTCAATTTTTAAACCCTTCTCTTGCCATTGAAGTGTCTTAAAAACATCTTCTAAAACTAGCGTGAAAAGTTTTGGGAAGATAACGTCCCCCTGTCGTACGCCTCTCCTGATGTTTATTTTGTCCGTTTTAAGGTCTTCATTTATTTTCACGTGCATTGTTGCCTTTTCGTAGATGTCTTTTATTATAGTAGTATATCTATTGTCGATTCTTGCGTTATTCATTGATTCTAATATATGAGTCGTACTTATAGAATCGAATGCCTTGTAGAAATCTATGAAGGCTAGATGTATGGGCACATTATACTCGGTCGTCTTCTCTATGATAGTACGTAGAGTCTGTAGATGGTCAATAGTGCTATATCCTTTACGGAAGCCCGCCTGCTCCACTGGTTGGTAGTAATCGAATTTGTTTGTCAGGCGGTTGGTAATAATTCTCGTCAACAGTTTATATAGTTGTGACGGTAAACTGATTGGGCGGTAGTTCTCTATGTCAGTAATCGCACCTTTTTTGGACAGGAGTATTGTTTCTGCATTGTGCCATCTGTTAGGTATTCTTCCTTCTCGTAAACACTTGTTTAGTAAAATATGTATTGCACGTTCGAGATTTGTTCCTCCAAGTTTTATCATCTCTGTTGTTACGCGATCTTCTCCGGGGCATCTATTTTTTTTTCATTTGTTTCAGAGCTAGTCTAATTTCATCAATTATAACTTCTATGGTATTTCTATTTACTGCAACACTTTCCATATATATTTCCTTCATCAGGCGCTTTTTGCTGGTCAATAAAGCATATGTGTTTGTGTTTATTCTTATTAATTAATTTTTCTCTTAGTTGCCGAATTATAAATATAAGATCTTGAGTACCTCTATTTTTTCTGAATCCACATTGCGCCTCTTCCAGTATTGTGTCGATTTTATTTCTTATTCTTTTTTCTATTATTTTTGGGTTTGTTCGAATAATATGTATGTGTATTAGTGATCTTTGACAATTTTAATCTTCAGCAAATATGTGTTTGTCCTTATATATTAATGAGCACATGTTCTATTACCATAGTAGCTCTTAATGTGGTATTCATCACTACCACGTTGTTCAGCATTCTAGAACTATAATGCTTTTGATCCCTTCGACCAAAATAGTATCGTGATAGTTTTTAAAAGTCTACTAAGTAATCCTTGCAAAATACACGGTTTTCAGGATTCTATTTGTTTTTGATATTTTCGTCATCATTATTATTGTTAAGTGATTCGTTGATAATATATAATAGAATAACCTAGAATACGACATGCTACCTCCATGATAAGAGCACAAATGTAATTTACAGTTTGCGTGGAAAAAGAAACTGTAAGCAGAAGAGAATGATAAGAACTTCAGAAACATGAGTTATCTTAAGAAGATCGGTTAATACAAAGTGGTTTTTACGTATCAACAGAATAAGTAGATGTTGCTATTAAACTATCAAATAATATAACTCTATTAAGACGTAATGGACTGTAGGCGACCTTAAAAAATGCGTACTATTATAGCACATAAGCGTTGCTACTCCTCGCTCTGTAGATAAATTTCTGTCGTGACATCACTGCTTTTTTATATACCCATACAATTATACGCTACTCATCAATAACAGTAAATGTTACTGATACAAATGTTAAGGGAGCCGGAAATATCAAATATTCTCACCACTTCGGATTGAAATAAAGTTTACTATAAACCAATACAGATATTTTCTCTAGACAAAAGTTTATCAGGAAAGCGAATACGGGTAGTTAATGGGTCAGCATATCGCCATCGGTACTAAAAGTTAACATAGAAACATATTTATCAGAAATACTTCATATAGATTACATGTCTACCAATAACTCTATATTAGAAAATAGATAATTTTGCTATACATTAGAGATGTTTAAATATATTACAAAAGTGCATTAAAAGACCCTTGTTTTTTGCAATAGTCAACATCACTTTTGCTTTAATTCAAGTTTAACTTAAGACGATAATTTATAAAGGCAACTCTCTTTAGCTAATTTACTGCTTAATTATTTTATTTTTTTTTAGTAAAACAAACACTGATTTTACCGACCCTCCCCTATTTCTACCTATAATTCTCCACAAATTTCTATACAAAGTTTGATGTCTCCCTAAGATACTATTCTTCAAACAAACGTCTCCGATTTGTCCAAGATAGCATGCAGCAAAGTCAGGAAGAAACTATTGTAATAGAGATGGGTCAGACAGATTTTACTAAGTAAACTGCAGATGTTTATCCTTAACTTAGTTTCCTATGCGGATAACTTAACACACTGTGGAACATTATGACTTATATACTTATGTTGTTATAGCAACTACAACACTATCAAATGTTTTCTTCTTGTTAAGTTATTACACTGTTATACCATTTTGAAGTTTATCTCTAGATACATTTCGATATTCCTTGATTAAGATCACTAGTATTTTTTACATCATTGTTGACATCGGTATTTATTTTTAAACACTAAGTAAATACGGTAAACATACTACTAGTTCATATTTATCGGGTGGTCTCTTAGAGCTTAGCAATCATACAGAAACAAGCACCACGTGTCCTTATAGAAGTTTAGTTTGGTAATCCATCTATCCACTTTTGTGGTAACAAAACGATTAGGAAGGAGAATCTTAAATATAGATTAACAATAACAAAAATTTCCTCCAAGTCAGAAGAGGCTTTATCAGACTAAATGAGAGTATTTTCCAAATAAAGATAGAACTGTTCTCTTCCAATAAGAGAGGACTTTTATATTAAAAACTATAGACAGTCAAATGTTTTCTAAGCGATACCATTCATACAGTGCGCGTAGTAAAAGTATTCGAATATATTCTTTAATCTGTTTTATTAAAATTTTTACACACAGTAGACACAAATATTACCTTTGATCATATATAAAACACACTTACCATTTTACAATCCTATTTTTTAAAATTGCTTACACAAATTACTGCAAAGTGCAGTACCTCAAAGGCCAAACTTGTAAAACACAACACAACTATACATCTTGACTGTACAAACAGAAATGGTTAAAACAACCTTTTTCTTCTAAGTTGCAACTACTGAGGGCTTTAACAAAAAATTCTTGGAAGGGCCTGCATTTTCCGATATACCTGAGGCCAGTATCCTTCTTGCACTGACACAGTTTGAAAACTGATAATTACGAACATAAAAAATGTATATTGACTAATTACGTAAATAGTGGAATACCATATCGATGACGTTGAACATCTTGCATTAATTATAAGTTAATGCTAATGTAGCTTCAAAGTGTTGCGCCCTGCGATTGATTCCTCGTCTAAGCGCCTTCCTCAGTTATACAAAAGATTATGACATTTCATGAGACGTTCCTTTTAAGTGTGAGATTCAATGGCCCGGTTATATTGTATTATCTTGGTTCGATTGAAGTACATTTTTCTACTAATTTCCAAACATGTATTTTGTATTATTAGTTTAAAGTGAGAAGAGGCCCAGGATATGATCAAAAATCAGGAAAATACCAAATAACATAAATCTCAAAAATATCATAAATAACACATTGAGAACAGAAGAAAGAACTGCAATAATTACAAGGAAATTGTGGTACTAAGCACAGATGGAAAAATATATGCAAGATTCCTATAAATGAGATTACGAAGTAAAGTGGAAGGGACTTTAGAGGATTCACAATAACAGATACAAAATAATGTGGCAAGAAACAAAATTAAAACAACAAATAACTAAAAGGGTAATTAAGCAAGAAGAAGAGATGCACCTTTGTTTTATTAAGTTAAAAAAAACTTTTAGTATGATAAATAGAACTTATATATGGAGGACCCTGGAAGCACTATATAACCAGACTAAGAACTTTGGCAGATTCTAGCATACAACATCACAAATACATAAGACAAAAGTACATCCTAAGCTCTTTATTGATCAAATCTATTTTGAGTGAAGCTTTCAAAAAGGCAACAATCAAAATTAAACAATTAAAAGATAGAAGACACAAAAATTTTAGTATTGTTATACGCGGAGGATACGACCGTCATTACAAAAGACGAAAAAATAAACCATTACTTGAATATTTATAATAACAATTAACATAAAGATCAACAAACTCAAAATCATGATTGCAAATATGCAAGAGAAGACATACCGGATAAAATTGGAAGAAATAGCATTGGAACAACTCAACAAGTTTAACTACCTGTGGATAACACAATAACGGCAGAATAAACAAAAAATAGTTGCAAAAACAGGCCAACAATAAATAACATTTTTCTAGCAAAAAATAAATACCGAAAGAAATAAAAACAGATATTTGTAGAAATTAGCCATTCCAATCTTCACTTACAGGTCCGACACATGAACTTTAACACAAAACCGAATAATGAAAACTCATAGATAAGATTCGTTCGGAAAATAGACGGAAAACTAGAAAACTAATATACGAACAATGCCTTTGAGGAAATTTTGAAAATAAAACCAATACAAGATACATTAAAGAAATAAAACTGAGATGGTGCGGGCACGTAATAAGGATAGTGAAAAACTGTAAGATGGGTATTCGAAGAAAAATCTTATAAAAAAAAATGAAGACCGAGAGGACAAGATAAAGTAAAACAAAAGACACAAGACAGAAAAAGTGGAGAAAGATATGCAGACGAAAAAAATGACTAAAATCTATCCGCCTTGCATTCGAAAGGGAAGAAAGACCTTAAGATTAAAGAAGTACTTTTAAATGCAATAATTAACAAATATCATTCATTTAATTTACTATAACAAATAAAAGTAATTATTTGACTACATTAATTAATATAATTGACATATGCAGGGGTTAATTACACATTCATTAGGTTCTTTTTTAATATTCCAACTTCCCATTTAAATATTTTAAGTTCTTATTACAAGTTCATTTTGTGACTTATCTAGATTTCTATAATTTCTATTAGAATTTTTCTACGTCTCATCTTCACTAAAATTTACAATAAAATATACTACCTGTTTGCAGTGCGAATTTGAAATAATATCCAGTATGTCGGTAGAAGATTCGGCACATTTTATGATACAGGGAGCTAGAACAAGTTTATTATTTCATTTAAAGTTTTCTGGGAATCCAAAAACTCCTTTAATATTTGGAATTTACCACTTTTTTACGTCGTTCCGAGGCATAAAGTCAGACAGCGTTACTTATTTAAAAATTGTAGACCTTAAAGCTAAGACTTTAAAGGAGAGTATTTTCCTGCAATAATATGAAAAACTAATGGCATTTAAGACTGCTTATTTTGCCTTTTTTATCGTCTGTGAAACATTTGCTCCTTTTAAAGAAGCTGATATCATAGTTACTTTATATACATCCGTATATAATACAATTGCATATTTTGAACTCTTAGTTTTCCTTCATGTAAAATGTTCGCCATTTAGATTTATTCAAGTATGTCTTCCAACATTTCACTAATCGCAATTATGTGCGTTTCTTACTTTTTCATATCACGCGGAGTATTTCTATATTAATAAATTAGGATAAATCGAGTACATTCGTACAAGAAGGGGAGAAATAAGTATTTTTTCCAAATGCCTTACCTTTTTCTTCTTGTAAGGCCTCTCCTATTAGAAGTTGGCGATCAGTAACGCTGTCTGCATTTTGTTTACTGCGGTTTGAAACAAGAAAACACACTTTCTCCGCACGGGCCTCTTAAATCCTTCACCCATAAAGTCCTTCTTCCTACACTTCTCTTGTCTTCTATTTTTCTTTGTATAATTTCTTGTATTTTGTATCGTTCAGGTCGCATCAAGTGTCCAAAGTATCTTAATTTGCCTCTTGATAGTAAATTCTATTCCTATGTCTTTGTTTAATCTTTGCAGGACTTCTTCATTTCTCTCTCTGTCCATTCATGGTATTTTTAGAACTCTAAAATAAATCCACATTTCAAAAGCATTGTTAACTATCTAGCACTCCGTAAAGTACAAGAGGATAGAAAATACATAGCACCGTACTAGTCAAATTCTTAAATTTAGGCTTAAGTTTTATTTGCAAAAATTGATCTCAAATTTTGTAATACTGCCTTATAGTCAAATTAATAAACAGGTGAGTCAAAACAAACCCCTAATACATTTTTGCACAAATATAACAGACCAGAAATAACATTTGCATGTGAATAAAATTATTATATAATATTACAAATTTCTTTTCCGCAATAACCAAATAAATATACGATATAGCTCGGAGTTACGGAGCTACATCGGCGAAATTGAGTCAGAACTCCATTTCGCCGGCTACACAGCTTTCCCTAGCATTTCAAGATCATATACTACCTGCACCGGCGAAAAGGAATTATCTAACTTTGTTGTTAATTATTGTTGTTTAAATATATGGGTTTCAAACTGCCGCGCCGAATTCCGAAATTGCAGTTGGGGAGAAAGTTTCAAATTTATTGTTGTTCGGTGCCGCATGCGTGCGAGCTTAAGAGCTTTCTAAGTTTAAAAATGGCCGGCAATTTATTTTGCAAAATGTGCGTTCTGGCCGGACAATTTCGCTCCAAGGCCGCCCTCCCGGCCCCGATTGCTCCCCGGCCGGGGGCGAGCGCTCCGGAATGAGCGCGGGCGGCCAATTCCGGCGCAAATTAAATAACAAAGTGGCGAAAATCAACCGCGATCCTGCCTATCATTTAACATCAACATAACGTGCGAAATCATAACCGAGCGTCAGCTGCGCCCCGGCAGCGCCCCGGCTCGCCGCGCCCGCGGCCATGCGGGGCATTTTAAAATAAATTACAATTTGGGATCCGCTTACATTGCGGCAATATCCATTTCAATATTTGCTTTGTGGTTTTTTATTTCGCGCAGCTCGCTTGCGCGGCGGGCTTCACAGTTCAGCGGAAGCTCCGCCATAATGCGTTTCAAATATAAAATTCGGATTTTATACGCTGTTTGTGCGGATATTGCGGCAGCGTCTAGACACTCGAATATATCCCGATAATAAAGATGCTGGTCGATCATATTTACGAGGCTTCTGCAATCAGGGCTGCACTTTTTGGGCCATCCACCGATACTAAAATGCAGCGCGATGCCACACACAAGCTCCGGCTGGGGCCGTCGCGCTATAACGCGAGGTTTTATGGCTTTTCTTGTTAATTCGGTGACTAAAACTGACACAGGAATTGGCTCGGTCAATGGTATCTACCATGTTACGTCTATAACTCCAATAACATTAAAGTTTCATTACATACTTGAAAGATATTAAAGAACGTATTAAAGAAATGAAGTTAAACACAATGACACTTCACAGTGTACGCTACTTAATTACCGCTTTTTTACTAACTACTTATCTCATCTTCAAAATAATTCTCTGGCTTTCTTTACATTTTTCCATTTTTAAGGAAGCTATCAATTCAATTTCAGATAAAACAGGTTATTGGTTTGGACTTAATAAACTCAACCAGACTTTTCTAGGCAAATTCGAAATGAAATTGGAATTAGCCAGGCGATGTTGTGGGTTTCTGAACAGATAATAAGACAGGTGTGATAAAGAAATGTCTTCTTAAACCTAAAAACCAATTAAATAGCAATATCTAAACGTCCTTCTTTGTGTAGATGCTTAAAATGGCTTATTGTGTCACTTTAAATTCCTTTATGAGCTTTTACTATATATGGCAGAAAATCTATTTCAGAAGCTGTTGCAGTTTCTCATTTTAGGTTTTATTTGTGTGTTCAAGTTGTTCAGCAACATTTAAATCAAAATTTCTACTTATATCATTAAAACCACTTCTGGTAGGTTTTACAAAAATTGCTTGTTACACAATATTTCTTTCTGCACTGATTTTTTAGGTTTTATTGGTATATCAGGCATAAAACTGTACTAAGACTATACGGCCTGCAAGCATTTCAATATCTGCAGGTACTTTTGTTGGTTCAAGTAAGGGACCAACCATTAAAATTTGCAACTCATAATAAAATACAGAATTTATGGTACATACGAAAATATCCAACGTTTTAAACATTTACCAGTTTACTTGCGATTATATTTGCAACATGTTTAACTTTGCCTTGTATATTACTAGAATACCAGATATTATCAGATGTGCATTACCGCTGATTCTAAAGTTAGTCTAAAATGAGAAAACTTTCGTTTTTAGTATGTTTTTAACAAAGTTGGTATCTAATTTTACAGAAACAATTTTTAAAGATTTCTATAATAAAACATATTTAGTAGAAATGCCATAAATTGCAAATTTATTCGTGTTTCTATAGTTTTTTGTTCAAAACTTTATACATCAACCAAAAGTAGGGAACACATGAGCAAAAATTTACAGCAAAAATTATTAGAAGTTGTGACTAAATCCGCCCAGTAGTATCACACAAATTGGATGTTTTTAAAACAAATATTGACTTTTTGACATTTGATTTAATGCCACTTTTAAGAAAATTCAGTTCTTCTCTCGAGCTTTTGTGCCAAAACTCACCCCAAATTTAGTTTAAATTGGAAATATATATTTCTTAGGTACAATGCAAAAATTGGGGAAATTTGATAATGGGAAAAGGAAGATAAAATTAAAAATTTAAATAATATATATTCTTCTTCTTCTACTCCTCAATCCTTTCATTGGTTGGCAGCTTTCCATAAACTGCTATAAGGAGATAATGTGGTGACTTCTCCTTTCCTTCCACGTTGCAATTCAGTAGCCGGTTGGATGGATGCCATCTTTGTCTACTGATATTCAATCTACAGCTGTGCCAATGTATCCATCTTCACCTGCAGTTGCAGTTACCACTAGTCTTTAAATTCTACTGAAAAGTCGCCTCTAGTGGCCCCTCACTTATTTTTCTGTGTGTCTACACAGTTTACCGGGGTGTGACCGCTATACTCTTATGTGCACAGCTTCTTCGAGCCATAAGTAAGAATTCGGAGGAATTTGGGAGCCATTATCTCAGAACGACTCTAGAAACCGACAATTTCGAGTATAAATGTACTATCTCCAAACGATTTCCCTACTCACCATATTGTATATTAATAATAATAAATACATATTAAATTCTGGTTTGATTTAAATCACAAAAGGCCCTTTAAAATTTTGTATTAATTCAATATGCTCCTTTCACCATTATAATATGATGTACTTTTTTATAATAAGGTGTAAGCTCAGAAAGATTCCTTAATTTAACGGTTGAGTGATGGTGGTAGAATTACTTTCAAATTGTATGTCAATATGTAATTAACCTTTTTATGGACGTCATCTAAGATCTTCTGTTTGTGAGTTTTGTTCTCCCCATGGGCATTTTAATTAAGACACAAAACCTGTTCCTTGTTATTACAGTTCGAACTTCTAAAGTTTTTGTGATTGTTATAAAACTAAATTGGTTGAAAACAAACAAATATTAACAAGTAAATCTCATAAAACAAATAATTTTGTTATTAAACTGCATTGTATTTGAAAAAAAACGAAACTTTTTTATCAGCATTGTTAGTATAACCACTAAGAACCGTATTTTGACTTTTCATAAAACAGATAACGCTATTTTCTCTGTACTAATAAAATTAATAAATATAACAAAATTAAATGCGAAAAATAATAACACTAACAAATAAGGATGTTACTTAAATTTACTTTATTTGATTGAACCAAGGCGCGCATTACATTTGCTGCTATAATTCCGCCGTCAAATGGCAATCTGTCGTTTCTGGTCAGCAAATTTCATTGATAAAGGGTTTTGCAAACTTTTAGAATATATACGTATAAAATTTTTATTTTTTTTTAATCAAACACTTACTTTTAACGTACAATAATAGCCTCCATAATCAATGATTGCATAATTATGAAACAACGCGCCTTACTGCGTTTTCTCTGGAAGAAGATATTGGCAAGTATAAAGCACGCACCATGCATCAACAAAAAATGACAAATTTAGCTTGGACGGTGGGATTCAGCAAGCGGTGTGGACATGGTTTCGTGAGCAACCAAAAAGCTTCTTTTTCAATGAGACGACATACCTCCTTAAACAATACTAGAAGTGTATTACTATAAAGGGCAATTTTGTCGAAAAGTGACATGTGCATTTGTTCTCCATCAGTAGAAGTAAAGTTATATGGAAAATGCCTTATTTTCAAAATTACTTGCATATTTGTCTGTACAATTTAAAGCAAAATCTTGAGGTAATTTTAAAAGTCAAACTATTATATAATGTTGCAATTTAAAATAGAAACAATTGATGTAGATAAAAGAGAAATGTTAATAACGCTTAATTTTTAGTAATATTCTTTGACATTAGGAAATATTTAGAGTAAACATAACTAGCTATATGTAAACAAATATTTTAAAAAATTAAAGCGAAAGGAAATGGTAAATTTTCTATTAATGGTAGTTATATTCTGCTAAATATGAAATTGTAAACAAGTTCAAACAAATTAAACCATTTAATAAGTGATAAATAAAAGAGTGATATAACTTGTTACTGGAATGAATATCAAATAACAAATTTAATAATTGTTTTGATAAATAAAATTGTACTCTTAAAAATGGGTTTCTTTATAAGAACAAAATTATGCTCGTAACATATAAAGCAAAATGCAACATAACGAATTATCAATAACAATTTAGATGCATAGCAAATAAGAATTTACCAATTTATGTATCCATATAATACATGTAATATTAGGTGGTCCCAGTAGGCTAAAACTATTTTATATAAAAAATTTAAGATTTTCTACCAAATTATATTAGGGTGGTGCAAAGGTTTGTTTGCTTTGTCACACGAAACTTATTTATTTTATTGTGTGCTATCTATGAGTCAAGTATTTCATTGGTACTACACTTGTGGCGCAGAATCAAGGAATTGATGACACCCTTGTTCCACACTCTGAAAGTTAGAAAAGTAGCTTTTAACCGTTGATCAGACAATAATCCCATAATACCAAATTAAGACTATAGGCGAAAAGGTCTGATGTTATTCATATGCAGCAACACTCGTCTTCGGTTAGCTATACCAGAAAATCGTTGTTACAAAATGAAATACATTGTGTCAAGCTGTTGACAATATAACTCGGTCGTGATGGCTCTATCTTCAAAAGCCATTTCAAAGCAAATCATACTGGTTCTAATTTCACTAAATCCATACCACAACTTTGGCCCCAAAATTGCTTTTTAAAGGGCGGTTCAACCATAATGCACGATGTTAATAGTGAGTCACACCTTAACGTCAAGTTTTTTGCCCAACTTAATTTGAGATTTCTTTGTTTCAGTGTTTGACAAATTCAACCATGAAGAGGTGCACAATTGAGCAGCGCGTTAAGATTGTTGAAGCCTTTTACGAAAATGGGCGTTCAAATAAAAATGCATTTCGTGCACTTCGTGATTTTTTTGGTCAGCATAATCGACCAAATGTGTCCACAATCGGGAGAATTGTGCGCAAATTTCAGCAAACCGGGTTTGTAGGAAATGTGAAAACACCTGTGCATGCTCGCCCAGTTGGTTCTGCGGAAAACATTGCTGTTGTTCGCGATAGTGCGGCAGAAGAGCCGTCAACCTCGACTCGTCGTCGTGCCCAACAATTGAACATCTCACGAACATCACTGATGCGAATTTTGAATAAAGTTTTGAATTAACACACTTACACGGTTCAATTGACTCAAGAGCTGAAGCCTACTGACCATTTCAAGCGTCGTCAATACGCCGAATGGTTGGTTTAACAGACAGAAGTGAATGGTGACTTTACAAAGAAAATCATCTTCAGCGACGAGGCACACTTTCACCACAGTGGATTCGTTAACAAGCAAAATTGCCGCATTTGGGCAAATGAGAATCCACGAGTGATTGTTGAAAAGCCGATGCATCCACACAGAGTGACTGTGTGGTGCGGTTTATGGCCTGGCGGCGTCATCGGGCCGTACTTCTTCGAAAATGAGGTCGGCCAAGCAGTTACCGTGAATGGTGTTCGCTATCGCGAGATGATAACGGACTTCTTGTGGACAGAAATTGAGGATATGGACCTGGACGATATATGGTTCCAACAGGATGGTGCCACTTGCCACACAGCCAATGAAACAATGACTCTTTTGCGCCAGAAATTCAATGGCCGTGTTATCTCACGTCGTGGCGATGTTAATTGGCCGCCACGATCATGTGATTTGACACCGTTGGACTTCTTTCTTTGGGAATATTTAAAAGAAAAAGTGTACGTCACTAAGCCAAGAACAATTCAAGAGCTAAAGGATGAGATAATTCGGCACATTAACGACATTTAACCTCAATTATGTCTCAGAGTCATTGAAAATATAGACCATCGGATAGAGGTATGCCACCGAAGCCATGGCGAGCCTTTGGCCGATATTGTGTTTCACACATAATTGTCATAGATCCTTTCATCATAATAAAAAATATTAAGATAATTCTCTGAAAACTTTTTGTTTTATTTACAATTAACATCGTGCGTTTTGGTTGGACCACCCTATATAACAGATTCTGCAACTTGGTCTTTAATTTAGGCATTGCTTTCAATCGTTTAAATTACTTTTCCTGACTGATAGGTAACAATTGGGTAAAAAATCAAAAAAGCTGATAATTGTCATGAAATTGTCTGCACATATTAGCCCAGTGTTCAGTCGAAGCTCTTGTGATAATTTATCGGTTGCTTATAGCTAGGGATGTTTCAACAGTTTGAAGTAAAGCTTTCCGACTACCAGACCGTATTTGAAGACTGATGTCACCTATAGTGGGTATTTTTGACCAATTTTATATCATACGAAAAAATGACTAAAATTTCAACATTTGTATGTTACAATAAGGAATAAGCTACAAACAAAGCTCTTAAATATGATGTGGAGTAGTTCGGCTATTTTAGCAATCTATTTGAAGCTTTAAAAATCAACACCTTATATTTTAAATCTTTAAAAAAAAACACGGTATCTAAATTATATTTTAAGACTGCTTCTAAGCCATAATTTTTATTACCATAATTCAAGATAGTGAATCTAACTCTTACGTTAATTATTTTTAAATTAAGGATTATTCTGATTCAGTAACACAATTAATGGCAATTCATCAATAAAATTTGGTATAATTATTTCAATATTTTGCTACTACATCATAATAGTCTTTTTAGAGCTACCACACCCTATAAAAAATTAAACTTTAAATACAGCTTTTTTTACTTTATAAATATTTTTTATAGCATTCAAACTGTATGTTGTTCTCTTTAAGTTAAATTTGTCATTTTTGTTATGAAGTGCTAGACAGAATCTCTCTGAAATTTAAAAAAGCCTTGGTCTCTCTAAAATATTAATAATATGAAATATTGCTAATGAGATAAAATTACTTTCTACTACTGGAAGTTACTCTTCAAATTGTTATAGTAAGACTGATTTCATTTATCCTTATAATGACTCTTTTTAATTTTTAGCACAAGGTCAATATTCATCAACCAATTTGTCCACAACATAACTTCTCATCAACAATTGGTTTTGATATGGTAATTTCTGAAAATGCGGAATTAAAGAAACAAATTTAAAATATCATGTCCATAAAAGATTTTCACCCGGTTAAAAACAGAAATTAATAATTTGGTCGCCGCATACCCGAAAAGTAACTGGGCTATTCTAAATTTTTACTATTATCTAGCAAAATCAAATTTTTTTACCAGAATGCAACAAAAATAAAAATTGTAAACAATTATCAAAACTTTTACGTTTTGGCTTAATCTACGGTTTTTGATCTACAAAAATACTCAGACCGCTTATGGCGCCCAAAATAACCCATGCTAATTTAATAATAGGTGTATAAAGTTTTATTTAAAAACAAACAGAAAAGCTTAAGTATGATGACCTTTTGCCATCTTTCGGGTAGCTTGCGAATTCCCTGGTGATAGAAGCTCACCGGCTTCGAGACGATAAAGTTATCGATGCATTTTCGGGCTTCTTCTTCTGTTTTGAAGTGCGTATCAGCCAAGTGATGCTGTAACGACCGGAATAAATGATAATCGGAAGGGCCCATGTCTGGACTATACGCCGCATGTGAAAGAAGTTCCCAGCCTAACGCGTCTGCAGCTCAACCGTGTCAAAGCGCGTGGTTGATCTTCAAGACTAAACTCTCCTCCGCGAAATCTTTTGTACCACTTTTTGCACGTTGCATGACTTGCACAAATCATTTCGGTGGCTTCAGCAGCGTTTTTCTTAAGATAAAACGCGAAGTGGATAGAAAATCGAATATGCTCTTTTGTGATTGCCACCGTGAACACAGCTGATTATTGAAGTTATGTGCATCAAACGCCAAATCGCATGATGTTTCGAAAGACCAAGTGTCATTGCTTTAAAACCGCAAGAGGGCGGACTAATACGCTACATGTAAACGGTGATTTGCGTCCTGTGAAATCTAAAGCTGAGATTTTATTTATACACCTATTAATAATATATGTAATATTAATTTAAAAAGTCAAAGAACTGCACTAGCGTATCAGAATAAACAAAAACCAATTGAAAGTGCATAATTCAAAATGGTAAAGCTGATTATGCGAAAAATTAAACATCTATGGACAATTTAGTGTTATTTGAACAACCCCACATTTACCTGGATCCAAAAATCTATATGATTTCAGACGCTAGGTTAATCGTATTATTTTGCAACGAATAATAACTGTGTACTTATGTTTACAATTTTCCTTGTCATCAGCAAATTGAACCATTAATCAATTTTAAAAAGCGGAAAATGGTTAGCACTACGTAGACTAAGCTTCCCAGAACTTCCGGAACGAACGAAATGAACAGAGGTAAAAGAAGCTGTTAGAGACCCCCGAAAATCAGTGACCGAACTGGCGCAGCTGTCAGAAAAAATCAAAAGCACCACTTAACTCTATTTACGTATTGTAGAGCAGTACACGTTGGCAAGAAAAAACCTTTGTTGGAATTGACAGAACTGAACATTAAAAATGCGTTTTAACTAATTTAATAATATTAGTCGTACTTGAGTATGGAGACGTTTGTACAACTTGGTGACAAATTCCTTCGCTAGACTGTAAATTGAAATTCTAAATTATGGACTTTTACTTGTCTTTAATAATAAAAATTCCATTACAAAATGTTATGTTTGAAAAAAAAGATAAATTAGAGTTTACTATGATGGATGATTCTCCAGACATAAATGCAACTGAGAACCTTTAAACAAAGACTACAAAACCCAGAAACAGAAATAAGTAAATTACAGAGGTAATTGAAGTACTCTAAAAAGCGATAGATTATTAAAATTAGTAAAACTCTGTACATCAGCCCGATTGATTTCAGCTTCAAAAACACAAAAAGTCCTCCTATATAATTTCCCGTCTATAATGTATATTTTTCAAAGTAGTCAATGTTCTAACCTCTTGAAGTCTTAATTTTTGTTATATGTATAAAAACAGGTAGGTATTAAATTTTTGGTTTATATTTCAATGCAATTTAAGGTGTTATGCTGAATTTCAGTTTTGTGATTCAAGTTCAAAAATTGCACACTCGCTGAGAGCGCGCTTTATTATTGTGCAGTGAGCCTCGAACTGTGATTGCATTTGAACTGTTGATCTCAAGGTAAATAATCAAATACTACATTACGCTTGTATTTCATTTCTTAATTAGACGTCTATGAATGTAATTAAAATTCACAAAATGTTGCCCATATAAATATAGTTTATCCCGCATTTTAAACTGATTTTACAATAAATGAACAAAATGGAATTTGTTAACACACGTCATCAATAACAACTAATAATGTGCAATCCACGCACAACAATCAGTTATCAACTTTATAATGTAAACATCCCAGTTATTAAGTTATAGTCATAGAACATTACAATCTCACTATATAACAACGCCACAATTACATCTCCAAGAAACCGAATTGAATTACGCACATACTTACAACGTTGGTAATTCAGATAAAGAAGTAAATTCTACCGAAAATGAACACTCTGCAAAAATCCCAACAAAGAAAAGAAAAAATGAATAGTCAGCAAATGGTTACTCAAATAACATCAAAAAAGCAATCAATATTATTACATTATCTTATACAAAACCGAGAACTACAAATTAATATACAATAAAAAACTGAACCACATTCAACTGTTTGTCAATCGTTTGACACAGTTTTAAACAACTCCACCACTTCCAGAAAGTAAATGTACTAGTATTTATAGACAAAATAGCTCAATCCGAACCAAATCAACAAAGGAGCTATCGTTCACACAATTTTTCTCTAAATTCAAAGGCATGTTCAACCAGCTCTTACAACATGCGCACTACAGTCATAAACTACTGCAATAATAATTAATTCTTTGCGTATTGGTTTCTAGAACCGGTTCAAACACACAAAAATGATAAGCAAAGTCAAATATATTCTCCACACCCTTATTGTGTCTTATTTTAATCGTACTTATCAAACCATCGATTCCAAAAAAATATTCACAACCTAATCACAATTGCTGTACCTCAGGACAGTGTTTCTTGGCTACTGTTGAACCTGCTGGCCCGCCACAAACGTTAAATACAATAATTAGAACATTCGGCCAACAACACAGCTGTTCTGGCATGTTATGATGATCCCCAAAATATCTTAAATCTTCTACAAAGGAGTCTTGACAAAATAAGATCGTAGCTCAAAAAATGAAGAATAAAAGTGAATGAAGAAAAGTGTTCCTACACACGCCATCAACACTATCCACTTGTTACTATTGTACATGAACAAAAGATTTACTTAGAAACAACTTATTGTCAAAAAACAGAAAAAAAATGTGTCTAAAAATTAAAAATATTATGTAGTTACTAAGTCGGAGAACAAAACTATCTCTGGAACACAAGTTACATTTGTATAAAGCCATTACAGTACCAATTTAAATATAGGTTTGTGAATTATGAGAATACTCTGCTTGTTCCAACATAGATATCACCCAAAAACTGTAGTCCAAGGCTTTACAAACTTTTTTATAATCGTCTGGGTATGTATCCAATCTAATTTTACTTTCAAATACTAACATACCATTTGTATGAAATCTAATCAAAGACCGAGCCATCAAGCATCAAAGCCATATTCTGATGTATTCCAATAATATAGTTTTACCTCTAATCCAACAACCGAAGCTCAGAAGACTTCAATGGAAATGTATGCTACATAAGACGTCATGTACGTAACAACTCCACCTTCGTAACGAAATAACAGAGTGCCAAACTTTTACTCCATTCGCCCAATATACAATATCTTATTATTATTATTATTCTGATACCTGGTGTAATTTTACTGTAATCAAAAAATTATCATTACAGTCGTTGTGGATCCATTCATTTGTGACATACCAGGGGGCAATAGTAACAACTCTTAATATTTTTGATTAGCAACTTTTGATGATTACGGTATTGGACTCACTGGCAAATCTCCATAGTTCAAATCCATAAATTCACATTGGAATAACCGTGTTAATAACCAATGCATTTATTTTTGTTTCATATCTATTTGTTTTCTTTTCTTGTTAATGTGTTGTATCCAATTTAGTTTTCTTTCTAGGTACAGACCCAAACATTTGACCGAGGCTGCATGAAGAATGTCTGTGTTATTTATATAAGTTGCTGGGCATGGTTCCTTGCGTAGCGTAAAAGTCAATTGAGATTACTTTTGTTTATTTATTTTAATTCTCCGTTTCTGAAGCCATACTTACAGGGTATTCAAATATTATTGGAGTGGTGAGGCCCCGTTGATATTTCTGTGTGAAGTAGAGATTACTGTATCATCTGCGAACGTTTCCAGTCGGTCGTTGGAAGATCAAAAGTGAACAACAAATATAACAGAGGTCCTAAGACGTCGCCTTCAGGGACTCCCAAATTAATTGGATGTACAGTTGAGACTTTGCGATTGGTCAAATACAATTCGCGTAATTTAAATATTTTTTTAAATTTTATTTAACAACCCAAGATGACAGACATCTAAGAATATTGCTAGGTAGTATTCTTTACTTTCCAAGGCTCTATTAACGAAATATATAATACGAAAGCACTGTTGAGTTGTGAAATGCCCCGTCGAAAGTCAAATTGATAATGGGGAATTCAATTATTAGATGTGAAGTGGACATCAATTCTTTTAAGCAATAATTTTTATAAAAGTTTAGAAACTAATGAAAGCAGACTAATGGGTCAGTAAGTTGTGAGGCATTTAGAATCTGCTCCAGGTTTATGAATTAAAATTACTTCTATTATTTTTAGTTTGTCTGGCCAATACTGCATTCGAAATATTGCATTGAATAGGTGTATGTAATCAGTACTTTTTCATTGCCTTTTCTGGTTAATTTTTTCAGAATTTTCACAATAATGAGATCAATTCCAGGTGCTTTCCTAGAGTTTATATATTGTACCTTTTTCTCTTTGGTGTAACGGGTGCTACTGATTTGTATGTAAAAATAATTAAAAGTAACAGTAAAATAAATAACTTTAAAAAAATGTCCTAAATAATTCAATCTTATTAACAAAATTATTAATTTTCAATATGCATATCTTTTAGTACACGGAATCAAATACCTTATTTTTAATGGTTGTTAATTTGAAAAAAAACCTTTATACCATTTCCAAAACATTTTTACTGTATGGATAACAGTAACTTGCCAAAAGAGTAACATAATACCTACATCTCAATAAACAGATTTAAGATTACAAAAAATGGTGGCAGTATCCCCGAATGTCCACTTCTATTACGATGATGTTGCAAATATTTCTAATGTATAATACATGGCGTTTACTAAATCTTTCTAGATTGTCCATAAATATGCAAATGGGAGTTTAAGAACCACTTGCCGTGGCGAGTTCACTAATTATCTCAACACGCAATTGAATTCGATATGAGGTTGCAACAACTACATAAAGCCTCTCCCACCTCAGCACCCCCTTAAATTAACTTCTGGTGTCATACCGGGGGCGAAAAGATCGTATCTGGCGGGGAACCCCAGCGAAAGAAGTTGTAAATAGCATGGTTAAAGAGGGTGGGTGTTGATAAGAGCTCGCCGATAGCGCCGCGCCACATATATCTTAATATTATTACCCGACTGCCCCTCGTGCGCTCATATCGCGAGTTGCATGTTCGGCCTGATAATGCTCTGTCAACTGCGGCCACTCGCCGATCCGACTCGGGATTTTCATTTCGAAATTAATTGCTTAACAGCGCTGCCCTCCCCCTGGGCAGCGCAATCATTAGTATTTCCACCCGGGCCGCCCCGGTAGTAAGGTCTGTCGACACAGTGACTCTATTTCCGCTATGTGCTTTAATTTCGCCGCTGCATGCATGCGTGCCGGCCGAAGCGCCACGGGAGAGGGAGGCCTGTTTGCTGGGCAGAGGAAGAGAGGGATGCAGATGCCTCCGTGTGCTGGCCGGTGGATGTAAAATATGTCAGCGAGCAGACAGACGGACAGATGCGAGTAGGGTGACCAGTGGTAGCTGCTGAACAGGACGTGTCTGTCACAACAGACACCGGGAGTGGTATTGGCAAGCAAAATTTCAGCGCAGATTATTAGTTTTGGGGAGGCTCCGGCGGATGGCTTCCACCTGTTACAGAGGCCTGAAAGAAATGCAGCATCAGTGTTACTTAAAAATTGGTCAATGCAAAGTAATATAACAACGTAATTTACATTTTGATCTTAATTTGTGTGCACCATAATAATTACATTTACCGTTCCTCCAAACATAAACAAGCAAGTTGGGGATAAAGACACATTTTATGTCGTTAATAAAATATAAAAAAAATGCATAATAGAACAAAATAGCAAAATTTTCAACGGAAAACAGTATTTATTTGGTTTCATAAAAAATAAAAAAAAAACACAGATCCCGAAGAAAAACCAGTTAAAGGTATCTTTCAGCAATGACAAACGAAAACATCAGAGCGAATCTACCAAGGAACTTAACAGGTCTAACTAATTTAAAACTTTAGAAATAATAGAAGAAATGTTTTGACGAAATAGTTAAACATCTAATAATTAAGAGATTTGTTAAAATAATAAAATCAAAAAATCACTACAATAATTATAAAAATAACGCAAACATTAAAAATTTGTATCAGTAAGAGCACCAGAAGGTTTAAAGCAAACGTTATATATTTATAATGGATTTTATTTTTACATTAGTATAACGCAGTCCACTCACTTTATATAATTAGTGTAATCAGCGTAGTAAAATAAAAATTGACAAAACTGTTCTTTATTCTTCTGTATATTTCAAAAATAATTATAAAATGCCATAAAGAAAAATGTGCACAAGTCCATTTTATTGTAGATAACATTAAATATGTGTAATTTAATTATAAATAAATAGTAACTGCTTTGAATATCCTAAAAATTGTATAATTTAATAAATAAATCTAAGAAGTGCCAAGTAAACGTTTATACTCATATGAAAGTTGTAAGAATTTAAATAAATATTGTCACAATATTTGACATTTTTATTATATATTCAATGATAAAGAGCAAAATTATTCTGTGTCGCCAAATTTCTTGATTTATTTAACGCAGAAGACTCTAGACAACTGAAAACATATTTTACTAGATAAAGATATCAAAACTATGATTAAAATTAACTTTCGTTCTTCTATAAAAAAAACAGTGCCAAATGTTGCATTACCGTACCATGAACCACAGTCTAAAATTCCCCTTAAAAGTAATTTATCAAAGGATTATATATAGTCGATTTTATTGTACGGGACGGAAGCCTAGACACTAAATAAACAATATATCGACAGCCTTGAAGATTTAAAAATATGGCTAATGAGACGAGTGCTCAGAATCCTATGAACAGCCGGGATCACCAACTATAAAAAAAAGACAACCTACTTGGGACACTGCAATAAAAAGCAAAGAAAATGCAAGCTCGCTGAATTATAAGCCATGCCAAAGTTGAGAGTAAAAAGAGAAAGGTAAAAGAAAAACTTCTTGGATGAAGAATATAAGGCAGTGGATCGACATAAGGACAGTAGCAGAAAGAAAAACATTTTCCATTGTAATTTCCAATCTTTAACCAAAAGACAGCAAGTTAAAAAAGATCAGAGAATCTTTAGATTATATGACTATTCGTCAACCGCACACAATTTGGATTTCACAACGCGTTAGGTACTATGAAATCTCTGTTTAGTATCCCAGTCCTCATTTTTGATTTCATGGATTATCAAAAGTCATTTGATAACGTACAACACAACAACTTGTTAAGATACTGAAATATGAACTAAACCTAAGAAGCATGACCAATATATACTGGCACCAAACAATGGGTCAGATAAAATTGCATGTTGTCGCTACTGCTGTTTAATGTATACTCAAAGCAAAATTTCCAAGCGCTTTGGAAGATCAAGATTAATAGAAAGTATATAAACAACATAAGATATGGTAAAGCCACAGTAGTTTTTGTGGGCAACCTCAAGTGTCTTCAGAAAATAGTGATTGGGAAAATGGAAATAGTCAGAATCACAGCTTTTCGTTGAACAAAATATATGATCGTGTCGATTAACAAGGACCGTGGTGACCAACTTATAATAAATGACTAACAAATATACATACACTTATTTTAAAACATTATTTAGTAAAGCGTGATATTCACTAAAACACAAACTTCGAATGGAGAAAACAGGGCCTCATTCCAAAAAATGTTAAAACTGTTTAAACGCTACAACTTATCATTGTCAATTAAGATCTGACTATTGAAATGTTTTGAACTCTAATCAAAGCTTCGTATAAAAAACTCAAACAGTTTTAAATCGCGAAAATCCCGCGAACAGTCCACATTACGAAGCACAATATTCTACAACAAAATTCCAAGGAAAAAGAATTGCTCCTGTTAATAAAAGCACATAAGCTGGAGCAACAACCAATATTATGACTTATTACAACTAATTTTTCAGGGCAAAGTAAAAGACAAGAGTGGACCCGAATAAGAAGAATATTGTGGCTGAAAACTTACATGTGTGGTTTAACAAAACAACACTAGGTCATTTTCGTACTGCTGCAGACAAAGTACGTATTGCCATAATGATCGCCAACATCAGTAAGCACCACAACAAAAAGAAGTCCCAATTAGTTTTCCTTTAAAGAAATACTTTTGGATAATTTCCACAATAGAACGGATTAATTACAAAATTTGTCTGTACGTTTTGAGGTTTCAAATAAAAGCAAAGTTTTCCGAACTATTTGGAAGCTTAGAACACTTAAGAAATCAGTATATTGTACAGTAAGCAACGACTTCAGATCAGAAATATATACCACTAGTAAAACTTCAACGCCCATTTTATGTAAACTTTCCAAATAGAAGAATTTTCTAAGGACTAGTAAAATTACCTAATTACATATCTTATATACTAAAGCTGACCTGATACTAGAAGTTAAGGTTAGGCAAATAAGCCGCAACACTTTGAGTCAATATTTAATATCAATTTGATGAGGGATGATACGTAAACTTTGCTAGTGTAATATATAACAAGTCCGAATTCATTGCTTCCTGCAAGGAGTTCTCGATTATCGAAATTCCTTCGTGCTTTTGAATGTCAATCTGAACAAGTAAATATTGAAAAAGACTAAGAGATTCTCGTTAAAGTTCTTTTTTCTTCTCTTGAAAAAGAATGCTATCGACTGTGTCAGTGCAATCTGGATAGAGGGCTAAGGTATGTCTAGGAATGTAGCCTCTAGCAAAAAAATTTAATAAAGACCTCAACAATATTCTCCATTGCTCAAAAAATCTGTTTGTCTTGAATAATTCTATATCTCTAATAATCTTTGACGTCTCTTAAGCATACCTTCAGTGACTTTTTGTATTGTTGCATAGTATGAATGACACCATTTAGAGGAGGCTAACATTAACAGTAACTATTAGCACAAAATCTCTTTTACTAGAAAAAATTCCCTGGGAGCGAAGAACTTCAGCTGGACTATCAAGTACGCTACCACTTCCTCTCCTCCCTTCCAGGAAAGGAAAACATTTAGTAACTATAGTTTCTAGTTTTGAAGAAAAATACTGGTTTATAAAAGAAGAACTAGTTTTTAGGTTTTTTTGCACAAGCTCACTGTAGTCAAGAAAGCAAAGACTAACATACAAACAAATCACTAACCAACAATCTTTCTATTTATTTTATAAAAAGCAAATAAAACATAATATGGACCTTATAAACATCTAACTTTATACCACTGCTAATTTGACCAATTACGCGATTGAAATGGGTAATATTTTCTCCTATTCACCATCATTGGAGAAGTTCCATCGAAAAGTGGTATATGGATAAAAAACCTTGAGCCAGGAGCATCAGTAATTATGTTACACAAAATATGTGGAATAACATTATTTCTGAAGATGACCTGCACTGGCAAAGGAGCTGGGTAGTATAATTAAACTTAATTATGGTATCATAATATCCACTAATGATACACAGAGTGGTCCAAGCGGTTAAGGCGCGGACTGCGATGCGGGCGGACCCGGATCTCATTTTCGGAGTTCTCTGATGCCTGGTGGTTGGCCTACTTAGGCACTAAAAATAAAAAGTGCTTGCCACATCGCCCGACACCAGAGATGGTGCACGACTACCGAGAGAAAGCGAACATATGAGAACCTTAAGCTCTCAGTTCGCAGGCTGTGGGAAGAAAAGTATCCACTAATGTGTTAAGTAGCTGACTAACAAGCGCTGATGTGATTGGCAGTTTTAGCACATTTTATTTGGCAAAAACTTGATGAAAACACTACCCGCTTCGCTACCAACTCCGTCCATAAGGAAGTCAAAAACTCTTAGAAGAGCACTTTATGCAACAGTACGTGCAATTATCTTTTGACTACGATAACCAGCAAGAGCATAAAAATACAGACTGTTAAAGTCAAAATCGCCATCAAGAAAGCTAGAGAAAATGTCAGTCTTCTATGTAAGTTAGTTAACGTTTTAATATAAAGCACAATAAACACAATATTGTGGACCAGTGTAAACTTTCAATTTGATAGAGTGTATTAGGCAGATGAAATAGGCAGCCTAACTAAAAACATTTTCAAGGTTCTGATTTGATTAAAATTACTTATTTACAAGGCCTGATAAAGGTGTGGTTCTACAATCATAATGTTGTATAAGACAATTGCAACGGACATGATGATCTCGACTTATACGAAAAGGGGAAAAAATCAATCAATCGTACCTTAAGACAATTCTGAAAAAAATGACATCATAAGAACTGAACAACTCAACAGTGGCTTTGATTTTAACGAGTCGTTAGGAAACACTACTGACTGTAGTCTACGTTTTAAGACGCAGCCCCTAAAAATAATGTCGCTCTACCATAAAGTAAGTAAAATACTTGCTTCAATGATCAAAGAGTTGAAAATTATGTAAAATAAAGCGAGGAAATATGTGCATATATTTCCATTGAGTTAAGATAAAATATGCAAGATTTTGAATATATGCAAAATAATGTAAAACGCTTTTTGAGACTAACGCATTTTTTAAAGTACAACTGCCAGTTTGGTAATTCAAAAATATAACAATGATTCAGCTGAGCATATTTATTTTAAAGAAAACACTTTGAGCGCTAATTCGTAAGTGATTACTTAGCCATTACATAAAATATATAGAATAAATATACTTATCAAAAAATCTATAAGAATTCTAAATTAAAACTGGAGCCATGCTGAACTCTAATATATTTTAGTAACTGTCGCACTTGTATCTTATTTGTGTGCCTTGCTTTCTTATGCTAATCGATAGCCATGCGTGCAATGGAACTTATTTTTCAGCCTAATGTTACTACAAACAATCGTTTACCCCGTAACCGAAATTCTGACAAAATACACCCGCAAGTGCTGCACACAAGTCCTAAAACACGACAATCAATTACTTATCAACTCCAGGTTTACATAGGGGACCCTTATCTCGTTTAAGTGACACATGTACGTTTTCCAATTTAAAACAACTTTCCCGTTTGCACGCAAACGTCGTGCACCTCATAACGTTTTCAAGACTGAATTTGAAATATTGGCATGTGCGAAGGCTTTGCACGTGCTTTACTGCAAACTGTTACGGTAACAAATGTAAAGTTGATTATTTAGTAAATGGGACGGTGATTTATGTGTTCTGGAGAAACTTTTGTCGAAAAACGTATAATATACCAAGGTACTTCCAAACTAGTTGCCACTCGTAAATTATCATTTTACTAAATATTTACTTAAATTTTAATTACAACTGTCAAGAGATTTTAAGGGTATGAAAATTGGTATTCTTTATTATTCATATGAAGCAGTTCGTCCTGAACCGCTCATCTGCAAACTTTAACCATTGACGAAATTCATTTTTGAAATTATTTAAAAAGAAATCGATAACCAGCCTTGTCGTTGGGCCTCAGATAAAAAGTTATGAATTTTCAGGAGCATTTAAAGCTACTTACTAAAAAAAATATTTTGTAATTGTAAATTTGAATTTAACTTTTTAGAGGTTTAGGTGGATTGACAAGTTCTGAGGAGTAAAACACAAAGTTTATCTCGCACCTTTATTGAAGGTAATTTTCTAGCACTACGAAATGATTGGTCTGGTGATCAGTTCTCGCCTTTTTTGGTGGATGTCGTGAGTCAGCTTTTACAGGATTTAAAAAAGTTAGGAAAACTGTTGGTTGAACGGAGTAGGAGGAGAAAGTAGAAGAAAAAATTAAATTAGGAATTTCAGTCGCATTAGGCATGAGTCATGGTAATGGGACGCTAAGACAAATAATTAAATGTCGCCTAGAACTGACTAACTATACTGACTAGAAATAAAGGAGGACATTCACATATAACAATATTTATATTAAAACAGCTATTTACAACAGTTTATATACACAATACATAAGCGAAACTGATTGCCGTAATAACCCCCTTGCAAGTAATTTAGATCACGGATCTTAAACTTAAAGTTGGCGTAGAAAGCAGACACATCCTGATCTCGTAGTGTGTTCTACTAGAAGTGCCCGGGTGGGAGCTCTCTTGATATTAATACACCGCTGGGCTATTTTGTTCCCTAATGCTCACTACGCTCGATATTTTGCATCACTGACTTTAGTCTGTTGATTGGAACGGATGTTTACCCTAAAGGTTTTGACTGATTCGTAAATTATTCTAAATGGGCCTTTGCGTGTTTATTGAAGTGGGCTCTTTTATCCATTCCAGATAAAAACGGTTTTTGCAAGATCCTTAAAGACGAATTTATACAAAGTTAGCCTATTCTTCTTCTATGATACTTGAGGGTGCCAGAAATCCTTCAAAAAGACGTAGTGGTTCTCCATATAACATTTCTGTTACTGTAGCTTGAAGGTCATCCTTCCACTCTGCACGAATGCCAAGCATCGGCATTGGCAGTACCTCGATCTACCGAGAACTGGCATGACATATAATGTCTGCTTTCAGTTGCCAATGGATCCTCTAAATCATCCCATTGGTTACTGGGTGATAAGGCCTGGTTATAAGGTGTTAAACAATTTAGTTCCCTAAGCAGGTGAGATTCGAACTATCTCCCTTAGCTGGTTATAACTTGCAGCGATGGCAACCTAATTGGTGTAGAACGCACGACCAATGGTTGCAGTCTCCTGGAGTTCTAAAGGTATGGCTTCTGCTCAGCGATCAACAAGTTAAACAATATTTGTAGGAAAAGTTTCTGGCGTGGTCCACATATAATTGGTAGCCTTCGCTTTTTGGCGTTGCAAACAGCTATCAGTCCAATTTCGGCAGTCCTCTTTAATCGACGCCCAAACCTAACGTTTTGTCGTCAGTTTGACCGTCCTCTTACTCCTGGTTGAGCAAGCTCATGAATGCTATTACCGGAACTGCGGTGTAACAAATGATCAAGCTGTGGATGACGATACACCACAGATCAGTTTGTAGCGTTTTTAGTATCTCAGCATTCCTCTGTGCAACCGCTAGATCTCTAAAATTTCACCTCCGCTTGATTTTCTCGATCCGAGAAAGAGTATTGGCAACAACATTGTTTTTCGCTGACGCGTGGCTTACATTTGTTCCGAGGAGTAAAACACAACGTTGAACTCTCACTCTTTATCGATAACAATTTCCAGAACTTTAGGACTTAAAGAAGTGGAGGAAAGTGTTGATTTTAAATAAATATTTTCATCACTTTTAAAGGTAGGCTCAAAGAAAATGCTAACTAATGTTATTACAAAATTGTGGTTTACCACAATTTTTATGTAGAATGGATGTAAAAACAACTGAGATTTATAAACCTAACAGAATGAAGACAAATGTCCAAAAAAATAATTTCGTAAATGCAAACGCCAAAGAGCATGCTATTCTTTGGCAAAATTTGATGTAAAATATTTTTTATATGTGACTAGCTTTTTAATTTAATTTTATTGTTATAATTAAGGTAAAATTTAAACTATTAGCTTTTCTGTATTTATTTACTTAATTACATCACAAATGTTTTAAAGGCAATTGCGTTAACAACATGATGTAAATGCACAGCTATATTTAAAACGCCCGGGCGTATTTTTGCGCCCTACACACATTTTTATAAATTCATCAGGAAGTTGGAAAGTTAAAATCAGACGAGCGACGCCTGTCCCCGCGCGAATCGTGTAGCAAAAACGTATATGAGCAAATAAGTCAGGCAAGGTGTGATTCTTCCTTTTACTTCCGTTTGCATTATTCGTTGTCCCAAAATATAGCCGACCTGCGACGTGATGATTAATTTCCTGTCAGGCAACCCTAACAAAGCCAAATTCTTTGACTGTCGCGCCGGTTCCGTTCTTGGTCCCGTTCCCCATTCCCTCCCTGGCACTCACATTCGCAGCGGCATCATTACGCCCGCTCTTTATTGTTTTTACACATCGCTAAATCGGCGTAATTTAATTCCGGCGAGGGCGGGGGCGGGCGCTGTCGCCAGCAAAGCCGGCAATTCGCTCTATTTTTCGGGCCGCCGATACTTCCAGGCAATATCATTAGGGAACAGGTGCAAAAGCCGACTTTATAGGTAATCTGCCGCCGTAAACAGCGGTTAACTAGGACCTTTTCCGCGCGGAGCAATCTGCCGGTTCGGCGGGCTGTTTTCCCGAAATAATATCGCCGGCCCCTCTGGGCGCAGGGCATTTCTATGATAATCAGCAATTAAATTAGAATAAACAGAGAGAAAGCGTCCGGGAAATTATGTAGTAGGGGCTAAGCGGACGCGAAATGGCTGAAGCGCACTAAACAGAAACTACTCCGCGCGTTTTCTGCTTCTTACGGTGTCCCGGCGTTTCGGGATACATATTTATGAACAGCTGGCTTTTTCTGGAGTTACAGCCCGAAAGTACCTATGTTTCCAACTTAACTTTTTCGTCACAGCTTACATAACATATGTAGTATCCATTTTTACTGTCTCGCCATGCATGAATCAAGTCGGTTTTAGTGCCCTTTTCTTTTTACACATCAGATTTATTAAGAAATACGGCAACCTTTCCTCTGGAAATATTTTTGTAATCTCTTGGACTAAAATATTATAAAAGCAAGGCCATAAATCATTTCTATAACAAGATTTAATTACATTACATCTCAGTATTTTTATTACTATTTTGAATGCTAAAACATCTGAAGTGATAGAAAGGTACTTGCTGGGGATCAACTCTATCTCATAGTATCACTTCAAATATCTAAATAATCATCCCTCTCCCAAAAAAGATGATGAGATTAAAGAAACAATTTTTAAAACTTAAGTACTCCAAATGGGTAGGGTTAAATGACCAGAATCACATACCGGTAAACCAGTTTGGGAGATACAAAAATTCAAAGAAAAACAGAAAACAAAAATGTCAAACAGAAATGAACATAGCTACCTATAATCTAAGACCATCAACAACTCAAAAACAACTGGAGGAGCTAGCATATGAGATAAACAAAAAGCGAAGCGCGAGGCGAAGAGGAGAAAAATGTAGACAACTACCCTCAGGTCGCACCCTTTATTACAGAGGAAATAAAGAACAAAGTATAAAAAATATCAGATTTCTAATACATAAAAATATTACAAGTAATATAACGAATATACGAAGCGTATCGGATAGGGTCGCCTATTAAAATACTAAGATCTCACAAAAATATAAAGTAAAGGTAATACAAGCTTACGCACTAACAAGAGACCATAGTGACAAGGAGGTCGAACAATTCTACGACGATATTAGTAAATGCCTAAAAGAAATACAAAGCAGGTACCACATGCTAATAGGAGATTTGAACGCCAAACTGGGCATACGAAAAGATGCACAAGAACGAAATGTGGGGCAGCATGGCCTGGGAAATAGAAACGATTCTAAAGACATGATGAATTTTCTCGAGAGCAAAACTTTCTTTTGTAAAAAGCCTAAGAGACGATTGACCAGAAGAAGTCCAGATGGAAAGACCCAAAATGTAATAGATTATATTATATCATCACATAAAAACATAATCAAAGATATGACACTGCTAAGTAAATTCATCGCTAATAGTGATCACAGATTAATTCAAGGTAGGATGGTGATAAATTCAAAAGCTCCCTACTAACTTATATAAAAAGCCTATAAATGAAATAAGCAAACTTATAACAGAAAATAACGCAAATATAAAAGTACTAAAAAGAAATCTCTCGTATGGAAAAAAAGATAATAAAATTGAAAAACACGAAGAAAAAACAACCACAAATATAGATAAAATTATAGAAATAGCTGAAAAGTTTTATAGAAATCTATATAAATGAGAGGATACAGAAAGACAGAACTCAGAAAATAAAAGACCAAGAATAATGAGTGTCAACTCGGAGGACATACCCGAGATAGCAGTAGCAGAAGTAAAAAATACACTCGAAGAAATGAAGAAACTATGTGCGCTAGGAGAATATAGGGTAATTGTAAAACTAATGAAAGGAAGGCAGACGCTTTAGAAACAAATTAACATATTATTTAAGAAATGCATAGAAGAAGGAAATATACCTGAATAATGGAGGAATGCAGTGATGATTCTTATACACAATACGAGGAGACGTAACAACTTTGAAAAATTACAGACCTGTCGAAAGTAATAACAAAGAGATTAACTAATAATTGACTTCTATCAGCCATCTGAACAAGCTGGATAAAGTAAAAGCTACGGAAGGCTAGACCACTTGCTTAACGTTTAGGCTCCTAATAGAGAAAACCACAAAATATAACCTACATAAACACCTAGCGTTTGTTGATTACGAAAAGGCGTTCCATGGTGGAGAACACTGAGCTACAATGGACGCTCTTTAAAATGGAAGAATAAACCTCAGATACTTCAGCTTAATCTAGGACACATATAAGAATGCAACATTTACCGTTCAATTACAAAGAGTCAAAGCAAGTAAAAAGGAATAAGACATAGAGATCATATGTCCTCGAAACTGTTTACAGCTACATTGGAGAAACACTAAATAATCCGACAACGTAGTGCTGATCACAGACAAAATTTAGAAGTTGCAATACATGCTAGAAGAAATAAAAAGAGTCGAAAAAATAGGATTAAGAATTAATCAAGAAAAACAAAATACCTGTCAAGTATAATGAAAGAAAACGAAGGAATGGTTACAATAGATAACAAGGAAATAGAACAGGGTAGCAGACTAAGTAAATTCAAAAACTATCAAAAAGCCCAAGTCTATCTGTAACGAGTACATTATACCAGTAATGGCGTATAGCACAGAGACATGGCTATTAACAAGAGCAGTGGTAAATAAAATTAAAGTAGCTTAAAAAAAGAACACATAGATAAGGCAGAGAACAGGTGTAAAAGCCGAACTAAGATAATAAAACAGAAGTAAAAATATACGGAACACGTTGCTATAATGGGCAAAGAAAAGTGGGCAAAAAATTGTACAATAGAGGCGCCGGAAGAGAAAGAAAATAAGGAATGATCCAACATGAGATGAAATGATAACATCGAAAAAATTACAGGTTTAAAATTGATAGAGCTGACATAGATAGAGAACGGTAGAGGCAATGAAAAAGGCCTATGTTCAAGAATAGACGACAAGGACTGATTAAAGATGAAGAAGAATTTAAAAATAGGAAATTTAAATGAGAAGAATATTCGAATTATAAGAACATTATAAAAAAAGGTTCATTGAAGATACAGTCTTTCATCATTAATTATTATAGACTGGGTAATAAAAAATACAGAAAACAAGAGAACAGGTTACTTACTTTCTCTTCTCCCATCAGTATCTCACGGTGTTGGAGATTCAAGCCGTTGTTTAAAAGATTATCTATCCCTTGCAAGAGTTCGGATTTGTTTTAAGGTCTGTCCTCTTTCTCTAATGGATTTATAAGTCTTGTCTTCCTACTTTCGTCTAGGTTTTCCTCTATCCCTTCTTCTATCACACCTAATTTCGAAAATCTTCTTCAGATAACGTTAATCTTGCATTCTTTTCCTGTAAAAAATATTATGTTTCGCGTTCCAAATCTTGCTCTATTTCTCTTCTGTCGCCTTTGTTGTGACCGTCCGGTTTTTGAGGTTCATAGTGCTTTTTAAATCATTTTACAATGTGCGGGTGATTAGCCCAGCCGCATCGGCTCCGTTACCTCGGGATAACTGGTATTAGTTTATACTTCCTGAAGCTGGGTCACCAGAGCCCCGTCTGTTATATGGCAGGCTGTACCAAGCAAGTTAGTTGCCACTTGTGCAGGTAGGGTTGACATTTGGGTTTACACCCCGATAACAGGATATTGGGAAATATTCAATAAGTTGGAGGATTTAGAAAACGCGGACAACATTTGCTATTAACAGCAATAAACAACACATGCAGAAAAAATATCGTTGATGAATATTGCAAAAAAAATAAGTACAAATAAATGCAAAAAAACAAAATGTTAAAATCCGATTAAACATAAAGTTGGAACGGAAATGGATATTTGAAGAAGAATTTAAGTGGCACAAAATATTTTCATCACTCTCAACAAGATATGGAAATCATCAATCACATCTCCAATAAAGAAGATAAAATTATTTCGCACAAATGTAAAAGGCGTATTATTATACACCTGGAAAAATACTAAAGAGCTTTTAAATAAAATACAGACATTCATTAATAAATTTTTAAAAAAATATATGCAAGATATTTTAACCGAACACAAGATTACACAAAAAAAAAGAAATAATTATTAAGAAAATTAAACGAAAATGTATTGGTCATACACTTGGAAGACATAATATCAACATAAAATAATTACTAAGTTACATAATACTAGGAAAAAGAAAAGTTGGAAGATCGAAAAACTCGTGAAGAATGACAATATAGAGGGAACTGAAATAATATGGTATAACATAGAAAGTAGACAGAAATAAAAGAAGCTAATGGATGAAGATAGAATTTGAAATACCTACAGTGGCCTTTGCTCCTACGGAACTACAGGACGAAGAAGAAGAAATGATCAAAAAGGCCCGCTTCAATGCGTTTTAAAAACTTAAAAAACTGTATGCGCCATACGTAAAAATTAATAGATTTAAATTTTATACTTATAAGATATGAAAACTTATTGCTTTTTCAGTTTTTATTTTTTTATTATTTTATTAAACTACAACTTTTCCATTCCATAGTGATGTAAACCTTCTACAAAGTTTTAAAATAAATATTAAATGTATTTAATTAAATTTGCACCATACTCTCTTACTAATTCTGCTAGGTAATTAAAAAATTGTTTGCCTTAATTTGTAGAAAAAAATAATTTTACAATTATTGCAAAGGTCAAAGAAACAACTGAAGTTTCTAAAAAAAGACGAAAATGTGACTATCAGTCACCAAACTACTGTATAATCGCCTTAGAAGGCAAGCATGTAAACATTTTAAAAAAGTTCCATCCAGTCGCATATAATCAGAATGATTAAAACCCGGAATACTAGGAAGAACATTAAAGAATATTTCCTGTTTCAGCTGCAAAATATTGAATTACACAAACTGGGTTTGATGTTCTTCTTTCTTCACCAATGAAACACGAAGATAGTCCTTTTCCATGTTATTTTGTTACAAAGAAAGAATTTCTTTACCAAGCTACTTGAAACTTGAAACTAATAAAACCTTACCTAAGAAGAGCAACAGGTAAAGAATTTTTACTTGAAGTTAGGACGAGATAGAAGAAGCTTTGGATTAGATTTTGAGTTAGAGTTTACAAAATCTTGGCGTTTTGTCATCAGAAAAAACCTTGCTGTAGTTGGGGATGAAAATTCAAGAGCTTCCAAATTCCAACTACGGACCAATAATCTGAAATCCAACAACATGATGCATCAAAAGACCGGCCGTGGCAACTTTCGCATTTTTTAATATTATATATACTTTTGGTACGGCCGCTGTAAAGTTTGATGCATTAAATGGTTTAATACACTATCAAAATCACCAGAATAGTTAAAACAGATTACTTTCTTTATAATTATCTTCTCAAACGAGAAGGCTTCAATATGTACCAAACTACTTTAAAAATTGTAAAACGACTGTTAATAATAGCTGTGCAATACAACCTTTGTTTTTTCTTTTTTAATCATACCTTTTCAAGAGTTGGATATTAGTTCCTGGTCCTGCAGCCAGTTTTTCTTTCCTTCCTATCCCTCACTAGTAGTTTTATTTCTTCTCCTGTATTTCTTCTCTAATTGGTCTTCTTCGTCTTCCTCTTCATTTTTTTTTGTTGATTCTCCAACTTTCGTTATTTTCTTTGTGATTCTATTTGGTTTCGGTCGCACTATGTGCGCGTACCAGTTTAATTGTTTCTTCCTTATTATTTCCATTGTTGGTTGTTTTACCATTTCTCTAATCTCCTCATTTTTTAGTCTGTCCATTTGGTAAGCCCTACAATTTTTCTGGGGTGTTTTATTTCAATAGCACTTATTTTGTCCTTATTTTTTTGTGTCTAGTTTTCAGATGCGTAAGCTACAGTTAGTATTTTTATAGTATTGTGGATTTTCTTCTTCATCTCTATGTCTATGTTCTTATTCCCTACTATTATTTTAATTAAGGTGTAATATATTTTTGTTGATTTATTTGCTCCATTTGTTATTTCTGTCTCTATTTTTCCACCTTCCGTTCGTATACCCAGATACTCACGTCATTATTTTGTCCAGTGTCTTGTTTTTGCATTTTTTTGTTTTTCTATTACCATTACAATTTTTGTTTTGTTAGTATTCACTTCCATTTTAATGTTTTCTATATTTTTTGGTCCGTGAGTTAACTAGTTTTTGCATTCTAACGATAATTCGGCAAGGCATGGAACCGAAAACTTCTGGGTTTGCAATAGCTTGCAGAACTATGTGAACTTATTGTATGATAGCCCTCGGTTCCCGAGATAGCGAGGAGGTCCCCAAAGCCTCAAGATCAAGTTTTAAGCCAAAGATCGAGTATAAGTACTCGCTAACTATTCTCTTCTTCAATTTTTTTTATCTCACAATAAACAAAAATGGCTACAGTCTCTGGAATCGCTCGAGCTTTAAGTCAACTGCTGCCCACGCCATCCGAGACATGTAGTTACAAGGAAACAAGGATTGTAAATCTTGAAGAAATCGATTCGCTGTGAAAACACATAACTTATATCAATAAGACATTTAATAAAACCATGTTATTTTGAGTGATCTAATCGATAAATAAATACTTTAAAAGACCCTATGATGACTTTTAAGGAATTCTAAAGGAACAACAAAGAAGGTAATGCTTTTTGTTAGCTTCCAGGTGGCAAGACTAAAAACCGACAAATCTTATTATTTAAAAACTACACGGAGGGTTTACACATTGCAACAAACTTGCAAAACTGTGTTACAATAAATACTTTTCTATCGCAAGAAAATAAGACAGAAACAGATCAATCGGTAATTTCTAATAGAGTACTGTAATAATAATGTTAACATGTAGAAGAAAATGCTTTAGGATTATCTACAAAATATGAGTATCAGAGAATTTAAGGCAGCGAAACCTAAAACCACTTATAATTAATTTTTAAATAGTAGACGACTGCCAATATTAAAAAATTTATTGAAGGTTACATTTAAAAACTCCCCTTGCAATCTCTTTCTTCTTATCAAATAAATTATATTTTTCTACACTAAGCAAGTAACATTTGAAAATGTGATAAATAAAAAAAGTAAGGGAGCAGGAGAAGGCCAAAAATTGCCTAAAATTTTAAATTAAAATAATTGTTGAACAGATAATGCTGAAGTAATAATTTAAAAAAACACTGAATATGCTTTTATGGAATAAAGCAAGATAAGAAACCCTGAAACTTAAGAAAAGGCAAAAAATGTTTTTAATTAACTCTAAGATACACAAAATCCAATTAGCACGAAGTATGCCTCACCAAACAACTTTTTCCTCCATTTTAGAAGACATGGAAATTAGCTCGTGCTTACTTCATAACCTTCTACTCTAATTCGTATAATTTGTACTGTTCTCACTGCGGCCTAATTTATTTTAGAAATTAACCCACTTCTGGTTAAAATGGACCATTTCAACTTTGCACGAGCTTTTCTTCTAAGTTTATCTTTAGCTCTTAAAGCATCCTTTGCAAATGTAACTTCCCTTTAAACTGCAAAAGTAATATTTAAACAAGCCTGTGGATCTTTTAAACATAATAGTCTGATGTAGAATGCGTTATATGTTAGGAAAAATTTAGCTCCTGCTATTTAACTTTTGATCACAAAATAATCCCCCTAAAGAAACGCTTAATAGAAACGAGGAAAATTTTGCGCCGTTTTATGTTTCCATTTGCGCGAACTAACAGCCGACGTTTCAAATGCAAATTGGAGTTAACATTTCTATCTCTAAGATAAAGGCAAAAAGCTCCAATCCCACGCTATTTCTTTATCACAAGTGGAATTAAACTGCTGAAACTTCTAAGAGATAATCTCCTACAATAACTACAAAAAGCACTAGCAAAAACAAACACGAAACTTTTAAAGACCCTTAGCAGCTTCTGGAATAAAAGAAGTAAATATAAAAAAAGATTCTACAAGAAAGTATGTTTGAGTGTCATCTAATTACGTTACTTCAGTTTTCGCAAACAAATAAAAGATATTGTTTGTGCATTTAAAATACGTGGCGAAATTGTCCCACTAACCAGCCAAAGCGATCTATTAATAAATGAGTAATAAATTTTGATTATATGAAATATTATGTAAGGTACACAAACAAAAATAAACATCGATGATAAACCAAAAAAATTATCAGATATTTCAGTGCCTACACTACACCCAATTCCTAGAAATTTTAACACATCACGTACATAATTACAATTTCTTAACTGATTTTGTTGATCATTATCATGCTTGAAGTATTCTTCTATTAATATCACAATTTTAAAAATAAGTGTATCAAATCGAAAAAAGACTGGGAAAAGTATATAACGCAAAAATGTATTTTTGAATGACAATTCCTTTCCTGTGATGCAAGAGGCCGTTATTCGTCATGTACCTGTTTTGATAATGGACAACATGTTCCTGGTACATTCAATAAAAATGCATGTGTTTGTTGGCATTAATACGCAATGTTATTGTTCATAAAATAACAATAAGTGCAATGCTTGCTGCATTACAAATAAGGTTTTGCAATTTGAAACTTAATTGTCGTTTCTGAAATACAAGTAACAAATCTAAATCACAGATTAAAAAGCTGTGATTAACTGTAACAAAATTGTTGTGGTTTGACAAAGATAGCTCCTTATAAAGAGTATATTTGTAAACTAATATAACGACGAAACTAACCAACACTTTAAAAAAAACTTTCGATCCATAACTATCAAATGCATTTTGAATCACCTATTGCAACTATGTACTTTTATTTCAATAATTAACTTACACTACATTGTTCAACGACTTATATCCCTTTATAAATGCAAAATTTCTCTAATTTAATAAAAAATCAGTGTCAGCGCTAATATTTAGACGATGAGTAGGTTATTTGAAGGGGCAACGCTTTAAGGTGTTAATGTTGCTGATGTAGTACGCATAACTCTAATACATTTTAATTTAATCATTTACAGGGTAGCCTTATGAGTACACTAGATGACATTGGTTAACATGGTAAGCCAGACATAGAATATAGGAAAAATAAATTTTTTAAAATCTTACTAAAGAGCACTAATAGTAAACACAAAATTAACTTTTAAGAAAACATAATTAATCTTTTTATTAGTGATTTCGTCGTCGGGAGCTAGGAACAACTATTTAAAATTAAAGTATTATTTAGCACGCTAGATTCGGTCGGTCAAAAAAGCGCTAGATAAGAAAAAAAATTTATCAGTGTATCCGTGGTCAGGGAGTTAGACACAACTATAGAAATCTATTTAACGCGCCCATTGGAACGTCCTATATGTAGTATTAGTAGTTCATATATCACTACAACCATATATAATCTACAAACACTCTTCACGACTCAAATTATGCTAATTAGCTTCGCTCGCCAAGGTACAACCCTATATTTGTGCTTCTAAACATTATCATGTCACTCACAAAAAAACTAAAAAAAACTAGGGAAGTTCTACAATTTCTTGGAGTTGATCCACCTTTACCTAATGCAAACGTTTCCTTTTTATGGGAAATAATATATTAATCAAAAAAAATTTAGCCTTTATCAACCAGTTTTTGACAAAAACCCTCAGTAACAATCTCGGCTACTTATAGAATCTTCAAATACGTCAAATTGTCTTGTCTTAAGTAATGTATTATTTTCAAACGGCGGTTTGAAACATTACTTTTAATAATTTCTTCATTACCAACAATGTAAATAGCAGATTCACTGAAAAAAAACTAGTTAATCTGATTCTGGTAGTACAAAAAATAAGCCGTATCAATATAGATATTCATTGCGGTCGTGTTTTATAATTTTTTTCTAGCCATATAAAGCTTTATTGTTTAAAGGTTTATAATATACACGTTTTCAGTATGGCAAAAGTTTAAACATAACTCTAATGTTCCTGAACAAGCCAAAGATGGTGGTGATCAGCTCCTCAACCACCTCTAGCAAGTTGATGGCGTTTTGGTAGCCGTCACGGTCATCTGTAAGGCTTCCAAAAACCTAGAGCGGACCACGTTTTGAAACCAAGTGCCAATTGTAGTCCAGCCCTAATGTTTTAGCTACAACAGGGGCGCTGATCACGCTGCTGAAAGGTTTGGGTGGAAGCTAGAGCATCTTCTCTGGTCACTGCAGCGAACGTAATCCTTTAGACGTGATTCAGAGGTTTTTTAATATGTCAAAAATGGTGTTTTTTTCTCCGATGCAGGAAATCAGCCCCACAACTACTTCAAGAAAATTGATGGTGTTTTAGGTGGTTGCCACAATGTTCTTGAAGGCTTTTGGAAAGGTGGAGGAGTGCACGCTTTTGACCCAACCGGTAGTGGTGGCCTAATATTGGGACTGCGACTGATACCGAGGAGCTGTCTGGGGTCGCTTAGTGGTTGCAGCGGAAGCTGGAATATTCCTACTAGTCACTGGAGTGTAGCTGCAGCCTACTGCAGTGGTCACTTAATGGAGTTTTGAAGAACGCGGACCAATGCTGCAGCAGCACTTAATTGCTTCAGGTCTAATAGTGAAAGTTTTTTCCCCCAGACAACACAAAAATGTGAAGATGCAAAAGTAAATGTATCCTTAGCGAATAAAAAATGACAAGTGTGTCAAAAATTCCTTTGACTAAAAAGAACACGCAAAAACAAGCACACCGTCACTCCCCAGCTTCTTCTACACAAATACTTTGTACTTATAAAGAAGAAAATCGTCGGATAGAATCACTGTGTTGTTGTACTAACTCAACCGTTACGCGAGTGATCACCACTTAAAAAACGACCCTGTATGAATGTATATAACTCATTTGCATCATCATTTTTTAACAAAAAATGTGGTACAAGTGTCGCCTGCTTCGCCTTATAATTCTGTTTCTTTACTTAAAAAATAAAATCCAAGAAAATCATCAAGTGCTAAGGTACACCTGATGATCTTTGAACCCTTATAACTATTCAAAACCGATCACACTATCTGTCAAAATAAAGACTGGTGTCGGAAGAGTCAAAAAAATTCCTCCAACATGTTCATCAATTGCATCTGAAAATTAGGCCAGATCTTAAAAGCTTCTTCACTGGATCTACCTAGGGTCACCGCTAGTACCTAGACTCAAAGTATGTTAGGAAAAGATGGAAGCGAGAGATAAAATCAACGTATGTGTAACTTGAAAACAGTTATATACATGTAGACGCTGCTTTTATGAACAATAGATCTCACCCAGATGCTGTTGTAAAATAATGCAGCGATGCACTTTAAGTCGGGAATACTCATCCTGCGTACCGTTACCGACTCCATCTGTGTTTCTACACAATGGCACATCCCGGGATGTTACTCAACGACTTAATTTCACAGCCTGCTTCGTGATGCAGCTATGTGGTCGACCTTTTTGAGCAAGTGCAGTACTTTTGTTACCACGAGCGCTTCCTCCAGCTAATGCCCCATAATCACCACCACACTCGCGGGTCATTCCAGTGCAATAACTTCGTGATCCACTTCTGGGCTCCATGCGGTCCGCAGACGCGTATGCAAGTTTGGCGACGCGCGTTTCCACCACTGGAACGCTGCACGCGATTCGGACAGACGACACGACCGGGCGGCCCACAGGGTGCCGTCCGCGGCCACCTCCGTCCAAATCCGGCGCGCCCCGCTGGAGATCTGCATGCGTGCGCCCGGGTCGTGTGTGCATGCCCAATTACGCCCGAACATCCGCGTTCATTAAAGAATTCCGTGGCCCGATGTGTTCCCGATATCGGCGCATGAGCCCGCGGGTTAATAGCTCGTATTATTGCACTTCCACGTCTAATTACCGCAAAGCTGGTGCGCCACAAAACCTGAAGCATTCCGAGGCGAAAGACGGGCGAAATTAATTATGCATCTGTTTTGGAGCGTCCACACGTGGACGGTAGTAATGTGTCTTCGTCCCGGCTTCCGCATTGATTACGTCGATGCGTCCTTAGTTATACGGCTCGCATGCTGAAAAATGGAAATCGGAGGATCTGTAACACTTATTAAGCGCTGCCGCACGTTTCCTTGGTGAAAGGACGTTGCAACCGTTTCATGAAAACAGGATACGGCATCTTCGAATGCTTCGCATTGTTCAGCTTTTAACTACTCCGCAGTTAAGGAACTTAGTTTCAGCTAAATTGTCGCGGAAACCAAGTCATCTGTAATATACCCGGTTGTCAGCATTTCAATGCGCCAAAACTGTACTTAAATCTAAAATACAAAACTTACTGTTCTTGCAAACAGCTTTTATAAACCACTTCTTCATACACACTTTTTAAACATTTTAATATTTTCTAATAAATAATAAAAGACCCCGCTAACAAAGGTACTTGCATTTATTAACGGGTATTCTGCTTATTGTCGCAATAAAAAGAAAAACATAAGAAAGAGGTAGAGAATATGGCAATTTAATACAATAAAACTGCGAGGTTTTCCAAGAGAACAAAAATAACAATAGAAAGCAAACCTTTAAATTTTAACGTAGGCATAAATAAAGTTAAGCAGATTCCTCAAAGAGTCGGAGATGAAACGCGCAGTCTTCTGGAAAAAAGTCGTTTGAGATACTGCTGGAAAGCTCCTCAATCCGTGCATCCAAGTCTCCCAGTATGTAAGACTTTGTTCTGAACACTTTCGCCTTTTTGTAACCCTTCGGGTAAAAGTCACAGTAAGTGAAATCTGGACTTCAGTTAGATACTGTAGGTCACACATAATCTTTAACAATCTAAATGTAGCAACCTGTACTTATGTCAGGTGCGAGATCTTGCTTACGTTGTATGTACTACTAACAACGAGGAAAATATAAAATCCTACTTAATCTTTGTGTATTTAATGATAATGGTAAGGTTCTATAGCGCCCCGCGTAGAAGCACAGCTTGCGAACTGAGAAGGTTGAGGCTCACATATGTTCTCTCTCTGCCCGGTCTTCACGCACCATCTCTGATGCGAGACGATGCGGTAAGCACCGCGTCTCAGACAAACGCCGTTGTTGCCCCTTTTGTTTGAAATGAACGCAAGTACTCAATTACTTTTAGTGAATGGTTATGCTACTCGCCAGGCATCAAAGAAATTTAGGAATGAGCTCGGGTCCGTCCGTATCACAGCCCGCTCCTCAACCACAAGACTACGCTGGCGATATTTGTCTATTTAAAAACTGTTAAGTTTTAACGCCTAATTAATTTTCATCCACTCCATAGTTAAAAAATAACTGCAAACTATTTTCCATAACTATGTGAATACTACTATATCCACTAAGATAAACAAACTAAATCATATAATCCACTAGTAAATAAAAATAAAAGCAGTAATTACAACTTCAAATTTTGAAAAAATAAACTAAAAATAATATGTATATATATAATTCTGTTCAGTTGTGCATTATTATACAAGAGTAAAAGGACAAATGAGTAAAACTGGTATAAAAACATCCAATAGTAAATTTTCAAAAAAAAATATAAAACCAGTTCCATATAATGGTAACGACAGACACTAAGAAGAAAGAAAACGGAATGTAAAAACTTGATGAAAGCATTTATTATTGGAGTAATGTTTCCAAGGATCAAAAAGTCGTAGAATTGGTAGGAAGTTAATCAAAAGGAAATATGAAAATAAGATTCAAATTTGAAAACCTATAAAGGAAAAAAACGTTGGAAATAGTTTTAAAGGTCTAGGAAAAGGATATAAATTTATTAGAAGTCCATGAACCTACAAACTCCAGACATAGAGAAAAAAATTTTAATGTAATCATAGAGGGCTTATTAGAATACCAGGCAATAAAAGGAATAATGACACACTAGGACGGTTTAGAGAAAAGTCTATTCATGACAACGAGGAAAGATTAGTACAAATATTTTAATTGTATAATCTAAAAATAACAGGTGGTTGTTATTAATACAAACTTAGACATTAACAACTTAAATTAATAATCGACTGTCATATTTAAAAAAAATCATAATATCAATAGAGGAGTAAGATTAAAAAAGAGTGCGGATTGACATTCAATAGAAAAGCAAGGGAAAAATAAAGAGAACAGCAAAAACAAGATAAATTATAAAATCAATTTTAGCTGTATCTCTTTAAAGGCGATATAACAAGGCATTTATATCAAAACAGATTAGACCAAAAATTACCTGCATTTAAATATGACAGCATTGAAGAAATATCCTCACATATAAAATATAACTTAAACATAGCACCTTTTGAAGCTTTAGAAGAATTACAACAAACAACAACGACATAAAAATGCGCTATTAATGACGATTATCCTGCTGGAATATGATATCCTGGAATTCTGAATACCAGGATGTCCTTATAGATATAATTAACAATAAGATAGATATATGTTTGTTGGTAGAAATTAAAAGGAAAACAAAGACACCAGAAAATACTAAAACATATCCTCTTTTACAGTGGAGTTGATAAAGATTCTAGAGCACACGCAAGTGTTGGCATCCTTGTACACAAGAAATTTGAAAGCTTGGGTTCATAACAATGAAACTGGGAAACAAAAAAATCTATTTCATAAATGTTTACAAACCCACAACAACTTTTTGATGAATTACATGAGACATTAAACCAACTGCCAAAAAAACGATAAAGTCTTCACAATGGGCGATCTTAAGTCTTAAAAACACCCCAGCATATCACCAAATATAATACAGAATTACTAAGCACAAAACCCTGTAAGAAAAAATACTAAACGAGAACATTGTCCAAAACTGTATAGAGACGAATGACACTATAGAAGTAGCCTGAGATAGTATTAAAGATAACAAATAGTGCAATAGAAACCCTAGAGAAAGAAAAATCGATGTCCATAGCAAGAAAAACAACAAGCTATGATTAACTAACAAAGTAAAAAACAAGCGAAAGAAAAGCAAGAAACATATATCAAATACATTAATAACAGATTCCTAGAAGAATACAAGAGATACAAAGAGGTTAGGAATAGAACAAATAACACAATAATCAAAAAAAAAATGAAACACGATTTATATGGAGGACAAAAAAATCTGAAATATGTTACAAAACAGGAAAAACCAGATTAACGAAGAAGTACAGCTAAGCAATATAACACCAAAAATACGATTAATATACTTTCAGAACTTATATAACCATGAAAAAAATACAGAAGACTAAGAAAAATCTATCTAGTTCACTATAACAACAATAGAGATGATATAGCAATTGAAGAACTTTGGACAACAACAGAGAAACTTAAGGACAGTAAGTCACTTGAGGTAAACAACATCACCAACAAAATAACTTACATATTCCAAGAGATTACGAGAACAGGTACATTACCACATAAATGGAAAGCTGTATATCTATACCTATATGTAAAAAAGGAAAAAAGAAAGACCCTAACAACTAAAAAACATCACTTTGTTGAGCTCAATCTTTAAATTATTTACTAAAAGAAAATCAATAGAATTCAATAAATACTAAAAAATTATCAAGTTAACAATAGCGGGAACAAGATAAAGATAAAAACTAATTGTGGTCTATTAGAGTCAATCCGACAAGGATGCCTGTTGATAGCCTTAGTCTTATATTGTTTAACGTAATCATAGACCGAATCATCAACAAAATAAACCAAGTCAATGCAGGTTACAG